>CM047426.1:76904067-78104067 GCA_026168455.1 Theocolax elegans | reverse complement strand
GAATAAAACTCAATTCGATTGTATAGTATATACAATTAGTATATACACATTAATATATACGAATTGAAATTCAACGTATCAGTTTTAATTGCTCTTTTGACTTGGAGGATAAATTGTTCCATGGACTACACATCATTTTGTGTATGCCATCGCATATAAGTAATACTCAACAAAACTACCTTGCAACAATGATCTCAAACGTTTTTTTCCCCCGATAAAACACACGATGATGATTGATAACGGTACGACTTCCCGTTAAGTCGAAATCAAGTTCGAGAAAAAAAGCGTTAACGGTAAATTGCACACGTATAAACGTCTTATCGCGACACAAGGCGTCAATTTGCCTTTCGTCTCGCTACAAAGACGAAAAGTATTCTCAATTTACTCGCGTCGCTCGCCTGTTGCGGCCATTAAAATTGTTCATTACGAATATAATTATTCTTTATGGTATACCTTTAAAGGATTCAACTTCTTCAATGAATGATGGCTTTGCATTGGAAATATCCAGTTAATAAATGATAAAATAGACAATCATTTTTTTACGCTTTGGTACATCAGATCGTTTTTAATTTTCAATAATACTTCAGGATACGAAATTAACATACTAATGCCTGTAATTAATGAAAAAAATTGCCGTTTTCGATGTACTGCGTTTATTGTATTGCACTATTATCGTAATATAACTGGTATTAGCGGTTGTAAAAAAATGAAAGATATATAATCTACCTTTATTCCAAGAATATATTTTAAAAATATATTTTTCAAGCATAATATGGGCAATAAATGTATTTAAAAAATGCAGTAAAAAATCATATCTAGTAAGGGGTGTTATAAAATTGTTACACAAATGTATTAAGACTAATTGTTGAGATAATACGTCAATATAGATAGATTTATAAAATAACAGTGACGCTACGGAGATAAACGATTGCGTTATAAAATATAAATTAAAGAATGCAGTAGCTTTGATGATTATAAATTGAAAGCAAGGAAAACGCACGATCGTTATTTCACGATCATTTATATTTACTTCTAACTAAAATGTATATATGCATATATTTCGAGGTATAATAATCAAGCTTTTTGACCATTTGCGATAATGGTTTTTGCATTGTTTTGTATGATTAATTGTACTTTAGAGACAATCAGATTCAATCTCGTACACTTTCTCATTTGGAATAATTATATCGCGTTCGTAACGCACCTGTACGTACGCACATCATTTTATACACAACTATAATAATATATAGTTATACTAAATATTACCATACCATCGCATGCAATTCCCATATATGTATTCGCTTGCCGCAGATTAACGTTATCACGATTATATCATCGCAGATCGCAAAATTTCATTAAATTCGCAAGTAAAAAATTACATTATACACTGTCTTTGAGATCGTGGTGATACGTATAGAACGAACGAAATAGTATATTTTTAATATATATTGTACACGTAACAGAAATTATACAAAGATCACGCGTCAGGTCCTGAAACAGATACTTTCTTTAATCGAATAAAAAATGCATTAATTATTGTAATTGGAATCTACTCGCATCAAATTTTTCTATCGAATATGTATAATTAAAGTACGATTTTATTTTTATAATAGCGTTTCTCCTAACCTTTTTGGTACATTGATTTTGCTAAAACAGTATTTCTAATGAAAACCTTTAAAATGGATTCGATTTCACTTGCTTTTTATTAAAAAAGGTAATTTCATGGACGGTAATAATATTCTTGTGTACTCCATTGTACAACAGCTTTACACAGTTTAATGATTTTCCAATTCTTATGCTTAATCAGTGAAGTAGAAAATCACGCAAGTGAGAAAAACGAGGAGAAAATCGATTATCACAACTAAAATCAAAGTTTCGGTGTTATAAATTAATACTGCATTAACAAATTCACGGTGTAATTATATTCTAGCTAAACATTTAATCTTCATATGGGAAATGAATTTTCTCTATCGTTTCTAGAGTCAGAGGTTGTTATAATAGGACATTCAGTTTTACGCTTTACATGTATGTCCATATGAAATTTCAATTATTTCATTTTGTTCTTTTTAGACTTTACAGGGAAATTCACACTTTTTTCATGTATAGATTACATTTAGAAAATATATTTGGATACCAAGTGGAATCCGTCAATGATGTAAATTGATTACTATGATATGCATGTATTAGATGTATTGTGGTAAATTACGTTTTTTATTCAAATTTTATAGATAATTATAATTATAATAAATTTGCTTATTTAATTTATTGATTTGGTAAATATTATTAAATTAAATTCAATCGATTTTTATTAATATAATTATTTTTAATCGATATTGTATTACTTGATAACATATTTCAAGTTATTGAAGTGTATCTTATCAATATAATAATAAAATAACAGAAAAAAAGTTAAGTATAAATTTCTAAACATAATCTACAATGAGTTCACACACGTTAGATAGAAGAAAAAAGTATACTTTTATTAAAATGTCTAAACCCTGTCATCTTCATAAATCAGACACACGTAGAAATAAGATATTTCCTTCCTGATGCAGGATCCTTTTTTCAATGAACAATTACATTGGAAACCTAGATTTTTATCCAATTATCTCGTCAAAACTAAAATACCTGCATATATATATATATAAATGAGGTACACCAATCAACTAAAAATTAAATTTCAAAACAAACATCAACCGAAGCACCGTAAAATTCTCATATAGCCGAGAGGAGAGCGCGTGTTTCGCGGTTGTGCGCGCATATATTAAGTATGCGCGTATACAGACGCACACGCAAACAATGCCTTCGTCACATGTGCTATATATATACGTAATACGCGTCGATCCGACAACGGAGAACGAAGATGCTTCTAACACGTGACGGGTAACGGTGCCTCTTCTTCAAGAAGGAACGAAAGGGTGGGGAAACGTGGTGAGAAGAGCATGGTAGAGGGGAAATTTCTGCCTCCTCGTGATCAGTATCCTGGACGCCGGCTCCGATTTCACTAGTAGTAGCTTGTCAAACCAGTCCCTTGTGCAAACCACTTGCAGACGCCCTTTTTGGAGGTTATGGGCTTCCATTGACTTCTCTACCGTCTATACATACATTTGTCAATTCTTTTCGTGCTTCCAATGGGTAAGTAAACGTTTATTTATCTTTATTTCCTTATCTGGAATGCTTACATTGTTTAACACCTTTTTATTAGTTTATAGTCGAAAGTACGTATTTTTTTTTCTTAACATTTATTGCGCTTAGAGGTAAACAAATGGTAATTATATTAATGCGATGTATTAAATTTTGTAATGTTTACTTTTACACTTTATATTTTTTAGTTTTATTTTTGTTAGTCTTGAGGTCCAAAGCATGTTCACTATAATGTTTTAATATACAAAATGATGAATTAGAATATACGCGTAGAAACATCAAGACACAGTATTTTTTAAGTGCGAGTTGCGTAAATTTTGAAATTTTCAATATCGCAAGGTATCGAGCTTATGTACTAATGTTAGGTATATTAATATACAAATTGCCGTTGTTAATATTCTATGATTGTTTATTCCAATATTATTGTACGATCATTTTCCTCTAGAAGTTTTTATCTACCAATGAGTTAATACATACTAAGCTTTATTTCAAGTACCGGCTAAAAAACAAAAAAAACTTTCATCAATCTTCATTTCGAGAATATACTTTTTAAATTTATTTTTTCAAACAAATAGTTAATTTTTTAATAATTAATTTTATATCGATTAATGCTGTTTTTTAATAAATATTTAATTAGTTAATCTATGTGTATTGTTTACATTAATATAAATAATAACATAATGTGAGACTTTAATAAATATTATTAATACAATGTGTTAATGTTAATGTTATGAAAACAGTTAAACTTGTAATATAAATAATAAGAGCAAGTGATGTATTTTTAAATATAATTTTTTTAATAAGTAAAAAATTAAATAATAAAAGTTAATTATGTTCTTGTGCAGAAATGAAAATAAAACTTTTATTAATGTTTTTTTTACATAAAATCATTAATTAAGAAGTTGTAAATTCGACAATTTTTATAACACGTAAACATACTAAAAATTAATAGTTTTTATAAGATGTCATTTAATAATTGCTTCATTTTTATGTATTAATATTTTACCCTCGATGATTACGCAGTCACTGTAAGCAATTAATAAGTTAAGAGCTTGGTCGAATTGAGGACAACCGTAAATATTATATAATATGAATATATTAATTGCAAGCAAACACTAAAATTAGAATTGTAAAAAAAAATATTTTGAGTATAATTTATTCTTTATAAATATATAGTATTAAAATGCGGGCAGTCTACTTACCATAAATATAATAATCAGGGTAAAATTCAATGAATAGAAAATAAAATTAGTGATCAACCTACACGAATTATAATGAACATGCTAAAAAATTCACATGCAGGTAAATGGTTAAAGAAAATGAACATCTCATCGGCATTCTTCTGCGCTCCATAAACCATGAAAAGTGGCTTGATTATATTCATGATGTACCTATACATCAATGGATCGATTTCTCCTGGTCTTACGCGCCTTTTATTATGATGTCTCCCTCCATACAAGCGTTTCATTTGAGTATACTTATATACAAGCCGTTACTAAATTTCTCACTGAAAGTATATGTAAATTTTGTTTTTACAGGTGATCCTGTTTATTATTAAATTTTATTTATTTATTTAAGTAATTAACAAAACGTACATTCATACAAGGTTCTGTATATGTAAAGAAGATGCAAGAAAAATATTAGGAAAAGTAAAAATAAACTAAAATCATAATTTATGATTCAATATTGAGTTTTATTTCATAGTATTATCTAAATTCTACCTAAAATCTAATCTAAATAATATTACGTGCGTACATTACATCTTTATTTAATAAATTTTACAATTAAATGTTCAATTTTAACTAACTCAAAGCTGCGCTTTTGTCGAAACTATATTCGTTTAAACCTTTGATGAATTTTTCATTAGTATTAATTTATGAATTACTCGAAGCAATTAATGACGCAAGCGTTTCTTTATTTGACTCTTTTTATAATTTGACGTTAACACAATTTTTTGTCAGGCGCTCAATAATATGTTTTTTTTCTCAAAGGTAATAAATACTCTAGTCGCACAAAAAATAGTGAAAAAAAGAATTTCTCGTAAAAAACATAAGATTATTAAAAATTAAATTAGCGCATTATCCATATAAAAGTTCTATCACTGCATCGTGTAAAGGAAATCCTTCACTAATTTGAGTACTCGTAAATTAATTTCTTTGATAAATAGGTAAAATACGCAGGATGTACCGCTTTCCTTTCATTAGACTTTAATGATCCACGAGATTACTTATCAGTCATTTTTTACAGATTCCTGCAATATTTTTGCTGTTAACTTTTTTCGTTATTAATGTAGTTTTTTCATTCATAAAATAATGTGAAAGTATTACACGTTTAAAAAATAATGCAAATTGAGTGCAAGTTTGGTCTAATTTTGTAAGTGTATAATGACAATATCATAAAGTTACAGTGTATCTAAAAAAATTATTGCAGTAAAATTTTTTCTTCAAATAACTTATTGACTATCAATTTCTTACTACTTGGTTATTATAGTACACGAAAATGTAAAAAAATGATATATACATCATTTATACAGAAACTACACTAAACAAAAATTACGCCGAGGAAAATGTTTAAAAAATTAGTGAAGTGTTTAGTAATGGAGGTATATACTGTTACATTACAAAAAGGTACTTGTTTATGTAGTACAGTTTAATAATAGACATGTATTAATTTTTATGCAACTATTCGTCAATTTTGCTACCCAGAGAAGAATATATAGAAAATTACAACTTTCTTTTCTCGCGATGTACGAATACTATATTAATTTTTAATATAATATATTTCTTAGTATATTGAAATATAAACAGATATTTGACTGATAAGCTGTTGTTTATATTAAAATATTTATTGTATAATGTAAAAAAAACTATTCATTTTTGTATTGTAGATCGAACGAGATTGGCGTACGTAAGCGCGGCAGTGGTTGGTACCGGTACCGCGGTATTTTTTGTCTGGTGGTGGTGGACCAGACGTCAACGTCATCGGCCACCTTCAAAATGGCGCAAAGTTGGAGAATTAAGCGACCTTATCTGTTTCCCGGTCAAGTCGCTTGGACCCATTAGGCTCAATGAAATGGAGTGTACGCAACTTGGCCTAAAATGCGGATGGCTTAGGGATCGGACGCTAATGGTTATCGACTTGGATGGGCAATTCGTTACCGGTCGGCAGTTGCCTAGAATGGTTCAGGTAATATTATTCTTTCATTTTGATAATAATTCTTTTTTTAATCTTACATAACAACGAAATATGCACCGATTTATAATTCAATTTCACAATACGTAAGCTTGAATTTAAATCTAATCATTTTTTCGTAATACAGGAAAACTTGTATAACGACATTTTAACCAAGAATTGATACTTATCGTTATATATATACACATATATCAATTTATCAGAAAGGTCATAGTATATAGTATTGAAATATTTAACGATTAGAAGAGAGGACTGTTCCATATTTTCAAGAATCATTCTCTATACATTAATTAAATTTTTTATGTTCCAATGAAGTACAAGTTATTTATATATTTACATTCTCTATAAATAATTGTTTTAATAGTATAAATTCTATACGTAATTAAAATTCTGCACTATCAAATTTTATATACAAAAAATTTTTTATAACTGTATATACTATTGCAATAAAAACAGTCTAAGAAGTAATCAATTAATACGCACATTATTTTGATGATTTAGATTATTAAAATTGTTATATGTTTAGTAAAAATATAAATGTTGTGTGGTGGGTGAATAACCTTACAGTTATTATAAAAATTGAGAGTATTAAAATCACGTTTAAATCCAATCATATTAAGAAATTAGAATTTATAATTTTTGAATATTATGTTTGATTAAAAGTAGAAGGAATTTATTAGTTCTAAATTTTATGTTGTCTGTTTCCTATGAGAATATAAAAATATGTATTGGATTGATAATTACGAAAGAGTGAATATAATTAACTAAGATTTAATTCTATTTTTACAAGCTTCTAAATTTAATTGAGATGTATTGATAACGAGGTAAAATCAATATCAACCTTACTTATATCAATAATAAAAATAAATGAAAACAAACTTCTTGAGTATTTTGGATTGACTTAATTCAAATCTAATTCCACATTGATTTCTTTAATCCAACTAATTACCATTTCTCACCTATTAAAACTCTATACATATTTTGTACCCAGTAACTAGAATCCCATCTATTTTAAATGTTCTCATTTCTACCAGGGATAGTGTATTGTACTAAAACAGTTTACCTGGGCACAAATATACCATATACGTCTTATTTATTCAGTTATCATTTAAATGTTTACTGTAGCCGTCAAATATTGCGATGATCTTTTGGGTGCAATGACTGGCAAGAAAAATGTCTACCTTGATAATTGCTTGGTCGATTATTGTCTGTACTGTATAAAAAAATATAAAATGAAATATTTTTTTAATTTGTAAGGAGACATGGATAATCCCTTACAAATAATATAATAAGAAAATAATCTTTTTTTAGTTTTAATAAAAGTGCATTTTATTGATATATCCTAATTTATAATCGTACATTTTACTTTCTAACTTTCATTTAAACAATCGCATATTAATTAAATTTAGCAGAAAATTTTTGCTTTACTACAAAGAAAAACAGAATATAATAATTACGATTGCACAAATACTTTAATGTTTGAAAGCTATTCGAATTACTATTCAATAAATAGGGTCACTAGAGTTTTTTTAATTCAAGCGAGTACTTCAATTGATAGAATCAATTTTATTTGGTAATTATGAGTTTGTTTACTATTGATTTGCAATATTTTTATTCAGTTATATTTAATTTCACAAAAATGTGTCATGTTTTACATAAATATATATACTCGATTATAAAATACTACATCGAAATAATTTACAGTACTAAAAATTATTAAATGTATGAAACAAAAGCAAATACTAAGTAACCAAGTTTAATAGTAATATAAATTTGTATCGGAGTCAGATATGATGATAGTAAGCTGTTTAATTTTCTTACTCAAAACACAGTTATATAATATATGAATATCCCGTTCGAGTTTAAATTTCCACCAAAACACTTAATTAGTGTCTCTCTCGTTCTACAAGATGTAAAATGTATATTCAACAAGAGTTAAGATCCATGAAACATGTATAATTTACTAATAAAAAGGTAATGACCTTTTCATATAGACGAACAGCCAGAATCTTGAGTACGTGAAACAGTTTCCGAAACAATACCTATCTTCTGCTAAATCTCAGATCTTATCAATCTGACAATTAAAATTCCCGTTTATTAGAATTGTAAACGACTTCGAAACAGTTTTATCTGATAAGTATGAGCTAAAATTTTGAGATTTGCTGACTATCATACAATATTTTTGTTTAAAAAAATTATTTAGTATACAATTACAAATATATTTTTATACAATTTATATGTAATAATTAATAATTAATTTCTCAATTATACTTGTATGTATAGAGAACGTATTGTTACAATAATTACTTATACGTCAAAAACTCAATTTTATTATTTATATATATAATTGTTAAAATTATCAACGTTTGACAGAACTGTTAAAAAATAAGGAAAGCGGCATCTCTCGTTGATGCAGACTTAGTATATTTATGCAGAGACGTTGTTAGCGCGGTACAAGCGAGATTTTAGATTTTGTCGGCTTAGCAATTAGAGCGATTAGAATTTCAAACGAATCGGAATAAAAATAAGAGTGTAAGCGACTAGCACAGCTCTAGAGAACTGACCGATGTGCATTGTAATCACAGTCATCCGGTCATTCTTTTCCTTTTGTTTATATACATACTACGGACGTTTTTACGGATTGTTGAATTATGAGATTATATGAGAAGTAACGTTCGGATTTTACTTTGTATTTTCCGACAATACATCTGCATTGTTTCGATTAACAAAATTAATATTCTATTTTTGATGGTAATAAGAATAGGAAAGTATATAGCAAAGCAAAGCTACATTAGGTATAGAAATTTTTATTTTAACAATTTCATATATTACAATAAAAGTTCGAAATACTACTAGTAATAATCGAAAGTTAAATTCGTAGCCAACTTTTAAGTTGCATTCGCGTCAAAAAATAAAAAAAAGAAAACAAAACATTAAAATTTATACGTTGCAAAATCTTTGTCTCTTTCATAATGTGCGTATGCAGAGTACTATAGGTGTTTAATGATCACTTCTCTTTACGCAGTAAAAACCGTTGCTAATTGATATTAGCACGTAGCTTCCTTGTATGCTACTAGTATGTAAAATGCGTGTTTACTCACTGCTTTTTATAGTGTGATTAGAGTGTGCGATAAGATAAAAAAAAATTCAAATCACAACATTCGCAACATTAAAAAATTCATTTGAAATGTGTACGAAATGATGATCATATATATCGAAAACTATAGCAAATTAATAAAGTAAACCTATATCAACCCAAGATTTTAATATTCCTCTGAAAGCTACGCAAACATATTAACAAAATGAGCTTGAAATCGGATTTCTGAACCAATAAAGATATGAGCACATGACAAAACGATTCAAAATATTTCAAACTCATATTAAGTTTGAAACTATTTGACCTATGTAACCAACCAAAGAACTCATTCAAGATAATTTTGAAATCTAACTTTTAGAATAATATGGATAAAGAGAATCAAATATTATAATATAAAACGTGCATGAAAAGAAAATCTATTTTTTTACATTTTATATTTTTACTCGAAAACAAACCCTTGATTTTTTTTACAATGAAAAGTACTTGATCTTGTTAGTGTTTACAATTTTTTCAAACAAAACAACATTAATTTTAAAGAGTAATACGCTCGTGAATTTTATGTTATATTAAATTTTTAACGGTCTGTACGAGCCAGAATATATAAATATTCCTAATCATTAGTCCATGGTGTGCTACAAATTTGCAGCCTCTACACCAAGTTCGATGAGTATAGATATTTTAATTCTGGAGACTAAAAATTGATGTGGAAATAAAAATTATTATTAAGATAATTTTAAATATAAATATAGAGAAAGTGTATGATAAAATTGTAATAAATGTTTCGACCACAATTGCCAGTTGGTCTCATCAGTAAGGACTGGCAATCTACCTTAGACATTGAATATAGAATTTATATCGAAATAGACCAAGAACAATACTATTGAATGGGGTATATATATACATTTAGAAGACTTTATCACTTACATGTATTCAAAACCAAGAAAAAACCCCTAGTGGATAAAGTTGAAAATTTGTAGCTTTGTTTTGTTGTTTTTTTTGTGCAAATTTGTAGCACACCATGGACTAATGATTAGGAATATTTATATATTCTGGCTCGTACAGACCGTTAAAAATTTAATATAAAAAAAAAACAACATTAAATTTTAAACCCACGGGATTCTTTAAATCATTGACAACTTTTCTATAACAAATTTGTGCATTACAAATCGCTATTTCATAAACATAGTTATTTTAACGAGAACAATAAAATATTCAAAAAATCCATTTCAAAAACTAACAAGGAGAGGTCACACCTTCTGGGAAACGGATCCTCACCAAACAGTATATGGTTTCTGCTATAAAAGTATGAAGAATGCCGGAGTTTTTGTGTCCAATGATCTTTCTTACGATAGATATAAGCAAATAATGAAAAATTTCGGCGAAAAAAAGCTTGAGTTTCTAACGCTTACTCGGAAAACAATTAAAGTGGTCATATCATTAATATAAAAGAGCTAAGTATAATAGATACCTTTGAAACAAGAAGCTTACGATATTGAGACATGGTCAAAATTATGGGGAAATAGAATTAGACGAACTTTTGGCCTAAACACATTAATTGTAACTATTTTCGATATTGTGGCTAATTGTTATTTTCCCATACTTTTGATCAGTAAGATATTTAAGCTTCTGTTTTTTTTAAACGTATCTACTTAATCTTAGCTTTCTTTTATAATTTAGTTTAAATTTACATCTTTAATTGTTCGGAATTATAAGCGATCAAGCGCAACGTTTTTTGTTTTAATAAAATATTTCTTTAAAATTACTTTATTTCGTATGAATTTTATTTTTTCTAATAAAAATGCATTTAATACAAATAAATTATTACATCGCTTCAAAAAAGTATTTATTTCCTTCAATAAACTAATATTTCTTTGTTTCAATAAAACATTTCTTTAAAATTACTTTATTTCATATGAATTTTATTTTTTCTAATAAAAATGCATTTAATACAAATAAATTATTACATCGCTTTAAAAAAGTATTTATTTCTTTCAATAAGCGTATGTTTCTTTGTTTTAATAAAATATTTCTTTAAAATTACTTTATTTCATATGGATTTTATTTTTTCTAATAAAAATGCATTTAATACAAATAAATTATTACATCGCTTTAAAAAAGTATTTATTTCCTTCAATAAACTAATATTTCTTTGTTTCAATAAAACATTTCTTTAAAATTACTTTATTTCGTATGAATTTTATTTTTTCTAATAAAAATGCATTTAATACAAATAAATTATTACATCGCTTCAAAAAAGTATTTATTTCTTTCAATAAGCGTATGTTTCTTTGTTTTAATAAAATATTTCTTTAAAATTACTTTATTTCGTATGAATTTTATTTTTTCTAATAAAAATGCAGTTAATACAAATAAATTATTACATCGCTTTAAAAAAGTATTTATTTCTTTCAATAAGCGTATGTTTCTTTGTTTTAATAAAATATTTCTTTAAAATTACTTTATTTCATATGGATTTTATTTTTTCTAATAAAAATGCATTTAATACAAATAAATTATTACATCGCTTTAAAAAAGTATTTATTTCTTTCAATAAGCGTATGTTTCTTTGTTTTAATAAAATATTTCTTTAAAATTACTTTATTTCGTATGAATTTTATTTTTTCTAATAAAAATGCAGTTAATACAAATAAATTATTACATCGCTTCAAAAAAGTATTTATTTCCTTCAATAAACTAATATTTCTTTGTTTCAATAAAACATTTCTTTAAAATTACTTTATTTCGTATGAATTTTATTTTTTCTAATAAAAATGCATTTAATACAAATAAATTATTACATCGCTTTAAAAAAGTATTTATTTCCTTCAATAAACTAATATTTCTTTGTTTCAATAAAACATTTCTTTAAAATTACTTTATTTCATATGAATTTTATTTTTTCTAATAAAAATGCATTTAATACAAATAAATTATTACATCGCTTTAAAAAAGTATTTATTTCCTTCAATAAACTAATATTTCTTTGTTTCAATAAAACATTTCTTTAAAATTACTTTATTTCGTATGAATTTTATTTTTTCTAATAAAAATGCAGTTAATACAAATAAATTATTACATCGCTTTAAAAAAGTATTTATTTCTTTCAATAAGCGTATGTTTCTTTGTTTTAATAAAATATTTCTTTAAAATTACTTTATTTCATATGGATTTTATTTTTTCTAATAAAAATGCATTTAATACAAATAAATTATTACATCGCTTTAAAAAAGTATTTATTTCTTTCAATAAGCGTATGTTTCTTTGTTTTAATAAAATATTTCTTTAAAATTACTTTATTTCGTATGAATTTTATTTTTTCTAATAAAAATGCATTTAATACAAATAAATTATTACATCGCTTTAAAAAAGTATTTATTTCCTTCAATAAACTAATATTTCTTTGTTTCAATAAAACATTTCTTTAAAATTACTTTATTTCGTATGAATTTTATTTTTTCTAATAAAAATGCATTTAATACAAATAAATTATTACATCGCTTCAAAAAAGTATTTATTTCTTTCAATAAGCGTATGTTTCTTTGTTTTAATAAAATATTTCTTTAAAATTACTTTATTTCGTATGAATTTTATTTTTTCTAATAAAAATGCATTTAATACAAATAAATTATTACATCGCTTCAAAAAAGTATTTATTTCTTTCAATAAGCGTATGTTTCTTTGTTTTAATAAAATATTTCTTTAAAATTACTTTATTTCATATGGATTTTATTTTTTCTAATAAAAATGCAGTTAATACAAATAAATTATTACATCGCTTCAAAAAAGTATTTATTTCTTTCAATAAGCGTATGTTTCTTTGTTTTAATAAAATATTTCTTTAAAATTACTTTATTTCGTATGAATTTTATTTTTTCTAATAAAAATGCAGTTAATACAAATAAATTATTACATCGCTTCAAAAAAGTATTTATTTCCTTCAATAAACTAATATTTCTTTGTTTCAATAAAACATTTCTTTAAAATTACTTTATTTCATATGGATTTTATTTTTTCTAATAAAAATGCAGTTAATACAAATAAATTATTACATCGCTTCAAAAAAGTATTTATTTCTTTCAATAAGCGTATGTTTCTTTGTTTTAATAAAATATTTCTTTAAAATTACTTTATTTCGTATGAATTTTATTTTTTCTAATAAAAATGCAGTTAATACAAATAAATTATTACATCGCTTCAAAAAAGTATTTATTTCCTTCAATAAACTAATATTTCTTTGTTTCAATAAAACATTTCTTTAAAATTACTTTATTTCGTATGAATTTTATTTTTTCTAATAAAAATGCATTTAATACAAATAAATTATTACATCGCTTCAAAAAAGTATTTATTTCTTTCAATAAGCGTATGTTTCTTTGTTTTAATAAAATATTTCTTTAAAATTACTTTATTTCATATGGATTTTATTTTTTCTAATAAAAATGCAGTTAATACAAATAAATTATTACATCGCTTTAAAAAAGTATTTATTTCCTTCAATAAACTAATATTTCTTTGTTTCAATAAAACATTTCTTTAGAATTACTTTATTTCATATGAATTTTATTTTTTCTAATAAAAATGCATTTAATACAAATAAATTATTACATCGCTTCAAAAAAGTATTTATTTCTTTCAATAAGCGTATGTTTCTTTGTTTTAATAAAATATTTCTTTAAAATTAATTTATTTTATCAAAACTTTTTTTTTAATTACCAATTATAACGGGTACTGTTTAGAGAGGTCGGTGTAGGTAGGTCCCTGAATTATTATAAGTTTTATAATATAACATATTATTTAATGCAACGTAAAACTGAACGCGTTTTATAATTTTCAATTCATTTAGTTACAAAAATTAAAGTAATAAGTACATACCAAATTAAAAACACAAATTTTCTTACAATTAAAATATTTAATTATTTATTTCACTCAAATGGAGTGTTGAATTAAAAAAAAATATAGTTGAATTAAGTAAATTATTATTTTAAAACAAAGATTCCTATTTAGTTAAAATAATATACATTTTATTGAAACAATAAATATAATTTTAACTTTAGCAAATCCACTTTAAAAAATATTTATTTAATTGAGAAACATTATTTTTTTAATGTTACTTAATTGTTCAAGTAAAGTTATATCATACTAAACTCATCTTTTAAAATAATTTACTTTTTGCTTTTATAAAATCAAACTTCTCAATTGAAATAAAAATAATATTATGAAAAAAAAAAATTATTTATTTAATTTAACAAAATAATTATTTAGTATAATCAAAAATTTTTATCAACCCATATAATTTTTTGAACAAACATTTACTTGAATTAATTTATTATTTGCATTAATTTAATAAGTGAAAGAAACATTAATTTATGTAGTTCATTTCGTTAAATTAAAAAATTATTTAATAAATTTAACCAAATATTCTAGCATTTTGAAGAAATATGTACTTATATGAAGAAATATTTTCAGTTAAATCCATTTTTAAATTAATGCAATTTTTTCATTGACTAAATAAATTAATTGCTTGATTTATGTTTACCATTTTATTGGGTATTTTTAAAACATGGGAAAAAAATGGGTTTTTTCATTTCAAATAAACGAATAAAATAAAATTGAAAAATATTTTAATGATTCAAGTAAAATTTATTTGATTTAAGTAATAATAAATCAATAAAATTGTGTGCATGAAAACAAATAATTAGTTTTATTATTTCAATTAAATTTTATTTATATCAAAAAAATATTTATTTGAATCAAATAAACTGAATTCAAACAAATATATTTTTTTGATTCAAACAAATTTTTTTTTCTGTGAAGTAGTACAGCTTGAAACAGCTTCAAAATACGTCGATTGAACCGTATAGAGTCCAATCAGTTTGATTAACCCTAAGATTTAAAATTACCTCACACACATATCCGTATAAACAGTCTTTAAATATTACGTATTTTGAGTCCCCGAGTTTCAAAACATTGCTAAACTTACAAATTTTTTTTTACTATTACAATATTTATTCTACGCGGATGCATTCCTCTAATACGTTGATCAGTTAAAAGTAGAAATAAGTAGTAAGATTTTTCTACTAACCACATTTCTACAAAAGTAAAAGCAATTAATTATTTTAAAAGAAATATGGTTTTATTAATTTATTTAAGTAATCAATTTAATATCGTAAATAATAACAAAAAATTTAAATTAAATAGAAATTGTCTTATAAACGTTTGCTATTTGTATAAACGACACAGGTATCGCCAAGCATGGCAGGCTCGATATTGACACTGAAAGCACCAGGTATGATGTCAGTATCGGTGGACTTATCAAGACTTCGAGGACGATTTCGAGCAGCCGTTTGGGGTCAGGCGGTACCTGCTTGCGACTGCGGCGAGGAAGTTGCACGATGGCTTTCGCGCTTCCTTCTACAAGAGGATACCGGACTACGGCTCGTTTACTATCCATTGGACAAGCCGACGCGCGATGTTCGCGGTAAAAAACAAGCCCTTCCCGTTGGCCGAGACCGCGGATACGGTAACATTCATTTTTTTACTGTATACTCTCATAAATGAAAATAACTTTCTCAAGCATTCGAGATTATTATTCTGGTTCTTCTCAGAGAAACAGCGGTACTTTTTAAATAATTGTAGAAAATTAATTTTTAATCATAACGGTGACAATTTTTTTTTCGCTATACATTTTATAAATTACTTTTACATTTATAATTACTTGTATATAAAAATAAGAATAACTTGCTGTTATTGCTCTATACCCTTTTTAAATACATCTTTAAAAATAATAATTAATGACTATAAGTTAACAATTTAATTATATTCGAAAAGAACGATATATTTTTTTATAATAGACTGAAGCATCACGGTTAGAAACGTATTTAAAAATTAAAAAAAATTGGTTCTTCTCATAAATTTATTAGTAATGTAAATAAGTTGACCAAATAATTACTACTACTTTTTACTATAGTTTTTCTTCGAGAAAATGTAACGATAATGCTATTTGATACAGATATGAAATTAAAATGTACGTAAAGCTTCATGTAACGCGTAGGAAAGTTTGTTAATTTCAGTTTTTCTCACTAAGGTACTAATTTCTTTACAATGGATGAATTAAGGCAGTAAAAGTGTTCATGCAACAGTAGAATCGTGAGACTCGCACGTCGGGTATATTTTTTCTCACAGTACACGCACTTCCAACCATCGAGTTATAGGATTACATTGAACAAGCCTTCCTCGTAATATTAGTATATAATGTTTTGTATATTCAAGATCCTTTTTTTCTTTAGAATTTCTTTAATTGTTTCTTAACATTACTTATTAGTTGAGTCAATAATATACGACTATAAATATTTTCCATTGTCTCAATGGTAGACTGATCGTGATATTGTTCTTTTCAGTACTAGACGAGGATAATTGGCAAATGTCAGTTTTTTTTCTGTGTCTATGCGATGGATGATAATAAAAACAAGTTGACACGTACCGTATGTTCGAAGGATCTTTGAATTTAGTTGAATAATATTGCCAACCTCAATTGTTAGATTATTTTGTACCGTTGTTAAAATATGTTACGTAAACAGCGTATACACCTTTCGTATATTATTTACAATGATACACATTATTTATATGAATGTGATAACGCAAATTAAGATATATATTAATTTTATAATGTCTTGAAGTATAAATTGCATCACAAATTAAATATTTTAAATGTTTTATTATTAGGGTGCTTACCCGGACGCCACGAGTTACACGTTGGAAAACGAAGCGTCGATCTCGGATTTAAATACGCGACTCGAAGAATCAGTAACACCTTTACATTTTAGGCCGAATTTCGTTGTGAAGGGACCTGAACCTTTGGACGAAGATAATTGGGATTGGATTAAAATCGGTGACATTGTTTTTCGTAATGTAAAGCCATGCACTCGTTGCATTTTCACGACTGTCAATCCAGAGACGGGTACGAAAAATCCGAAGATCGAGCCTCTCAAGACTTTGAGGAAGTGAGTACAGTTTCTAAAACGAATATTAAATGCTATTGCGCAGTATAATTTTTAATAAGTTACTGATGATGTGTATCATTAAAGTATCGCACGCTATGAGGTTAAAAATAATTTAAAATATTTATGAAAATTGTGTTTTTTCATAATTTACTATTTTCATTTTGATAGATAAAATTCACATAAACATTTTACAGGTATCGGAAAGTGACAGATCCAGAATTAAGGAAATATGTGCAAGACAGTCCTGTAATGGGAATACATTTGGGTCTACGTAGTTCGAATGGTATTGTTCGGTTAGGTGATCCAGTTTACGTTGGTGAGACTGAAGAACAACCACCATTGATAACGCCACCATAGCATCACCGTTGGGGTTCTTGTTACGACGAAGATGATCTCTTTACGTCCTAACGGGATAACTTCAACGCAATTTTTTATTGTTATTGTTTTATTTTTTATAGAATTATTTGGAAGTCGATGATTTCTATACATTTATTCATTTTATATAAATATATATTAATGGATTTATATGATACATATAATATGTACATGTTATATACATTGGTTGAACAATCACAGTAGATTTTTTACATAATTGTATGTAAGTAAAGAATCGAGTACTATATTTATTTACAAAAAGACAAAGCTTTCGAAATTAATTTAATTAATTTTTTGATAATGATAGGGCATCTTAAAACGCGCTGTGCACGCATTTTTTTATTTTTAATTACCATTTGAATTTTTGCGCTTTTAAATATGAAATAATCGTATGATTACGGTGCACTTAATGACATCAATCTTATTTTCGCATTACTTTTAGATCTATTACTTTTATTAAAATTTTTTTTTATTAAAGGATTAAATGCACAATATAATATACAGCATGCGTATAGTCATACATTGTAAATATTATGAGTAATTATTTAAATCAAAGAAATTGATAAGTATGTATTCAACAAAAATAACTTTTAAAGTACATACGAAATGTAAAAGTTTATTGTAAATGTGTATGTCTTTGCAGACATTAAAGAAAAAATGATTTACAAAACAGGTCGTGTACCTGGAGGAAAATCATACTAATTTATGAAAGTAAATTAATTATTTTTTTTATGATGTATACATGTATACTTGTGTCAAGTAAAATTTTCTAAATGTAAAAGAATATGTTTCTTATTTAAATGAATCTAGAAATGCACTGTATACAAATATTTTACTTAAATCAATCATACTCGTAATGTTTTTATATAAATGCAAAGTATAAACGCAAAATACAAAATTACCTTGTCAAAATAATGCATAATGTAGCATATACTGTCAAATAAGTAAAAAGAGGGATCAAAAGTTTTATAGCAATTTAATATAAACATTCCACTAATTTCGAAAGAAATTAAATTTATTTGTTTAAAAATGAAATAATTTCTGTGACTATTTCCGTTACAGCTGTACAACATATAAATCACGCGCAATGCAAAATTTCTGAATAAAGATATATAATTTTATTTAGAACATATAATAGTATAGAATCATTTGTAATAGAATCTCTCAAAGGCTATTTTGGTTTATTAATTTATTTAAGTAATCAATTTAATATCGTAAATAATAACAAAAAATTTAAATTAAATAGAAATTGTCTTATAAACGTTTGCTATTTGTATAAACGACACAGGTATCGCCAAGCATGGCAGGCTCGATATTGACACTGAAAGCACCAGGTATGATGTCAGTATCGGTGGACTTATCAAGACTTCGAGGACGATTTCGAGCAGCCGTTTGGGGTCAGGCGGTACCTGCTTGCGACTGCGGCGAGGAAGTTGCACGATGGCTTTCGCGCTTCCTTCTACAAGAGGATACCGGACTACGGCTCGTTTACTATCCATTGGACAAGCCGACGCGCGATGTTCGCGGTAAAAACAAGCCCTTCCCGTTGGCCGAGACCGCGGATACGGTAACATTCATTTTTTTTACTGTATACTCTCATAAATGAAAATAACTTTCTCAAGCATTCGAGATTATTATTCTGGTTCTTCTCAGAGAAACAGCGGTACTTTTTAAATAATTGTAGAAAATTAATTTTTAATCATAACGGTGACAATTTTTTTTTCGCTATACATTTTATAAATTACTTTTACATTTATAATTACTTGTATATAAAAATAAGAATAACTTGCTGTTATTGCTCTATACCCTTTTTAAATACATCTTTAAAAATAATAATTAATGACTATAAGTTAACAATTTAATTATATTCGAAAAGAACGATATATTTTTTTTATAATAGACTGAAGCATCACGGTTAGAAACGTATTTAAAAATTAAAAAAAATTGGTTCTTCTCATAAATTTATTAGTAATGTAAATAAGTTGACCAAATAATTACTACTACTTTTTACTATAGTTTTTCTTCGAGAAAATGTAACGATAATGCTATTTGATACAGATATGAAATTAAAATGTACGTAAAGCTTCATGTAACGCGTAGGAAAGTTTGTTAATTTCAGTTTTTCTCACTAAGGTACTAATTTCTTTACAATGGATGAATTAAGGCAGTAAAAGTGTTCATGCAACAGTAGAATCGTGAGACTCGCACGTCGGGTATATTTTTTCTCACAGTACACGCACTTCCAACCATCGAGTTATAGGATTACATTGAACAAGCCTTCCTCGTAATATTAGTATATAATGTTTTGTATATTCAAGATCCTTTTTTTCTTTAGAATTTCTTTAATTGTTTCTTAACATTACTTATTAGTTGAGTCAATAATATACGACTATAAATATTTTCCATTGTCTCAATGGTAGACTGATCGTGATATTGTTCTTTTCAGTACTAGACGAGGATAATTGGCAAATGTCAGTTTTTTTTCTGTGTCTATGCGATGGATGATAATAAAAACAAGTTGACACGTACCGTATGTTCGAAGGATCTTTGAATTTAGTTGAATAATATTGCCAACCTCAATTGTTAGATTATTTTTGTACCGTTGTTAAAATATGTTACGTAAACAGCGTATACACCTTTCGTATATTATTTACAATGATACACATTATTTATATGAATGTGATAACGCAAATTAAGATATATATTAATTTTATAATGTCTTGAAGTATAAATTGCATCACAAATTAAATATTTTAAATGTTTTATTATTAGGGTGCTTACCCGGACGCCACGAGTTACACGTTGGAAAACGAAGCGTCGATCTCGGATTTAAATACGCGACTCGAAGAATCAGTAACACCTTTACATTTTAGGCCGAATTTCGTTGTGAAGGGACCTGAACCTTTGGACGAAGATAATTGGGATTGGATTAAAATCGGTGACATTGTTTTTCGTAATGTAAAGCCATGCACTCGTTGCATTTTCACGACTGTCAATCCAGAGACGGGTACGAAAAATCCGAAGATCGAGCCTCTCAAGACTTTGAGGAAGTGAGTACAGTTTCTAAAACGAATATTAAATGCTATTGCGCAGTATAATTTTTAATAAGTTACTGATGATGTGTATCATTAAAGTATCGCACGTTATGAGGTAAAAAATAATTTAAAATATTTATGAAAATTGCGGTTTTTTCATAATTTACTATTTTCATTTTGATAGATAAAATTCACATAAACATTTTACAGGTATCGGAAAGTGACAGATCCAGAATTAAGGAAATATGTGCAAGACAGTCCTGTAATGGGAATACATTTGGGTCTACGTAGTTCGAATGGTATTGTTCGGTTAGGTGATCCAGTTTACGTTGGTGAGACTGAAGAACAACCACCATTGATAACGCCACCATAGCATCACCGTTGGGGTTCTTGTTACGACGAAGATGATCTCTTTACGTCCTAACGGGATAACTTCAACGCAATTTTTTATTGTTATTGTTTTATTTTTTTATAGAATTATTTGGAAGTCGATGATTTCTATACATTTATTCATTTTATATAAAATATATTAATGGATTTATATGATACATATAATATGTACATGTTATATACATTGGTTGAACAATCACAGTAGATTTTTTACATAATTGTATGTAAGTAAAGAATCGAGTACTATATTTATTTACAAAAAGACAAAGCTTTCGAAATTAATTTAATTAATTTTTTGATAATGATAGGGCATCTTAAAACGCGCTGTGCACGCATTTTTTTAATTTTTAATTACCATTTGAATTTTTGCGCTTTTAAATATGAAATAATCGTATGATTTCGGTGTACTCAATGACATCAATCTTATTTTCGCATTACGTTTAGATCTATTTCTTTTTTTATAAAAGGATTATGTGCACAATATAATATACAGCATGCTTAGTCATACATTGAGAATATTATGAGTAATTATTTAAATCAAAGAAATTGATAAGTATGTATTCAACAAAAATAACTTTTAAAGTACATACGAAATGTAAAAGTTTATTGTAAATGTGTATGTCTTTGTAGACATTAAAGAAAAAATGATTTACAAAACAGGTCGTGTACCTGGAGGAAAATCATACTAATTTATGAAAGTAAATTAATTATTTTTTTATGATGTATACATGTATACTTGTGTCAAGTAAAATTTTCTAAATGTAAAAGAATATGTTTCTTATTTAAATGAATCTAGAAATACACTGTATACAAATATTTGACTTAAATCAATCATACTCGTAATGTTTTTATATAAATGCAAAGTATAAACGACAAAATACAAAATTACCTTGTCAAAATAATGCATAATGTAGCATATACTGTCAAATAAGTAAAAAGAGGGATCAAAAGTTTTTATAGCAATTTAATATAAAACATTCCACTAATTTCGAAAGAAATTTAAATTTATTTGTTTTTAAAAATGAAATAATTTCTGTGACTATTCCGTTAAAGCTGTACAACATATAATCACGCGCAATGCAAAATTTCTGAATAAAATATGATAATTTTATTTAGAAAATATAATAGTATAGAAATCATTTGTAATAGAATATCTCAAAGGCTATTTTGATAAAGTAGCTTTTTGCTATTAGTCATTATATTAATTTATTTTTATATATTTATATTTAAAACTAAATGTTGTTAATAATTTTTCGATAATCGTTTTGTGAAATTGAACTTAAACTCTATTTACCAATATGGAATTGCCAAACTTTTAAAATCTATAGAAGTGAAAAGCTAATTAATTGTATTCAATTTAATATATTGCATAATTTTTACCTTCGCATTGAATGTGTATAAATATAACAAACCTCATCATGTTATATACATATTTGTTGACAATAAGTATTATAGAGTAAGTTAAATAACGTACATCATATTAATTAAGTGCAAAATGTATTGATTATGTAAATTACTACAGTAAAATCAAACATTGTATATATATAAAACTCAATGACGTTTCAATAATAATTGATTGAATTAAAATACTTGTGGCGTGTATTGAAAGTAAAGTATAAAATGAAATATGAAAAGTGTAATTTATACTATTTATGCATACAGCGAATCAACAACGAAAATCAATACTTCTAAATGATAAAATGTGTTGTACAATCCATTCCAATTTGAATGAAAATTATCTTGTAGAAAAGATGTCTATAAAGTTATTTAAACTCGGAAAATTCTACATATAAATATATTTCATACGCTCAATGTACTTCAAGCATTCAGTATTTTTTATAATAAAAATACAATAATAAAAAATTATATGTTATTTTTGTCTAAAAATAAAATAATTTTCCTAAAGACTCTGTTAGTCATCGAAGAATTCGAATAGTCCTTATAAAATTGTATTTAAACATCAACAGTATCAGATATTTATTCTTGGTCTAAGATAAACTGGTAAAGATAAGGATTGTGATAATAATACATAATTGAACGGACACATAAATCGTTCTTATTATAATCAAATTTATTTACACTACAAAATAACAAAGTCGATGTACATGAAGAAACATTTCATACAATATTATATTATCCTTCGCCTTGCGATGCCATTCGATATCATGTTAGGTATCACGTTTACAACACTTTTTGTCCTTTTGTAAGACATAAGGACAAAAATACCTACATAAGATTTTCGCAATCCTTATAAAATATAAAAAAAAACGCGGATTGAGTTAACGTAAAAATGTATTTTCGGGGCAAGGTTTAAGCAAAGATATTTCCTTTTTCTTTAACATAATCATTCAACTGTACATTTCGTAATTTCTCTTACTCGCTTCGGTCTCATCTTGTCTCGTTTCAATCGATACACTTATTTTTTTGTTTTCTTCCGCGAGTGAATCGTACATAAATAATATTCGAGAAGAAAGATCTGATTAACAACAAAACGCGTTTCCCACGTCGAGATATAGACATGTCAACAGCCTTTTAGGAATGAAAGTGTCTGAGGAGTTTCTATTTATATAATATTATATGTCGTACAAAATACAACTACAACAATTTTCTCTCATGGGATATTTCATTTCATGAAAATCAATGCTGATCGGAGCTTTCAAATTAATTACAAGTATAATATAATAAAAATGTTCAAAATTTTTATGGCTCCAATTTAATATTATTTACAAGCTCGTTCGTAAAAATTGTTTCTAAATTTTATTGACTTTGTATGCGCATATATAAATAATATGTTATATATTAAAAGTTGAATGAACATTTTTCTTTACAAAGCAGACATATAATTTTACACGAAAAACACACCGAAGATTAATCAATATCTCAATTATAAAACAATTTTTTTTTTCGCTAAATTTTTTATTAATGCGAAATGCATTGATTCCCTAATAATATACAAAAAAACATCGCCGTCTTTGCGTTTCGTTAAACAAACAATCAACGCCTGGCACTGTGTTTGCATCCAAAAGCGGTACTATTTACAAGATTTTTCGCGCTTTATCTGCACGCATATATAAAGTATAGAAGAAGGCCTGTATCGTGTATTTCTTAATCGTCGAATCGTCCAAAATTGATGAAAGAGAAGGAGTACCAGAAAGAAAAATTAATCACGGAATCGCGACTAAATTTTTTATTTTGAACGATTCGATGATATTCCACAATCGATTCTAGTGTATATATATATAAAATTGTAACCGAGTTACAAGAGATGAAAAAAAAGTGATGGACAGTTTAGTGGAAATTATTTTGCGGAAGAAGACACAGAAAGAAATTAACGTTGCACATCGTTTCACAAATCGTGGCGATCCATCGACTATCTCTCTTTCTCTCTCTCTCTCGCTCTGTATATATTTTATCATCGTTACTTATATAAAACTACAGTAAACGTAATAAAACATCGAAAAAAAAAATTCCAACACATTTTTTTTAAGAAAGAAGAAAATATAACGTGGTACATAAATAGTACAAAAATATAAAAAGCTCTAGCTTTTCTAACAATTTGGGGGTGACAAAACAATTTCCACTACAGAAAGAAATAGAGAGGTATAAAAAAATAAATCATATATCCATAATTTACGAATGAAAAATAAAAATAAAGGTAGAGAAAAAGCATTGGAAAGGTTTGAGGATCACCCATCCTCGAGAAAAAACAAAACACACACACATCAAACTCCTCTGGATCTCGCGGGCACAAGGAGCAACGCTTTGCTCGTATCCAGGAAAACGAGAAATAATTTCTCTTAAAAATCTCTCGATCAGTAAAATAAAATATTTCGGGCGTAGCGTTGCTATCGTCGTTCCCGTGGTCCACTCTGACTCGTAGGAGACAAGACTCTTCGATTTTTCGTAACGAAATCTCGTTGCTCCGGTTCTTTTCGCATTACAGGCTAATTCTGCGTTTCGACGCTCTGGGTGTTGTTTTCGTGAACTTGGTTGGGTTGGCAATTACATTGGATCCAGCCAGTTGGCTTTAGATGATGGAGGTGATGAGTCGCGCCTTGAAGTTGACGATGCGTTCGCTCGTTGCGGCCAGGCGCTGAAAAATTATAATTCATCAATTAGACAATAATCGATTATCAATCAACCTGGTACACATAGTAGGTTATTGAAGAAATTTATGCTGTTCACTAGAAACGTATAATACAATTTGAAGGAATATTTTAGCATTATCTAAAGTTTATTTCACTTTCAAATTTAACGAAGTTATTCTTGTTTTAATAGTAATAATCGGTTAACCGGTATAATTTAAACGTCTCGTACGCTTTCCATAGAAATTTCTATTAAAAGAAAATTTACACTAGGAAAGGATCCCATGGATTACACATATTCGATTAATAATTTATATTACTATAATTAAGTGACAAATGTTTCCTGTATTATGTGATAAGTTTTCCTACACATTTTCTAATTCATTTTGCTAGCAAACTCGATGGTAATTATCTTAAGATCGATTAAAGAATAACATTTTATGTCTCAAAAATAAATTGATACAAAGCAACCTGTCATTACTCGAATCATTTGACACGATAATAAAAATACTTAAATTTTTCTAATCTTACAGTCTTTATTAATTATAATAAAATTAAAAATTATACTCGATAGAAGGAAATGTAAGATTGGTTGTTTAGTTGTCGTTATGAATCTATAAATAAGATTTAACGACACCAAACGGATCGTCATAAATCTTAAAATTCCTGAGTTCTGATTTCAATAAAATTTATGGGTATCGTTTCAATGATTTTTAAGAACTTCACCAAAGAAATGTTAAATGTCACTTCCTTATAACTTTATATCACTAGGCTGCATGTTCTCAAAGAGTTACATTGGTTTTTACGAGGTAGCAAATGAAAACAATGTACGCACTTAAGTAAAATTAATCATCTTGTGCCTTATTGAGATATAAAAGAAAGAAATGAGATGATGATAAAAAGCGTGCGATGAAAGTAGGCAGATGGAAAAATTATCATAAACCGGAATAGATTTTCTGAGTAAAAACACGACGGAGGAAGTAAATTGGGGAAAACCAAAGCAGGAATCTAGGAAAATTACATATATAGTATATATATATACGCACGTTCGTTCTGTTACGCTCTAATGAATATCTCTTTCATAATTAATTATTTAAAAAAGAATCTCAAAAAATTGAAATCGCGTTAAACGTAACCTGCAAGTGCGATTTTAAGTCGTATGCAAAGGTAACACTTTCAAAGACATGTAAGTGTAAAATTATAAAAATTATGTTGAATATCACGAGTAAAAAGGTAGGTAGTTAATATTTTTAAAGTTAATTGACTTATATAACTATTTTCCACATATATATATATAAAACGATTTGCCAAACGTATGGATTTTCCTAGTCCCAACACAATTTTCTCCAAGTAGAAATAATACAGTGTAAACGCGGAAGGAAGAGCAATTTCTTGCTTTCCGTCAGAAAAGAAAAGAAAACGCGGGCGCGCGCACGCGCTACCGGATAGTGGAGAAGAAATTACGCGTGCGATTATGCATCGTTGCGTATTGCGCGTGCAGCAAACGCTTTAAAACTTTGGGAAGAATGCTACAGTTATAACGAATATTCATAATTTAAAATTACATTTCATTATAAAAGATAATTGTTAAATTTGTTAAAATTTTATATAATTATTATAATTCACGGATAAGATCGTATATTAAAGTTTTATTACCTCTCATTGTTTGTAACGCGAACAAAATATACTTAAGATTCATTATTTGTTCGTAATAATATTGTTGATAAATTTATGTTTCAATATCCTCTTGAATCATTTATTAAAGTACATATATATTTAATGCACTATTTAATTAAATTATTTTAGTGAAATCTAATGAAATGTTATTATTCTACTCGTTGCATAACTACTTAAAACGTACATATGTGCGTTTCGGTTTCGTGCAGATATGAAGCCATTTTTGGATACCATAATAGTCATCACTTAACTTTTATTGTATATGCCTCTGCTTTTTTTTTTTACTGTAACGTATTATATTACAGTAATTTTTATAACGCATACTGTTGATTTTCTTAAGATTCACATATAGTTTTATAGAGAAAATGTTCTAAAAATTGCATATTTTTATCAAAAATAAATATGGTTAAGATTATATATATTAAGAGCATCGTAGCTTTGTATACAATTTAATTTTAATTTTAATTTTAATTTTAAATTTAATTTCATGAAAACTTTATTATTTTAATTATATTGTATTATTAAATTAATAATATTCCTGTTGCCAGATATAATTATATAAATAAGTGTATAGACATATCTATTTTATATATTCGTGACGAGAAATGCTGCTTTACAAGTAATTATTTGAATTTCTGAATACGCATATGTAATTGTAGTATTTATTCAGCTCAGGGTCAGAAATCAAAAGTAAACAGATTATATTTATAAATTATGGTTTATAGCATATGTGTCATGAACGATATCACACTCGAAACTTTCTTTCTAATTTTTGTAAGATTTCTCGATCATTTTCTAATTTTTTATGTTTAATGATAATTACCAATAATCAAAATACAAATTAAATCTGGAAAATTTAAAAAATTAAAATAATTTTTACTCTATACAACGTATATTATTTATTGAAGTTAATAACGAAAATGTAATTTAATGTGGAATTGCTATTTATTGTCTACATCGTACAATCGACCGAAAAAACTATCAAGGAATGGGTAATTAATTTCATATATAAAAGCTGCTTTTTAGAGGTAGTTTAAAGCTAGACTTAACTATTTTAAAAAGTTAATTAATGTTTAATAAATCTTGGTAATATGATTGAGACAGTTTTAGTAGTACCGGTATATATATATGTACGTATCCCGTAATTGATATATTACAAATAATTACAGGTCAGATTAAAATAAGTTTGCACGGAGTAACAATAAAAACTTGAACGTTCCCCATCAATCGGTTAAAGTAATAGCCGCCCGAAAAATCGCCCTCGCAATTACACCGAGCCGAGCAGCGGCGATTTTCATCGCTCAATGTCTATCTATAGGCCAACCGCGAAATAATAAAAGCGACGGCGACTCGATCAAGATTCGCGCGTGTCAGGGAGCCGAACTGTAGGGTTGCATAAGCCCAACTTGGACGCTATTTCATAGAGAAAGTATCGCTTGGATGTATTTTTGCTTTCCAGCCGTTGCTGCCCAGCTTATGTAATTTTTCGGAGCTCGGCCGCGAGTGCCCGCGTGTATATCGGTCGAAATCCGGCCTCTCGATTATACGCTTTAGCCATTGCCTTTTTTTATTATTATTATTCGAGAGTGCGTGTACGTGTGTGAGTGCGGGAGACAGGAAAGTGAGAGGGAAGGACGCGCGCGAGATATGATATGAAAGTTTCGCGATAGAAAGAGATAGAAAGGCTAACGCGGCCTTCGCGATATTTCGGTGGTGGAAAAATTTTTATTCTTCGCGTTCTGAAGGTTTTTCGATCTTTTTACTTTTTGGAAGACCCTGACTTATCGATTCACGCGTGCTTCATTTACTCGCCGTGATAATCAGTTAATGGTCAAATATTACAGACATTGATTACAATACTAAACAGTTTCGGTCAATAGTACGAAGCTCTATTAGACATGTGAATTATTTGAATTTCTTTCTGTCTATGCTTAAGATTATTACTATTGATTGAAATAACCAATACGTCTATATCGATCATAGGAATGAAACATTTAAGAATACGAATAAAAAAATACAGAAAGTTTCTAAAAGAAAAAATATAAAATAGTTGTAAGTAGCGTAAGAAAATCTGGTTCTGGCGGTATTAAACGTTTTGTTATTTCATTTGGAATTAAAAATTATACTGAAATAAACAAATCCTATGACATTTAAAATAATTTGATTAAAAAAATTTATTATTTGAAAATTATTCTGAAAATGGGAATAAGCTGACACGTTCCCTTCTTTATCTACATAACAGACGTACGTTGTAAAAATTTTCTTTAGAATCTAATTATAATTTTAATGTTAAACTAGCTATATTGCACTTTTTTATGTTTACAATAATTAATACATTGTATTATATTAAGTGATCAAGAAGTAAGGTTTTGTAATAAATTCACGTTTGAAATGCCCTAGTAATACATATAACATTTCAAAATATTGGTAATATGATATTTGTAGCGTGTGAACTAAATTTATATACGATAATTATGGAGAATATAAAATAACAGTGTATGTATGTTTTCCAGAAAAAAAATTATGTTTAATTTATCAAAGAATTTTGATAGGAAACTGTCTTATTTTTATGTTGACGGCTAAAATGATTGTAGTAATTGAAAAACTGCTCTTTTCACAGCACCGATTGCGCGCAAAATTACAATTCGAGTTAACGATTGACTACTTACGAAATGATTGGAATTTAAGAAGAAATCGTCGTAACAATAAATTTCGTGGTTTTAAAAATACAATTTATTACTTTAATCTTCAATGTGATTGACATATTTATACCACTGCGACTAAGTTTGCTCAATACACTGTAAATTAACCAGGTAATTAATGGGTATTAAA
Organism: Theocolax elegans; assembly: GCA_026168455.1. NCBI lineage: Eukaryota > Metazoa > Arthropoda > Insecta > Hymenoptera > Cerocephalidae > Theocolax > Theocolax elegans. Next base: position 78,074,240 of record CM047426.1, on the reverse strand, counting down.
GAATTCATTCGGTTAAGAAACGTTTCTTTATCAAGATATACGATTATAAAATAGTTAACCTTTAAATTTCAGTTAAAAAGTCATAAAGCAGTTCGGGGTGCTACTAAAAGCAAAATGAAAGAAAGAGAAAGGAATAGAGAACGAGTAGGAAAAGTGGAGTTTAATTTGTAACGGTTGCCGAGTGAACTCAGTGTGTGTACTTGTCAAAGTAGCTCGGCGAACGCACGCAAGTGTTTATTAAGTACCTGACGAGCGCGTATATGCCTATACCTCTACAGTACATCTCACTTTCATTTGACCACTTGTAAATTCTTTTTTTATGCGATCTTTGACATTCTTAAGTACACGCCAATCAAAATGATAATTTAACGCCTGATCTAGAAGGAATATTTAGTAGAATTTTGCAATCAATCTAGGCCAACAGTTAATTTGTTGACCGTACGAGAAAAAAATTTATATATATATACCTACATGTAGATATATATTTTTTCTGTTTATATTTTTTTCCAGTTATTGCGTAATATTTACATAATTTAAAAGTTGAAGCATATAATGCATCGTTGTACATTCGAGATAACTTATTTAGAAAGATAATTAATTTACTTTTACTTTTACAACGAAGATTTTGCATTGCTAAATTAATTTAGGAAGTTATGTAAAATGGTCTTATAATAATGCACTCGCGTTTCGGTATATAACTTGCGTTACATTGGTTTTGTGCAACTAAATTATAAAAATTACTTTTGAACGTTACATATTAAACGATACAGCGAGTGATTTATTATTTTTTATAAACTGATCGGAGAGCCATTTTATTTAAATTCATGAAATACTCGCGTTGCGTATAATTTATGCATTTAGTCAAATACCTAAGTGTACGACAAGAATTTTGCGTTTTTGTAACGCTGAATTATTTGCAAATAAATTAAAATACATTTTACGCGAAAATTCAATCGCGTCATAAAATAACCGGTAAATCTTTCCTATAAATTTGTTACATCTGTTTTATAAATTTATTTTCAAACGGCTCAAACATATTGTAACTATATCGCAGTTTATTTTTAGATGTCGAATATTATTGATCCATATCGAACATAATTTTAAATTTAAATTTATTACGAAACAAAGTAAGAAAGCATAACTATATTTACAAACTTGGTATTAAGTGAATATGAAATAAAGATTAATCAATGAAAATTTACAAATTTAAAGTGTATAAGCAGCAAATAAATTCTTGAATTATTGAAAGGAAGGATTAAATAAAGAATTTTCTTATAAAAATGTACTCACAAGAATGAGATCCTGAATGAGGTTGGAAATTCCCCTATTGGCAATAACGAAAAGCCTGGTGACAGGTCCTGGCACAGCTTCCATTTGTGGTCCAGGCGTTGGAGCTCCAGCTGCTGGATCACTGGTACTGCTACCACTTCCAGCTACCAACTGGAAAAGTCGAATTTTTATTAGCAATGGGTCAAATTTTACTCACTTTTCTACGTATACTCCTTAAATTCTGTTGTAGCAAGACTTACGCTATGTCAGTCAATTAATCGACTTGATTTCAGAATAAATTGATTAGTAGAACTCTATGTATAATCTACTAACAGATTAGGTAAAGTTAGTGGGTATAGATATTATAATAATAAACTACGCATTTAAGTGTTACCAATTTAATGTATATATATTTGATCAACGATATTTTATTTTGGTAGTTTCTATGTTAACAACTATAAATTTATAATGAGAGTATATATTTATATTTAGGGACCTACTGTTACAGATGTAAAGTATTCAAAAAATACAAGTTGGAAAAAAAACATTTAAATTAGGAAGTGGGATTCTACATTCTAAAATCAAGTGATGTAATTGTTTCTCGATACAGAGCAAAAGTTTAATACAAAGAATTTAAGGATATTAGAATTTATGGGATTGGGAGTTATTGTTCCGGTGGTCAAATAAACAACGAATTAGATTGTAATACAATTGTACAAAGCGATGCAGGATCTAATTGTCGCGGTGGGGGGTAGAGAGGAGAGTTTTGTAATGCATAATAATGAGGTGCGCACTCTAAATTAATTCAACAAAGTTAGTTTACACTATTTCGTCGTAGAATTTGATAACGTAAAAAACGTGATCTTACGCACGAGTGTCGAATGATAATTGTATACAAAATCATGCAAACATTGTTTGTTTTTACTGTTATTAAATATTCATTCTATACAACATTTTAATGGTTTCATTTTATATACAGAATGAAAATTTAACTTGATGATAATTGTAGTTTTAGTTATACCTTAGTAAAAAATAGTTACATTATATGTACATTTACCACTTGTAGCTTTATTGAAATTGAATATCTGTTTTTACTAAGGTATACATGTATTAGTTATTTACACTTTTGAACACACGTAGTTAATAAAGAATCGTCACAACAAAATTTACACAATAAAACAAACATCTGTATAAGATCCGATATAGCACACAAAGTTACATTTACCCTACAACATACCAACATACAGGAATAAAAAATGGATTTTTTTAAATTATCGATTATCGATTTTCATTTAGAGTGCGCACACTGCATCTCCACGTCCAGCTCCAGCGCTCCCGACACTACGGTGCTTATTACATAAAAAATAACAACAATTGTAAAAAAAATTACGGTTTATCGCAACAGTGAAAAAACCACTTCTCTCTCCCTCTCCGTACGACTTTCTAATATAATTAAAAAAAAATAATAATTTTCATTATTTTAATTGATTGGTGTGTCTACTAAGATGTTTCCATCAATCCTGCAGCTACGACTATTTTCTTCGTATACATACTTAAAATACTCCATTTTGGTAAAAAAAATATCCCAGTGTGTGTAAGTTATATATATATTTATATATATATATACTAAAACCCTAGGAAATTTTCTCTTATATACTGTGTGTAAAACCCAAATCTTATATAGATACCACTACATAGTCTGTTGGAAATATTTGCGACTTTTTTTATTTGTTCAACAAGGTGCATATAATGTTGACATACGCAGGTTTCTACGGGTGTTCTGCTGCGCTTAGTGTTCAATTATTATGTTTATAATTTTTTTTCGAGACACGCGTTATCGCCGCAGCATAAACAACGCGATAAACAATTGAAATTTAGAATCAACGAACATTACTTTTTGTTTTAATGTGTATGAAAATGAATGATGGTTTCATTTTTGAGCGATGTCATGCTGCGATCGAATTGTTACGCTGCTCGAAAAGGTGTCACGTACCTTCGATTACACTATATATGCAAAAATGATTTACACCTGGCAGACGAAGCAACCGCGATTTATATATATGTATATTTGAATAATACGTACGAAGTAATAATGCTGATTGAGCAGTGAATTCAGTATGAACAATTTTGAAAACATTTAAATCCGTGTGATGATTATGTTTCCTATATAATCGCGGCGGACTCGCCTACCAGTGGATAGTACAATTAAAAAAATTAATAATTTATTACACTAAATATATCTTGTTCTACAGGCTTGTCTACATCAAAATTACAATGAATCACTAATCAATACAGGGTGCAAAAAAGAATTACGAATTACAATTTGCGAATCAACAGTGTCATCGCGTGATAAAGTTAATGATGAAACAAAAGTGATTGAAAAGAAAAAAAAAATTATAAATAAAAAGTCGTTGCACTTTTCCGAGGAGACTTGTCCATCATCAGCCGTAATGTGACTGACTCTTATCTTGGCCAACAATTGCGTCATATTATTTTAGTCCGTGATATAAGTCGGCGTGGCGTCGGGATCGTTGGTGTTTGGCAAAGTGGATGAAAATGATGAGGGATGGATTATATATATATATTTTAATCATTTCGAACGCGATGGTGTGTTTTCGAATTTTGGATAATTGAAGATTAGAGAGGCTCGAAAATGAATGAGGGAACATAATTTTAAGTAAAAATTACTATAAAAAAATTCTTTTTCTTACTGGATAGTGTGTAAATTTTCATATATATATATTAATCACTCACTAATGCAAAATATAAATAACCAATTGTGTTAGATATTTACAAGTGTAACTCCACTGGTTTTACGTTCTTGCAAAAAAAATTTTTTATATATATCATGTACATCATTACAAACTCTAGATGCAACTTTTATTTACTCAACTTATAGTAATTTTTACTGTAAATTAATATCCACATGTGAAAAGAACAGGACGAAGAGATGCAGTTAGAAATCAATGAGCCGAAGCAAAAGTCTGTATCGTATATTTTATTTTTTTGTTGTTGTCTAAACAAGGGAAACATTTAAAAGACAGAATGAACTTTTCGTGTACACATAAAGCATAATATGTATATGTATGTATGTGTGTAATGTTCTTTTTCTCAAACAATAAAGCAATAGTACAGAAAGAATTATATACATTGAGTCATGCTGTTTAAGATAAAGGAAGTTTAAAAATCGTAGAATGTACAAGAAATACACGAAGTTAACACGTAGTCAAACAGTAAATACGTATTAGGAACCGTAAATATAGGATTCGATAAAAGTAGGTCGTGTAAAAAGTAAAAGTAATGTAGACAGTTGTAAAAAAAAATGATTCACCACTTAGTCGGTAGTTAAGAAGAAAGTGCACGAAATAAAGTAATTCACATTAAGAGGTACGATACCAGTGAGTGAAAGATGTGATTAAAGACATAAGGCGTGTGTTGTATATATGTGCATAGGCGAAGGTAGATTTCGTATTGTTAAGTGAGTGCGACGAGCAAAGTAATTGATGGCTACGTGCGGTTAATGTGCGAAAAATGATAAACAAAAGGTGCTTTGAAACAAAACAGTCAGAAGATTATGAAGAGACAGACATAAGTGCAGCTTTTTCCTTGCGTCTATTTGTTGGACATATATATATATTAGACCTCTTTATTTAGAAATATTTCAAGTAAGTAAATATTTCTCATTTATTTGAGTCTCAATTAATAAATATGAAATATGTTTCGTGATGTCATTAGCTTGGTAGAAACTTACCAATACAACTACATACAATTAATTTATTTTAATCTATATCAATGTATTTATCATTTCTAGCGTGATACTTTTTATTCAAAATTGGTATTTTTGCGGTTGTAGTTAAAAAAAAGTAGTTTCAAATCACATTTTAAACACTCAGATTTGTACCAAGGATGTTAAACTTTAGAATAAAAGGAAGTAATTTAATTAAATATTGTTTAATCTATTAAAAAACTAGTTACTTTATAATATGTCGATATTCATTAGTTGAACATTTTCTCAACATAAGCAGGTAAATTCGAAAAATAAAAAAGATGCTAATATTAATGATTACGAGATTGACATCCGGTACTGTAAGATGTATATATTAAAACAAAACATTATAATTATTCAACTATTTTTTTAATAACCATAAGTAAACAGTGTAATTAGAGTTTAAGGAAAATTGTAACATATTTCACATTTATTAAGAAATTCAAATATGGAAATTATAAAGGAAAGTTAATAATTTTATATTTAACTTAATAACTGAACCATAAAATGTAATGTATACAAAAGTATATATGAAGTAATTAAATTTTACTTACTCAAAAGATTAAATAATGGAGTCACTGAAATGATAAAAATGTAAACAATATATTCAATACAGTAATGAATATTTTATATACACATAACTATTTACAGATTTAAATAATAGAATGCAATATTCTCGTGCCTCAGTGATATTGGAAATTTCGAAAAAAAGTGACTGCTACATTAACTAGACGCAAGGAAAGCGTGCTGAATGATATACTGTTATGAGGGTGTAGAAATCGGATACGCTACTTTATCGACCGAGTCAAGTGAAATGCTAAGTTCAATACGTCAATTAAAAACGTCGATTTGTATAAATTCTAAAATCAATTGCACTTTGTTGAGTAATTATACGTGATTGTGAACAGTTTCAAGCGAAATATTGCAAGAATAAAGTATATCTGATATAGAAAGTAGGTAAGTAGTCAATTTCAAAAGATTTTTAATTTGCATTTCAACTACTGTGTTCCTGTTACTACAGTTTTATTAATTTAAAAACTACACAACGATATAATGATAGGTAGATGTTGCGAAATAAATTAAAAATATTATAAAACAAGATTTGTTCAAAAGCTACGTAAATGATTATAAAGTGCGTATTAATAATCGTAATATCAAATTTTAAAATAAATTTAAACTAAAGATATACTTTGAGTTAATCGTTCGATTAAAAAATAAAATCATTTGTTTTGAATAAATCAGATTTCACTTGACACCGAGCCAATAGATAAAAAATGGTTGACCATTGCCAAAGTGATGATCCTACTATTATCGTACGTAACGTGATATACAAATCGCGATATCGTATAGATAGAAATGAGGTAAATAGAGGATATGGGTCTACGCGTCGTTGGCACACGTTGGTTCGATCGAGGATCCTCGTACCGGTGGCATCATGGCAGTGCCGTTCTTTCCTGGTGGCATCATCATTCCCGGCATCATCGGTGGCATCATCGGTGCTGGTGGGCCTCCCTGTGCCGGCATCATTGGAGGTGGCATCATACCACCACCGGGTGCCGCGGCCATCATAGGGGCCGGGGCCGGGCCAACGTCGCGGGACGCGCTCAGACCCAGCCCTAAACTCTGCGTCCCTGCTACTACGCGGTACACCGTTCCCGCCGCTCTTGCCGCACCGTCGGCTGCTTGCTACGAAGATACATAATCTTGCTTTTGCTTCTTTTACCATCCTCCACTCTTTCTAGTTTATCCACTCCTACCCATTTTTTACTTTTATTTTATCTTATTCTTTTCTTTTATCGAGATTTTTTAGAGATTATCTCCTGCAACTCGGTGTACCGCGTCTACTTTTTTTTTTCTTAGCGTTCCGATGAAACTAGTGTCGTGCTGGAGTTTTGGTAAATCCGTGTACGAGAGTCATTTGGTAGTATACTAGCTTACGATGCCTTTTTAATGACAGTGCGTAATATATGGATTATGAGCATAATGAATGAATCAATGAATGAATGAATACGCCGATTCATTTATGTAATACGTCAAGTTGTGGCGCTACTTTTTTATTTTATGTACTATTGTATCATTTATACCCTGTCGTTAATCAAAATTAATAAAAAAACAAATTTTTCATTTTTTTAACAATAACTGAAATGCCCGATGTTAGGTTCAAAACCTTCGTACTGTGAAAGTTACGCCACTACTCTAAATAAAAACAATTTGCCTCCTATTTCTTCGAGATATTTTCCTTCTATTATATTGCATTTGATAAATACCGATAATTGATTAATAAATCTAACGTTTGAGTGTGTAATTTTAATACATTTATATATAGTCTAACCGCACTTGTTCAAGGGGACGTAATTTATTGGAACAAGTTTCGCCTTATTCTTGTAACGTTTCTTGTCAAATAAATTTAGGTCATTAATACACGGTCGATTAACATAAATCCCTTACATCACGAATAAACGAACACAAGTTAAGGTTAATTTTAACTGTCTATATGCTTCAATCGTTAAAAATTTGAAGTTGAATTTTATCAAAGTGCATGGTCTTTATTTTTTAACTATTTGTAAAGAATAATTAGAATTACATTTTTTTGTACATTTGTTCAATTATATTTCAGTGTATAAGATCTACCGACAAACATAATTTGATATAATTTGAAATTCGTTAATATTGCAATAAAATGTATAAGAACATATATAATACGATTTGCATGCGTGATTTCATAAAATATTCGAATCAATTAAAATATATAACATTTTCTTATCAAATATATTGTTATTTAAATTTAATTACTAATTAAAATTGACACTTATCAAAGAAATTATTATTTTACATCCGGTTTTTTTAGCTATTTGCTTTATATGGAGCCGTAAAAATTTATTAGTTACAGGTAGCCGATTTAATACATCCTTTTACTAAACAAAAGATTTTGTTTTTACCTAGATCAATAACAAGCTAAACGAAATACGTATATGACGAGATTTCGAAACGACGGCTACTTTTTAGTGGAAATAGGATTTTTATTTAAAATGGTATACACTCGACAAAATAACAGCCGAATGAAAACAATTTTCATAAACGCGACTACAAAAATAAATGATTTAGTGCAGTGTCGTTAGGTTACCTTGTCTGCGATATATATAAACGTACACACGTAATATCTAGCAATAGCATTTTAATTTTTAAACGCAAAGAGATATATTTTGAACGTTCCCTGTCTCCAATTGATTATTCAAATTCAGCTTGACTTAACGTCAAAAGTATAGAGTCGTTAAACTATATATCGAGTGACAGAATCAAATAAAATTTCCATGTACATTTATAATGAGCAAAAACATACAAAGCTATATACGTTTCGAGTTTGTTCTGTGCAACATTTAAAAAAGCAAAAGTCTCTATTCGCAAAACTTCCTATGTAATTTTGAAACTCCATTCTTATCCGAAATTACTGAGAGATAGGCCGAAAAAAAGAGCAATAAAAAAATTATAGACTACTTATTTCTTTTTTTTTTACGAAGATATTACGAGCACTACTGAAACGCATAACATTGCGAGTTCGTTGCGCCCTCGACGCGTTTAGAATGTCATACAGATCGGTAAAAGGCCTCGACTAAGCCAGAGTAAGCTAGATAACTAAATGAGAAGAAAAAACGCGAAAAGCTGTTCGGCCAATCGCCAAAGGCGGGGCAGAAATATTCAGCTGCACGTACGTATACATTTCGTTCGTTGCAATATTTCCTCAACGATGAAGTTTGAGTCGCTGCGTATATGTTAATGGAAAATTTTTTTGTACCGTGTTACGAGAACGTGTACCTTCGATCGATCTACTTTTTCAATGACTATTCTTTCGATTAACTCGATTGAATATTAAATGATTTTACGTTTCTTATTAATACCCAGGTTATTGTCTGCATTTTCAAAAACTTATTGTTATTCATATATCTTATGTTCAGCCTATTGTTCCGTTTATTTTCTCTATGGTTTACGTTATCTAAGTAACATGTTTGTAAATTGAGATACGAATTTTTTAGTTGCTACTACACGGAAAGAATTTCTAGTAAATTTTGTACAGCATGGTCCTGTTTAATGTTTCACTTATCGGCTCGTAAAATTTACTGTGGATTTCTTACGTAATTGAGATCGTAAATGTCAAAATTAGTGGCTCAAGCTAACAACTTCTAGTTTCCTAGCTATTACGAACAAACTAAATGTCTTTAATAAATTTTCAAAAAATCGAAGATTTTGTAAAATTATTATCTTATCTTTTACACACACAAATTATCATTTTACCAAAAAATTTCGATGAAATTTTAACTCTACTTATATAGTAACTTGAATCATCAATTTGTTGAAAATAATGAAAGAGAATCTAAGTTTTACCGAAAAAAGGGAAAGAATCGCGGAAAGTGAGAACGAACTTGCGACTGAACCTTGATGCGGAGAGGACGTTGTACGTGTCACTTTCACCGACAAGGGCGGACCAATGCCGATCTGTTACTACTGCGCGCAAGAGCCATTCATTCGTATAGACGCGTTTAAATACACGGAAGCCGTACACTGTCGCACAATACCAGTGACTCTGCACGCGTAATTCTTAAGCCATATTATATTCACTTTCCCATGATTTTGTTATTCTACCACAGAATCGTGATACTCGAACCGATTTCTAATACGATTATAAGATACGTTTTTAAACTTGACGCATATAGTATGGATCGCTATATCACTATACATTGTGTGGATGTTTCTGCTAAAATATCTGCTCTAACAATTTTTGCTCTTTCTATTACTAAAAATTCACACGTTGCAGTAAAAAAATAATATTTTGTAATTTAAAGTACGTATCTACTTATGGGTCAAATATTATTCTGACAGGGTTCTTTAATAAGAAAATTGCATCTATCCAACTGTTGTATGAAACTCGTAATTGTTTTCCTTTTATTATTTCATAATGATAAACGACTCTGCAACGCTTAGACTTTCCGCCGTAGCGTAATGAAAAAAACAACCGAACAAATTGGGTCAAATTAGAATAAAAATTGCAAAATTACTTTACTGAAGAGTCAATTTTAATAAATATAGCATTTAAGGCCTAAAATATTTTAAGATACTACTTGAACACCTAATATTTTGATGTAATTGTTCAAAAAAATTTAATGATACAGTTAACCAAATTTCTTGTATTACGATGTAATATCTCATCTCTTATATTGAAGTTTAACGTTTCTTGGTCAAGTTACGAAATCGAAGCATCAGAGCGAAAATGATGATAAATTTATTAATAATAAACAGATTTAAAATTTTTAATAATTATAAAATCGTTAAAAATAGCTGCTTCACGTCAAAATAAATAACATCATCAAGATAAGATTATTTAACTTACTGAATCATCATAAAAAATGTAAATGTAACTACAGCGATTGAACCTATTACATAATATTTTACAAAAGTAAATGATCAAATTCTTTTCCAAGTTCGAAAATTATGTTTCTCGAAAATAAAAAATTTAATATTATGATTTCAAAAATGTACTATATTTAACGCATGCAAAAAATAGACGAAAATATAAATTTTTTTAAGCGCATTATATATTTATTACAAATTACCGAAGTAAAAAATTCTTGAAATTATATTTTTATTCAAAGGATCAAAGACATAAATGGATGCGCATAATTTTCTGCGGAATACGTCTATTTATAAATCAATGAGCTGGTCAGTCACTTTTTTCACAATGATGCAGCAGAAAAATACTGGATTTAACAGAAAGCAATGGAGCGTTGAGAAATACAAGAAACATCAGAATATTTTATACTTATCGATCAAGTAATACTTTGACCAAAAATTATTTGTGATCCACCATAAATATATGCAGACTTGTATAATCGGAAAAATATTTCTTAATAACAAAATAAGATCTTTTTGGTAATGTATCACCTATCATAAAACTGTAACTAAACTTGTAGTTTGTAGGTTCAAATATGGAGTTTTAGTATATTTCGATGTTACAGTAGTACTTTTATATTCATAACAATCCTTAATAATAACTGAAAATAAAAAATGTCATGAACTTATACTAAATGAATATCCTAAAATAAATCTAACTCGAAATTCATAGTAAACGTAAGGGAAATATGATGAAATTATCGTAGAATAAAATATTTATTTGCTTCTAGTAATTAATTTATTGTACGGTAATTTCCAGTAAATAAATGTAAACGGCAAATAGAAGTATCTTAAAAAAATGTCAGTTAATAAGAGGAAAAATTCATGAAATTTCGTAGTTTCGATAAAAAATTAAACGTATAAATTATTCACCGTTAAATAAAGTAAGTTGAACAACGGCATTAGTTAACGCATTTAGAAAAGAAAAATTGATTATGGTAGTAAATAAACATTAATGATGATGTTTGGAAGTACAAGAAGTAGTGAATTTTTCCTCGAAAAAGGTAAATCGTAAACAGTGAATTCAATTAACGAGGTTGAAACCCTCTTAAACGAATCACCACCCGACAAACTCACCCTGATGATATCGAAGAGGAAGTTTCCAGAACCACCGCCGCTACCACCCCCGGCACCTCCATTCCCGGCGGATGCGCCAAAACCAAAGTTAAGGAACCTCTTGTTACGATTCTCGTCGTCGCTGGCTTCGATGTCTTCCAGCGGTGCGAGCTCGCCTTCGCTAGCCTCGTTCGCCGCGGAATTAGGTGCTTCGTCCGCGAACTGCACTCGAACCTCGTTGTTCTGCGATTCCGCTTGACTATGCGATTCTGCTTGCGAATCTGCCTCGTTAACTACCTGGTTGTTCTCGCTTGCTTCTGGATTCACGTCCTGCAATATTGGCATTCACCAATTTTTAATAAATTTCTTAATAAATAATATTTTAAAGAGATATTATGCTTGGTTTATGTTGTGTAAATAGTAATCTGTGCGAGCGCGTTTGACGTTCGTTCGGCAATTAATTGATGCGTTACTTTTTTATCCATACGAAATAGAAACTCTTTTAATAAATAAGTGCAAATACATTTGTGTAATAAATTGAGTTTAACGATGAAAATGCAAATAATTTAAAGCTACAAACGTCAAACGCGTAGTGTCGGCGACATCGTATATGTCTTGTAGTAGAAAGCAAAAAGTTGATTCTCGCACGATGTCATGTATTCGTGGAAGTGTGAAACAGGTGAAAAGTTCATAGAGTGAAAAATGTTGGCAACAGTGTTAACAATACATATGTTTGTATGGTAATTGTATTACATATTATATGACATACAAAAAATATAATTATAAACAATTTTGTCGAAGTATAAATGAAAGCTGAAAAAATATTAGTTATAAAAGTAGACACAGATAAATGATAATCGGATAAAAACGCATAAAGAGAGTCATTAAAATTGCCTTATGATTTATAAGCGATAAAAATCGTTCGCACAAAGTCTTGTAATCGGCGAGCATATAAAAAGTTAATCACATTGAGAGTATACAGAGGAATAAAAAATGTTTGTGTCAATCGATGCATAGATTGTCCTTGCTATGATGACTATATATATGCAGTCGATAAGTGACAGTATAAAAAGAATATATATATCTATATATACGTAAACGTAATGTATATAGATATACATATATAATTTTCAAGTAAATGTAAGGTCTACAGTTCGAGACCCTAAGTGCAGCAGTCCTTCCTAACGTTGGAAGGATGACATCGTGTGTAACGTACGATACTTTCACGATGTGCGCATGATACAGTATGATCATGGCGGTATAAGCTGATTGTATATAGACATTTAATATTATTTGTATCTTTTGCTAGTTTAGGTATTATCAATGTGACTTTTTCCATTTCAAGGTAGGTTTCATCGATCACTCATCCGAATGGATAAGCATACGATATTTTGTATATAATCGTATACCCCCCACTCGTAAGTGTTAATGTAATTTATCTGCATTCGTATACAATTATTTCTTTATCTATCGGATTTCTATATTTTTGATTACGAAATAAATTACAATGATATCTACACGTATACACAGTTACAATAGATTATTCATATTTCACCACCCTATTATTCAACGACCATTGAAAGGCCATTCTGGTTTTAATTGCACAAAGAGCCTAAACTAGCAAACAACGTTCGAAGATATGTAGAAAAAGCAGATATGAACGTAAGATCCCATAAGTATAAATTAGGTACTTGAATGCGTAACATCCACAGAGCGGCGAAACAAACGTAGACATACATATATATATAAGTGTACATGAGGCAGAAAAAAAGGTAAGAAACAAAAAAAACAGGCCAATCGTATAAATTTATTGTGAACGAAGAATATGAGCGATTAGAGAAAGAGAGAAAGTAAATAGTAGAATGTAAGAGAATTAATTGTCTTTACATTTAAAAGTATAACAACCATGCACGGCACTGCATCTACCGGGTAAGGTATTATTCGGCTTCCATCCATCCGATCGCCATCCTTGCCCATCGCAGATATGCTAATTTTTATTTTTTTTTGCTTTCCCTTCCGTTTTATTCAGTTCTGGATACCATCGCCTCCTCCGGGTTCTCCCAAATTTGTCGATTGTTTTTTAATGGTATTATAAAGAGAATATGTATAACTATGGTGAAATTTCTATTGTACTTATCAATTGAACTATGTAAGAGTGAGAAAAAAATGTATTATTATTTTGTTGTGTATAATTAAATAGAAATTTCACCGTAGGAATATTTACAGTATTATATTATCAGCATGACATTAATTAATAAGAACAATAAATTGTTAGAATGTCAAAACACACTTTTATTATTAACATTTTTCGGAATACAATGTTCGTGCTTAGAAGTACATGTATCTTTGTAGAAAATTAGCGATACGGTCTTGTATCTTAGTAGCTTAAACACGAGTTAATATAAAACATCAGATAATTATATTACACCTAATTAATCGTGTTAATATAGAGAAATAACGTTATTTTGATCCCGCGACGTAAAATTCACTATCTATCTACCTATATTGTATACATAAATATGCATTATATTGTGCTTTATTAATAAGAATTATAATAATTAAACTCGCGTACTTTGGTTCGTTTGTTAAGTAACAAGGTTATTAGAAATATTGTGTAAGTGCAAAAAGGGGAAGGAAGTGCAAAAAGTTAATGTTGCGGAAAAACTTTCGAGAATCTTTGAGTGTCAAAGGGACATTAAGCTAACATAGAAAGAAAGTTAAGTTGCATTTCAAATTTAAAATAAAATTTAAAACTAATTGAAACATAATCTAATGGGCAAGACAAATTAAATACAAAACGTTATAATACTAAAGAAGTTAGATACTAAATTACACTAATTGTTTATACATTTTTTTTATGTTGATGAAATAGTATAGGATTATTTTGAATAAGATTAGAAATAGTGAAATAATATTTTAAGTTTAGAGAGCTTTATTAAAAGAATTATTAGAAAAGTCACGATAGACAAATATGAGATCAAGAATAAGAGTACAAATATGAATCGATGATAAAAGCCTATACACGAGTTCGTCATAGTGATGTGATAAAATTGGCCTTTAGATTAACAACTCTTTAGCATTTTTTGAGCATCAACTAAAAATTATTACAAAAGTAAAAGTACACATATACAGGAAAATTCTTCAATAATTTTGTTTGCTGTAATCTAAAGGCTAATTTGCTAAAATGTAAAAAGGTGATTTTAAAAATTAATTAATCAATTTAATCGTACGATGTATGCATTTTAAATTACGTACGTTTTATATTAAGTTTCTAAATCAATACTTTCTTGTACTCATCTAAATAATGCAAATTTTCTGCTTATGCACCTACTGTTTCAAAATACGTCGTAATGTCTAGGCACAATGTTTTTCATCATTACTAATTTCAACTTTGTAATACTGGGACTCTTTTTGTTTACCTTAAAAAGTAAACAACAAGAATTCATCGTTAGCGTTTGTATAAGAAATACTTATCTATGAATATTAAGACATTTGTTTGACCTATAAATTTTACAAAAATAGTAAAGTACAAAAAAGTGTAATGCGAATTAAGACTAAACTATTATTAATTCGTTGTTATAATTACTTATAAATAAAACTTAATCTTAACACTTTGATAATTATTTTTTACTGACTCAAGTGATTTTGCATTTTGATTTGAAATTCTTTTTGCCTATTATCGCATTTTGATTAATAAGAATATCTAATAAATGGTCCTCCCTTACAGCAATTGTATTTTGATTGTAATTTAATAATTGCTAGATATAAGATAATATTTTCAACAGTACAGTAAAAGAGATATAAATATGTCAAAATGTTTTTCTAAAATATATTGAAATTACTGCAACTCGAGACAAAGTAAGCTTTTAGAATAAACAAATCCTTTTTTGTTTTCTATCTTGACTACTTTTCCAAACAAAAATTCTTCCTTAAATATCAACTTCATTGCCGGTAATTCATAGTACCATTGTCAAAAGAAAAAAAAACACGTCTAAAAAGTGTCATCATTCTATCGTATTTGCGGTAACACTTTCAGTACTCGAAACCGTAGTTTCTTCAATGGTTGCACTTGTCGAACTTATTTCATCGGCGCTGTCTACCGCTGGCAAATCAATCGAGATTTTAGTTCCTTCGT
The DNA here is from genome assembly GCA_026168455.1 of Theocolax elegans. Taxonomy (NCBI): domain Eukaryota; kingdom Metazoa; phylum Arthropoda; class Insecta; order Hymenoptera; family Cerocephalidae; genus Theocolax; species Theocolax elegans. Next base: position 78,058,572 of record CM047426.1, on the reverse strand, counting down.
CTTTAGGTCTCGAGAAAAATTCATCATCGTCGACGAAACTGTCGATGCCCTTATCATCGTCATCGTCATCGAAAGGATTCTTTGCCATAACGGTCGAACCTGCATCGCTGGATGTCGAGGATCCACCTCCACCGCCTCCAAAGAGACCACCGCCACCTCCACCACCGTTTCGGTTACCAAGAATTGTTTGAAAGAGGACTGGACCGACGACTTTTAAAACTTCACCAAGTATCATGTTGACTTTATCTTCGATCATCTGTAAATTTATACGGAACGTGGTACGCGGGTTTTTTTCTTTTAACGCGTACTCTGCCGAATGCGCACGACTTTTCCTCAAAGTTTTTGGCACGTCAGCAGCGAGTCGATGATTTACGTGATAATGTAGCTTTCGACGATTTGTAAGATTGATGGTTTGCGTTACTTTATCGTAGAGTAGGTACGGTAAATATAAAAACGTGATCCTTAGTAATGATGTTATTGGTGTGAAACATTCAGTTATTACACTGTTTTATTCGAATTATTGGTTTTGATTAGAGTGGTAATTATTGGTACATGGAAATAAACGAATGATGATCAATAATAATATTCGATTTGACGAGTCATAAGACGCGAGCTTGCAGAGTTAAACAACCTAAAACCTACTAATTAACTTAAAATTGTAAAATTATATGTCACATTGCGAAAAAAAAAGAATTTACGCGAAATTTTCTTTCGTCCCGGTTGAGTTGGGGTGACCAAGGAATATGAGAGTTTTTTCATATCTCGTGATGAAACGAGACGATTCGATACCGACCTCGGACTAAAAAGTCTGCCAAGCATTGATAGTCCAGCATTAATGTATTTCGTCACATTTTCTTTATAACGTGTATGTACATTTCGTGTGCACCGTGATATCGAGAATACGAAATGGACTTGCGGCAATTCGCGCTTTTCTTTTTGAAATCGAGAGGCCTCGTCAGGCATCGGAAAAGTCGTTAGTTGCAATATTGGGCGTTGCCGTGATTCCTACAAAATTTTGTAACTTTTCGACTTTGTACTAGGAAAAATCGTTTCTCTAATTCACTTCATTGTTGCAATTCAATATTCTGTATTGTTCTTATATTATAATTAATTAATTACGCATGTACAAATAAGGTTAATTATTGGAGGTATAAGCTTGACGCAAGTGAGCTCATAAAATATTAATAATCCGTGAAAATCGTAAAAGGATTCAAATTGTGCAAATAAATGATAATAAGTTTACGCATAAACGTTTGCTTTCAGAAGTTCATTGCATATATCCTTGAACCGTTAATATTTCAAAATAACTGAAAGTGTATATATATAGAGAATCGTTATGGTTTGTATTTCTTGTCACCGTACTTATCATTATAAAAGTCAAATGCACAGATATCACTTTTTCTAAATTAATTTTGCAATACCCGTTATTGCTATAATAACACTCGTCAAGCGTTAAAATAATGGTCTCAAATCGAGTCTAAATCGCGTCGATTTTGATTGATCAATGCTGTAGCGCTGAATTGGAATTTACATAGTCAACGAGTGTAATGAGTTTACCGTGATTGCTAACTTATTTTACTCTAAATTTTTCTCTTTCAACGATATTTTTTTTATATTTTCCAAGGTATACTTCATGTTAATTATTGATACTCAAATGTTAATTGCACTATTTAAGTAATACTTATAATTACAATTAATTTCGTTAAAAAAATCATTTTTAATAAAATATCTACATGATTGTGTACGTTGAAATTGGAAAATGAATCGCGATATCATTTGATAATTTCATTATCTAATAAATATTTATAAATTTATAAATATTAAAAATTCGCCGATTAAGTAACCATGCCAAATTGAGAATAGTGGAAACTTGCATAAGCATATGAGATTAATTTACGTGTTTAATACTAATACGAGAGCTGTGATTATATTGCAATATAAATTCTGCAGAATCGCTGCAAATACAATAATGTGGATATTAAAAATTGTTAACAACGATTCCAGTGAAATGTATGCATAAACAAATAATTATATAATTCATTATTACGGCCTTAAATTGCATATTAGTATTAATAAAATAAAGAAAAATGGTTATTTCAATAGGATAAAATCGTTAATTAGCATCGATAAAGATCGGGTAATGGATAATCTAGTATAGATATCCTTGAAACCGCGGATGCGGAAAGCATGATCGTGAGTCGAGCCCGCGAAAATTCGCAGAGTGCGAAATCCGTAGTTCGAAACAATGCGAGAAGGTGAATTGCCTTACAAGAGAGAAAAGCCCGGTGTTGTTCGCATAATGCACTTGTTAACCGGTCTTATCGATCTCAGACACGCTTTTTACGCCTGCGTCGAGGCGAAAAAGCAACGACCGCGTGCGCGTGTTTCGACCATTTAATGCCGTTATAGGTTGATGAAAGAGATGCAATATCCGATATTTCAATTGTATACATGATTTTTAAGTGCTTTTTTCAATTCAAGGTAGGTAGTAACACACACACACATATACATCCCTAGTGTTACTTTTACATTAGAATGTAAATCTGTATATAGTTATAATCGTTTTATTAGGAAATATTCGAAGCATTACTGTTGAAATGGCGAAGAAAGCACAATTACACGGAAAATTAAATGAAAATCGAACGGACGGCGGTATCTATCGATCGAGAGTGTATACAACATCTGGTGAGAAAAAATACGCGTAAACATTCAGAGCGAGACAACTAAGTAAGTATATAGCTAGTCTCGACCACTTCAAGCTTGGGTCATGCGATCTCGGACTAAAGCGAACCACGTCGACGAGTGTCACCGCATAGTTGTCGCAATCCGGTTTCTCAGTAAGTATCGAGTAAGTATGTGATGATCGAATCAATTATATATATATATATAGTTTTGTTCGCGTACTGCGGTAGAAATTCACTTACGTTTATAAATTAACTGTATCGTTTAGCACACGTACATTAATTTTTATTTTTCATTCGTCATCTTCTTTTATTATAATTACGTCCCTCTTTTTAAATTGTAGATTATTGATAAACAAAATAAAATTGATGAAATAAGAATATTGCAATCCCCAGTAATTGTACGTAGGAACAACAATTATTTACATTTTCCTCTGCTGCTTATACACATGTATATCGATATTATAATGGTGCAGCGTGCGAAATTCGTAGGCGCGATTACAATGACGATCAACAGACCGCGATTCCGTTCCAACGGAGCGACGTCTCGTCTAATTTTCTTGATGCACTTACTCGATCTTTGTAATGAAAAGTTGAGTGCAAAGTTATTCTTACGATTTATTTGTCATTTATAGCAATATATTAGCATTAAAAATTTTCCCTCGTAAACTATTGAACGATGCGTTGATTTATGTGTACATTAATTTGAATTATTACGCCTTGATTTGAATAATGAAATTTATATTCATAGAGTTTACAATATAAAAGAGTAAGAGTTATATGTAAATTTCAATAATTCCCAAAGGTAAAATAATAGTAAAGGAAAATAAATATTTGCATTAAAAGATAATATTTAACTTTATTCTCATAGCGTATATAGTTATAAATTTTCATTCGTGTTTAACGTTGTAAGCGAATCTCTACGCGGGAAATAAAGAATTCATTGTCTAGTTTGTGCATAAAACTATGGATTGCTTCTTTAATCATATTGTTCTCCATAATTTTCAAAATATTCTATATATATATATAAGATGTAATCTCGGCTATAAATAGATAAATAAAATACAAAAATAAAAAATGCTGGTGTGTGAGGATCCACGGTGAAGCACTCAAGTATACCCCGTAAGAATCGAAATTATCGAGGTCAAAGGCAGGCGATCTGCGCGCACTTGAGAAAGTCATTCCGCGCGATTTGAGGCGCACGCTCGAGTGCAGAAACGGAAAAATTCATATCGAGCACGTGCGCATCGCAGAACGGAAATCCAGTGGTACGAGCCTTCCGCTTTCGCAAGGATCCCCGAAGGCGTAACGAGCTCGCGTGGCGTTGAATTATATCGGCTAGAAGCTCAAACGCGCGCGAATAACGAGAAGCGAAAAGGATAGCGACCGGCGAAAACGTCGCGCGTCGCTCCATGTTGGCTGCTTTCACGTCAGGAATGCCGTGGCTTCTGACGAGAAACAAAGATAGACCTGCGACTTTTTCTTCGTTTTTCTTTACTTTTCTTCTAATAAAGAGCCTATCGTCCAGATGATTTTACCATCGAGTCATCTTTTTACGATCATCAACTTTTCTACACGTATGAAAACAGTTGCATGGCTTGGAAAATTGATTGATACCAAGATTAAGCGATCAGTACTTTTTGAAACATTTTTTTATACATTCTTTTTGTATATTACGAAGCTAATTGAAAGTGGGAGGAGTTTAATAGTTTTAAAGTACTTTCTAAATAAAAGTATACGAGTAATTAACAGTGCAATTAAATTTAATCTATTGAATTGCTTGTATGGCTAACAATAATCTAAATTGCTAAATTCTATAAAGACATCATAATAAGAAAATAATTAGAAATAAATTTTAATTAATGGTACATATGCAAAAAAAAGTAATAATTTCCAACATTTTTAAGGAAAAATTTATCAAGTTCTATGAAACCGACAAGATCAATCAGTGTAAATTAATTTTATCTTAAAAAATTTGTTCTTCTTGGACATTGTTACCTTTTACTAAAGAAAAAATTATGACTCGGGAAAAGAAGTGATAATTAATGGATTAATGAATTATGACCTTATAGCATATGGTTTTTAAAACGGGATATCATATATGCATATTTCAAAATTGATTTAAAAAAAATTAGCATTATTACACAAGATACTTATAAGAGCTTATGAATAGACATAAATTTACGTAATAATAAAAAATAAACAATGTCATCTTCCTTGAAAACTTATCGGTACACAAAAAATTGTTTTTCTATTCGTTAAAAGTAGAACATCCTTAGCTATGGAAATGACGCGTACTAAAATCTGTTTTTTTTTCAAGGCATTCGGTGAAAACAATTGTTAAAAGTATCATTTTTAACATATTAAACCCAAAAATTGTATCAAATCCCCATTCATTGTTTCGGTTGTAACGGAAACAATATACTCGATTTCAAAAATAACAAAGGTGCGAAATAAAATAAATATCAAAGACTTATAATATATCCCTTGAACAGTGTCATATTAATAAACTTTCGACTTTCAAAATCTCCACTCGATCTTGTAATCCGATGTATATACAATATGATATTTTCGTACTTTAAGTTGTACTCTTTCGCAAGCTCGCATTTTCGAAATTCGAGACGTCAAAAGAAAAAAAAAGAGTATTGGTAAATCGATCCAGAAAAATTAGAGAGAGATAGAGAGAGAAAGAGCAACGACGATTAAGTATAAATGAAGTCGATTGCTGTAAAGAAAAAGAGATGTACATGACGTAGCGACAGTTCGCTCACCTTAGTCACATCAGGGAAAAGTTGTCGCAGTAGTCCAATTGTCCTCTTACTCCTTAACGCAGCATCGTCGTCAGCTTCAACCACCATCAGCTGATCGAGAGCCTAGAAACATACACTTGTCGGTTGGCCCTCCGGCTTTCTTTTTTTTGTTTTATTCCAATTCTACTTTTCGTGCTTCCGAAACCACTAAACGTGCATCCGACCAACACTACTTTACTTTAAATTTTTCACACATAAAAATAATATTCACTGGGGCAGCTTATGGTGGCTGTAAGGTAAACCTAATTGCCGTTGAAGCAATTTAAACTTTCGTAGTTACGGGCGCAAGATAAGTATTAACTAATGATTTTGTAATTCTAACGGAAAGTGTCTGGTATTAATGTTTAACTGTGTCAGTAAATACATTTTTATGTGTGTTGTGAGAGAGTTCGTTACTGTGGGGTCTTTCATCACGTTATCACTAAATTCATTATAATTTGTAGATTGTGTACTACTACACTACTTTATTTTAGATCTTAAATTAAAAATGAAACATTTTACCAATTCAAGTAAACAATAGTTGTAATTTTATGTTTAATTCAATATCAAATTTAAGTTTTGGATAGTCAGTCGTCATTTTAATAATTTCGTACTGTACTAAAATGAAATAAACGTACTTTTTGATAATGTATTTTTACTTTAGAGATCGCACCCACATGTCAGTCATAAAATGTTGAATAATGCATGTATGTATGTATTACTATTACTATTAAATATTTATCTTCATGAATCTTATTTTAATAAAGAAAGTTTATTTAATAGTAATAAAATACTTTGTGTGTATTTCACAATGGTATTATTATGTGTTTGAACTTTACTAATTGTAAATTAGTTTATAAAAGTAAGGAAATATTTGCACGATAATTATATTTGATTCAACTACCTTTACCTATATATATATATACACGACATTCCGTTACATTTAATTAGCCAAAAATTCGAGATATTTTTTCCATCATGATTTTCGCGTCGCATAAAGTCGAGTAGCACCAAGTTCGTAATTGACAGTAATACCACGCTTCATTCCCTTCATTATTTTCTTATCTGCATATACGTTCGCACAACAATTACGAGAGCGCGCGATTTACGCTTCTCGTAAAAACATACCACACCGTGTATAATCTTTTGTTTATTCAGCGAAAGAATTAGTTTGCCACTGGACCTTTCACTTACGGACACCGCGCGACATTAGCATTAATCGTTTCGTATCCCGTTGCATTACATCTACTCGGGTAACTTTTTTATTTTTTTCTTTTACGAGGTTGTAACATAGTTTTAAAATTCATAAACGAATGGAACTTTTCGATGGTAATGAAACAGAAAAACGCGTTTGCTTTGTTCTAATGGTGGAATTAGGAAAATTAGGAAGGTGTTTAATTTTAATGCAACCGACGTCTGTTTCATCGGTGCCGTTGAAATAAACGCGACAGAAACAAAAATTTTTACGAAAATTATGAAACATACGAAATTTTATATACGCCCTCGTAAATTTGGATATATTGTTTTGCGTGAAATTGTTGAAGATTATTGTGCGGAATGTGTACGGATTGGTCGTAAAAATGTTTCGCTAGGAACAATATTAAATGCGTAAAGTACGTTAACTTTTATACTCGTGTACAACGATGTACGTACTCGTAAAAATAATAAAGTGGATAAAAAATTGAATATCTCTTCAAAACGATTTAATAAACAAATTTGATAATTATGAAAAATGTTCGACTCATTTGGTACAACTAATTTTAACAAAATTGTATTATTATAATACTATATAGTTTTACGTATTGATTGTACAATTTTAAAGTGTTTTAAATTATTCTTTTGCTAATACTGAAGTATTATTATTATTGGTTTCGTCATTGATCAGTCTCAAATTATAGAATCGATTTGTAGAAACAGCTGGTCTACAAGGTATGGTGTAATTTGATAAATGCACCAAACAATAAACCAATTGTAACAATTTCGAATGTACAAAAGGCGAATTTATATGCAATAAATTTTTATTCTCTTGCGCATAGTCATACTATCTATTAAATTGATATCGATAATTTGTATACTGATTCCGCAAAATTTATTCTATAAAGTAATTATGAATGTTTTGAAAGCAACCTTAGTTTAAAATAAATACTCTCGACCTCACTTTTCCAATAATTGATTAAAACTGTATCGATCGGAAATTTCATCAAATGTCACTCAAATCTGAAATAAGTTTTAGCAACAAAGCAAGTTCCTCATCACTGTCTAGAATCATGTTACCGCAGTACAAACCGCAGCACATATAGAAAACATTTTGTCTGAAATAAAAATTTAAATAAAAAGTAATGTATTTTTTCTTCTACTGTCTACTCAACGCCCTGCAGTTTAGAGTAGTTTGGAACAAAACTAATTGTAACCGAATGCGTTATAGTTTTCGATATGCACATTCACGTTGTATCAGTGTCAAGCAATTCCTAATCGCATACATAGGTTTCTGTCAAAAACCACTCGTTATACAGAAAAAACTTCACCAATTTTGTTACTGTCTTAAAAAAAATCCATATACCTGACCCAGTACGTATATATGAGTATTTGTGTGGATATATCTATAAACAACGCCGAATTTTTACCAAGATTTACAACTGTGCATTATGCCCCGCACAAAAGCCGCTTATCGGCGGAAAGAAAGGCGTGGCAACGTCGCCGGGACCAGCATAAAATCGCCAATAAATATCGAGCGAGCGGCTCCGGACTGTTGCTCAACGACTGCGATACGGTCCACTTTCTCTGCTTTATCGACGCCGATCTCTCGTTGCGTTTTAGCGCGGACACCGAGATTTGGGGTTGTCTAGATTCTCTATCTTATGATTTCATGTAGATTTTTGGCGTGTTAATTCATACCGTACTTTCTGCTATTCTGCAGGATTTTACCTTACTTGGTAATATTTCCAATGAATGCTCTTTCAACGTAATATTTTCACTGTTTAGTTAAAAATGGTTAAAAATACGTTCCGGTATTTTGATTGTTTAATACTATAATTTCTTTTTGTCTTATATCTGTATCATATTTATTTCATTCTAATTTGACTTTCTAGCACTTTATTGGGTCTGATGTAATTTGAGTACATTTTTTTTTATTATGATAATTTAATGTTTTTAAAAAGTTTTATTAATAATGCGTGTAACAATGACTTCCTATTTCAAAAATTATTTGTGTTAAGATATCCATCGATAACTTTACTTTTAATTGGCGCTTCCTAGTAAATTACATCGAAAGATTCATGCATAATTTATTATTTACACATTTCGCTCGATAATTAAGATTATAACTACTACTTTTATTTTATGAATAAAGTAAATTTTTATGAAGTTTTTAACACAAAATTATAAGTTTTTTTTTTTAACTTTAATGCAATGTAATTTACTCTAACGAAATTTTTATATTTATTAGTTTTTCATTGAACTCGAGTTCATATTTATTGATGCATCAAAATACTAAAAGGCGTAAATTTCACTTTATGTTCTAGGAAGAATTTTTTAACGCTCGGTTTAATGTCAATGTTAACGTTACATTTACGTATATAAAATTTATTACAAAAAATAGTGTACGTCATTTTGCATTAACTTCGCTTATTTATATAAAATTATTAATATTATGTACCTGGATTCGTCACTTAACGACGTGATGTTAATTACGTGCTTATGCGATAAATTATCATTTGCGTAAGTCATTGTTTATAAAAGATAGGTAGTTTACATATTTTCGTCTTACATAACAATAAATAAGGGAATGTTGTTTATTTTATTTATTTTTTTTAAAGCTGATACTAATTTTTAAATGTACGAAAAAATTAAAAATATTTCATGTATAACGTAATCTTAGATTAAGCTTAGATTAAGTATAGGTATACACAACTTTATGTCTCATTAACATAATTTATTACTGTATAATTCAACGATATTCTTTTTAATCACAAACACATTCTTTCTTGACGTGTTTAATACCAAATGTTATTATATGCAATGACGGTACTATAAAATTTAATTTGTTATAAATTATATTTCTCAATAAAATATAATAAAAGTAAACGGACCGTCGTAAAATCAGCTTCCTCTTTGTGTTATTAATAACAACTTATTATGCAAAATGGTATAAAAATCTAAATGCGTTTGAAAAAAAAGTTAGTATTCAAATATCGGAATACGGTTTTTGCTACAGATAAAGTTATCATGTCGATAATAAAAAAGAGTGCAAGATTATTTATTGTAGTAATAATCTCACTTCGGCCATTTCACACCAACATTCGTCACTAGCAATAAGGAAGGAACAAGATACTGTGAGATGGTGCTATTTCCAGTCAATGCTTTGTTTTATAACAATGAAAGTGCATATTTTAAATAATGCATTCTAACCAAATGCGTGATGTTGCAAAATCTTTAAGCTTTAAATTATGAAAAATTTCTGACAGCTTTTTTTTTTTTTATAAAAATGTAGCATTGCTACTGAAAATTTTAAATACACGCATGTTTAAATTTAAATAGATTTATTAGTATTGATAACGAAGTTCGTGTTAGCTTAAATTGATAATTATTTAACAAAATACACCGAATATTTGCTTCTGGAAATAAATCTACTGTAGCCGTAAAAAATTTATTAATTAAGTTATTAATCAATTGATTAATTATATCGATCAAATTTTGTAATAACATCGAATAAAATTTGCTTTAGCAATACATACTAGTTGCAGAATATTTAACATTTCTTAACGGCAATATCCAGATTTAACAAATCTATGACCGTATCATATCGGTTTGTAGAAAAAAATTAAACTAATTGAAATTGTAATAATGTTCCAAAGAGTTTCGCAATCTCTACGATATTAGTCACAAAGACCAAAATTTTAATAATCCCTTGGTGCACGTAATCTCCTCGATCTCTTAAAAGAAGTACAGGTGACCTTAAAGGCCAGTGGTATAAGAAAACCAATCGAGTCCGATCTCGGCTGCTGCGTGCGTGATGACGCAACGATCGAACGAATCGATTAATCGTTTCCCCTTTTTAGTTTTACTCGTTCCAGCTGTTTCGCTTAATTCGTCGCATTCTCGCAACTTTTGACCGTTTACCTTCTCTCTCTTCCCCGAGTAGAAGAGGAACAAAAGTAAACGAAGAGAAGGCAATTATGAGGTGGAATCAATGATTCGAGCATTCGATGGAATTAATCAGGCGATCGATCGGATTGACTTTTAGCCTAGCGTCATTTGATCGTTTAGAAAGCGTCACTCCACCGTGCCGGACAATTAGTTCTAGTTTCGTGGCTAAGAAATTATGTAGCGCGCGATCGTCTTTGTCGTCAAGATGTTGACTTGGTGCAGCTGTTTTCTCGCTGGCTAATTTGGCATTCAAGTTATTTGGGACATTTGTTTAGTTTGCTATTAATACATTTCTTTAATATTTAGATACCTATATACGTCCTGATTATTTTTTACATTAATGCAGAACAAATTTAATTGTGCAAATATATTCATGCGCGAAGCGAAAAATAATTAAATTAAAATTTATAATTTGCGAAGAAAGCAATTTAGAATACCTGGATGAAATATAATTTTCATTTTTTATTTCAAATTTCTCAATGTTTATTTTTGGAATATTGCTTGAACTTAATGTCTTGATGTGATATTAATCTTATGATTGTTTTAAATCGAAAGTTTCAATAAAGTTGAACATTGATTGGAAAATAAAATCATTGGATAAGAACCGATAATTAATAAACTTTTTTAATTTATCTACGTCTTTTCAAATTATCAGTGATCTATAATATAAGAAAATATGCAATAACTTTTACTATAAATTGCAGTTGTTAAAAATTCTATGAAATTTTAATCAAGCAATATTTTACTACTATCTTTATATCTAAAACCAATAATTCATTTACTAATAATAAAGTTCATTTTAATCAGTTATTTGCTATAATTATCCATACACGTTTATAATTTCACAAATGAATAATCTAAAGTAGAAAAGATTAGAATGTCAGTTTCAATTTAAACTTAATTATGCTATCAAAATTAAAGTTACGAAATCGTCAAAAATGAAATAATTAGGTTGACTTCGACGTATTATAAAATTTGATCCAATGAGAATAAATTTCGCTACACCCGCGCAGAGAAGGGTGTCAATGTCATCACGAGCGCAAGCAGATCGACCTTCTCTCTTTCTTGACGAAAGAGCCGAGTACGTTCGCGCCTCGTAAACGCCTCGATACACGTATAGTTCCCATGTTATTCACGTGGAAATCGTTGACAGTCGTCTCCTGCATACTAAGCACATTTATCCATTCGATACGCGCAAAAACAACATACGATACCCGAGTGTTTTTGAATGGTCAATACGATTGTGAAGAATTGCTTTACAGGGTTCAACACACTAAAGTGTAATTCACTTTTGTTTTATAAGTCAAACGTACAATAAAAATATCTTTAATATCGTTCTATTTTACTTTTATCAACTTTTTATAAGTACAAACTAAATTGGTAGCAAAGTTGCGAGGATATTAAACACATAACGATGACCGCAAATTGTTACAAAAAGGAGTTCATCGTAATCGACGTAATCCACAAAATTACCGTCGATTTTGTGCTACCTGTAATTATCTCCTCAGCTATAAATTACGTTAAAACAATAACCCATATCAGAATCGAAAGCAATCATGTCCTATTAATGAAGATACAGTGTTACATGAATCATTTGTTACCTTTTCGGTTTACCAGATTAAATCTGCAGGTTACACCGAGTAAATTTTACATGTATAGTGGTAATTTCTCAAATCGATCAGAATCGATTGTTCGGGTGAAATCGTTCCTCTCTAGCGAAACGAAAGCTATACGCGCGCGAGCGCCGTGGATTTGGAACCTGCGCGAGATAAATCGATTGTTCAAGCGAAAGTAACGTTCTTTCAGTTTTTTTTTCGAAACAAAATATATTATTGAGTTTTAGTTTTTAATCCTTTGTGGGGAGGCACGTTTAAGCGTACGAAAATATTGACCGATATATATGTTATAAGTTAATAAAAATGTTGTACCTTCCAGGTAATTGTTTACCTGTAAAACATACGTATACTTATTGTAAGAAAATAATGCGTAAAAAATCGCAAAATGAAACAAATTGTGATCGACAAAAACTTTTGAAATAAGGTTTAATTGGAGACACGTTAATCAAGATTTACCAGATGAAAAAAATAAATATGGAAATAAGTATAGATATATTTAAAAAAATAAAATATATTCAGCAAATTAAAAATATTTAAAAGCGATTCGTATCGAAGGAAAAATAAAAAAGCTTCCTTCCATTAAATTTGAAAGCGAAAGTTACTATTCTAAATTATAGGAATAAGGAAATAGTTATCCTGTTAAGAGAAACTCATCTATCCTTCTAACACTTCACTTATGAACGCATTTACATTCAAATGGCTTAGATAACTAGTTTTATAAACAACATTAAGATATAAAGTTTAACATTTATTTTGCGCATCTATTATTCTGTGATCTTCTATATATTTGTATACCGAAATATTATAATTTCAACCAAATTTGTTTGATCAATTTAGAAAAAGTTTCTGATTGATTTAAACACATCGTTGGCTATTTAATCTCATCGACTACCTTCTATATCCTTAACCAAACTAAAATACTCGCTGATTATATTAGCAGTGATAAAATAGAGTCTGATAAAATCATTATGGTAAGTATCTTTTTCGTTATATAATAATTTTTAATTTACGAAATAATTTAAACTATTCTATTGGTATCGTCAATCTGAACATTTTTAACCGACCATTATTAATCTATATATTTGAATATTAAGTAAGGACCTTGAATACTTAGCACGAATATTTATATATTTACATTTTATACGTTAATTATATTTAAAAAATGTATTTGCTAATATATTCGATTACATATTGCATTTTCGTTGAATATACAGAAAAATTTTTTTGGGTATTATTTTTCAGTAATTAATTGTATTCAATTTTCCGTAGGTCATGGTACGCATACAAGTTAAATTACATATTACTTTGTATATTTCAAATGAGCCATACTGTAAGTTAGCGATTTCTCATGTAAATTAAAAGTAAATTTTATTTAAATTTAATTATAATCTCGACTCGTGTATATTATATTTCGAGTGATTAATTTGAAAATATATATCCCATATTCCGCATAAAATATTCAACTAATTTACTCGAAATTAAAGGTAAGTTGCATCAATTTAAGAAATTTCTCCACTGGTTCTAATCGATTTTTCGATGAAAGATTGCGGTGCATCTCCCACGCGTCCTATCATTACGCCAGCGACTCTCGAGCAATAATCGTACTACCACATATTTCCATGTAATACGCTGCTCCGTCGAGTCTTCCGATAAACTCGTCTGTATATACATACACATAAATATAGAGAATATTCTTCTACTTCTCGTCCGGACATACTTTCCATTAGGCGCCGATCGACCGAAGAAAGTCTCCGTGCGTGTTCAGTGAAAGTGTCCGGAAGATCGATGTGTGCGTCTACACATACACGGTGGTTAGGTTTTTCGAGAAGCTGTGTCGGAATACCGTAACGGAATTTCGTCGGAAATTTCGTCGATATTATGTCAACAGACATAGTTCCCGATTACGTAAAAAAAAATCGGAGGCTGATCTCTGCATTTCTTTATTTCTCTACGTTTATTTTCGGGGAAAGGTGTTATCGATCGGATTTAATGAGCTCCACTATGCAATCGGTTGTTTATTAACTATACATATTTGTATGCTTAGCTTCTTTTACATCATATTATTATGTTGAACAGTATTACGTGTCCTGGAATATATTTTTTTTTTATATAACTGAATTCGGATGTATTATTTTGATATTAGACTAAGTGGACAGTGTCACAAGAATATCTTTTACGTTTACGTGCATTATGTTATAATCGTGTTAAATGTACCCGAGTTTCTTTTGACACAGCTATATTTTGTTTAGTTGTAGATAAAAATGACGATGATGTTCGTACCGTACTTTACCAGCATTTAATTTAACGTTTAAATTCGAAATTCTAAAGATGATAATATATTTATTTTAAAATTAAATCATTTACGTTTTACAGCAGATAATGTCTTGATTACTTTGTAATTTAATCTCAAAATATTAAGAATTAAACCAGAACGATATAATATAATGTTATAGAAAAATCTATGCACATAAATATTATGTAAATCCAAGTAACTGAGTAAAGGTGTAGAACGAAAGAAAAGGATAATATGCAGTGCAGTTGCGTTAACGACATGTTTTCTTTACACTTGTTGGCACGTTGCATGCGCTGCTCGTATAAAGGCAATACATAACGCAAGTGAATTAGAATCATTAATTACCGATGACGCATCCGGCTTACTGAATTTGCATGTAGAATATAAAAATCTGGTTTCACGTATACTTTACTTTAATTTTGATTATTATATAAATAGAGAAAGAATTATTTATTTACTCAATATTGTATGACAAAGCCAAAAAATATGTATAGTTTAACAAAAGTAGAAAGTTAGAACGTACATTTCGAAAAAAATTAACACACTTTTTGCAAGCGTGATCACGTAAATGTTAATTGTTAAAAAAAACTATAATTAAGCGTGTTAAAACAAATTCAATTTTAAGCATACGTGGAACAACGCAAAGAAATTAAACATTTGTATCTGAAATAAAACAATCCAACGAAACATATACGTTATTTATAGTCAGAGATATTTGCAAGTAGTCCATCAATTAATGACGATTTGATTTTAAAATTGCAATATCATTTATACATCGAACAGGTGATTCATGATAATGTTGATTTAATGTATATATAACATTATTACATGTCCCTAATTCTATGTATTATCACATGCAGTTTTCAAGTATTTCCTAATTATGTAGTGACAAAAAAAACAGAAAAATAAATTTAATGTGGTTGTACGAAAGAAAGGAAAAAAAAACTTAGGTCTTTTGTGGGAAATATGCAACCGTAGGTTAACAAATTCAGACAACTGGAGGAGACCATTGAGCAAACAAATATTTATGAAAGCTTACATGACTTTTCTGCATATCAATAGAAATTACGTATAGATTTTTACAAATAATGTCTTGCTTTGAAAATTAAAAAAAAAATACATATATGATTCGTTTCTCTTACCAACAAATATATTTTAATTAAGATAAATAAAGTTATGAATTGAATAATAAGCAAAATACTTTCACTTCGCGTATAGAAATAATCATTAATTTAAAATAACTATAGTCATTTTCTATTTAGATATGATATATCATTGCAATAAATAGCAGTTCTAAAAATTTAATTGATACAAAGTCACGTTAGCAATGAACTCATCTCGTATATGTACGTAGTGAAACGACGATGCGCTTGTTACTTTCCACTCGAGACCGTGGCTGTTTATATTCTTATATAGAAGAAAAGCGTAACTGATTCGTACGTACGCAATGTGTCACAGATTTTGCAATGTTTTTGCAGAAAATTACGATTTATTGAGATTTATATTTTTTCTATCCTCTAATAATTTAGTAGTGGTGTACACACAAATGTGTATATAATAATGTGACACGTGCTTAAATTACATTTTAAAGTTGAATACAGTAATAGAAACAAGGTTTTAGTTTTTTAGAATCTAATAAATATTGCAAAAAAAGCAGTACGTAAAAATCGTTAAAATTGTCCGTACTTCGATTTATTATTAAATACTAAGGGTTTTCATATTTTTCATTTAGAAAGTTTCTGATATACTTGAATACGTGAAAATAATAGACTAAGATCATTGGCAAATCTGTCGGTAAAGAAAAAAAAATGGGTTTCAAAACTTCCTCTAAATTGTATAAAAAAATATGTACACTTTTCGAAACCAAACCATTGAGCTCTTCAGTCCGTAAGAGTCAAGATTATTGGTAATCATTCACGCGTACGTAAACATCTTCATTATTTTCAATCGAACTTATGGCGAATCGAGAAAAGCAAAACTAATTGAGTACGTGACTGTGCGGAAATCCAGTGTGAAAAAAAAAATAAACCTTTCACGCGCTTATTTCACGGTCACGAAAAGTTATCTCCCTCCGAAAACTCGTCACCAACAGATTTCTACTTAAACGCAAACGTTTTCTAAGTTACGTAAACGTTTGAGCCGTCGTACAATTAATATTCAACACTCGCTGCAACTATATACATGGAGAATCTACTTTTTTTGTGTCTGTTCGTCGAATCCTTTTGAGCATTACTGTCGCGTACATACAAATTTAATGTCATAATTCATATTTTTGATGATCTTGTTTTATGGCATAACGTAATGGGGTTAGAACAAAATTATGACGGAAACGTATGTGTACGCGAAATTTTTTTATATTTTATTTTAAATAATATTGTAAAGAAACAACTTTTTTTGTTATAATGTTAGACTTATACAGATATAATTATGTAGCTCTTTTTATGTAGATTTAATCAGACAAACATTGATCTTTTATTATGATGAAATACTATTTAATCCTGTTGCATATTGATCGTCATACATATTCAATAATGCACAATTTTTGCCCAAGAAATTGCTATAAATTTATTCTAATGGTTAATAAAACTGTGTTAAATAATCATTTACTCAATTCAAATAACTATCTTCATACGGAATCCTATAAATTTAAATTATTTCTACTTTTTAATTGTGAAACGAACTGTTACTGATTCTTCAATTTTTGTGATACAATGTATCAAGTATTAATTTAGAAACAACCACTCGTTCAAAAAATTCTTGAAATTTTAATGAAACATATTTTTAATTATTACGCACATATAAAACGAATGTTTAACTATAAATCTATAAATAAATTGAGCGGTCATCACACTTTTTATTATTTTGATTAGACGATTACCCATAAGTATACGTGCATAAAATCAGTCTACGCTAAATTGATATTTTACGGGAAGAATTTTATCAATTCCTTGACACGTCTAAATATGCGGGTTTTATAATTACATAAACATCAACTAGTATAATTATCATCAATAGCGTATGGTTGACCCCGATTCCAATACTACTTTTTTTCTAATTACCTATCAGGTTCTTACTGTGTTGTTTTATTTCTCATTTGTTAGTTTTACGCCCGAATGGCAAAATATTTTATAGCTGGATGTCGTGTAATTTTTTACCCAGTAGGTATATATCGGTGAAACTAAGAAAAAAACTTTATTTCTTTTTTTTTAAGGAAAGACATTTTATCTACTTTTGTAGTATAGATTTGTCATTGTTACGTAATTTGTGCCAATTGTTAAAGTTTTAATTTTATATTAATTTGAACCAAAACTCTTATTCGTAAAGTGATACTTCTTATTTTTTTTTAAAGAAATAAAACTTTGCAATTAATATGTATCCATTATTTTTATGATAATTGTGCGTAGTATTTCGGTTTAAAATTTCGAGAGTTTAAAGAGTCTTCTGAATACCGAATTAAAGTGCGTATTACAATGAATCATGAAAGAATAATATTAACTCACGCTAAGTGCATACGTATTATATATTTTTATTTTTAATTTTTCTTCAGTTATTCAATTTTAAAATATTTTTTATTATATTAAATAAAAAATATTTTTTCATTTCATTTGTTTTAGTAAATAAATGTTAACTTGAACTAATCAAGTTAACGCTTACTTAAATTTGATAATTTTTATTTAATGGGATTCTTAACACACTGTCCATTAAATTTCTTATGGACCATATTCGTAGTTACGAGTTTACGTTTGTCTAGCATGACTTCTTTATAGATAATTATAGAAGAATTTAAATATTCACTTCTTTATTAGAATAAATAAAGAGATTTATTAAAAATTCTTAAATGATAGTTACCTCAAATCAACCTATAATCTTTTGAATGGTCAATTGATAAGTGATTATTGGTAATATAATGATTTACTCTTGTAAAATGAAAATCAATGCTGATTGCGGACTAATTCACTGTGGATGCGATGTAGTTAACAGTTTGAAAAGTGAAAGACTCCCAGGGAATTGATTATCTGTGCTAATCCTCGATACGAAGAGTAACATTACATAAATTTTAATCGAAATTCTCTATCGGGCAACTAAACAATACGTCTATTCGATCTACTCTCTTTTAGTCTAGTTTGAGGACGACAATTACAGAGGAATGTCGAGACTATTATTACAAGCTGTAAACTACTAGTTTCTTTTCCTTCGAAGGTGCTTACCTGTGACTTAAATCCTTCCTCGGAAACAGGCAGGGAATTGACTAAAGCGACGCACAGACCAGCTGCGAATATCGTCCACGTGAGCTTCATTTTGACTTCGTTACTTCTGAAATAACGAATACATGGTTTATTATTACTGTTATTTTTCTATACATTTATGATAAATTATTATAATTCTTATTATTAAATATAAGATTTACTTTTTGAATCATACATGAATAATGTAATTATTGTGCTCGTCAGACAATATTTGTAAGAATAGTTATATTTTTTTAAATTGTAGACTATTAAAATATATAAAATTTGAGTATGAAATAATTGTTGAAACATTTAACAATTTATTTATACATATTCTTGTTTATCACAATATGTGTTACATTATCTATTCTTGTTGACTTAAAATATTCATCTCACAAGTTGATCATACGTTTACAAGTTGAGTCTACTTTACGTATTCAACTATTGTCAATAATTACTTTATTTGTTAATTAATTTTATACTAGGGTTTAATGAACGTGATACATTTAATAAATAAAATTTTCTAGGTGATCATGTTTTCGAATGTAAATATCATTTCGTTTGTAGATATAATTTCTAATAAAATAATTTCCACTCAGTTAAATTTCTCCTTTACAAAAGTGACAATTTTAGGACCGAATAAAATCTTTAGTCGACTAGCAATAACATTTACAAATGACCAGTTTAAAAGGTAAACTCATTTTGCGTGTAATAAATTAACCAAATATAATTACTTATTCTATTTGAACAAAGATTATTCAAAGTCAGTATATTGCACACGCTTGGCATAAATATTGAAAAAATAATCGTAATTACGCGTTATAGGTACACACTATACAAATACTTTGAGTGACACATCGGTACGGTTTTTCCCCGAAACAATCAAACCGCACCATCGAGTTCTTACATCCCATGGACAAAAAAAGGAGAGAGAGAGAAGGTGATCGAAAATGAAGCAGCTGTACCTCTTACAGCACACATTACATACTTTCGCGCGCGCGGCGAAATTTCACTCCAAGAGTCAAGCAACCTTATCCCTCTTTCACTCTCGCTCTCGGCGACCTCATCCGAATGTGCTCAAGAGCCTCGGCTAGGCCGCAAGGACAGGCCCGGAAGCCGGTGGGGGAAGGACGAGGCTCGACTGGAGGAAGCCGGAGTGCCTTTCTCGGATCTGCGAACTATCACTTTCGACGGCGCGACGCGAATCGAAAGTCGAGAATGCCGCCGCTCGCGTCATACCACCACGAACCTTGCTTATACGGGATCTCTGTCGTTTCGATGCTCATTCCACAACGATTGCATTTAGAATTTCAGTTTGCTTTTCAGGCCCTCGTTCTATCGACTACATGCCACTTTATTACAATATTTTACTTTTATTTTATTATTATCTTAATTCATACGTTCTATTTAATTATTATTTTTCATTTAATTTTTTATAAACTTATTTTGTTCGGAATCATGTATATGTTGTAACGGTTAACGTTACTATTGCATTACTAGCTACATGCTATCACCTTTTAACGCAAGTTGATTAATTTAATAATAATAAAATATGCAGAAAAAAATAAAAATTCTAGGTATATATTCAATTTGTTTAAATATTTATAGTACATTAATTGGAGTATTTTAAAGCGAATATATGGTTTCGAAAATATACTAAAAGTAAGGTCATGTGCAACAAAAACTCCTTGAGTAACATTCGTGATATGGTATTAAATCAAACTTTCAAAAGAATATTTTGTCAATCGTTTTTTAAGTTTTTGAAATTTATAATAAATATTATTAATTACTATGATATGTTTAATTACGATTAAATTTACATTAAGCGTGCAAAGATTATTATACTCGAACCCAATTTCATTAATTTAATTAAGTTGAGAAAGTGATTAATTATTAGGATGTAGATAATATTAATAGCTAATATAATTATACAAATATTTGCTGTGCATTATCTACACGTACATTTTGACTTCCTCAAAATAATGCGTTCGGTAAAGAAAATTATTTGTGTACGTATATATATATATATATTCCGTAATGTTTATTAACCATAAAAATAAAATTAAACCTCCTAGGCTATAGTTACTTTCTTCAACACTTTTATCTTATTATGTCGTTATTTTTCTTTATCTTTCAAAAGTTTGTTCCAGTTGACGCAAGCTACGAAATTCGTTTATTTTACGAGCAAAAAGTTCTGGTTAGTTCTTTATACTTTCAACTTAACCGTAATGCATTAGTGAAAGAAAAAAAAAAAAGAAACAAAAGTAGTGTCGAAAATTACTCTTACTTTACGAAAAAGAATATCTTTCGGCTAGGAGTTAAATAAACTGATTTGAAATTGTGATTAAAACGTGGACAAAGATAGCTGGAGTGTAACAGGTTATTCAATCAAAGAATCAAGAGTCCCGTTCGAGATTGTCATTTATATTTAATTGTACCGAAATCAAAATATTTATCCACGCGGACACCCTTGGATAATATGCGTTTAAAATTCACTAGGTATTCAAACCGCATTAACATGAGAATGTTTTATATAAAATATATGTAACACGGCACGAATTACGATGTTAATGAAAATCAGTAAACACGAGTGTGTATATCAAGTATATTTTACCCAACAATTACATTTACATAAGTCATTTCCTCGAAAATGAATTTATTACACAACGAAAAATAAATAACACTAGCTACGTAAAGAGTGTAGCCCAATTTCGAACCAGGAAAAGATAACCTACGGAAAGTAACGTGTCCTAAACGAAATTCGCGATTATATATACAACTATATACAACTATATACGTATATAGAGGTATAAACGCACACGCACAGAGCGAGCATACGCGATGCACATCCTAATATCTGTCTATTAGGCCGGTGGCCCCGCGAGGACGTTTCGCAATTCGGAGGTCGACACTTTCCAGCTATTATATAGCTCCTTTCCGCCGGTCGTATACATACATGTGAAGCTCTTCCGAGCGTTGAATTAATCATGACAACCGAGAAAGACACTACGGGCCTTGATACTCCTGCATTCTACCTTTACTCCTATATACCTATACGATACACATACGCGCTTAGCGTCCTGGTTAGCCTTTGAAGGATATTAGTGGTTTCGTTTAATGAGCTTGCTTTGCTTTTATTGTTACGTAACGACCCGAGACCCGTGAATTAAGTCCTTTAATATCGTGCTCTTTGATCCGTGTGTGCTTGTAAATTAAAATGTTCGAGCTCCCGGTTTTGAGGTTACTATAACTAATCCTGCGTGGCAGGTACTAAATATTTTGTACGTACACTGCTCAGTGCACTATACGTGTAATATATTTAATCAATCAATAAAAATATTACGTCGGAACAATCTCTATTTTCCTACATGCGTTTCATATTTACGAGGGTCACTTTTACTTATTTTTAGACTTACTAAGGTGTCAAGTATTTTTAGTTACGCATCGATCATTATACATCGTTTTAGATTAAATTCTGCGATCCTTGATTGGGCATTTGTAGGAATTTTAATACCGTTCATTTATTATTTACAATGACGTTGCTATTTTTAACGTAATTTAAATGAGCAATTACATTCATTTTGATATCACATTTATCAATAATAGATTTTAGATTTATAATCATTTTTCTGAGGTTATTATTTTACTTTTTATTGTTACTTTGAAACGATTTACTGAAAGTTATTATTAATTTATTTATAACTACGTTTTTTTTCCAACTGTTGCGCTACTGTAACCATTTGCTAAATCACTAATTAAACTCTTCTCGAGGTTTACCATAAGTAGGAAACGTTATGAATATAAGCATACCAACCATCCGTTTTTTTTCTATAAATGCATTTAATTTCACATTTACTATTAAATGAATCTTATTAAAATCGTCGGTATTGAGTCTTGCGAATGTACGCATACGCATGGAATCGTTAACTATCAAAGCTAATGCGATGCATCCAATTAATAATAATAAAATCGGTATGTTTGCTAACTTCGCGATCCCGTCAATCCTATCGGTTTTTTTTTGCAAATTTACGAGGGTCGCGCGTGTGGAAATAAGCGTTTATAATACGTATACAGCCTTGTATAAGAATCCGCATCGTAAGCTTCCGTTAGTTTAACACGATGAAGATCGAATTTCCATCTCGATTTTCTCTTCTTCAGAAGCACCATATAATTGATTTTTTCGTCGAGATCGCGCCCAACCGAAGGAATAAAAAAATGGATCTGACGCTTTCATGCGATGTCCCAAGAATTTCTGCAGTTCGTGAAAATTTCTCTACCCGAGGCTATATTCACCGGTGTTTTTTACACGCGTTAAAAGCGTACAAGACGCATTGATCAAACGAGATTGTCTTATCATACTTTGACTTATTAGTTTTCGTTCTTATTACGTTACGGAGAAAACATATGTCGATGACGAAAAACAAAAACGACTTTGATCAAAATGACGTTTAAAAAAAACTTGAAGAGAAAAAGGCAGTAAGCTAAAGTTTGTAATCGAAAGTGATTAGTGGATCGTTAGAGAACGGTGTAGAAGCGGTGTTAAAAAACCGTAAAACGCATTTCGTTTACAATCTCATCACATGTATAAATTACTTCCGCTCGGTTCCTGCTCTTTTCTTTCTGTTAAACGAAAATAAATTACGCATTAAAATCACGTTCGATGGTCATTACTGTTATTAATTATTGTCAATATCGTTTGATACGACGTCGAAAAAATTTCCACTGATTTAAATGGGCGAAAGTTGCGCAACGATCGGACAGTCGAGTGTACAAGTACGCGTATAATTGAACTAATTTTCTTTTAAAAACCCCCCGATAATTTAACTTCGGAACTAGAGTGAAAATTGAGTCCGCGGGTTACGCAAGTTTCGTTGCTCCGACGAATTTTAGAGAGAGCAACCGACGACTATCACTTTCGAACCGTAAACAATATAACGTTAAGACATAGATAACGCCGAAAACTCTCACTTTCGATCTTCCGGAAACACACGTTTTCGCAACCTGACCTGTTCCGTCCCTTCAATTATCTCGTTTATACTGCCATTTTCGTTTTCATCACCACAAATTCAAGTAAATTCTATTCTTTTCACCGGCTTTTTCTTTAACCGCCCGTGCATATACTATATACGCATCACACGCGAATCGCGCATCCGAACTTCCGCACTTTTGCGCACGCATGAAACATCGTTGCGAGTCTTCTTCTTCTTCTTCTTTGTCTTCTTCCGTTTAATTTTAAGCACATACGGTACTTAACCGATCGTTTCTACATCATTATCGATTTCAAATAGAGGAAATACATTTTTTAACGATTTATTCATCCTTGAACGATCGCGCGGAATAAATTGGTATGGAGAAAAACGTTTTTAAAGATTATTATATTTTAGGCAGCACTTTCGCAAAGTTAAAGTTTCTTATTTACGTTACATAATTGACACTGATGATTATATTATTGAGTGCTTTGTTAATTTGCATTTACAAATCTGTGCGCGTGTGCATTTATTTTTAATTATTTTGGCATTGTGATGTGACAACTAGTCTATGGTTATAATAACAGGTAATGTTATTCATGAACTGACGCATAAATTTAATATTGAACTATTTGAATGATTGTGTGATTAAATGATAATGTTATTATAATTAACTGAGAGATGTGTTAGAGCGAGTTACGATTTTCGAAGGTTCAATTTACATTGAACTTCAGTGTAATACAGTGAACGTTATTATCTCTCTAATGGTACGGTTAAGGCAGAGGTTTACGAAATAGGTATATATTAATTTGTAGGTGTACCATATTACGAGAACATTGTTAAAGACAGCGCCTCATACTTTTATGTGTATGTACTTTGTATTATCTTGAATATTATGAAGGTGCAAATGCATTATGTTTAAAAATTGTAAATACACATAGATAATATATAATAATCGACTCGACTCCTTGTTATACTGTAAATCAAACGTGAATTTGAGTATAATAGGGGTGTATCAATAGCTCGAATGGTAAAGAATTGAAAATCTAACAATGTAAATTGCACAATCGGTAGGTAAAAACGAAAATGAAATCGTCGAATCTTTCACGTTCCACTGGAGTTATACAATCGTAAAATTGATTTACCGTGCAGGATCTTCCAAAAAAAATGACGGCGCCTCGCACTTTCTTTCTCGTGTCCCTCCTTCGCAACTGCGGAGAAAAAGGAGCCGCTCGAACGGTTTCGCTTTCGTATCACACGTGCGCTCTCGCTCTCTCAATACCTCGGAAGTCCGACTCGAACTCACCACTCGTGTCTCACAACTCGAACCGTACCCTCGGATCACGACTGGGAGGGTGGAGGGGGAACCAGTTCGGTGGTAGGGGGTTGCCGTATATTTATCTTTATCTTTTTGTTTATTAAAAAAATAAGTAAAAAAAGGTGTAAACGAAAAACACGGACCAGGAGCACCACACTCGCGCCGGCTCCTACTCGCCTCGGCTCTCTCTGTGACTGTCCGTGTGGCGGCGCCTAGTCACCGGCTTATATCAGCGGGAGGGGCCTCGCCGCACGGGCCCACCACCACTGTACTGTACTACCAGACCGGTAGGGGAACACCACGCCGGCCAATCTGCGATACGATTTTTATCAGGGGTTGAGGGTGCTTTGCTACTTCAAATTAGACACATTTTTTGTCTCGTTACTCCACATCGTCATCCTGAGCTTTTTAACTTTTTTCAAAATGCGGAGACGCTTTGCTTCTGACTTTATTATTATTTAATTCTAAGCATTTTCTTTTAAATTGTTGCGATCATTTTTTAATTATAAATAAATTAGTTGAATTACGTTTAGACTTATATTATAGATGAGTAACAATAATTTGATTTATATTTTAAAATTGAAAAAGGTATCTAAATTTCAAAAATTTCTTTCGAACTATTTAATTAAAAAACATAAAATATACTCGTATCTACCTTATAAGTATTACTCGAAACATTATTTTATAAATTTTACATCAAGTTATTATAAAGTTCATTGACTATTTGTGTACAGCACGTCTAACTTTTCTCAAGATTCTCTTTTTGTTTGGGTTAGTAAATGTATTTTTATCGTCATGATTTACAACGGATAATAAAATATATTTTACAAACACTGAAGAAAAACCAAGTAGAATTTCATTTTTTGTTTTTCTATGTCTTACATGTTATGCACAGGAGCAAATGAAGATATTACAGAGTCAAACCTGCAAAAAATTTTATTTACGATCTGAATTTTTATTTTTAGTTTCAACTTATCAAGCCCGTTTAAACCCTGTTTAAGGATGGTAATGCTGCGGTTCGGTCATTCATCATCATTTTTATTACACTTCAACTTCGTCTTCTAGATCAAAAATGTAATATTGCTAATTCTAATAATAAGTTATATACAGGATTTCTAAACCTTCTAAAAAATGTTCATCTTATGTGTCTATGTTGATGTCAGTATAAATAATCATCATGTTTCTTTGTAGGTTCAGGACAGCACCGAGATAATCATACTCGATTGATTTACTACAGTTTTTTAATTAATTTAAAAACAATAAGTCCGTTTTATTTGCAACAAATTAAAGAAGGAGGTAAGATGGAGCCTACATGTAAACATGCAGCTAAGACAAGTAATAGATGGTCGTGCTATAACAGTTCTCGTTGCTACTCACGTAAGCATTCGCTTAATCGGTTACATCGTAAAAATAATTTCTTATATATATTTATGAGCTTCAAAAGATCTAAAGGATTCTCATCTTTGTTCTATTGATAAAAAATATATAATATTTATATCTTTCCAAAAAATTTGTATAAATTTGAAGTTTTTTCGTTTGAACTTTGTGCAGTTTATTAAGTTTCTCTGTCGAATTGTTAAGTTTTTATAATTTCTATTACTAGATTATAGTAAGCAAACTTTCATTAAAAAAGTACATTATTTTTGAGGTTGTTCATTAACCTTCCATAAAGAAACATGATATTGTTTCATTAGTATACAATTTCTTATTTTTAACTTTTAGAAGAAGCAGTTATTACTTTAGTTATAGTCAATATTTATAAAATCAAACCTATAGCTCTGATGTAGGTAAACTAGTATCAGCTTGTCCTGCAACTTGCAGTAGAATATGCTTTGTTAGTAGAGAATAAAAATTGTAACACTTCAAAACTACAGAAAGGTATAATAAAATAACAAAAATCAGGAATGAAATGGAAAAAATTTTAATTAGTGGTCCAATATTATAAATATTGTGAATCATTTAATGAAAATGATCAATAACGGTAGATTTCAAAGTTTATCGAAGGGTGCTTGATGTAAAAAATTTATGGTTAGTAAAGCTAAACTATTACAAAAAAATAATTTATCAGGAACTAAAGCTATTATGTATACGTCCATAAATGTTATAATAATTGTAAAAAGTTATTGCAAATTGATTGTACGACCGTTATTTTTTTACCGCAAAAGAGGGAGTGCAATTCATTAAATGTAATACCCCAAGCATAATACAGTAATGGAGTAAAAATCGTCCAATTTATATTTTTATCTTTTACATAAATTTTAAGGATGATTTCCTAGCTGATTCCAAATCGAATATTTGTCTAATAGAATGACAACTGGTTAATTAAACTTTAAAACAATATCAAATTAATATTCTGGTCGACTCTAGATTTATATGCAGGCCGTTTTGACAATTTCGTCTTATTCATATTGTGTAAATTCTTAATTGATAAAAAGCAGAAAAATCGTAATTATTATTCTCATTAGCCGAATCAATCGTGGTTTTCTCTGTACAAGCAATTTTTGATAACTTTTATTTCAATTTTTGTACTTTACTTGAACTGATTTATCTTTTTTTCAGCTGACAACAACCCTTATCAAAGATGCTTACCCTGGCTATAATTATATTATCGCTATAATCTACATAAAAACTTGAATTTCTAAAAAAAGCGGTTGATATAATACTCTTTTTGTTACCTATGGAAATGCTAAAATGTAATAAGTAACCAATTTACTTTTGATACTTCATTTTTTTCTTGATGCTGATTTTACAAAAGTTATACAGACTTTTTCTAAAGTTAAATTTAAAATGGACAGTACCTTCAACACCTATAGACTGATATGACTCTGGTTGACTATATCTGATATAGACTAAAAGATCAGAAGACCATTCTAAGGAGTAATGAATTACTATACCCTCAAAAACTACTTATTCATTATTAAGGGATTCAAATACTATCTTGCAATTTCTACTTGAATGGTTTCATAAAATTCGTGTAAATTTCGATTAAAAGAATAGTGTGTTATTAGTTAATTTATTCTGAGTAAGACGAAAAATTATGGAGATTTGCGATGTCGGTCGGTAAAGACAGATTCCTGATCTTTCCCGATTAATATAAGCACCACTGGGATTTGTATTAACACAAAGTATAAATAGAGCAGCGTTAAACAACAAAAAAGCCACTTATAATTGAACACGGTGATTAAGCTGTTTGCTTTTCATTGATATTAAAAAAATTAATTTATATTTATTCTTAAATATTAGATCTCGTTCATACACATACAAATTATATTTGTAGATTTAGAAACGAAATCTTGATAATGTTTGATACAGAGGCAGTGTACAATTGAACAATCGAGTAAAAATCTTCAAGTGAAACTTGATCATAATTGTACGATCTGACTCGTCTGAATAGATCAACCCCTCTTTAAACTAAATCTGTTAAAGATGTTATTCTCATATTATCTTCTTTTTTACATCTCTTTGAAACTTTCACACTACCAAGGAGACAAACGATAATCATAGTGATTTATAAAATTTGTAATTCAGTGGAAAATATACAATAATGCAGGTGAAGATTAGAATCTTTAATCTATTCAGACGAGGCAGCATTTACAATTATCATTGAATTTTATGTGTATAGGTTAGTTCGCTCGATTGTTTAATTTCTTTTCACAACTCGGTATGTGCTTCTGCTTAATTGTTCATTCAATTATCCTAATTACTTTATTCCAATACAAATATAATTGAGAATATATTCTAAAATTGAGTATCATTAGTCAATTACAAAGTAACCGCTAGATTTATTATTTTAATTTGTTAAATAATTTAATATCAATTTACTTATGGGATAAACAAAAAATACAGACAATTTAAGTATAAATATTTAATCTACGATGTAAGTTTACAACAAAAGTTTGTTGAAGTGAATTCAATAAAATGTTTTTTGAAGACTGGTAACGAATATTTATTGGAATAAATATATTGCAGTTTTAAATACGGTATCTATGCAAATAAATATTTTATCGAAATTACTACATTTTTTAGTGTAATAATACTAATATACATCTATTTAAATAGTTATATAAAAAAATTGAAATTTTGGTTTGTTAATCCAAAATCTATAATATATAATATAAACTAAATACACTTTCCATACATATGTCAAAATATCATAGAATTAATTAAATTTGATTTTAAACCGAAGGTGTGAAAAATAATTTACATCTTCAACGAAACGCAAAAAGACGAGCAAAATTACATGAAGTTTCAAAAGTTTCAAATGATACATTCAATACATTTTATTTAAAAGTATACGATTACTTGCATTTATGCATATATGCACACTTAAAGAAAATACGATGTACATACTTGTATTTAGTGAAAAACAAAATGTTAGAAAAACTCGATTTCCGGTAAAAAAAAGAATATAAAATGGCATCTTAAAAAACTAGTCGATAAAGTATTTTGTCAAGATTACGTGAACTTGTTTATATACAATCGTGTGGATTTTTTATCCGTATCCGGTAAAACGTAAATTTAATTGCTTTACTCTTTAAGAATGGAGGATTTTAAATAATCGTTTGGTCATTAAAAATTACGTCGTTACGTAATAATTGTGTAAAAAATGATTGATAATACAAAATAAAATTATTAGTAATATATATATATATATTACAAAGCTTAACCCACCAATATTCCTGCACTAATTCGTAAAAGAAACGTTTCTTTTAACTAATGAATCATGATGACTAATTAAAGTAAAAAAGTTATTACGCAAAATGGAAATTTTGCCAGCTTACCGATATACACAAGAAAAGAAACTGATGTCGTATACCAAAGCTGAAAACTGCACGTGAGTCAAAGTTCGTCGATCTGTACTCGTCGTGAGACTTGAGAAAGAGAGCAATGAGGAAGGAGACAATGCGCGCACTTTCGATGCCATGGAGAGAGCTAAGGTCAAGTTTCTCAAGATGTTGCACCGACTGTTTTTCCAGAGTTTCGCATGCTTCACGCTAAAAATTTAAACCGACAAGTGTCACTCGTATTGTGTGACATCAAGTATCGTTTAATTGCGGTTATATAACCCGGCAACTACCGAGTATCTCTTTAGATGTTGCTCAACCAAAATATTCAAATACACAATATACAGTTTATATAAAAAAATGTTATTAAAATAATTAAATAAATATCGAAAACACTGAACAACATTTTTAATACAGTTTCTACGTCACTGAAATTATTTAAAAAAAGATAAACTTGTTTACGTCAGACGTGGAAATGTGTATCATACACGGATGATTTCATCGGAGTTCTAAATTAAATGTGAAATGTACGTCGCTTTCTCTAATAATGAATTTATCCATTATTGAATACATCAAAACAGAATTAAAAGATTACATTATTGTATATGCATAAAAATAGAATTTATTTAATAATGATATTTGTAAAATACGATTTAATTCGATAATATCCCGATGATTAGCATTAAAACAATATTATATTAAAGTAATATATCGGAAAATTTTTGTCAATATCATGATGATAACAAATACATATTTACACATTAGCTTTTCACTTTTAATGAGTATTTAAGCATTTCCGAGGAAGTTATCGATTACAAAATCCATTGGTCTAACAGTCTAACGGAATTAGAAAGATTTTCTCTTTAAATATTAATTTCAGCGCGTACACGAAAGTGACGAAGCAATGTTAGTTTGTTTCATATTATTTTATTGCCAAAGCTGTCTCTTATATGCAATAATGTAGCAAATATGGTAATTATTTTATACGATGAATATCCAAACTGCGTGTAGTGATTAATATTATAATTAAACAATAATATACACATTACGAATTATTGGTAAATTGTAAATGCATCTTCTTTGCATCGACTACTCAAGTTCAAACGTTCTTTAATTACGTTTTAATAGTAAACATGAAGAAAGTTCTTATGTGGACGCAATAAATGGCTAGAAATTCACGCAGAGAAATTGTTTATAGTAAAAATGACTTATGGAAAATGAGTAAAAAATTTTTATAGAGCAGCATTAAATTTTTATTTATAATAGTAATTAGCAAAACATTGGTTACTGCATTAAATAATTAAATGAGAAAATATTGCGATCGTTTCTTCTTATTTTGTTCTATATAGTTTCAAATAATTATTAACATACTTTTTATTCATATTGTGCATTCTAATCCGTTAATTAATTGAGAAAACTAAATCTCATAATAAAATTTGTAAGTCATTTTATAAAAATTTGTCTAAAACATCTTTGAGTACATTTTACTTCCTAGTGTGGATATTGTTACTTCCTTGTGGAAATCATAACGATTATCGAATTAGTAACTAAATACTTTAGAAAAATCTAATCACTCTTATCGCAATTATGAATCTTACTATTTTATTTGTTGGTAATCAAGACAAATTTAAAAAATCTAACTAGTTCTTGGATGGGTCAAAATAATTTTATATAACCAATTCCTAGTTTTCACGTGATTTTTATAGCTCCATTTCCATCAGTGTTATAACGGAAAATTATATTAGCAAAAAACACTCTCGAATAAACCGATTCATCACTTCTGTTCTTATACCCACATGGCGTGATAATTTTAAAACTAATCAATAAAATTATTATCCATATTATATCTTGTCGCTGTCACTAATTTGATACGTTTTTAAATTTTACAACGAGACACCAGAACATTCGCAATCTCTCACAGATGTCGATACCAACCACATAAGGATATAGTGAAGGCCTTCCAGTATTAATTTACATTATAAAATTCAAAAACGTTTGTACAGTATCGGATTGTAATAGGTATACATTTCAATATCTTATAACAGTAATTCATGGAATTCGATTGAAATGTAACTTATTTCAACGGTCACAGATAATATTTTTATAATTACAGTATAGTATATATTTAGAAATTATTGTATAGTATAAGATTTGCTACATCTTAAGAGTAAAATCCTATTTCAAGTAATTATACAATGTAAAATACTGATTGTGCAATTTTATATTATTACGTGATTATAGGTACACAAAGGTTTGATAAAAATGTGTAAAATAATAAAAAAAGGAAAATGTGTTACTCACTATTAAAATAAAAATAAGGCATCCTCGGGAACGTTACTCCGTTAAAGTACTCCGCGGTAGAATCGCATTTTCCATTCTGACAATTATGAACGACAAGAGCAGCAATTGAACCTGCTTGAGGGTATGAGGGGAGGAGTAGGAGGGAGGAGGGAGGGGAACGTTGTACAATTCGCAGGCTGCTCACGAAAAGGTGGATCGAAATTGCGGCTCGGATAATATAACGAAGCCGCGAACAAACGAGATATCTTGCAAGTCAAAAGCGTGACAGGGCAGGGAAATCCGTATTACGTTCGTTAATCGTAACCGAGGCACGAAGGCCACCTGCGCGTGCATCGAGAAACGTCCAGAAAACTGTCAAAATGTTATTGGCTTAAGTAACGCTAGCCCGGTATATCGTAAGCACGGTCACGCCGTAGTTAGACTGATATCCTAATTGTCCGCGATTTCCATACTATACATTCGCAATCGGGTAAAAGTTTAACGCCCACTATTTTTGCCCGGGTCTCTTGTTGCACTTTGGGGTGTAAATTGCTTTGATTGCCGATTCATTTGCTTTTACTTCATACTTGTTCTACAGCGATTTCCTGCATTCGACATACGTTCCGTTTATTACAACAACCTATCCGTACATTTTCCCTGCTATGACTAATTTATAATTATCACCGTTGTCACTGTAGCCTTCGTGTAGAAATTCAAGTGACGAAATTTTTTACTTTAATTTTTTTTATTTAATACTTTTATATAGATTATATAGTATCGTTATGTTTCAATTGTTTACACGTCTTCATTAATGTTTCTTTTAATAATTCGATGTATTATCAGAACCAATAAAAAGACTTAACAATGTTAAACAATCTGAATCGGAAAGTATATTGCAATTTATAATTATACACTTTCTTTAATTTACACGATAATATAAGTAAGGAGAGTAGCGATTTACATATTTACATAATCTAAAATGTTTAAACTTTGAAATAAATACATTTATTGTACCTTTCAAGTTTATA
Organism: Theocolax elegans; assembly: GCA_026168455.1. Classification (NCBI taxonomy): domain Eukaryota; kingdom Metazoa; phylum Arthropoda; class Insecta; order Hymenoptera; family Cerocephalidae; genus Theocolax; species Theocolax elegans. The sequence continues at coordinate 78,025,445 of CM047426.1, read as the reverse complement.
GTGTTATAGTTTTATTGCTTAGAATGGTTTAAAATAATTAACCTGATAAAGTAATGGGTATATAATTAAATTAAACGTTACCGAGTGACATATTACGTCAATAAGCAAAACCGAGTTATTTTTATTTTCACAAAAAGTTATATATCTTTATTAGAATAATCAATAATTCAAAAATTTGAATTTTTTATTGGTTTTGACAGCCACTTGACACAATAAGTTGGTATTATATCATACTAGTGAGTTACATTTAAGTGATTCAAGATCTTCGATTAAAGAAACGATGTGAAACGTTTATAATAAGTTCAATACGAATTGTTAATTAATTACATAATAAATATCGTGTAAATTTATTTATATATAATTATAAATGTTGTATAATAAACCAGAGATATTTCTCTTATTTTTTTTTATAATTTACGGTAAACCGGAGGTTTTATGTTGGTTCCCGTAAAAAAGGCTAAAAAGTGTTAAAAAAATAACTTTTTTTTAGTTATAGAGAAAGTTTCTAATCCATTTTTGTTTAGACAACCTTGTTACAAGTAACATTTATTGATTTAATATCTACCAGTATCCATGTACATGTACGTAAAAATAATAATTATTGCATAAGAAAAATACATTATGTAAATAAAATAGCGCTTCATTTACAATGTAATTTAAGGTATTAATTTAATATTTATTGTTTGTTTATATTCAACATCTTATTTATCTATAGAATAAAAAGGTGAGATGTACAAGAATGCAATAGACTGTTATTTTAGGTGCGTCGCTTTGTTTTATATGGGAGAAAGTATACGTACAATTTTATTGAGTTCTGTAATTCCTTAATTTACTTTGCGTTTACGTAATATTTTAGGTAGCCGAAACTATTGATAAGTAAATATTTTGTTAATAGGGAAATCGTATTTCATGAAAAAAAAATCTTCCGTATATACGATCTAATAACTTTCATCTGGAAACAAAGTTAAATACATTATTTATTAAGCTTCTTAATTGGAAAACTAGAAGTAATTAACAGATAATTATAGTGTATATGATAAATAAATGTAGAGAAAAAAATACTTACGCAAGATGTATATAATACGTAATTTTATATGAATTAGTAAAATAAATATAACAAAAATATCCGATTTAATGGGAGGTTAATTTCAAGTTTTCTTCAATTTCTATGTTTAAACAATAAAATGTAATTGTTTTATATATTACTTACCCTAATATATGTGTAAAGAACCCTCCGGCATGATCATCTCGCACACCTGTCTGGAGTAAGATGATAAAATGCAAGATACGTATTTATTTTTATTTTTATATCATTGACACCAGCTATTTCAGGATTAAATGGCTAAAATGCTTCTGAAAATAAAAAAAAATTCACTACATTAAATTAATGTGCAAATATATACATCTGCCTATGTTTGATGATTTAATCTTTGAAAATACATTAAATAAAGCTATCAATTTGCAGAGTTAAAGGAAAATACTTTTTATAATAAATTATTTGCCTGTATAGGTTCAAATTATGGGAATCAACATTGAATTCTTTCTTATACTTTATAAGTTTACTATTTCATTTACCTAACAAATTGATGAATTAATTTTGACAAATTATACGGATATGCAATGTATATTTTATAAGCTGTGGGCACAAGCAATTTTTTGTAATTCATTAGCTTAATAAACCATAATATCATTGAAGAAAATCGGTAAACCAATACGTTCGTATAAGAAAATTTATATTAATGGTATATGTATATCTGCGATAATCTAGTCAAAAAGAACATTTGATAAATTTATTCTTTTCAGGACAATAATATGTGTAATTTTATGATATTGTTTAACGTATACATACATTTATTTTGTATAGTATAATTTCCTGATAGATAAAATGAATTATGTAACGAAAGAATATTGGCATCTATAAAAAATAATTATATTATTCTGTACGAGGAAACAATCTATTTATAACAGCACTTATGAATAAAAGGCATCCACCAATCAAATAAATCATCTATTCACGTAATGCTTTCACCAAAAAAAGTGCCATGTCCTTCTTCACACGGAATTCATATCACGAGCGAAGGACACGACCGATTAATCGGAACCTTTCCTTCTCTTCGTTAATGAACTTATCCTCGACGGTTTCGTCTTGAGCGACGAGAAAATCGGCCACAAGCGCAAGGTCATTATACTTCTTGATATTTTAATAAAGTGATAACGACAATGAATTAAAATTAAGTGTAAATACATTTATATTCGTTTCTTTTTATTTAATATAATAGATTTAACATAATCAGACCCACGAAGGAATGCATATACGATTCAATACGAATTATTCTTAAATGTGTCTTGAAAAAGCTAATTGCTCCATTGTGATTCTTCTATAAGTAAGCGGATTTATTTTATAATCAAGCAGATTATTATTTTGCAAAAAATAAGGAATGCAAATTGAAAAGATCAATATTTTACAATTAAGCAATTTTTTGTAATTCATTAGCCTAATAAACCATAATATCATTGAAGAAAATCGGTAAACCAATACGTTCGTATAAGAAATTTATATTAATGGTATAGTATATCTGCGATAATCTAGTCAAAAAGAACATTTGATAAATTTATTCTTTTCAGGACAATAATATGTGTAATTTTATGATATTGTTTAACGTATACATACATATATTTTGTAGTATAATTTCCTGATAGATAAAATGAATTATGTAACGAAAGAATATTGGCATCTATAAAAAATAATTATATTATTCTGTACGAGGAAACAATCTATTTATAACAGCACTTATGAATAAAACGCATCCACCAATCAAATAAATCATCTATTCACGTAATGCTTTCACCAAAAAAAGTGCCATGTCCTTCTTCACACGGAATTCATATCACGAGCGAAGGACACGACCGATTAATCGGAACCTTTCCTTCTCTTCGTTAATGAACTTATCCTCGACTGTTTCGTCTTGAACGACGAGAAAATCGGCCACAAGCGCAAGGTCATTATACTTCTTGATATTTTAATAAAGCGATAACGACAATGAATTAAAATTAAGTGTAAATACATTTATATTCGTTTCTTTTTATTTAATATAATAGATTTAACATAATCAGACCCACTGAAGGAATGCATATACGATTCAATACGAATTATTCTTAAATGTGCCTTGAAAAAGCTAATTGCTCCATTGTGATTCTTCTATAAGTACGCGGATTTTTTTATAATCAAGCAGATTATTATTTTGCAAAAAATAAGGAATGCAAATTGAAAAGATCAATATTTTACAATTATGCAAATTTCTCTAGATTCTAAGAGATTCACATTATAGCAAGCAGATTATTAACAGTGTACATTGAATTTTATAAAACTGCTAAGCAGTGACAAGAATTCTTGAACAATGAATGGTCTTGTTTCAGCGAATTATTTTGTGCATTTGTATATGCACGACTTCATTCATCGCGTGTAGATTAGGTTGCGGTATTTCAAAACAAATGATAAATCGTTACTGAATTAAATTTCGATTTAAAATTCTCGAACGTATCCGCAAATTTGTCTCGAATGCTTTTCTTATTGGACAATTTACAATCGGTATTAAGGAATCAAAAGTACTTACTCGGTTGAACGGAAATTTATGCTCACTTATATTTCACGGGAGTCCATTTTCTTTTCGGGTCACGTATTGTAACATGGCGTTTCCGTCGAGGTAATACCTAACGACGCGCGGAAAGGAAATCGCAAGAAGTTTCACATTCTTTCAAGTTGTTATTTTTAAATGGTCCTATGACTTTGGCAATATTTTGGCAATTTTGGAGTATTCTTAATATATATATGGGCTATTTCACGTCAAGTGGTACGATGAAAATTTTAAATCGCTCCAAAATTTGAAAATAGGCTGGAAATATCTTCTAAAAGATAGAAAAAAAATTTTTAGGTGTTAAAATAATTTGCCTAAGAGTTATTCCACCATGAAAAATGGAAATTTTCAATTTTTTTAGGATATGTCTAGAATTTATCCCTCTGGGTTAGAATTTCTAATTTCAAAGTAAATGTTAGATAAACTACATGTCAATATTCAACTTGAAAAAAATCTAACTTCGCCACAATTGATTTTTTTATCCAAAAGTCCAAAAGAAAGCTTGGAGCAATACCTTTCAAATGATCTGTAGCATTTTTATGGCCTTCAATTCTGTAAAAAGTTATGATAATTTAAAGAAAGACGAAATTTTTTTAAAAATTTAAATGGGAAATACCATGTTAATTTTTGTGAATTTTTTGTCTTTCTTTAAATGATCATAACTTTTTGCAGAATTGAAGGCCATAAAAATGCTACAGACCATTAGAAAGGTATTGCTCCAAGCTTTCTTTTGGACTTTCGGATAAAAAAATCAATTGTGGCGAAGTTAGATTTTTTTCAAGTTGAATATTGACATGTAGTTTATCTAACATTTACTTTGAAATTAGAAATTCTAACCCAGAGGGATAAATTCTAGACATAATTAGCAACGAATGTTACATATAATGTTCTATAGTAAAAGTTGATAGATTTTGAGTTAAATAGCGATGAACCCAGCTGGTGTTGAAAAAAACTGGAAAAAGTTCACTTTTTGAGGTTAGAATAACTTTTAAACTAATAAATTCCAGTACCTAAAAATTTTTTTCTGTATTCTGAAAAACATTTGCAATGTGTACCTAAAATTTGGGGCATTTTAAAATTTTGATCGGACCACTTCACGTGGAATACCCCATATATATGTACATGTCTTTTTAGGTTAATCTGTACTTTAACGTTGACGGAATTACTTGAACATTGATACAATGACTAGTTCCTATTACTTATAATGTAATAATATCGATTTTATGTAATTATTTGCATACACAAAGATGGTTATAAATAAAATTTATCAACATTAATCGTATTACTTTTTACTTATAATAATAGTATATATTTATAGATCAATCCAACATAAAAATGTGTTTGTTTAAGGAGACAAGCCTGCGTTAAAATTAAAAAAAATCATTCAATATTAACAATTAATAATTCTTTTCAAAACAATTGAAAACATTTCTTAATTTTTTAATCAAATTATATTATCATTAACTTTTATTTAAAATTTTTGGCCAATTTATGTGACATAACCATTTTAATTAATTATAAGACTCCGTACTCTGATTTTTTCCATAATGTACTTACCGCAGGATATCTCAGGAACCACTTCATCGTATGGGCTGAAATTTTAATAGTAACTTTTAAATATGATTCTAATCCACTTGAATGAAACAGAATTTCAATAGAAGTCATATGTTTATATAAAAAATTACAATATTAAACTAATTGTTAATTTTGAATAGTTCTTTTTCAATTTTAACTCAGGCTCGTCCCCTTAAATAAATGTGTTACATTTACCTACGCAAGTATATAATTTCATTATGAAATTACCTATGGTTACATACCTTATTAGATGCAGTTCAACTTAAACAAATGTAATTGTCTATTTTACTTTAATACTATAAATTAAGCTGACAGCGAGTGAAATGTGTGTATGGTCGAAAATGATGAAAAAATCAATTTTTTTTATTTTAAAAACATTTCATATGTTATGTAGAATGTGCGTAAACAATTTTTAAGATAAAAATGTAATCTTTTATTGAATAAACTTTTATTGAATAATATTCAACATGAAGTATTGGAACGAGATACTTATTTTAAACTGTAAAGTTAAATGTCTTAAAAACTATTTTTTATACCCTTAAAAACTCCTTGCAGGATAATTTTTATCGCCTGGCCTCCTGAAACTTTGTATATATATTACTTATAAGGTTATATTTATACATAAATTTTGCAACATTTGTTATATTTTTCATTGCAAAAATAGCAATAAAAATGTCACATTTAATTTTAAACAAAAATGGCTGTGTAATGTTATAACTAATAAAATATCTCAAGATGTTTGCAAAATTACAGGAGGCTGCGATAAAAATTATCCTGCAAGGAGTTTTTTAAAGGTATAAAAAATATTTTTTAAGATATTTAACTTTAAAATTTAAAATAAGTATCTCGTTCCAATACTTTATGTTTTATATTAGTCAATAAAATTTTATAAAAATTATATTTTCATCTTAAAATTTATTTACAAATATTCTACATAACATGTAGAACATGTTTTTAATATAAAAAAAATGATTTTTTCATCATTTTCGACCATACTTTATTAAATAATTTAAGATACAGTAAATTACAATTGGCAAACGTAAATAAGCCATTGTTTTAACCGTTCACATAAACATTGCTTTATATAATTAATTGTTTTTTAATTGACTGTACATGCATTTGATTAATTAATCTCTTCTACTGACATATACCGCAATGTGAATTTATAATTTTGAAAAACTTATATAGCTAGTAATCTAAACAGAAAGATGGATTTAAAAAGGATAAAATCAAATAAAATTGTGATTTCTTTCATCTCGGAATAAGGAAAAATAGAAAAGAACTTAGTAGAGAAGACCTAGACCGCATTTATGTATACAATCTAATTAAATTGATGAATTGTTATCCTATAACTGCTCAACATAGAAAAGACTTAAATAGCTTCGCGAATGGAAAAAAATCTTTTTCTACAACAAAGAATATGCAACGAAACATACACCTTACTTACTAATAGTAAGTGAACATCGAAATGACAAAATTAACCGAAGTGCTTACCTTGGCATTCTTTTTACGACGCATGCTCATCTTCATTTTTATATCGTCCTTACGATACTTATCTGTATCTATTTTAAAAATAACTTAGCATTACAAAATATATATACCTATATGGAACTGTTTAACCGGTAATACTCAATTCAACATAAATAGAGTACCCTTTTACTTTTTGACCTTAATAAATATATCAATTCTTTAGGGTTTTCAATTACAAAATATATGAATCTTAGTTCTGTTGAAACAATTGTTAATTGACCTCGTTAGAACGGAAATGAATTTTAACCTAGATTGTTAAAGATTGATCAATTTAGTAAGTGTAAACCTTTTCCTAGTAATGTTGAGCCACAAAATTAAACCAATCATTAAATACAGGATTTGACAGTTTATAAGCACGGAATATAGGCGTTATTGATTTTGTTAAAAAATGCGAGCTATTGTACACTTTTTACATATGTATATAAAACGACATCCTGACGTAGAATTATGAAGAAATATTGAGAGGAAATGCGCGATTAAAACGATTTTTATAACAACGATACACCGATTTTATAAAAAGTATAATTTTTTAAACGTTACCTAAAGATTAATAAAGTAAAAATAACTGCAACACATAGAAAATCAAGATTCTTTTGTTCTGTGTTTTTTTTTCAATTTTCAACCAATTTAAAAGTCGTAAACTACTGATTCGGTAATATTAAAAAATCCAAATTTGTTAATTGATTAAGGGCGACAAACTATCTAAAATTTAACGAAACAAACTATTAAGATTTTTCTTGTAATTACTTTCCTTCTTAGCATACAGAAAAAAAACATTTTACTTAATTATAATAAATTTAACTCCTGTAATCGTTTAAATTGAATAATCGAGGTTAATTAATTACTTGTTTTTAATTAAAATCTAAAAAAATCTCATAAACTTTATTGAATTTTCTATTTACAAATACTTTTCTCGAATTGTCGTGCAGGCAGATATAAAAATACTCGGTGCCGGGTAATTCTTGGTTACCACCATGCAACATCACTCAGAACCATCACTGTCATCGTACAATAGTGCATCATTGTAACGAGGAGGTCCCCATTTTCGAAGCTTCCGGCTGTCTGTCTTATAACGTAAGCTCATCAGATGGAGTTGCGATTTTATCGTCTCCAATATCCACTTGGCTGTATAATAAAAGTCTCGTATTCCTTGTTAATATTTACCTTATCTTTTTTTAAGAAACAGGAAAAGTAATAAAACAATTGAGTGGTTTTCAAATGAAATAGAATGGTCTTTTAACGCTTGATATGTTCTTCTAAAAGAAAATATTAAACATTTATATGAAACTCATACGACGAAATTTTGTGAAAATATTATTATAATTATGATAATGTAATTATTTAAAAATTTAATATTATCACGACTTCAAAATATACCTTTTCAAAGGAAAATTAGAAGAAAACTCTATATTATATCAGTAATATAAAATACTATATTTAGTAATTTCTTATACACAATTAGGTATTACAAAATATTACAGATATGTAGCACTTTTTGTTTTATGTACCTGTCTACAGCATTATTTTGAAGTGATACCAAAATTAATTAAACTCTGAGTTTATAAAATTGTATGCAGTTATACGATTTTGTATGTTAAAAATTATTTTTTCGACCCTGACATCCTGTCTTTATTTATTTTAAGAGGTATACGTAAATTGACATTGAGCGAACATTTAGTGTATACTCGAAGCTCTTTAATAAGGCAGTCATGACTGAATCGCTATTTCACATTAATTTTTCGCTAATATTTCATTAGTGTATACGTTATTCAACCCTTCTAGTCGTAATCATGCAAACACTTAACAAACTGTAATTAACTAAACTGCTTATTTCATAAGAAAAAATACAGGCTTATTGGACTTTTATCAAAAAAAAAATGGAGGAAAAAGTAAAATACTCATTTATTTTGTACTTCATTAAAAATATTATAACGTTTTATTGAGTTTTTTCAATGTTTACTTGAATTAGTGTTCTGTAATTATGTAAACATAAAAACATAGATAGAAAAAAATGTCTATATAAATCTGAGATTTATCCAAATAAAATTATATAAACGTTTATGAATGTTACAAAAGATCAACGATTTCAAATAAGTGCATTACAATTTATAATAGGGAAATTTATTTGCACATATTAATGTTTATTTAGTTTTTAATTTATCACATATATTTTCGAATTTTAATTTTAATTTTAATTTAGTAAACCTAAGTATTATTTCTACGATATATACGGACATTGTTTATCTTGTTTAAAACTTAATTAGAATATTGATGGATGCAATTGAAATTGATTATAAAAAAATTTAAAGATTAACCTATGTCATTTCTAACGTTCAATTCACATTTTTAGATTAACTTACAGATATAGCAGTTTAAAATATAAACTCTATCGCAACATACCTATGAGTACTGTATGTACCCAACGTTTTATAAATTGTTCATTACAAATAATGTGAAAGTAAGAAAAAATAAATTACAATACCTGTAACAAAACCAAGGTACAAGTAAACAAGAAATAATAATTTGACCTCACATGCATTTGTGAAAGAATATGACATACAAATTGACATCGTGCAAAATTCAAACTATGGGCATCGAACACATGACTAGAGTCCTTGGCTCATCGCACGCATTGAATGATAATTCTTGATTCTTAATTTCTTTCATCTTTTTTTCTTCTATTTTGTTGTTGTCTCGTATGAGCAGACAGGTTGCGCATTATATTTTCTCCGTTCTTATCTGTATTCCTCGCTGGAATTATGCTTGTTTTTACTCGTACGAGATGGGGAAGATGTGACGAAATCAACGACGCGTCGTCGACCCCTTTTTTTCGTGCCTGCAAGAAGTTTGCATATTTATTTATTTTCCCGAGTGCATATGGAAAATAAGTTTTTCTTCAAGACGTTTGAAATTAAGTAGTTTGTAGTTCATCCAATTGAAAATTCTGATAAAATATTGGCATACATACATAATATTGATATCTATATACCGTATCGTAACCAATTCCTGATCATCAATTAATTATAGAATATATAATTTATAAGGAAACTAATTTTTAATTATTAAAATATTTTTACAACAATATATTGTAATCTATTAAGTTTAAAATGCATGTATTACGATACAATATGCAAAATAATATCAACAGGTCGAAATTTCTTTTATATACATTATTATTTAACTTCACTATCGTTATTAGAAAGATTTTGCGTTCAGCTTGTATTGCGTGAACCTTGTTATAAAGTCACTGAGATCTTGTTATATACTTAAGTAAACGAAAATTACTAGAATGAATTTATCGTTTTGCATATTTTAACTGTATTTTTCATTTTTGCTTATGTGGGAAAAGCTTTTGTCAAATCATTTACAAAAGACTTTTATAACTAGCTCATTTGCGATTTTTATGGATGTATCTTTTCTAAAAAAAAAGGACAAGGTTGTCGTCTGTTTAATGTTGGTTTTTTATGTTTGCACAATTTCATATAATTTAGCTTACTGCAGTGCAAAATAATTGCAAAATCTAATGGAAGCTAAAAAAGAAATTTATTGCTCTATTAAACTTAGTACTTTCGCTTGTATGCAAATTTTGTAAGTTACGAATACAATTTCCGAGATCTTTACAATAACGTTACGTATAATGCAAAAAGTTATATATAGAAAAAATTGATAATATTAACATATGACAAGCATATGACTGTACGAAAATTTTAACGGTTAGAAATTAATTAACATGTTCTTAAATAAAATACGTACCGTTGAAAGAACAATGCGTCATAAACAATATAGAAGGAAATTAACTAAACAATAGACATAATCACTTCAAACTAATAAACAAAATTTTATTACGACTTAACTGTAGAGCAATGTAAATATTTAGATTGCGCTTACCTATAAATAAATTTATGACAAAATCGTAATTCGATTGCGAATTTAATACAGTTACGTAAGGATTAGGCTCTTTTATTTATTACTCATAATTGTAAGCATGCATGAGAGATAGTACGAAATCTAAAGCAGTTTTGCTATTTAAACCAGTGAGTTTCCAAATTTTATTCGGGTAAAAACACAGTTCGACGTAATTACTTACGCTTACATTGCTGTAACACATGATCATTTCATAATTTGGAGTGAAGTTAAGGATGCCGTCTACCCCAGATTTGACGAAGTCTTATGATTTAAACTAAACTACATTTCCAATAATTAGTAGACGTATGTATATCTATTTTAAGAAGCATGTAAGCAGTTACAACGTTCTTAAAACTAATGAATATGAAACTATTAAAAATCAACTTACTTCTACGTAATATATGAAGTAATTGAATTCTAATACATAATAGTTATTATTTTTCCTACAAAAATTACTTTAGGTGTAAGAAGTAAATCACTAACGTTAATTTGGAAACACACTATTTTTTTTATAGTGTAGTAGTTGTCTTTAAAAAATACACATACATTATAATTTTGAGATATATTCTATAAAATATATTACTATTTGTAAATTAATAATTGGCGCAATGCTTACTTAAATATATACGAGTAAGAGAGAGTAATGTACAAAAATATGCAATAAATATGGCCAATCTCACAAGTTGTAACATCCAACGATTATTATAATATTACAATATTTACGACATCAAAAATGTATACCGTAAATCGCTAAGCTTATCGAAAAATTCTTTTTTTTAATCAAGTAGCTTTCGAAAGTAATTTATTAGGATGGCCAATATATTCTGTCAATATGTATAAATATAATACGTATAAATTTCTAGTGTACTATACCGGTGCATTTATGTAGCGACGAGGCATTTATGAACGATAATTCATCTCGCAGCTTCTTAGAATATTCTCCTAGTTACTCGAGTAGTAAATAATGAATTTCCGAGCAGGATGAAAATTAGCAAAGAATTATTTGGATAGATTGAAATAATACGGCTCTAAACACCTGTTAATGTCCCTGACGGAAATCGGTGCCAGCGGTATAGTCTTTATTATTCTGAAAATTAGTGTTCTTGAGCGGGAATTTAATGATGGGCTCAGCCAACTTGTCAAAGACATAAATGTCGAAACTTCTGAATGGTCGTTTCAACATCGTTGAAGGTTTTCCTCTTGATACGAACGATTAGCAACTTTCCAGTGAACCGACGCGTCATTTACCTGATACATGTAATTGAATCGTCAAATTATCTTTGTCAGTTTACGTTTCTAATGAATGTATTAAATTTTCGGAAATGGATATCCTTCTATCTTAACGATTCAAATATCTATTTACTGTGATTTTTATGCTGATCAAGTTTATTATATTCCAATGTAAATTATTTTTATATTTTCATGAAATAAATGTACGTTTTACTTATATATAATTACTTGTTTTAGTGCTTCGTATAATTTAATATATTATATTACTTGTTAAATCTACTTTAAATTTTTGGATATAAAAACTACCGTATAATACCAATAAATAGTTCAAAACAGTATATAAAATGTAGATATAATTCAAGGATAAATATTATTTAAATTGCGGTTTTTTTCACTATATATATTAAAATTATTACTAAGATATCAGTAAAAATTGACATGTAACAGTTACTGGACATTCTCATGCATTTCAAATTTTTACATCATTTTACATATTCTAAATTCATAATAATAATATAATTAATTTCCATTCATTGATACTTACTTGTTCGGTACCCTCAAAAAATCATGTGTTTTGAATTCAATCGATTCAAAAATACATAAAATATGTTGTTAATTACTTTTTTAAAAGAGAAATATGTTTCTGATCGTTTCTTAGCAAAAAAATAATTTATATATGTATGTGCATAACCCAATAACCCAATTTGAGGGACTAATGTTATAAATGTTACGTTATCCATGGTGAATATTGTTGTACTGATTTAAAGTAAAATTAATATGTAACATGATAGTAGAAGATTACATCGATCATCCATAAAGAAAAATAAACGATTGGAAAGAGTTAAAGGTATAATATGCATACATCATTGAGCAAAAAATTATTAAATAGCCAATTGTCTTCTGCTTTCCAGAATTTTTTTAATTTCCATGCTATAAAAGTTCACTTCTGAGAATACATTGTATCGTGAATCATTTTAATAAAATTGACAATCGTAATTATAATTTTGAAATTTATTATATTGTTACGTAGGTTGGTTTTATTCCCTATTCCTGGATGAGGAAAGGTGAGAGATTTAGGAACAAAGAGTCGAATAAAGTGTAGTCGATTTATTAATTGACAATATACATGGACCGTGAGGTCCAGAGAATGATATTAACTACCTCTGTCCGCTACTTCTATCCCCAGCTCTTCGCAACGATGGGGTGTATATACTCGTTGATGCGTTAACGTTAGACGTCATGTAAGATAGCTGCGGATCTTATACGTTGCATACACTCATGTGTGTACGTGACAATATTTATAGAATCTTATATTTGATAAAAATCATAGTAGTGATCAATTAAGGGACGGTTGCTAGATATTTCGTCAAAAATGTTATAAAAATAAAGCATTTGTTTCAGAAAATATTGTACATTCTTAAAATTTTTAGCTAATTAATACATATACTCTATAGCTATATAATTTACTGAACTATAATCTGATAGTACAAGTTATGTATAAATAACGTAAGTTTGAGATTTTTTAATAATTTCAATAAACTATAATATTACTGTCCACATTGCATGTGTTGACACGGAGATCGAGCGATTTGCATAGACGTTTAGAAGGGCAGAATATTCCGTGATGGCATTATCTTCCGTAAAAGTACGTTATTATATATAGCAAAACTAGTAAAATATAGATTTCGTAAACTATTCTGTTAGTCACGAATTTAAATTAAAAATTGAAGTACGATATTTTCAAAATAAATACGACAAAAATAAAAAATCACAATAAAAAGATGGTATAAAAACTGAAAGGTAGCTACAAGAAAGAAATGAATAAATCTTGACAAAGTTGACAAAAAATACATAACAAGCAGATAAAATACTGAAAAATCAGTTATGCTTTGTCATTTTTTTTTGCTCGATTCGACTATTCTTCATTATGTTTATTATTATGTTATATTTAATGAGTGTGAGTAATTTGAATTAAATAAGAATAAGAAGACCGTATTTTTTAGTTATTCTTTAAAATTTAATTACAATCTATTTAATGACGTTAATTATTTAAAACCAATTAATTAATGTTTTGTTTTTAAATTTATTTCTATACTATATTATAGTTTTAGTAAAGTAAGTAATTTGAAACGGTATAGTTCTAATTATGCTAGTCGAAGTATATTACTTTGTATTTTTCATGTATACTTTAAATAGCATAAAGAGCGTTACTGCGTTAATCGTTTTCGTATAACAAAGACAGAAAAAAATTTCATCCACGGTAAAATAAGATACCATTATTTCAATTATATAAGATACCATATATCATTAACTATACATCTGAATATGACAAAATTCCGATTAACGTTCGAAATTTGATGTATTACTTTTTCGTGCTGTGTTATCTTTCTTTCATTAATTAATTTAAGTACATTAAAAAGTAACATTCGTTGAAAAAAGTATACGGCGTTTTTTCATGTCAACAAATTCATCATCTTGTATATATCCGCTAGCTTAAGCTGCGAGTCCTTTAAGAAATCCTGCGGTTTATTGTTAACGGAGAAAGTAAACGTGTGTCATGGTCGAAAACAGGTTTTATTCGTAAGTCTCCACTGGACGGTCCGGGTTTCCTCCCAAATTCGAGTACAATTCAAAAGAGAATCGGTTTATTAAAAAAAAAGAAATGAAAGTGGCGAATTTTGTTTGCGTCTAGGTTGTTTTATAATCCTACGAAATTTTCTTATGTTATGAGATTACTAACAAGTTTGCAATGTAATGCATTACGATATAGGTATTCTTAATGAATATGTATACACACTATTAAATTAAATTTTATTTACGTTCCACACATAATTAATTAGACTATATGTGTCTAATTGAACATTCCAAAATTGCGAAGTAAAGATAATAGAGTACAAATTTAAAAAAAAATTATTAAATTTTTAAAAGAAATATAGAAATATTGCAAAAAAAGATTGTATAAAAAGGCAGAAATCGAATTTTGTTAAAAGTTTATTTTTACAGTAATACACATTACGTGTAGTGCAGCTAACAAAACCGCAGAATTTTAAATAAATTTCGTTACGCTTACGAATGTTATATTGTAGCAGTAAAATAGTAATTGTTATTTCTTAAATGCGCTAATTTGTTTGTTGCAAAATCTTTACAGTACATTTTCCGGAAAATTATTAAACAAAATTAAAATTGTACTAGTGAATTTCATGGGGTGAGATATTGAAAATTGATGCTATTCAATTGGAACAAAAATACGGTACTACACTGAACTGAAAATCGGCTGAGCTGCGAGAAATAGTAAAATTCATAATGGATAGGGAATTAATCGTTTAATGCATTGTCGAAACTAGTATTGTAGAAAGGTAAACATATATAAAGGCCCTTTCATTATTTTTAACGTGCAATTAGTTTCATTTATCCTGACTAACCGACAAAATTAAATTCGCTGCAGTCATATTAATCGCTAAGTAGATAAACACAGCGATACGTAGTTTTTATCGCACTATAAAAACTTCTCAAGTAACCAATAGTTACTTGTAATTCTTGTGGAAAAAAGCGTACGTCACAAATGTGCACCCTCCAAGCAATCAGTATTTTCCAAGTGGCAATTTGACCAAGAGTCACATTGAGTACTTAAAAGAACAAAGCCCCTTGGCAAGAGTCGCTTATACACGACGCTGAAAAAAATCTATCGAAATGCCCTTATGAAATGAGCAAAAAAATCGAAAAGCTGAGCGCAAAAAATTCTACAATTAACATACTTCTCTAAGCGTGGACAATTTTCGCAATACGACTAACCTCATGGTCTCTCTTTTTAACAATTACCAAGCGCATATTTTTTTCCGGCTCGCGTTTATACACAACGGTGGCTCGCTTTCGCAAATTGCGCCTCACGTGACTCATTATTTCGGCCGCTTGCCGATTTTTCGCCGTGTCGCGCGGCGTTTCCATTTCCAAAGCGCGCCGATCGGGCGCAAAATCGTAACCCGAATGGGTCTCGTTGTGAATGTTGTTAACCTTGCCCGGTCGCTACGCTTTTGATTCCTTTTTGTTGCACCGAGGGCTTGATCAGCCTCCTTATACTCCGCCTTTCTATTCATGCAGATGTGCTTTAATCAATTCGAATTACCTATTACTCTCCTATACCGTAATTAAGTCTTCATTTACAATACTTACTACAATGATTGACGTTTAACGATATTGTAACAATCATATGCTCACAACACTTATATACTGTCCTTCTAGTTGTATGTGCAGTTGTCTCTATGTTCATCTTAAAATTAAAATAGTAATTATAAAGAATAATTTTTTATAATTTACTCGAGATAATATTCGTATATTAAATGTCACACTAGCTGTATAAGTAAACAAATAAAAATTATAATTTAAGCTTATGGATATTGAATTAACGAGTAAAAATTAATTTGAATAGCAATTATACATACGTACATATTTTTATCTGATTTACACCAAAGTATTAATTAATTAACCCAAATCTAAAATAATTTATATCATTTAAATTTTATTAATTTCCACAATCTTTCTTTCACCTCAAAAAAAGTTGAGAAATTCACGACACCGTATAAGAATAACACATTTTTAAATGCTATTACTTGTTATATTATGAAATTATTATTCAATTATGTGTACCCCAGTAAAACCTATTTTAAGATTTAAATTAGTCATTTTTTGTATATAGGTAGCAAATGACATTGGAAGCTGTAAATAGATACTTCAACCTAAAAAAAAAAATACCACATATATATCATATTTCTCACACTATATAAAATATGTTAATTCTCGTGGAAATTTATTTTAGGATTGTGAGAAATTTGTATAAAGTATTAAAAAAATATAATTTACTTTGGTACACTATGAAGAATAAAATACTAATAGTAAATGTATACGTTTACTTTTTCGTCTCATGTAATTCATATAGTAATCCATACTAAAAATACGTCACTCTTCGATAAATAGATTCACTGATGCGTAACTAGATAATTTTATAGCGCGACACGATTTTTAATTTTTAATATACTTAATATAATTTTAATGAAATAATACGCTGTCAAGATTACTAGAAAAAAAGAACAATCTGAAATTCCTAAAAAATGATACACGAAAAGAATTTGCGAATAAGTAGATGTACAACGAATATAGTCAGACAAATCATCTTTGAAAGTAAGCCACCATATAATCTTGTAAAACTTAACAGGATATTTCACAACTTATCTTGCATTTTAAATGTCATTCTTCTAAATTTATGCAATCATAAAGAAAAAAATCTTAGAATTATTAAACAAACTCCTACAAAACAAACCCAGTATCATCCATGGAAAAAAATTAAAAAAAAGAAAAGAACAATTTGATCAATCAAAGAATTGTCAAATATTTTTTAAAAACACGAATTGAGTAACTACAAAGACGTATAATCACTGGAAAGTATCCATTAAAAAAGGAAACAACCGGTACTCGTTTCGCTGTATACGTATCTGCATAAAGTCGGTCAATGACTTTCTTTCTATAAAATTTCAAGAGTCATATAACGAAAGGACGAGAACGATCATCCTACCCGATCTTACCGACGGTCAGGATCGCGAATGTAAAATCGCAGGAGTAGTTGGCGGACGCGAGGTGGACTTTGGTCGGCTTTCACCAGGCGGAGACACTTGCAAGCCTGGCGTGATTACCGCATTTGCGATTCCTCGAAAACTTGACGAAGGATCGGTGATCGACAGTGGTATCGAAATCGGAAATATATTATTTGTCGGAGTGAAGTATTAGTCGATCTATCTCGAATTTGATGAATAACTTTTCGACAATTTCAGATTAATTGTGTCTAAGGGTTTTGTTAGTAGAATTTTGTTATAATTCATAGAGTATTAATTAATATGAAAGTAACAGAATTTTTATAAAATAGATTTAATAAAAAATTTTAATTACTGGAAAAATTCATGAATTTAAAAATAATTCATAACTAATATATTAAATGTATAATAAATTTTATTTGCTAAGAAGAATTATCGTGACATAAAATATTATTTTATTTTTAATCCCTGACATTGAACTTTGCGAGATTTATTGTATATTAGTTTGTTCTTGTATATCAGAAATTGAATAATATTGTAATCGATCGATTGCAAATGATGTAAGGGATAAGAAATTATTTA
Source organism: Theocolax elegans (assembly GCA_026168455.1). Taxonomy (NCBI): domain Eukaryota; kingdom Metazoa; phylum Arthropoda; class Insecta; order Hymenoptera; family Cerocephalidae; genus Theocolax; species Theocolax elegans. The sequence goes on along the minus strand of CM047426.1, from coordinate 78,007,405 downwards.
TCATTATTTTGTAATAAGAATATGTCATATGTTTTTCTTTAATAATATCTGCATATTGTATAAATAAGTAAAAAATAGTCATTATTTATCATTAAAACGGAAACAGCTTTTAATTATAAATTAGTAGAACGTGCATATGAAATAAGTGAAATTATGTGCAAACATTGATTATGTAGTCAGGCATTTCTTTATTTTTTTTAACAATCATTTATATTAACGTCGATCAGTATGCAAAATTCTATAAAACTTCACGATTTTGTAATCCAAGGAGATCTTCCTGTTACGCCTTTCTCTTTCCTCCCAAAGTGCATGTAACGTGCGTAAAAATGTCGAAAGACGAAATTCATGGCAGTGGATATTAATATATCTCCAAAATTATAAGTTTTATTTATTTATACTTTTGACAGAAATAAATATAATCACTTTAAAGACTTTTCATAAATTAACATTATTGGTTCAGGTACAATCAGTTTATAAATAATGTCACATCTTGAAAATATAATTACAACATAATACCAGCATATATGATATAGTAGCATCAATTTCAAAATAAATAGATTAAAAAATATGTGTCATCGTTGACACGGATCTGCAAATTTTTAATGTATTCAATTTATTTTATGGATAGACATAAATGAACTTGGCTAAAAAATAAACTTTATGTTCAAGTCGGAGAATAGTTCATGCGCATCACGAAAAAAAAATGATTTAAAGCGATTCTATGACAGATCGTGATTGCTTAAGATATGCTATATAAAATGTGGGTCATATTCCTGTTTTTATCTTACGTCTATCGATTGAATTAAAGAATACGCTAAAAAATTGCATACTTGAATTCATTGTAACTCAAATGACTAGAAGTAAATTATAAATCTACGCGTTTTTATGCATATGATAGTACACATTTTTGCATGGTACATTTATTTAAAATTTCAAAATATCAAATAACATATTTTACATTATAAAAGATAATTTTAATTGTATACAGAAGTGAAATATATGAAGAAGTGGTTTAAATATTCATGAATTTGTCTGTTACAAAATTGAATTAAATGTTTGACGTCAAACGTTGATTTACGGAAGAACAGAATCTTCTACTGTAGATCTTAGGTTTATGTGATTTAAGTAATTTAAGCATGACTTGTAAAAAAATCCAAGTCATTGACATTCAACATCATTTATTTTTTGAATAAGCATCTCTGAGAGATAAGAAAGAATTTTAAAAATAGCACTATAGATAGTTATATCTGTATTAAAGACATTTAAGGAAAAAACAAGAGAAACGTATAACGTTTCGAACTTATTTTCAGATCTATAAATTTAGTATTTATTGTTTAAATATTATTAATTATTATCTCTTAAGTAAATAAAATAATAGACTAATTTAAAAAATGATTGCACTTAATGATATAATTAAGCATTTTTCTATGCACAAAAAAAATTGTACATTTCTTCGTAAAAAATTTAAACATTAACTAGGCACGTGAAAATATATAAATAATTACCTAATATAATATTAAAACTGTAAAATTATCAAATTGATGCTATCAATTTAATTAAGTCTTACTAATTGAAGGAATAAATATTTTTTAAAATCCAAATTTCGAATTTTAAATAGTAAATTAATTAATGTAGATGCGCATAACTGCATTAGCACTATATAATTATCCTGATTATTGCGTAACATTTACCTTTCGCGAGAGTTTCGTATATGCGGACTTCGAGACACGTGTACATACAGTGAAAAAAATCATCTTTCTCTCGATTTCCGTTTCTCTTTCACGATGATTCGCGGGCGCGATGTTTCATAATTTCGTCTGCTTTCTGAGCGGTGTAACGGAACTGTTTGTGTATATACGCATAAGAACCTTTTTCAACGAACGTTTTTCACGGTCGCGATCCTGAATTACTACCTTTTCTCTTAAGATTCATGGGTAAATTGAATTAATTGTTGATGTTAATTTTCTCTATAATTGGCAGAAGAATCGTCCATTATTTTTAATCGTTTCTTTTATGCTATTACAAACTATTTTATTACGTTGTTTATTATTTTTATAGAATTCCAAAGAGTGTTGCAGTTCTAAATTATTGAATTATCAATATTTAATAATATTTTGGTAACTTCTATATCGCAAATTGTTATTCATCGATTATATATTATTAATGCTGATAATCAATATTCGTACTACTATATATTACTGATATTTTACAGTGTACTTTGCATTTCGTAATGTTCTCTTAAATTATCTGTATGTATAAATAAAGTTAAAAAAAAGTGAAAATGTAAAGCTGATGAAAGTTTACTTTAAAGATGATAGGTGATTAAGTAATCAAGAAATCGCGGTTGTTTCTCAAAGGCGTAAAACGCGATCATGATCTTGGCATTGTGGGCATTGTTGCGCACCTTATATTAGAAAGAATAAGCAACAGTTCACACGAAAGAATGAGAATTAATATCTTCCGAAGGCGTTGCTCGTAAATGGAGTAAACGACTCTTGGGAGAGTGAAACAATGCAAGGACGTTCTCAGAACCTGCGACTCTAAATTCCTGTATCGTAGTTTGAAAGTTCAACTTCTATTTCTAATTTATAAAATGGGTATGATGTAATTACCTTCTTTCGAATGTAATAAATTAAATTATCGAAAAAGAAATTGTTGCACTCTTAATTAAATTATATTTTCATGAAAAAAATAGTGTTATCACGGATGTATCAAATTGCACAACTGCTTAATATATTCGATGCATAACACTTTTTAATTTAGATCGTAAATCGAGTGAAAATTTTGTAAGTAATGAAGGAAAATAATTATAATGCAATGTAATTTCCTGATTACGCAATACATACAATAATAGATCGTAACTCTTTTTAACGTTAAGAAGGTATAATGTGCGCTTTTGTATCGCTTCATTACTCTTAAACTATTCACTGATTTCCCAGAAGCGTCCTGATATAATTGTCATTGTACTCATTTTTTACAATCTGCCTCATATAACATATTGATGTCTGTTATAAAGAATCGAAATTCCGCGCGAGCTCTTTCGTAATTGCTCAAAAAGAAATTTAAATAAATGGAGTGTAGAATTTCTATATACGATTATTACGAGCTGTTACCGTATACCTACAACATTAAAAATAACGATAACCCGACAATAAATTTCCAAGTAGAAATATCTAAAAAATCATGAAAAATGATGATGCGTACAATTTATAAGTGTTATTAAATTTTAATAAATTTTATCGCATCACTTAATGATCATGTACGAAATAAATGTAAATAATTATATACTTAATAATCAAATACAATATTTTATACTTACGTTTTACAACTATAATTTCGCAACGCAATGTTGCAATTTTTGACAACAAAATCATAAAATGTGAGGTATGCGCGTAGTATACTTATATTTGATAACATTATTGTTAGAATCACCTAAAACACTGTATAATTAAAAATTCTAAGATCACTAAGGCATTATATAACATTTAGTTCTTTTATCAAGTACAGTTACTGAAATGTGACAGTAGTTTAATCCAAATATTTGATTGTAAGAGTATGAAATTTCATTAAAAGAACAATTCTAATAAATTTATTTAATTAAATAATTCAGTAATAAATTTAGATGCATTAATGACTATTGACATTGAACGATCAAACGTTATTGAATTAATTTTTTGAGGTAACATTTATGTTAATGTTGTATCATTAAAGCATCAATCATGAAAACGTAAATCAACAAATCTTGACGAATTGTACGTTTTCACTCATAGAAATTTAGAGAGCGAAAGATCCAAGAAAATCCCAAAATTTTGCAGATACCTTTTCCGATGAGGAAGTAAACGAAAGGAAATGATAGGAGACACTGACGAGTAGGAATGAGCTCGATGTGCGTTACGCACCGTCTAATAAGGAAAAGTGCATGAGCTCGATTGAGCGAAAAATATAGGCCTTTCTCGACTACAAGCACATTCGCCAATTGTTTAGGGCGTTTGAACGATGTGCCCGTTTATAAACGCGGCATTTCCTTAAACCATCGGTCATTCGATCGTAAGTCGCGTGTCGTTAAAAAAATGCGTGATCGCGGGCAAGTCCCGCACAACTCGTTGTACTAAAATTCCAAATTATTTCTTATTTTTTTTGCGCGTAAGAAAAAGTGTTCGAAGAGATGATTTTGCAAGAGTAGATGTGGTGCCACACGTACATAAAGTTCGGATTTTAGCTAAATTAGGGTTACGCGTGTTTGTTTGCGTGTCGCGATTTGCTTTTCGTTTTGCAACGTATATTCGATGATATCGAAACTGGTTAAAGATTGAGGAAAATTCTGGACTGAAATATGTGATTTTTTTAAATAGTGCAATAAGGAAAGTTGAAGAAGAAATAAACAAAATTGAAAGATTGAGCCTGTGATTATAAAAGCAGCTTTGCCAAAAAATGTAAATATATATTATACATGTATAAAATATTTTTGCAATTTGAAAATTTTTAGATTAGGTCTTTGAATATATCAAAATTTAAAATTACTCTATAAACCTAAAGTGATTAATGATCAGGCAGTGTTTAACTAAAATTATCCAAATGGAAAATGTATTGCTAATTATGCAAAGACGCATGAAATAATTACGAAAATTTTAATAGATATGAAAAATTATTATGATGTACCCATTGACTTAAAGATGATGGATGGAATAAGTATCATTTGCAAATTGACTAATGTTTCTATTTCTTTTTATTCCTTTGTTTTCTACTTTGTCTTTTTTGCTCGTACGCAATTTTGAAATTGATTGAAGTGAATATTGAGTAATTATTTATTGTCAATTTAATTTTTTAATAGTTTTCATTCAGTTATAATGCGGTTAATAATATAATTTACATTTTCAACCGTTTTTCAAAATATAAAATGCAATTTTGTTGAATCAAAATATCTATCATTAATTTACTGTCTATAACATTTCCAGTCTAATAACAGTTTTTTATTCTACGAGATATTACAAAAAAATTTATATTTCAAACTGTGATAATTGTATTACACAATAAGTTTCTAGATCATTTTATTACATATTGAAGGCTGTTATTAAAATTATACTATTATTACTTTAGAATGTAATAGTTTATTGTTATAGATTAATACGTTTTAATTTAAATGTTCATACATGTGGCAATAAATTTCTCGATTGCAGTTAATTAAAATATTATGTTTCTTAAGAACGTATCTATAATTTAAAATTAGCCCAATATCTTTTTGCTCCATAAAGTAAATCTTTTAACGTCGATTTAATTTGGTATGTATGAGTTTACTCGTAGCAAAAAATCAAACCTCTCTACCAAGTTGTTTGGTAGAATGACTTTCAAATATAAAACAGTGCGTATATAAGTAATAATAATTAAATAATTGCTTGTTTTTGAAGCACGATCGCAAAATTTTACAACTCAATTAGTGCCGTAGTTACGAATAATAATGCCAGACTAATGGCTAAAAAGATATTGCAAAAAACGAAGACGAATAATTAATTTATTTCAGAACTTTAATCTACTTAATAAGTAAATCGTGGTTTATAAACGTTATTTTAAGACACAACACCTGAAGATGTTCTCGCATAGGTACCTAAAATCAATATTCCTTCTACTTTGGTTCGGAATAGCCGTTTCCCTTCCAGCATCAAAAGTTGAAGTAATTCCTGTGGCCGTTTCTCAGGACGATTCTACTAAAGTGGAAGTAGGAACCACGCATACTGGAAGAGTTGAACTTACGTTACCCGTTAAGATAACTACCAAAGAAGAACTTATCACATGGGTGACTTATGCTATGAAAATCATGGCATCTAGGATCAATATTACTTTGGCGAGTGCTGATCCTGAAGAGATGCCACCCGAAAGAATTGAAAAATTACGTAATTCTTCTGTGGTTATCAATAATTTTTTGACTAAAATGAATAATGATACGAGGAAGAAAACTACCAACACTAAATCCACATCCAAATCTACAGCCATGACTGGTTTCAAGGTAATTGCATTTTACATCTATTTTTACATGATACCAAATTCGAACGATTGTTTCGGTTACTACTATTAGTGTATTTATAGCAGGACAGTAGCCATCACAAAGATTCAAAATTTATGAATGATTGTAAGAAAATGCATAAAGAGCAACAAAAACTTGCATCCCCTATCGAGCAATCAACTCGTACGAAAGAAAATATAGAGAACGGTTTTGAAATTTTAACGACCAGACCAGTAGATAAAAATAGAAATGTGAATCCTTTTTCCAACATCAACTTAAATTCGGAAAAGATTTTCAACCCTTTCATGAAATACATCCAGGAATTAGCATTGATCAATCCTTACGACCATCCAGATACTAAAGTTTTTCGTGATCCAGATGTATTCCCACCGGTTAATGTCAACAAACAACAACATGCGTACATACCTTTGCCATTGATGCCAGCGTATCAGGAGGAGAATTTAAAAAAATATTATGCAATGCTCAATACTCAAAATACTAGTAATGGCGCTAGTACGAGTTCTTATGAGGCTGGTAAGTATTTAGAATTATTAAAAGTTAATTATTATTGCATCATGTAGTAATGTGATGTAGTACGGTAGAAAGCATTAGAAAACTTTAATAAATAAATTAATTTGCCCACAAATTTATTTAATTTTAAGAAAAATAATTAAATTTGTTTTTAAGTAAGGCCAAATACCTTGAGTTCCTTACAACTTGTGGCTATGAGAAACAATAAACATCATCCAACCACACTACCTCAACCAAGTCGAGATGAAATAGAAGAATTGAATCGCGAACTTACGACTTACAATCAACAAACTGCAGAATCACCTACATCAACTTACAGACCAGTTATAAGTGTACCTTTTGAAGCATACATTACCATTACCCGAGAAAAAGCAAACCCGGAAGGGTATTCAACGTCATTGCAATCGCACCGAGAGGCGAACGATCATTTGCCACATACTCAGAGAATCGTTAAGAACAAAAATCGAGATCCTGAAGCATCAACCACTAATATGTTTGATACATTACAGCCAAATAATCGCAACAAGAGTTCAAAGAAAGGAAAAGAATTAATAAGTATGAAAATTATTTATCTACAATAAAATGAAATGGATATAATATAATTTAAATATAAGACACTTATAATTTTATATGCTATAGATAAAACAACTGTTCAGTTCGAAGATGAGGTGGTAACGTCGAAACCCACGGCGAAAAAGAAAAAAGAGCAGAAACCTAAAAAGCGACAACCTTCAATTTTTCAAACCTTGCTAAGAATGGTTACTTTTACAAATAAAAACAACTCAACGTTTAATAAGAAGTCGCCCAAGTCTAAATATTCACTGGTAAATTTTACATAATAAATGGATTCTGGAACTATCGTATTATACTCTAAATAACAATTTAAATTGAATAATATAGATTAAAATAAGTAACTTGCAACTAATTTATTGTACACTTTATTTCGTAATAAGAGCAATATTGCAATACTTTAATCATTTATATCTATATGCTTTTTATTATTAATTTATTAATTAATCACAATAATTAATAATTGTTACATAATTTAGTAGGTATTATAGAAAATTATATAAAGTGAAATTAATCATAATATTAATGCGTAAGTATATAAGTAAGAGTTACTAATAAAATCCTTTATTATTAAAAAAAACTTTTTTAGAAAATTTTATCCTGTACTTGCACTAAAGAAACTAATCGAAATGGCACAAAAATAGTTTGAGCAATGGTTACAAATGTATAAAAAGTAACAACTCTTCAAGACTGTAAAAGAGAAAAAAATAGATAAGCTAAAAGAATCTATGAAAGTTTTCTCCCAAGCAAATTTTTGCGATACTTTTTTGTTTCGCGATCATAAATCAGTGATATAGAATCTCGTTAGCCTCGTTTTCGATACTTGCGATTTCGCGAGTGCGCTATGAATCTCGAAATTGCAATCTGTCCGATAATGACGGGAATTTTTTGAGGAGATCGAATTCATTAATAATACATGGATCCAGCGGCCGATGATCTTTTCCCGAACTATTACTCAAACGATTATAACTCACCTAGAAAGTTCATTATGAACGATTATGTAACACGGATTAAAGATGTAAGCGCCATATGGAAATTTTGATATTTTTTTTTGTTTTTTATGATTTGTTTGTATGCGTCGAGACACTTGTTGCGTCTACGGTAATGACATCGTCTTTTAAATGATACATAGGATAGTGTAAATTAAAGTTTTGACGATTGTACGTTTCGACAGACGTATAAAAACAATTTAAGAGTTGAGTGCACTTCAGACATACGAGCTGTATATCTTAATATTTATTGATGTCAATAAAACCAACATATTACTCAATTAGCTTTTACAATTTGAATAAATATCTTTAACGTTCACTTCTATATAAACCAACACTTTTTACAATTTTATATGGTCTCGAGTTGAAAATTAAATGCCTAAAATTAATTAAATTACAACGTTACTAAAAATAATCTAATTTGTTTAAAAGCTGACACTTCGTGGGAAAAGGAACGAAACATCGCAGAAGCAAGTGGATGATTACGACGATGACGATATAAACGATGTAAGAAATGGAAATGGTAATGGAAATGGGAATGGAAATGGGAATGGTAACGGAAATGGAGATTTAGACGATGACGATTTTCAAGATAATGGAAAAGACGAAGGCGAGCGTGACATTTTCGATGACGATGAGGAAGAAGATTACGAATACGTAAGTGAATGTTCATTTAAACAAGTAATTTATAATTATTACGCAAGTATGAATACATCGATAAAAAGAAATAAAATATTTTTTTAATAGGATGATGACGACGCCGGTTCCTTAGGATCATTGGAAGATCTCATTCCGTTAATTATTCCCATCCTCGAAGATATTAGTGACGTAAGTGTCATCTCGAACGCTTTCTCCGGCCAAAAATTTTGTTCCGCAGAACTCGACGATTACGCCGATATTTTAACGCATCTTCCTTCCTTTCACATTTCTCTTAGCGCTATATCTCACACTCCCGTAGACATTATATTCACACGGCTTTTTTTCTTACCTCACAGCAATTGAGCACTAAACATCATTGTGTAATGCGTTTTAAATATACAACTTTCAATTATCGTTTAATAGCCGGAATCCGATACCGATATTCAAGAGATTTTATTAGCTACTCTTCCTCTGCTTCAAGGCATATCTGAAGTGAGTTAAATCAACGTATTCATTTTTAATTTATAACTATTTCAATTATTAATAAATAAACAATATTTTTATTTTTATATTTATAGCCAGATCCTGAGACGGGTGAAGGTATAGATTTCGTTGGAATTCTTGGACCTGTATTGAAAAATTTATCATTGGTTAGTATATGTTAATGGTATATACGTCGATAAACAACGTTTGTATGTGATAGAATCTCAATTAAGAAATTTTACTAGCATATTCGACAATATTTAGTTATAATATATTCATCCAAGTATATGTTGCAGTAATTCGATCAATCGTTTTTGAATGATTATGTAGGGCAAGGACGGGCAAGGCAGCGACAGCGGTGCTATTTTAGGGCCGATCATTCAATTGATAGCTCCTCTGGTCGGACCGCTTTCAGGACCGTTGAGCGGTCCTTTATCGGCAACTAGCAGTGGCGTAAGTATTTTAATTCACATGTAGGAAGTGATTGCATAATTCTACCTGGTCAAGTGAAACTTGATGCTGATTAGATAATTTTGGTTTTGAATGCAGGGTGGTGAGAAAGGTTCCAATCTTGGCGCGCTTCTTTCTGGTCTTCTTGCACCCTTGAGTCAGGTACACGTATTTATAATTCTTATGTAATATTAATAATCATGCGATTTGGTTTGACAAATTTTTTTTTATAGTTTTTATTTTTTTTATTGTATCTATACTATACATAATATTTTATATAATTATTTACTTGTTACGTGTTTTTTGTTCCATGACTTAATTAAACAATCGTAATTAGTGTAATTTAAATTTTGTTTGTAGCCTCTAGAACCGGGTGGTCTATCCCCTATCGCTGGAGTTGTTTCGAACATCGTCACTCTGCTAAGTAGAGTATGTTGGAATATGATTTTTATTACTATAATTCAATCAAACGTTTTAATTGTATAAAAAAGTTAATAATAACCACCGAGAAAATTATTTATAAATTGTCATACCTCTAATATCACAGGAACTCAGTTCTCCGGATTCTGGAGTTGACGTAGGAGATCTGGTAGCGCAGTTGGTCACAGGTGCAAGTGCAGGTGCAAGTGTAGGTTTGAGTGGCGATTCGAGCAAAAGCAGCAGTGGTCAGTCGAGCGGCTCTCCTTCCCCTGGATATGGTCCACCACCCGCGTATGGTCCACCAGCCAATATTGAAAATTTACAACCACCACCGAAGCAACAGCAACGTCCAGTTAATTTTAAACAGCCAAGTAAATTACAACGACCCACATCTTCTTTGCAAAAGAAGAAAAAGAGAACGAAACTTCGTCCTCAAACTACTCAATACAGACCACAAGCTACACACCCTGATTCTAATGAAAAGCAGTTTATCGCACCACCCATGCCTTATTACCAATTTGAACAAATTGCTGCTCCGGCACATTATGGAACATATGGAACTTATGGGGTAAGAATCCTTTAATAAAAACGTTTAATTAAAATAACTTATTTAACAAAGCATTTGATATATTTATATTGTGTTTTAAGGTACCAGCACATACGGTGAATACATTTGACCTGTTGGGCAAAGCTTTCAAAGAAATCCTATCAAGTGGTGTAAATTTAGTGAAAGCAGTTATTGGTGCATCGACCGCATCGTCTGGTGCTTCTTCAAAGGAGTCTTCATCGTCGTCAGACAGTGGTGGTGGAGGTGGTTATGGTCCTCCACCACAAACGTATGGTCCACCTCCTTCACCGCCATATCAGAAACCATATCAAAAACCCGATTCCTATCAAAATATACACTAAAAATTGCTAATTGACATAATGTCATACTAATACAAAAAGAAAGAATAATAGTTTTTAAAAAGAAGTCAGTGCCATGGTGGTGTCATCTATGTAAAATTACACGTATAAGCCTACGATGATTGCTAATGAATACATGATTTTCAAATATTGAAGCACATGTCATTGCATATTTCACTATCACGTCTAAAGAAAATTTGTACTTATAATCTATTGTGTAGATGGCGCTACATTGGCTGCAGCTTCAAAACTTCACAATGTCTATTAGGTATTTTCTACCAAATTAACAAACAAGATATAAATATTTACACAATCAACTGCATGCCAAATAATATAAATATCATATTTCTAAAATATACTGTTTTTTTAAAAATAATTTATGATTTTAATAATTTGACGAACTATTTAAATTGTTTGAAAAAACTATTAGCGATTAAATTTTTTATACCTGAGTCATAGTTACTATGTAGTTCAGCAAATAGTTAGCAATTAATAATTACTCGATAATAGAATTAGAAGACTGCAACGTAAACACGTACGAACCTACAATCATATGTATACTCTTACACATTTATTAATTAATATATTTATGATTTATAAATATACAGTGTAGACTTAAGAATAACTATATTTGTGCATGTGTATACGGTTACTAATACACGTACGACAGGCGCTACTTATTTCAGCGTGTAAAAATGAAAAGGAAAAACTTGTAATGTTCGATAATTAAACATCTTTAAACAAACTTTAATATACTACGCTAATTTATTCATTTATGGCACATTGTTTTCACTTCGAGAAATTAATATAAGTATAGATATTCGTTAGCTGTAGACAATAGTGAAGTAAAAATGAAATTAGCATAATTAAGTAAGCATCCTTATATTAATGTATGATAATGAACTAATTATGTACGGTTGCATGCAAAGCAGAACTAACTTTATCTATTAGAATCATTTGTAATTAAATTCATGTAACATCAGTTAGGTACGCATTGTAAGAAAGCCGATAAATAAATTTTCAAAAGTACTTTGGATTAGAAAATAATAATTATTCGTTACGTTACGTTAACTTAATACCAATCACATTTTTATTTTATAATTTTGTACATCGGATGTAAAAACGAAAGTCACTAAATATTTAACCTACTGTAAACGCATAAAATTCCATTTTTTTTCCTACTCTCTAGAAAAGTTACGTAAAATATGCAAGGTATCTCGAGCAAATAATTCTTACGTCATTATATGAAAAAATAAATATATATATATACATACATGCAGAAGAAAAAGAATATGCGAGGATCTATATTGATTTGATTTACATAACGGAATGTCACGTATCGTTCGAGAAGCGCAATGAAGTGCGTCAAAATAGCCCTCTCACTTTTTAATGCTGGAGAAATATAAGTATATCGTCGAACGCATTATACGTAATATTAAACGGAAAATCTACAATGACTTCCTCAACTTTCGTGTGCATGCGGAAGTCTCGCGAACGAGACGACGAAAAGGTAAGGCCTTATCGTAAGGTGGAACTAATATTGGGCATGATTGATTTTCCGTGCGTAATGGATTGTATACGTGCAATTAATATCGAGTCTGTGCAAAATTCGATCGAGGAATTTCACTGTTACGTCCGAGGGGAAATACCTCGTTTAGAATACGATGTGGTTGAAAGAAAGCCGGATTCGGTTGTGCGATTTCAAAATTCACTTTAAAATAATAATAATTTAGATCAAGTTTCACTACCCGGTGCATTCAGGTGATTTAAATCCATTCAATTAAATAAATATCGTATAATTATTTCAGACTCCAATAATACGATCTAATATTTTTATATACGTTTATTGCAATTGTATTACTACTATTATCTTGTAATTTGAGTAGACTCGATTAATAATATTTCTTTGTTATACATACTTAGGTGTAGTTTAAGAGATTGAAATCATTTATTGTTATATTATCATTACAATCATATACGAATGACCAAACTACTGTGCAATACGCTTCGACATTTTTGTAAATATATTTCGACATTTTTGCATACACGACACAATTAGTCAATTTCCTCTACTCTGTATACTTACAACACACTCTGGAATATTTATTTTTTCTAATTCCTATCTATCAATCGAATGATCGAACCGAAGCTATTTCAAGCGTGTTTCCTTTAATACGTTTCAGTTAGAAGAAAAAAAAATATTATTCAGGTTTATTGAACGCATTAAAATAAATACAAATTAAACCGTATTAACAATTTTTATAATTATGCCTACACGCGTATGACAAATTAAATTTATCGAACTTATTTCATTTTTGCCAGAATAACTATATAATTTGTTATATAAAATAGCGAATAGCCTCGTTTACCGCGATACTTTCATTAAAAAAACCACAACCTTTCATAAATTTCACTGAACTTAAAAAATAAAACGAATGAAACATACAAGGAAATATTCGTTTTGTCCGTTCCTTCAAGGTAAATTTCAAAACTAATCTCGATTCCTAGACGTATCCTTCATCATCCTCCTCCGCATAAATTCGACTTTGCTCCGATTTCCCTTTCCCTCAAAACGTATAAAGACGAAATACAGAGAAGATACTGATCTATGACGCCGTAAATGTTAAGGTAAATCCCGGGTGTAGTTTCATAATACCATGTGTCTGTTTGACTTTGTTATTCAACCCGCATTGGAAACTTTCCGTTGTGTCTCTGCTCTTCCGTAGAGAACCGGTCACGATTTGGATAGATAAGATTCTAATCGACCGTGTATTTCCGAAATTGTTTATTACGTATTTCTTATTTATTGCATATTAATGCATGTAGACTTACAGTATGCACTTTACTATCGGTATAAGAATATTTATTATAATTGATAAAATTTGATAATGAACATAATTATTAAATATAATGAAGTCTCGTTTATAATCTAACAAAGCTACGATACCACAATTTTTTTTATCTTTAATTGTAGTAATATAGCTTTCTATTATTCCAAGATTTATATAAATATTGCAAATTTTTATTTTTGATAGTATAAGTAAATCTTATTCATAATTACGATAAGGATATAATTATGATATCTCTTTTGAATAAAAATGTAAAAAATTAATAGAGCATATAAAAAGTTATCGATTTCGATACCTTTTTCTCTTTAACATTTACCTTACCGTTATGAATGATTATAAACGATATATCAGTTAATTGAGACAAACTTGTAAAAATTAAAAAAATTTTTAATAAATAAATTTAATAATGCATAAGTAAATTTAAAAACTATAAATAAAACGATAATCATCTGCCTAAAAAATATCTTAAAATTTATTTAGAAATCTTATTGATGTGAGAAATTTCGTTAAAGAGATGAAAAGTTTTTTTTTGTATTTTCTAAGAATAGAACTTTCTATTTCCCAGTTGTATAAATTCGTATGTCAATTAAATATAAAGTGAAATAAAATACTTGATAGATTTTAAGTGGCACGTTAACAAAAGCAATTACGTTTCACTTTTGAATCATGTACTACTGGTATGCTATCATAAAAAAAACGCAGTTTTTACTAACCATCAATAAATCTGTAACAAATTGATTCACCCACCAAATGCAAAAGAGTTCACTTTCCGAGTTAGCATCTAAGGAAGATCCTCACGATCTTGATCTGCGCGTTTTCACTTTCGCTGTATATGTATAATTAACATAGCGAACGTGCGCATCGTAAATCAGAGGCGTCTTGCGCGCGGTGCAGTGAAAACCCTTAGTTTATCTCGGTTTCGCTTCCGCTGAACGGCTTTTACGTTTTAAATAACCGATCTTTTCAGCACAATTATGATTGGTTTTACAGGGTAACGAGGTTTGATTGTTGGTTATGCATCCGCGGTAACGAGAATGTAATTTTTCGATGCGTTAAGTACATTCATTATTAAAATTAGAAGATTATTGACAGAATAAATCCTATCTCTTGGTTTATATAATTTTTTTGTTTACAGTCTCAGGATTGACTGAACAGCTTCCACTGATTATCTCGAACATATATTTAGAAATATTCATAAAATATTGAAAGGTTTCCCAATAGATTATTATTTTAAACACATAGTAATGAAGAAAGAATGAACAGACATTTATTATTTGGTAAGATTGAACATTAATCTACTTTTTTCTTTCTTATTTCAATTGGCTATAAAAATATCAACATAAGCATAACTGAAAAATAATGAAAAGTTTCATAATTCTTCTTGCATAAAGTACAATTTAATCACTTCTATTTAATTTCAAACTAGTACGTGACTAAGAATCGACTAATTTTTAAATGTTTCCGTTAGTCATATAGAAACAAGTGACTTTAGCACTCAATTATAATACTTTTTAACCAAGATAACATCAACTTTTTTGCTATATATACCTATGCAATATTATCATTTTTATATTTTGTGAAAAAATTATAATATACTAAGGTCACTTATAGCTTATCTAACAGATTTACAACTTAAAAAATTGTACCTGCTTTTTTATATGTTTGCTATATCGTACCCCTATAATTATTGCTATCGAAATATTTATTGCAATTTCGATTTGAGCTTTTTTATCGCGCATAAAATTGCCAAACGCTATCGATCGTCATGAGTACGGTGGATAGTGATTATATGATGCAAACACGACCGTATGAACTCTTTTCACTTTTGAAGAGATCATTCATCATTAAAGTTTTTTTTTAACGATCGAAAGTCACTAGACGCAAAAATGTTTCATTAAATGGACCCTTGTTCGCAAGTCATACGACGTATGTTTTACTTATCCAATCTGGCACTACTTCGTAACGAGTTTGGCAAATCATCTTTTTATATTCAAATATTATTACGTAAATCGTTTGATAAGTTGTTCATTTGTCAAATGGATCATACTCTGAAACTTTCCTTGCGATAATCAACGTATCATAAAAATACATTATAAAGAAGAAAATATGAAACGATATGTATAATGCATATAGCAGTTTTTCCATTATACGACTGATAAATTAGGAAATTTCCTTTTAAATTATGCACAAAGAGTTAAATAATCAAATATATTTAGTGATAAACGTATCAAAAGGTGTAAAGAAGTTAATGTACTTGCATAAACTTGAGCTAATATTGACGCGTCAAATTATAATATGCAAAAGTGCAAAAGTGACTATTTCGTTGCTTGCATAGAGCAACGCGACAATTTCGCCTTTATTTTGCAACCTATGCTCGATACCGGCAAAAGTGGCACTTGTGATTCATCAGCCGGATGAAATTGGGATATACAAGTATATCGTGAAACCGGTTGCGTGATACATAAGAAAGCAAAATTATGAAAGCCTCCATCGCGCGAATATTACTGGTTTCCCGTAATTCACGGGGTTAAATCCTTGTGGCTGTCGTGCAAGAATTTTGATCTATTTTCGCACGGTCTTAAATTTCGATGGCGTATCCCTGATATTTTTTTTTACTTGACATTTATTATATGTCAGATTGTTTGATTTGATTTTAAAAATTGAATTTTTCTGTGGTAACAAAATACACATGGCACTTTTTTCCTTTAACGGAAAGAATACTTAATTCATGATTTGTAGGTAAAAAAGTGTGATTTCATAATTTAATTGGAAAAAGCGAATAATTAAATGTTATTATATGTTTGTTTTTAAATTAAACGGGATGTCGAACCCAAGTTACAGGGATCTACACCTTTCAACATAAGAATTATGTTGGAAATAATGAATAAAAATCTGAAAATTCATATCGGTAGTTTAAAACAAAAACGAGGGCCTGACGTGTTTTATGTTTTAAGAAAAAATCATTGTTTTAATAATAATTGAATAAACAATGTTTGGTCGGTAATTATTGATCGAAAAAGGCATGATTTTCAACGCAAAAATCAGAAATAAATTACAAATTTAAAAACCTGAAAAACTTTGAGTATACTGTTTAAAACATGTCTAAGGGCATGGCGTTCAGGATTTTTTAAAAAAATTTATTATTTGTTAATAAAAAAATATTAAAAATTACCATTTTCTGAGTCCGACATCCCATTAATTTACTGTTATAACTCGTAAGCAAGAGCACGTTTTTCTTTTTCGTGTAATGCGTTCAAGATTGGAAATTATAACGTTAGCGTATATAGCGTTTAAACAAAATTGTTTTATACTTATTTACTACTAAGTCTTTTATTTTTACATATTTTATAAATTATATAATATATTAATGTATGGAAAATTTTGCTATGACAGTTTCTCTTACGAAGTAGTATCAGTACGCACTTTCCTGCATAATATTTTAATTTTATTCTGAACTGTTTTTCGATGAAGAAATCAATAAGATCGACATGGTACGTTTTGCTAAAAAACGTATAGTCAATTTTTTACCCATAATTATTTACAAATACACTTTTTTTACCAAAGTAAAGGTTAATATAGTGTGTTTCACAAAAACACCTATGTATTATTTTAATGCTAATAAACCGGTTTCTATTTCATTCAAACGAACCGTACAATCGCTCATTCTCAATTACTAATCAAACTGTCAATCAATTATTACAAGATTGTATCATGAAAAAAATTGTATCTAATCGTGATAACGGTAAGTTTTATGAAAAACTGGAAAACAAGTTAAAAAAATAATAAATAAAGATTTTTTAGGTGTTTCGAACGCTAAAATTAATACTACGACTCGCTTACTTTCACCGTATCGTTTACACTTGTCGATATACCTATATGTACAAGAGTAGTTTCCCACACTTTGAATATTTCGTAAAGGTCGTCATTTGACCCTCTCCGTTACTTATAGGATTCCTCCGATGCTTCCTTAAACAATTACGTATAGCATGACTCTTTTGTGCAAACATTTCCTTTTCTATTTATACATACCCGTTCGTATTATTTTATGCCAACTTGAATGTCGTATAACATTTTCATAGGCATTTAAAAGCATATAAATGATGATGAATGCGCGTACACAAATGAACTTTCTTCGAACGTTACGTAAGAATTGATATTTTGACTTTTTATTTATTTTTGTGTTTAGTATGTACTATAAATTTTAACTTAATGTTTATGCTACAATTTCACTCTCGTTTCTATACTTTTTTTTTCTTATCGATGATGCTTTTTATTATTTGATTAGTTTCAAAATCACTGTGTAGCAATTTATTAACGATCTACTCGAGTTTCTTTTGCGCATTCTAATAAATGTAAAAAAATGATTTGCAACGCAGCGTACGCATTAATAGTGACATTTATAGTGATGCGCGGATGACAATTTTTCATCCTGTAGACAAAAAAAATGATTCATTTTGCGAAAGTTGTATAAATATTGTTAATAGAAAAAAAGAGATTATGTAAGGTGGATTATTGAAATAAATTTATGGGTATTACGTTGTTGGAATGTAATAATTATAAAAAGAAGTCACAGATATTGTTTGTACACGAAAAAATTTTACATAAGAAAAGGTAATTGAATCAGTATTTGCTTTTTAGAATCGCAGAATGATTTAAATACAAATCAAGTATTAAGAACGATTTTTATAAGATAATCATCTTTTTGCAAATAGTTCTTTTAAATTTATTAAGATCAAGCTATTGATCGAGATATATTTAATTGGCTTATATTTATAAGTTGTTTTGATATACAATAATAGATAAGTTTGTTGACATATAAACGCATTCCTGATACAATAATAATGACATTTATAATATTGAAATCAACTTTGCGATTAGTTACTGCTTCAGTTTGTTAAACTTATATTCGCCTCAAAGATATTTAACACATATTTTGTACAATTAAAAACATCAGGGTTGTTTCGTAATTTATTCAAGTAACAAAGAGATTTCTTAAAAAAATTATCATCAAAATAGGAACAAGCTGTATTATTTTTTTCTAAGCTACTGTTAGTATACATAGTAGCGATGATGTACACGAACATACATTTTGTTCTTAACTTATTTACGTATATCAAAAATAAAATGTACTGCTTTAAAAAAAAATTTAATCAGATAATCACATACTTAAGATTAATCTATTCTTATTGAATTATTTTAATGTCTAATTGTTGAATAAATGCCGTATTATTGATTTCAAGTGAAATGTACGTTTACGTGTATTAGATAAACATACGTGATATTTCTTAAAAAAAGAGATTTCTCGCTGAAATATTTAAATAACTTTAAAATTTTAGGAGTTAATAAACAGTTTAATCAAAGATAACGTAAAACCGATATTGTTTGTTTTTAATAGCAATTAAAAAGTTTCAGTTTATTTTAAAATTTTTTAATTTTAATTTTATTTTATCGTTTAAAATAATTGGGTTAAAGTTGCCAAATCTCATAACAGTCAAATCATCCTAAGTCATTATTTAATTTCGCAAGATTAAAAATCAAAAAGAGATTGATGATTATGTTTCATTGCTACAACCATTTTTGACGATTAGAACACCTAATAATTAAAAAGTGTTCACAACATTTCCTTTAGTTTTATTCATTACTTATTGTTTGAATAGTTGTATTTGTTAATTATTTAAGTGACACATCGGTATTAAATCATAGATTTAATAATTAAATAAATAATGTACCTCATGTAGAGATTCGCTATAAGGAATATCATAAGAAACTGTTCAACAAGCAGTTGAAGCACAACACGAGAAGTGTATTATGCATCTGCTCGTTAAAATAAATACATAAACAAGAGCTCTATAGTATAACGATTACAATATTTTTTGTTCCTCATTCGCGCTGAATAATCAGTTATAATCAATTAGTGACGACGCAATGGTAAGAAACGTCTTATTAAGAAAAGTGAGAAGCCGCGATTTAACTGACAACGAGAGATTTCGCAAAATTCAACCTTCGCTAAGTAACATTCCGGAATTGAGATTAGCCCTTAACACTCGATTGCCGTGTACCAGAATGCAAGACGCGTCGTTGTGTCGTCGTTTATGTTGATCAGAGATAGTTTCGAAAGTCAATTATGCGAATATTGCGATAATTAAGAGCGAGCTCCTATAAAAATAAGCAACAGTCACTCTGGTTTATAATCGATTTTAAGTTGCAATCTTTTTTCATTGTGTAACGGTGTTCTCGATTACGCTAAATCGCAAACTTTTGTAGACGATGGAGTTTTACGAATTATATGCCTCTATGCGACTTTGATATATAGTGTTATAATTTAAATATTTGTATAGTTATTCAAATGCCTCTAGATTGTCTTTGCATCGGGATTTTTATACGGTGTCGGCAATCAAAAAATATACAAGTGTATTTTGACGTAGGAAACGATGTTAATTCATAATAAAATCAATACTTTTAAAAGTGCGATTATTCAATCCTTTAAGCGCTCTATGCACACAGGCGTGTGTGTGGTGACAAAATTATATAAACACATATATTAGCGTCAATTACACTGAACTCTCGTCAAAATGTTATCTCGCGAGATTACGTATACAAAATCTCTCTTTATAAATAATTTATCAAGCTACACGAGCACTAGTTTAGCAGGCACACAGGCTCCTCTCCGTAGGCAAGTGATCGCAGCAGGCGTTCGTGTAGACCGGGTTGCGCAAGTTACGGGGCACGTATACATATATATGAATATGCGCGGACAGATTTGCTCTATGACCTCTCCCGATAGGCGCTTTCTAACTGCACTTATACGCGGGTTCTCTTACGCAGCTCGGTCTTTTTCTTTTCTACACGTGCGACTTTCGCAGAATTCCGGTTTGACTGGACACCACGAATATCTGCGTTAATTTTCTTCACACTTGTTGTTCACATTATTTTATTATGTTACCCTAGCACTGTATATTAAACATGGTTGTGACCATGCGCGATTCTTAGGTAAGGCTTGTTTACTCCGGTGCGAGAGTTCGTTATAAAAGTCTAAGATACGATCTTTTTTTTTAACACGATTATTTTCATTTTCCGGATATATTTCGTTTGGATTATGCTGTAGAAAGTTCCGGATATTTCTTCCCCTTTGTTTTTTTATAATGTTTGCATACGCGAAGCGGTTATACGGATTGTATAAGAAACTGGATGAAACATTATATTTTCTGATTTATTTTTTGCAAATTATATATGAATCTCAATAGTCAAGTGTAACGTTAAAGAGAAAATATGTAGGTAATATAATACTTTACGATTAATTTAAATGGTTCGTGTCTTTTTTTTATAATATCCTGTTTAGTATTTTCGAACGAAAAGATTGTACAAATGTATACCGAGAATCTAAGTGATTTCATAAATATATTTCCAATATATATTCAGTGTTAAAAATAAAAAATTTTAATTGTACGAGTTAATTTTATCTTGAAATCTGAAGTACGTTAACTTTATTATGATTCATTCGATACATCATAAAAATCAGCAGGAATTCCCAAACGTGTGGAAAGGATTACGCAGCAATAAAAGCATTTAACATTGGCACAATCGACAAAGTGAACCGGTTATATATACATGTAAGGTTTTTCCACCAAATGCTAATAAATATATATTTTCTCGCAACGTATACAAGCGCAAATATTAAATGCGATATAAATAACGAAAAGTGATTCAAATAGACTACGACACGCGTGTAACGCAACGAAAGGCGGAAATCGTTAGTGCACCGTGTCGAAATCTGCAAAGTATAACTCCAAATTACGCTTTGTCTCGTGTTAACCGAGATTATTTCGATTGCGTATATACACACCTATACGCATCGCGTTTCGTTAGCTTAACGGTCTTGTTAATGTTTTTTCATTTTTATTGCGCGAATTATGTTATTCACACTGAGTAAGAATCGCGCAACGTTGAATTAATTAATAAAGGAGATTGAGAGGTTAAGATAAGAGATATGGGATAAATATTCTTTATAAAGAAAGGTAACGCTTGTCTTGGTCAGTTTACGTTGGGCAATTGTGATTTTCATTACTCGAGTTGCTTAAATTAAACAAATTTAAATCGTTTTCATGTCGTCGCGATTTTTTCTTATAATTACTAAATGTGATGAATTTAATTGTATACGTCCTTTTTTCTTTAAATTGTGATGTCCGCAGGCAGACGTTTGTTAACCTTTTTTAAATTTGATTTATTTTGAATGCTGCGCATATTTCAAAGAAAAATAAAATTACGCTATACACCATAAAAATCAAATAAATATATATTTAAGAGAAAAGTAAAAACTATACGTTTATTACGTGTATAATGATACAAGGACTTTTTTTTATGGAGGCTGCGCAAATGGGTAATCGTTGAACCAATCGAAACTGAAGATATGAAATTTTTATTTGGAGTTGTAAAAATAGAGTACGAACCGTGTTTACCCCATAGACTAATCATTGCGCTGCTTGACTAACTACGACATATACTACACTTCAATTGAGCGATCATAATATATTAAATTGTCCAATCATATTAATTTATACGTGTTACGAAAGGAAACCAGAGTAATATTAATTTCACTTTAGAAACACAGTTTTATTTATTCAGCGTATCTACTGTCATCCGCTCAATAGTTTTATTTTTCTATATTGACATGAATAAGAAATGCAACATTGCTAGAAAATTAAACAGTGAAACTGATCAGCAGAATGGTCTCTAGTTTAAAACAAACATGGCAGTTTGAAGTTCGATTATTTGCAAATCATATTACTGTTTTAAAAGTTTAAATTAATACAATGATACAAACTAACATATCATTCCTGTAATTCTTTTTATCTGTTGTCTTTACTTTAAACGTATAAACCTTAAATTATATTATTCTTTTTAATTCTACATTGATCGATTAAATTTATTTAATTCTAAATTGATTCCAAACTGACTAGCAGGTACATTTTTCACTGGGTATGGATTAGCTAAATGCTATGCTCAATCGTTCTACCAAGATAGTTTATAAATTTGTTTTATCGCACGAAGCGTCGAGTAGCTACCCCTTAACAAAGAAGAACTGCTCGTTAAAATTAATTATGAATTAGTTTCTGTATTCTCTAAAATATCATAAAATACGTAAAATATTCAATATTTGCTTCCATTTGTATTCAACACTAAATGAAATTTAATTTTAAAAACGGTACGCTTTACATTTATTACTAAGAAATGAATATTCCTACGAATATCGAAATTCTGCTCCCCGACAAATCAGAAAATCTGATCTCCCACAAATTTTTACAGTATGCACTTATTAAGCGAATGTCATAAACTTACTACTCTTAATAGCACTGCTGCAAGAATACTTTTTTGTGTGTCATTTTCATTTTTAAAATAATTGAAAAAAAATTCAAATTTACGTCAAAGAATTACTTTTTGTACATGCACTAGATTCAAATGCTGTCAGTAAATAATAATTAAAATGAATGATCATTACATTGAATTGAGTGTACTTTTTTCACGTAATAGTTTAGCTCAATCCTAGATATTAGAATTGACACATTTAAAATTTTTTTCTCACAATTTCCGTAATTAATATCTCATAACGTGCGTGATTATTCCTATAATGGAGCTTAACAAATACGTGCTATAACGACATTAAAATTACAATGAGGGTAATAACGGTTTTTCTTTGATTACGTATTTCATTCTTCTTCCTGTAATACTTATACATACATATCGATATTAAAACATAACGTGAGCGATACTATATCGAGTATCGTGAGAGCTTACGTGAATAAAAAATTTCGATCGGAGAAAGTAGAGGACGCGCATCGACTCCCACAACGAAGATCGAACGCGGACGTCTTTAAATACGCATGTTCTTATTATATAAATACTATCATTGACCATTTGGACAAGCGGAAAATACCAAATTGCTATGAATTTATACTTACACGGCTTTTTGAATCATCCGCATTTTTAAAAATTTGTAATACTTTTTTTTTTAAAGAAATTTTACTCGTTGATTAACGACCCTTGACTAATTACTCGATTGCGCAATATTTATTTGACTGAATTTAATAAGAACCATAAAGCAATTTTCACGGCGTATTACGTGTATACCAAAATTGAATTAATACAATAAAAATTTATGGGCTTTTAAAATGTATACATAAAAAAAATATTCGATGCGAAAGAAAATAATATTATTGCATCAAATATTATTTATAGGAGACAAAGGACTATATTTTTTAGACTTATAGTGTTTCATACGTATCAATTGATACTCGGTAAGTAAAAAAATTTAATGAGTAATTTAGAAGCCAATAAAACATTTACCAATAAAGCATGTACCAATTAAAAATTGTAAAATGTACATATGTACATATTAATGGTCTATCCATTGAAAATCATGACAGCTGTATATTTTAAAGCTAGGACAAAATGGAAAGTGTAAGCATTTACTTAAATCACTTTAGTCGTGTCGTGCAATTTAAACACGAGAAATTTTCACTCCGAAGAGATTCTTTTAATCGGGATCAAATTCATAGGCGACACGCCGTTAACTATTAAATTTATTAAGATATTAGATTAGAAAATATGAAAAAGATATATTATAATTATCAGTGAAAATTTCTCGTTTGAATATTAATTATTATTTTCTTATTTCACAATGTGGATTTGTCATGTAGATTTAAACGAAACTAAAAGATTTGTTATTGAATTTAATTAAAGTTAATTCATGCTACCAAGATAATGAAGGTAACTGAAATCAACTACGGTGACGAATTTTTCTTCAAATTTTTGCAAACAAGGACTATAAACATGCATTATACATTACGATATATAAGTGCAAATAGTTCAACTGAAAAGAAAGTGAATTCAATAAAAGATTTTGTTGAATAATAAATAATTGTTTTAAATTAATATTTATTAAGATTGAAAAAATTTTAGTTGCAGGAATATAGCTTCTTGAAATTCGATATAATTACTGGTGTAGAAGAATTGTATATTTATACTATATCGATAGAGTAACTGTTGTGCATACCTAATAATAACATATGAAAGATAATATATTTATGTGAAAATATTAATATTGAACTTTAGAGTCCATGTAAAAAAATAAGCAAATACAATATATACCATGTCTTAATTTTCATAAAACGTCTATAAATTTCAGTTATTTACATAGCAGTCGTATATTACATGTAGACGATGGGTACATAGAAGAGAAACGAAGATTACATCAAGTTTCATATAAAAGACCCATAGGAGATTTGGACCAAATGAAACGCTTTCATGTCAGACCATCCGAAACTACCGGAGCACTCGTTGGAAACGTCGTGAAGGTCGAAAATAATCGTTACTGGTATTGCGCGATCTGCTATTGTAATCGAGACCTCATCGAACGTCCATGGCGCAATTCGATTTCTGTGTGCTCGAAGCGTCGCGAAACCCAGCGCGTGTTTTTCCTCGTCATTAGCCGGGCCCCTTTCGACGGCAATTTCCCCGCGAGTCGGACGGAACACTTTCTTCCTCGGCAAGACTCAACCTTGCGCTTCTCACCCGCAGTCCAGCTTTACCGGGCATCGAAAATGCCACGCGCTTCAAGGTTTTTCACGATTTAAAATTAATATTCTTTTTCCGGGATTCTCTCGCGAAGTGTATGTGTGCCTATATATACTTGACTGCTGGGAACCATGTCCTAGGATTGCAATTCCTTCTTCTCATTTTTATCTAAGTATGTCATTTTCTATACATATCTTTTAATCAAATTTCTTAATTTTCGGTATGTTTACTTTTTGTAATATGTTTTTAACAGTGTACGTTGCATGTATCACGGTAACTGTTAAATGTTAATTATATTTCTGTCATATCAAACGTATTGTCGAATATAGGTTATCTTAAATATTAACATTCATTTTTGATTCTCAGCTTAAAATTTTTTTTATGTTAATTATAATTGTGCGTATACATTCGAATGTTTAGTGAGTAACGTTATTGTTTGTCACATACATTTTTTTATAATAAAATAATCTCTTTATTTTAATACTACATTATTATTATTATTTAAATGTAAACATAAATTTAGACATATAGCTCCAACAGATCGTAATTTGATAAATAAAAAATTGATTGTTTATAGGCATTAGAAATAGAAAGTTTTAAATAAATCGAATACGTTAAACAACGAAAATAAGAAATGTCTTGATAGACGTGATGAATATATGATTAAGTAAATGTAAATAATAACTATTTATAGAAAAACCAAAAATAACGGTAATAAGGAAAATGCCAATGCCAATGTCAATTTCTGTCGTAGGAAAGAAAAACATATTATTTAAACAATAACAATGCAACGTTTATATACTGTTTTGACACTAAAGAACACGACATCGGAGAAAGCAGCAACGATTTCCATCGTCTGCGAAAGAGGTTTCGCGGTATACATAAAAGTGAGCTTCTCCTTTTTTACGAGGCGCGCGCGAAACACGTGAGCGAGAGATCGAGAAACCGGCAGCGCTTCGCTCCAATGAAAGTCACTCGAAAACTCTTGAGAAAAGTGTGCAGATTTTTCGCGCGAATCGAGTCCAAGGGGAGCGAATGGGAAGCAATGTAACCATTGTATATATCGTATCGATATAAATTTTGTCAACATTTTTTTTTTCGGACCTTGGCATGTTAACATTTGTTTATTTCTTTTGTTAATTTGGTTTATAAACGCGAATTAATTATTGACATTTTCGAAAAGTGGTAATCAGGAATACACTGTAATTCTTGAAAATTGTATTGTTAATATAAAAGTAGGAAACAAGTATATTATGTCACAAAACGAAGGTCAGAAATTATAAATTAACAGATTTTTGGTAATTTATCGTAACACCAATAAAAGTAAATGTCTGCCCTTGTAGAAATTTTTCGATTTTATAACGTTTTAAGGTCAAAAATTTAATAGCTTAAAACAAACCTTTATCTACACATTTTATAAAATGACTGTTAGTCACCAGTTAAATAAGTTATTGTATATTAAAACTTGTTTTGATTTCTACTAGATCATCATTAAATATAAATTTGATTATCGCAAAATTCTATGAAATTATTTGACTAATATAAAAGATAGATTAAAAATATTCTACATTTTGACGTAAGTAGGTATTCTTAGTAAAACCAACGAACACTGAAGTATAAAATCTCTTGTAGTTGAACTCTCCTTAAAAAAATGACAGTAACTATGTAATTCAAGACAATCTCACAATGTCATGCTTATTGTCTACAAAACATATAGTAATTCAATTTCTTACTCCTTTAAGGGGACAAGCCAATGCTAAAATTAAAAAAAAACTATTCAATACTATTATATAAACATTTGGACTTATATCTAAATTTTAACACTGGCTGGTCTCCTTAATTTATTGATTATTTTTATGACTTATTTATATACAATTGTTCATTATTTATATACAAATTTAATATTCCGAAGAAAAAATAAGCACTAGACAAAACCTTAGAATATCAAACGATGACTGATCAAAGTGTAGTAGCCATTACAAACAGTAAATTTGTGAATGAGAGACAGTTGGTCAACGACAATGAACTTAAAATGTCGGGAAACACGTTTTTGTAAACAAAGTTTTGCAGTACCCACGGGAATTCCCCGCTTTCACAACCGCATAATGTTGCGAGTCAGATTTTCATCGCGGAAAGGCCAATAGCAAAACTTTCTGCGTTTATGCTTCTAGCAGTCTTATATGAAGCGCTCACGCAGTGCAATTTGCTAATAGAAGGAGAAAAGACGATTATGTGGGAGATAATCAAACGTTTGCGAACGTAAGAATTATCAAGGTGTTTTGCTACATGAAGCATGAAAGAATTGCATTTGTGAACTTTATCTATGCGCGTTATATGAAAATAACTACGTTCCTGTTGATATAATGTAACCATATATCACATACCATTCATATTATACAAATTAATTTTCCTATTATTATCTTATAAGGTATAATAACATTCTGTTTCTTAAGTTAAACTAACGTTTATCAGATTTAAATAATTTTGTTTATAATGAATGTTGATTTTATTGTATTATTTTCCGTGCACTGGTATAATGAATTTTTTATTTTACCGTAAAGTATAGTTTTAAGGAAGTAACAAAGTCAAGTTTTATCCTTCCTATCTTACCAGCCTCAAAAGTTACAGAAAATTAGTAATAAATAAAAAAAGACAATAATTTACGCAAATTGAGAACAGTCCCCTTCCTTTATTAATAATCTATCTGTCTTTAAAATTTGAATGCAAAAATATTCATTGGTTTTCGCGAAATCCCTTACCAAAATTTACGATCATTTTGTGTAATTTGAGGTTATTCGCTCGTCTAATTAAAAGGCATGTCAAGATTTTTGGCAAGGATTACTCGAAAACTAGTCAATATTTTTTCTTTAAATTTCAAAAAAAGATAAATCATTAATAAAGGTAGGGGACTGTTCCCCTACATTTACGTAAACTAACTATCTTTTTTAATTATAACTAATTTTATGTGATCTTCGAGGTCGGTATAAGGTAAGGAGGATAAAACTTGGCTTTGGCACCCGGTTAATGAATGAGTTTCAATAAAAGACTGAAGTTTTTCTTTTTAAGCTAAAATTATTTAATTCTGGCTTAAAATAATTTCAAATGTATTGTTAAAAAAACTAATTTTTAATAACATATTTTATTTCTGTAATTTACCATGGAAACGATTTTTAAAGTAGAAACAAGGCATTTCTAAAAGATCGATAGAAAATGGCTAGTTATGACCTAAAACATAACTATTTCTAACCTCAAACCATTTAAAATCGCCATATTTCTACTAGGGTATTATTACTATGGGAAAAGAATGTTTAAACTTTCATTAGTTTATTCATGAAAATTGTACGTCACGTATTAAAACAATCATAAATGGATAAATGTAATTATAATCTTAACGGGATATCACACAAATTACAGGAATCTGCACGTTTCAATCCAAAAATTGTATCTAAAATATTGAATTAAAAATTTGAAAAAATTCATACGGATAGCTTAAAACTATGAAAAGGCTTGACGTTTTGATATTTTAAGAACAAATTAATTTTTAAATAATAATTGAGTAAACAATTTTTAGACGGTAATTATTCATCAAAAGAGGTATAAACTTTCAACCATGCCTAAGAATCTGTTCAGGGTTTTTTTAAAAATTTTAATTCATTTCTTTATAAAAAAAAATAAAAAAAATGACCATTTTTTGAGCACTACATCCTCTTAAACGTAAAATGTTATAATAATTTTATAAAAAAAATCAAATTATATGACCAAAGGTGTAATGTACCCCATAACTTACAAGGGGAGTACATGACCTCCGGGAACCGGATATCTCATCCTAACTTTGGTATGTTTTTTATAATATAAAAATATGAAGAAAGCCAAGTTATCTCTTGCCAATGGCCACTTTTACGGGAGTTATTCGATATCTAATAATAATATTAGTAAAAATTACTTCCAATTTGATCGCTTACAGCTCGGAAACAAATAGAGGTAGGCATTCAAACCAAAAACTAGAAGAAAGTTGAGTTCAAGTAGATATGGTTTGTAAAAAAAAGCTCAAATTGCTTAATTTGGAGCAACGTTATGATGAAAATAAGAAGTTAAAAATTATTAGGCCAAAAGAAACAATAAATGTTTTATATTAAATTTTGGTTAAAATTTCTGCAATTTCTTATTTTATAAATTCATAAATTCATAAATTTGCTCGAAATTAAGCAATTTGAGCTTTTTTTCAAACCATATCTACTTGAACTCAACTTTTTTCTGGTTTTTGGTTTGAGTGTCTATCTCTATGTGTTTCTGAGTTGTAAGTGATCAAATTGGAAGTAATTTTTACTTATATTATTATTAGATGTTGAATAACTTCCGTAAAAGTGGCTATTGGCAAGAGATAACTTGACTTTCTTCACATTTTTATATTATAAAAGACATAACAAAGTTAGGATTAGGTTCGTTTTCCAGAGGTCAAGTACTCCCCTTGTTAGATCGATCAATAATTCTTAAACATATTGCAATAACAAACAATACTGATGACACTGACATAGACAGCCAAGATGCATTAGCATATTTTTTTGATACTATATCCGTGCACTATCGAAGAAAAAGGAGAAGAAAAGTCTTTGATCTACTGAAATAAGTGAAATTATTACCTGTAAGTAATTATTCAGTTAATTTCATTCATTTAACAGTTACTGCATTATGTAAACAATGGAGAAATCATTATTATATCAATACAATAAAAAAGAAAGAATGATTATTATTTTTCTATGTAAAAATAACTATTTATAGTAAACTTAGTTTGATATGTTTTTTCCGCATAAGAAAACAAATATGGTCAACTAAAGAAAAATAATAGGTTGAAGTTGCATTAACTCTGGAATTGATAATACGCAAAGTCAATTATATACCTAACTTATATTATACAGGATATAAGTTAACGTGTTTAATTAGGTCGGTTCTTTGTAAATCTAATGAAAGGCGATCGTTGAGTCATATGAGTGTCGGTTATTTATAAATTATCGTTTGTAATATATTTTTTATAACATTATCACGAATATATAATTGCTTTATAAAACGAACAACTTTGAAAGGGAAGTGAAATAAATAACAGAAATCAAGTGATCAATCTATAAGAAATCAAACCGTAATTAAAACCAAGTACAATTATAAATTAAGTTATCAATCGGTAAAAATAAATAAATCTGATTCAGGTAAAAGTGATTCTAAAATTAAATCGTTGCACGGTAATTCGTTTACGTTTTTGACATTTACATCTCATTTTAGAACACTATAATTAAATCTTTCAGAAAAAAAGTGTACAATATTACAAAGAAATTTCGACTTTTGTTGCGATACTAGTCAACAATTGTAAAGAACAATGCACATTAAAATGCAATTATTTACGTTCCGCAAGAAAATTTATTTGGAATGCAACACATAATTAAAGAAAGAAACAATGTTAAGTATTGGCATTAATCTTCATTGTAATAAATATTGTTTCTTAAACGAAAAAAAAGTCACATAAGCTAGCCATACGTTTCTTTAAATACGTAAGTCGATTGAATGCACGTGTCTCCCAATACATAATAGGCCTTAATCCCACATAAAAATGCAAAACTCCGAATAAAAAGAAAGAAAACAAGTTACTACTAGTATTTCATAATCTAGCCTGACATAATGGCTTATTCAAAACTTTAAATTCGAGAAGAAAAATGATGTCACAAGATATTGTAATATGTATACGTACACGATGGTTTAGTTCGATTGGGTTAGTCTAACGTCTGGGAAGGAAGGAAATTCTTTGGATGTCGAAGCGGCCATTAGTCTCGTTTGGAGAGATCTCAACGACTGGTTTGACGACTCGCACATGGCATAATAATTTTCGGCCCAGCCGAATTCGCATCTGCCCGTTATGTTACATAACGAACTACGTAAATCAAACAAAACAAGATCGACAAAAAAAGTGAAAACACATATGCAGGTTACGTTTCTCTATTGGTCTAGTACAATTCATTTTTAAGAAATAAGCGTTCTAGAAGTGGCACAATTATTACAATAATAATATTATTTAAAATAATTTAAAATATTTTTAAATATCACGAATGATATACATGTATGCTATACTAATAAATTATTGATATTAATAAACCTAATCTTAGTCAAGTTAAAAAACGTTAACATACTGTTTATAAAAATCTATGTTTGCGTTACAACATCTAGCTTACGGAAATAGATTAGCGCTTTTTTATTGTGCAATTAGCCACACACGTTAATGGTGAAAATCTTTTATAGGGTTTCGTTACTTCAGTAGTCGAATACCTGCAAATAATGAAAGAAATTTCAGTAATTAAAAGTATATAATCCACTAAAACCTTGTATCGATGTCTACATAACCGAAACAAGTCTTACGGTTATAATATTAAAATGCGAAAATATGAAAATACACGAATGG
Source organism: Theocolax elegans (assembly GCA_026168455.1). NCBI lineage: Eukaryota > Metazoa > Arthropoda > Insecta > Hymenoptera > Cerocephalidae > Theocolax > Theocolax elegans. The sequence goes on along the minus strand of CM047426.1, from coordinate 77,975,557 downwards.
GTATTACGAATTAAGAACAATTTACGCTGTTGAATATGGGTATGATAAAAGCTTCTTGAGCAAAGTATCTTCAACAGTCATCTCTTCTAAAGCACGATTAATTGTTATAATTATTAAATTCAATTAACTTTCTTAATTTAAATGCATCATTTAAACGTATCGTACTTGCCTGATTCTTGGCAACAGATCGAATAAATTGTTCTATTAGAAGGAATTGATGTAGAAATTAGCAAAATTCGACATGTATTTTCAGCTGAAGAAAAAAAAATCATTGAAATTAAGTAATCGCAATTATGATACTGACTATAGATTTTTTTAATTCTTTAGATATTGCTTTTTATTATTGTTAATAATTTTTTTCCATGTTGACTATAAATAAAGCATGAGTGCATGTTTTTTCTTACTAGAAAATATTGAGCTATTTAGTAAAACCAGTGTAGCAATATCGGGTAGATGGTTTTCGTAATTTTTGAGGTATGAAAGCAGTACGTATTCACGGTACATTAAATTATAATAATAAATATATTTGAATTTGATCTCATTTGATAAACTGATTTCTGAAATATCGTATTGCCAAATGCATTATTGTCAAATAGCAGGATGTATACACAACACTTGGACTACCATTGTTCAGGCTCGAGAAATTATTTATTAACATTTTAAAACATTTTTGTAGTATTAATTAACAAATTATTGAATATAAGAGTTTTATTTGAAAAATTTTTGCCAGAAGGCTAATAGCCAAAATCTTAGTACTATCAAATCTTTAATTTTATAGATTATGCAAGGTAAATCATAACATAACAAACGTTTTATTGATATTACTATACAAATCCCCAAAAAAATATGAGAAAATATAAAACTTTTTTCCGTTGATTATTATTTAGTATTTAATTAAAGCAATTTTTAATTGTTAATCCAAATTTTTTTAACTAATGTAGACTCATATGATACCCTCAAGAAAATTATATAGAAAATCATAATTCGCGCCAAAACATTCTTACTTGAGAAACAACTGATTTACTTAGAAATAAAAAATTATACAACCCTTATTGAGCAATTTTTAGCTGGTTAGTTCAGCAGTGACTCGCCACTCGACTTTTTATTTTCGTCATATTTTTTAGCATTCACTAGTCAATCAACTTAAAATTAAAAAAATAATGTAATTTAATGTTTGTACGGTTTAAGATATAATAAAAACAGATAGAACAAGTTTGCAGGAATAATTATACGCAAGCTAGTTTGTATCGATACATTAACTTAAGCTTCCAGAACGGAACTAACTGATTTAGTTGGCATTTTTCTAAGTTATACTTACAAATTATACATTAGTGTCGAGTCATAAGCAGTGCTTCGCAAGTGACTAGAATTCAAACTATCCAGTTGGCTTTAGTTTGTAGAGACTAGTCTGATAAACAGTTTTACTACTCAATTTTCGACCAAGGAAAACTAGAATTTCATTGCCGTTTTTGCATAATAATTTCCTATCATCTAAAATTTGAAGGCAAAATTTCAAATGTTTACCTAATGTCATTGATAACGGTTCTTAAAAGATTTTTTCCGCCTATTTTTAGTGCCATTTGTTAATAATTTCGAATTTTTAATAAATAATTATTATATTATTAAGTAAATATATTAATAGATTATGTTTTTATATCCCCGCTTCATGAACAGATTGTTTTTATCTTATTTGTATTAAAAAAAGTGTGCTCTTGTCAAACAAAATTTTTTATTTAAGATGAAGAAAAGGGGAATTTTCAGGCTCGCCGAATTTTAAAATATAGTTAATTTATGGGGTTATTATTATACGTAAAAAATCGTATAGATTTCTACTGGGGCACTAATCTACAAATATTTTTATTTAAAACAATTAATTGAAAGGTAATAAGGATTAATACTGATAAATATAAAAATACATTTTAATTTTTTTTCTTTTTCATTAAAAACGATAAAACACGATATTTTTTATATCTGAAGGAGACACACATATAATAAAATTGAAAATATGTCAATGTCCGCGATATCAAATTGAAATAAAAATGTAAAGAATGGTGATAAAAAGTAGTATCGTTTATCTGAAATATTAAAATAAAGTAATATATAAAAATATTTAACCGTATTTATTTCACTACACTGCGTAAACTCATCAACTGGCTAAACAATACGTTAACATGAAAAATGACATTAGCGTAACACAGTATAAACATATGGTACATAATAACGTATGAAAATGAAATATTTGGTGTCCTCTCCAAAGTGCACCGAAAAGTAACTTGCGCGTTCAAAGTCCTTGATCCATTCCATTCGTTGGTTCGTGACCCGCATTTCGATCGACCAAATTATCCGGCGCATTATTACATGGGTGGCTCTCGTAGCACACAAGTCCGTTAATTAACCTTTCTAGTTACACATAGCGGATTTAGGCTCACTTTGCGTAATTATATATGTCACATTGCTGGGAACCTGTCGTTCTTTTTTTTGTCAAATTTGTATTTTCGTGTAATTGGTGTAGGTACACAGTAATTTTACGATGCTCGAGGCCCACTTTTTTTTTACTGCTTGGGATAAATTATTTATAGTTCATTCATTCGTAGAATATTTTAAAACCAGTGTGAAAATACAATAGGAATTCTAAATATTTGTGACTTAAATGTATTTTTTAGTCGTTACTAATAGAGCCATTATCAAACTATATAACGACTGTAGTATCAACTGGATATATATTGTTGTAATTTGTTATTACACAGGCTGCACAATTTTTAAATGGATAATAATTTTTCTAAGTGATGGCAATAACGTATATTTCATAGGTAATAAAAATATTTAAAAATATTGTACGTACAAAATTGAAAGGTAAAACAAAAGTAATTTTCATTAAATTATTTTTTTATTTATTTATTAATTTTACATTAACATTATCATAAATTTAAAAACGTGCTCAACTCAAACCATGAACATCGTTTAAATTTCTGCTGAGAGAAGGGTTTATTAATTTTAAAAATTCAGGAAAGGAAGTAAAATTATAAATAACTGTAAATAAAGCATCTCGATCAAGATTATATATAAATCTAGATTACATCATCAATGGGCAGTTTCCGATCGTAGCGGAACTATTAAAACTGATTAAATATATAATTAAAAAGTCGAATTAATTAAATCGTAGAGAAGTTACATGATCGTATTAATTAGATGAACGGTATATACATATTTACACATTATATATGTATAAAGTAAACGAAAGTGAAACTAAGGAAAAAAATATAATATAATTATTCACAAAAAATTACGCGAATTACGTAAAAAATTGTCTCTATACCCTTGAAGGGAAAGGAAACAAAGAAGGTGTTGTAGCGAATGTCTCCTTTCACCTTGGCAATAATCTTCAAGCGAAAATATAGAGTATAAGAACAGGGTAATCGATGGTAAAAGTCAGCTGAGTTACTTACCACGCGCAATTGCACCATAAAAGTCATACGCTAGTGTTTGATTATTCCGACTCTCAAATCCTTACCGACGTAATAGTTACACTTAATACGTGGCTTTTACTGAATTCACCTATGAGTGCGATATACCCATTTATCGTTTGATATAATATTGCATTGTACACATACATTAGGTATAAAATGGCAATTATGAGATCATGTGCAAAATTTAATAAGCGAGTCGATGTAGCTTAATCACAATCAATGTAAAATTTACCGAATCACATAATTTAATACGGATTTTAATAAAAATTATAATTACGATTTTTGTATGAAGAATTATAGGAAAAGTTGTTTATTACATATAAAAGTTGAATGCACATATTCACGTATAAGAAAAAATAGATAAACATCGCCGTATATGTACGTAACTTCGAACAGGTTCTATTAAACATTGTGAAATTTCACTTCAAAAATCGATATCGATATAATTATTGAATTTACAAAGTTTCTACAAAATAATCTAATAAAAATTGAATAAACAAACATAAAAATTAAGCGAACGAGTTACTACATATAATTCTAAACAATGGACAACCGCCATTGTTAAAGACTTTAAGAAAGTGCATGACTGTCATCCTTATTTTGCGAAGTCATTAATATAATTTTATAACACAACAGATAAGTGTGAAATTGCTCAGTATTCATAGTTACAGTTTTGAAAGAACAATTATAATTTTTAATTGTGTATAATTGTATGCACGCAGGTAAAAAAAAGGAACGATCGGGGATAAGCAAAACTTACAGAGAGTATGATGTTACGCTTTCGAAAATTTATTTATTTAAGAAATTGTATGTAGTTATCTTACTTATAATATAAAAAATTTAAATATACATATTTAATTGATATATTTTTTAAATCAAATAATGAAATTATGCGCTGTAACTGTAATTTAAACGTTTGAATCTTATTTATATATATTCGGAGAGTTTAATTCATAAGAAAGAAAGTAACTATGCGTTTTATGGAGCACGTGAATTGGAGGTATGCGTGAAATCATGAAACGGAAGTAGCGATATTTATGCAAACAAACATTAGTTGTAGAAGATTCAAATGAATATTTCATAAAAAATATAAGTAATTTTTCAAATAAATATTTCTCGCATTCAATTTATTGTAAGTAATAGAAACCGTTATTGCTTGCAAGCATTTAATGCATTTCATAAAAAAACAAATCTACGAGTTGTCAATTTGATTAAGCATATTAACTCTTTTCATTTATAAATAAGATAGATGCTTTCAAAAATCGAGTAGAAATTTTGAGAATAAATAAATATTGTATTAATTAGTTAGTAATGTAATAAAAAGATTTTGTTTTTCAATGAATCGAGAATTAAATATTTCAATCTCTAATATGCATTTGTACATATATTTTTAAAATATAAAAATATATGTCTATTGCTGTACCGTTAATTATATAAAATTATTATAATATTAGTAATCTTTCCAATTACCATTAATAGTAATCGAAGATTAACGGTTAATTATAGCACGTAGATAAGGTTTAAAATGTTAATATCAAAAACTTATATAAGTAAACGTTAAGATCTGAATAATGTGATATACAAAAATTAATTTAAAGAGTATTATTTTCGTATGAAATCACTTACATACGTTAAAAATTATAAAAACGAGTTCATTACTATGCTTTTTTAAGGAATCATTTCCAATTAGTATAATACGTAATATGCTGCTAATTGATGGCAGTCGTTTTCCGAAAAATATTACCCTGGTAGAAAATTGTGCTTTTTCTCTGGTAAACGTGTCTATCAAATAAAAACATTTTTAGTTAATAATTATGTATACAAAATTTAAAAGCAATGTTTAAATAATTTTAACAATTAAGAATGATAATGTTACGAATGGTAGTGCAATGAATATTTAAATTAAGAAATAGTAATTACAATATAAATAATTTAAACGTTTTTCTCCTTAAAATTATCTATGTACTGGCTACAAACTGGGGAAGATTTTTTACCAGGATAGCTGTACTTTACGTCAAAAATAAATTGCGGGTGCATATTTTATATTAACATTAAAGTATAAATATAAATGAATAAAATTATTTATATATTGTAGGTAATTGCCACATTATTTTCAAGGATTACCTTAAAATATGTTCCATTAAAACAAATTAACAAAAATCAATTTGCAAAAATATTATCTCTGATGTTGAAGACCCCGATTTAAGAGAGAGGAAAGAGCTTTTACATTGTATCCTTTAGAATGTCAATAATCGATAAGCTAAAAAAATGACCTACAATACGAAATTAAATCCGTTGCATATCATTTAGATCATTTTTATAAATATTATAAAAAGTTTAGTCCATTTTTGGCAAATTCAATAGATTTATATGAAGTAATAAATTTATCTTTCTATATTCGCTTTTTTTAACCTTATTTCAAACGCTTCACATTTCTCAACGACCAATTGTCATAAATCACATCGTTTAAATACATAAATTGCACAATATTTGTATCGCAAAAAACAATACCTAGAAAAATTGTTAAAAAAAAATAAATAATAATAATAAACTGAGAGGATAAAAAAAGTTGTTAGCATCCGTATGAAACCCCCAATCAGTTTGGCATCTCATTTATAAAAAAGGTGACACAACACTACCCAAAAAAAAGGATCCCCCTCGCGGTGAAAGAGACGAGCGCGAGGACACTTAGGGAGAGGGGCGGTGAAGTGAGGAGTCGATTCTCGAATCTCGATTCTACACGGGGACAGACATACAGCACACACTCGCGCTCGCCGTGTAAGACTTCGGCACCTCCTTCACCGCCTTCCTCAAACGAGCCTCGCACTCCGTGAGGTACACATCTCGCGCGCACACACATACTCGTAAGTCTCTAAAATACTCGTTAAAGTTCGTTCTGGTGCTTTTTGGTGCTTCTACATCGCTAATTTTATGTAATTTTGTGACATCGAATTTATATACAAACCGCTTGGTGCAGGTGAGGGAGTTTTTAACCTGTGCTATACCGATTCCATTTATACCATTATATAATGTTATTCAATGTTGTATTTCCTTGGTTCTCATATTATTGGGTTTCCGTTAATCTTTCGAAAGGTGGATTATGAATTTTACATTTTTATTAATACTGTATGTATATCTGTCTCCTCTGGTGTTGTAATATCATGTTACTTTCGAGTGCCAGTGACGACCAATTTTGTATAGTTTAGAATTTACCAATCAGGTACTTATACGATTTTTCTACTTATTTATTCTAATACATATACTTGTATTTATGATTCGCGTTTACATTTTATTTACTTGACGTATAATAGAACACTTTTTAATTCATGGAAATGCGTGACAGTCTTAGCGTTATCATTTTTATTTCATTAGTCTCGTAATTATCGTTTTATAAGCATGATGTTACATCTGATATTGCGATTGTATCGAAGTTTTCTGTAACTATGTAATGCCGAAGACTGCTTACATATTATTGACATAAATTTTGAATCGTTAAGTAACGATGATTTTAAAAACCCGGATGTTGCTCGTGAAAGAGAAAGTGGCGCCAAATTTAAGCAAATTAATATTTTAAACGCTTGTATGTAAAAATGGTATCAACAATTATTGTCGTACTTGTGTTATTTTTCTTTTTGACGTTTACCCGCAGAAAACGTAGAATTATTTATACTCGTTAACTAATAGCCGTATGGCTAGCCGTAAGTTGTGTATTTAAGCAAGCTTTCCTATGTATTTAATCCAAGAAATATTTATTACATAAAAATGCAGTTTTCTTGATTTAAGTTTGTATTACCCTCGTTGTTATATCAATGCATATATAAAGTTAAAATAATTATTCCGACAGTGTTAATAAATAATAAGAGTATACGTTAGAAATAGTAAATAAACAATAGGGGAATCCTACTTAAAAGTGAAAATAGCTAATAAAAATGAATAAAATGACTCTCTTCGTTTTGCCTTAGGTGGAAGATTCGATAGGAGTTTAAATCATTGCGAAGAGGAAGTCAAGGATGAAGCTGTCGCTGGTAGTCTGCGGTCTCTTGCTGGCCGTCGTGGCCGTCAATTGCGGTCCGGTCGTCAAGAGGGAAACAACGACTGATGACCTCAGTCCTCTGAACGAAGTGAGTCTCCCTCGCCACTCCTAATACATTTTCCTCATTAATATGCCTTTTTTTCATTCATAATCATTTTTTTCATTCTCATTTGTAAGAATAATTAGTTGCTTGCGCGGGTCGTTAGGTAACGCGCAAGCGTTTTTCAAAAAGTTTCGATTTCCGAGATGAAAGTCGACGGCGAGTCGAGCGTTTCGAAGGTTACATGGGCGGGTAAAGACTGCATTAAAAGCACGAGGAAAAGACACGTATATATCAGAAGTTTCTTTTTGATCCTACCTGATATTACACGTGAATTGTCGGTTTACGTAATACAAATTCACTCTCCGTACGTAAAGTTACGGAGAAATTGTGTGGATGATTTAAGAAGCTTTAAGCACAGTTTAATTTATTACTCCTAGTCTTTTCCTAGTGTGATTAATTTGTCGTCTACAAAGGAATCCTAGTCTACATTACGATGATTATACACATACTCAATCCCATTGTTGGACACTTCTGCAATACACCTGTTGCATGAAAATGTAGCAATATTTATTATATGTAAACGACACTATAATCATTTCAAAATTGTGTTATTTAAATCAAACAGGTTTACGCCATTGAGAAAATAAGAGATATTAATAAAATCGATTTGTATTATTTTCTGTATTTTACATACTAAACGATAAAATTCATATCGCTTACGAGTCTACGCTTATTAAATGTGCATTTTTTAAAATTGTGCAGTCTACTTATTTTTCTTTTACGAGACAACTAACCTAATGATATAAAGGTTCATTATAATAATTGTAATAATTATTGATTTATTGATCTTAAATAGAAGAAAGTTGAGTTCGAACAAACAGTACAGAACAACAAATGAGCAAAAGAAATCGAATCAATAGATCAAAGTATAACATTAACCAAGAGCAAGTGTTATTAAACGCGTGGAAATGCGTACACAAATTGCATAATCAAAATTCTCTTCCTAGTAGAATTCTCGAAGGTACGAAGCAAAAAATAATCGGAAACTTCCCATTCGAAAGCAAAGTTTAGTAAAACGAAAAAAATCGCGTGAAGAACGATGCTCCACTGCTTTCGAATGATCCCGCGCTTAATGTTCGAAAATCGAAAATCGGAAGGAGGAAGGAGGCCGAGCGATAAGAGAGCAACCGGGTGAAAGTGACCGGCTCCCGTGGTCCACACGTACAGGTATGCGTGCGCATGAAATTTCCGAGGTGACCACGTGGCTCCGGCACAGCCTTTCAATCGTAGCTCAGAATTCGCGTTTTCCTTCGTAACGATTGCGTTCGATTGCTCTTTTTCGGTGTCGCCGATATCCCGGGAAATTATTTAAACGCTTAGACCGCGGTTATTTATTAGAGTTTGTTCAGTCGATAAGTTACAATTTTACCGGTATTTTTTTTCCCTCGTATTAAAATAGTTTGCTTCAATTAAAATGCGAGACTGTTGATTGGATTGATTTGGAGCATTGCAAAAATGTTGTATACATATTTCGGGTATTTTTATAAAGTTGAATTAAATAAGTAACGTTCGACACCGAACTCCGATATTTCAATTTAAAAATTTTTTGCTTATACTACTAGCTTTTTTACTTCTACTTTAAACGTAATTTTTTATTACACCTTTAACAATTAAATAAATATTAAAATAATATTTAATATAAATATACTATACCTGAAACATTTAAACTTAAAAAAAATATTCTTCAAGTATTAAAATGAGGATCTAATGTTTCTATTCCAGTAGATAATCCATTACCCAATGGAAAGTGACAAAAGTATATAGCAAATCAATCGGTTAATCTCCGTAAATTCAAGGACGCTCTTATGGTCCAGAAAGATATACACAACGCGCTCGTTGCCGTAAGGCTTTTTAATTAGTCGCTCCGTCTAGAAACGAAACAACCTGACGCAACGAAGCGCATAAGAGGCGAAAAACCTTTCGCAATGCGCGCGTTTCGTTCGCTCTCGAATTCGCACTAACTTGGTGTATTTATAAATACGATATAAAAAAATGACACTTTTCCGCGCGGTCACGCGATTTTTAGATTTGCTAAGTATTTCTAAAGATAACATAACGCCGGTGTTCCGAGTCGCTTGGTGCGCGTCCTACATTCTTCCAATATTGATGTATGAAAAATGAGTCAGGTATAATCTTTTTTTTTGTAGAATTTTCGATGAGAACTAATATGGCATTCTGCAAATAAATGACTCGTTAAATATTTTAATTTTCAGTGGAATTAGATTAATAGTAAAAATCTGATTTGCGACTTAACAACGTCGTCGCGTAAATACTGTACTATTATATTTGCATTTATATATTAAGATTTTTACTATATAGAAATATATATTTATTTAAAGGAATCTGTATTTTTTGTAAATATTCTAAACTTATCGATTCGAACATCTTATTACATTGATACGATATGAAAGTATACAATATTGTTTTGTAAACATGTAAATTAGTATTTATAGAATAATATATACGCCCTTTTGGCATTCAAATTTCGGTAGTAGATTTATGTACTAATGCAGTGGTGTAGCGATTTAAGTTTTTAGAAAAATTGTAGATAGAATATTATTCACGTCGATTATTTTTCATATAAACCACATTGTTATTTCCAGTCTATATTTTATTACGTAGCTAAATCAAATTTAATTACGTGTATACTACTATAGTCGATTGGCATGTACGCACGCACATAGTTTATTTATTAAATGCACTGGGAGCTAATTAAAAATAAATATTAACATTTTCGTGTATTTAAAAAAAGTCTGCCTACAAATTTAAATTTAAAATTAGTAAAGATAATTTATATAAAATTCTCCTTCCCGCATTATTATAGTATATACGAAGATGAAAAATTAATTATACCATTGGAATTAAGTTTGTAATATAGTTAGATGTATCTAAAGAAGACACGTACGACAAACCAACTTTTTAACGAGCCACATTTAACTTGATGTTAAATTTCGAAAGTTCGTATTCAAGCTCGATGCGTATAGGTACGCATGTGTGTGTGTGTGTAGGTGTGCGCGTGTGCGTGTGCACGCGTATGTATACAAGGTGAAAAACTGCCGTTTGAAGAAAAATCGCGGAGGTTAGTGAAAAATTTGCATTAACCGCGCGTACACTTACGTTTTCCAAAGAGTTTCACCTGCGCAACGATGAGACGAAGAGAAAAGATCGTTTAGTTTTATAATATCGCATCGCACTGTTGTTAACAACGAGTACGAGAAGGAAATCGCTTCCTTCACCGTTTTGTGTGCATCGGAATCATGATATATATATTACAATTTTACTAGTATTATGTGTGCGCATATATTTATAGACACAAACAAGGTAGATAATAAGTTACGAATGGTTTAATTTGTGTGCTACGTGATAATTGTAAGGTTCGCTCGTTAAGTCTGCCTCGGAAGTATGTTGAATTAACGTTTGTTTGTAATTATTAATGCTCGGAACCGGCGCATCGGGACGTCATTAATGTTTCGTCAGGTTTATGTCTTTCAGAACGACGAGGACGATAGGACTGACAGGGACAAGAGGAAAATCGGCGTCATCAAGCTTGGCGTATCCAACGGCATCATCAATTTCGTTTTTGGGGTAATTATTCGCTTTTACCTTGTTTCTTCATTTATTCTATAATATCAGTTTGCGGTTGTGCAATAATTATCAGTGGGTATAAAGGAACTTTCATTAGATAACATTGAGAACCGAGCAACAACAATACTCTGAGAGAAAGGTATATTTCAGACTATTAAATATGAGTAAACGAATGTTTCTTGAAATTTAAGTTTATTTGAATATCAGTTCTTTACAGTTAAACTTTCATTAATTTCTATTTTGCGGGAATCTTAATATCTAGCAGTAAGTGTTAAAATCGAAAAAATATAAATATTATTATTTCTTTCTCTCAGTGTACAAATTTATTCAACATTCCAATAACGAAAAAACAATAAAAACACAGGTAAATTTGTGTTAAAAACTTTGAAAAAAAATTTAAATCTAAATAAAAGTATTTAGGTTAACACAATGCACGTTTAGACGATTGCTGAACGAGCTGGTAATTATTATAAGTGGAAAAAAATGTTTTTAAATTAAACGAATTATACATCGGTCGGATAAATATTTGTTATTTAGAAAAAAATAACGATACCCCTTACTGTCACTGCACAGTCTTGCAATTGACGTAATCTGTAGAAAATACATTACAAAGAAAAAGCATCACTACTGATGTTTAATGCGCCTTGTAACGGAAAAAATATCCAAGGTTCGACCGGCTTCGAGCTTTCTACTGGAGTCACTGTTACAAATATTACGATATATCCATTTTCAACTCGCAGATAATTGCACAATCTAATATACTTTTCCTCCTTTTTTTATCAACTCATTTTAATAAATATTCATCTTAGAGATAATATTTTTTTAATTATAATGTATAATTATTAGCTAAAACGATCGGATGCGCGGAAGTTTTTATATTATAGAAAAGTTACATTTTTTTAAGTTACACAATAATTAATGCTTACGAGATGGAACGTTATAAAAAATGTTGTTATTGTAAAAAAGTTGATGTACTAAATAAGTTTCCGTTATAATTAATATAACTGTCTACAACCCACACTAAACTTATATTCACGTATAAAAAATACCATTAATATTATAACAGGATATACTGTTTCATTGGTATTTTTCTATAATTGTAGAGAAAATGATCTTTAAAAAAATAGTAAAAAGTATTCTGATCCTTCCAGAAACTGGATGCCTTCCTAGACGCAAAGACGAAGGCGCTGGCTGTCCTGGACGAAGGAAACAAAGCTAAAAATGCAGCTTTCGAAATCGATCCTTCGAAATCGGCGACAAGCGAGTTTATCAGCAAGTTCTTAGCTCAAAAATTAAAGGCGACGACAGGTAGTGTTGGTCCATTACTCAATGCTGGCACGACTTTCTTGTCGAGCGCAAAGCAGGGTCTTACCGGCGCCTTCGTCTCGAAGTTCGCACCTCTTAGTTCACTTGCTGGTGGACTGGCTGGAGGTCTCTCCGGAGGTTCAGGTAATTCATTTTGTTAAACACAATTAATAAGATTTAACAGATAATTGTTTGTATAGACCTTATTCAATTTGCCCTTGTATTCGTTGAAAGAATTTACATACTTTATTTAACAAAAATGAAAAAAATTGGAAAAAAAGTTTTTTAACTAGAATAATGGTTATTATTGATAGTAGTAGTTTAAAGGCGTGTTTTGTTATGTTCAGAAAGTAACTTAATAACTGTTATTATTTTTCTTTTTTACTTTTATTTTATAATTGTTCTTTCGACAGACTGTTAGTAACAGTAAATATTACGCTTTTAAACCATTAGTTGTTACTTATTATTATTACTTATTATTAGCAAATATATAAGAATTTTATATGATAAGAAATTAATTTTCAAATTTCACAACTTCATTTAGTTTATCTGGTAACAAGCTTAGCATACGAATTTCTTACAGAAAAAAGAAGTATTGGATTTAAATACTTCAACTTATATATAGATATAAATGTGCATATAGAATTAATGTTCTGTAAATATTAGAAGAAAATTTTAATATTTAATTATTATATTATTATTAATATACATAACATTTCTTGAAATACATAGTTTGTAGATGTTTAAAATTCAAGTGAATGCAAAATGTCTGCAGTAGAAACTAAGTAAATGTAAATAATTTAACCGCAGGAGGGTTGCCAGAGAAAGTATCATTGAGTGTGGGATTGAATTTCAATAAAAAAATCATTATTTCCCGCAAATCGCCTTTATTTTAATTTTCATTGACAAGGAAACTATTGATTTCTTTAAAGTTTAATATACTTATTTGATTATATCACATTAACTGCGGTAAGGATAAAATATATTCTTATATAAAATCGTATTATCAGCAAAAATAAATAGAGTATTAATATCTCGATTTTTACAAATTATTTTTCAATCGTACTATTTGCAGATTACAAAGTTAGTAACTTTCTACTACCAAGAGAGCAGTTAAACTACTTTTTGCACTCATTCTAGTTACAAAACGAACCTATCATTTTCACGATCGCTTTTCCGTTAATCCTATTAAGACGATCGGTTAAATAATTTTATAATATATAATTTCGTATCAATAAAACTAAATATACTATTTTGTTCTAATAAATAATACCTCATTAAATCAAATAGTTTTTAATATAGTAAAAACTATAAATAAAATTTAATTGATAAAAAACAATGGGTGTTTTGACTAAAATCGTGGTTTTATGTTGTGAGAAATCAAGAGTTTAAAAGGGTCAAGCACTTTCATCTGTAAAATTAATTAAAATTAAAGTTTTCAATTAAAAGTTTAATTCATTGTAATACAGAATATGTTATTATACATACATTAAGATATTATGTGTGTGTGTGAATATTTTGAAGTTTTGGTTAGAAAAATTGACACCATGGAATCATCAGAATTCTTGGTTCAGCGGAGAACCCAAAATTAACATTCGTACTCCTATTACCGTAAGGTTTATTTTTGACTTTTCATAGGATTGTTAGAAATTATATTATATATCATTGTTAGAAAGTAAGTGGAACATAATTATAAAAACATGAATTTAATGTTATATAAAAAAAATTTAATTCTTATACATTTTTTTTAAATTTTTGCTAAAATATTGTTTTAAAGTAAATTAAGAAGTTTTTTTATGATTTCTGTTCCACTTATTTTCTAACAATTAATTTAAAGAATCTTTTCTCAAAATTTCGAACCAATCCTATGAAAAGTGAAAAATAAACTTTATCGTAAGTGAGTACGAACACTGACAAAGATTCTGATGGTTCCATATTGTCAATTTTCCTAACCAAAACTTTCAAAATGTTCACAAAAATAATTTTTGAATTTACGTACATTAACTGATTCTCTGTTACAATAAATAAAACTTTTAATTGAAATATTTGTTTTTAACGAAATTTAATTAATAATTAATAAATAAGTTAATTTGAAGAAAAACGTAACAAAAATTCAAATATGTATCGATATATTTAGGAATAAGTGAAAACATGAATTATGATTTTACATTTGAAAGTAAAATAACTAAATTACTCGTAGGTGGCGGCGACGCACATGGCAACGGTGGAAGCAACAGTGGAAGCTTCCTTACCGGTCTGATCGGCAGCCTGAGCAGTGGCAGCTTAAACGGCGGCGGCGGTGGTCTCGGCAGTCTTAGTAGCGGTAGCAGCGGCGGCAATAACAACGGTGTCGAAGACCAAGATGCAGACTTCCCCAGTGTGCACGCGGATGCAAATGCCAACGCCGGTTTCGCCAACCTTGGCGCCGGGGTAGGAAAATACTGAGAGAGAAGCATTCGCGCTTCCTATTTTGAGTCAGAACCCTTTGAAGCATTGACTTCTTGCTATCTTAAATTTACGGGATAATTATATTGCTTCTTGAAAAGATAGTTATATTTCATTTTTACCACAAGAATTTCAGTAATGTAGGATTAATTATTATTCTTTTTTCAAATAATTTTTTGTACTTGTTTTATAATGTGATTGAATAATATAGCCACTAAGATATTTTATTTTTTTACTTAAGTAATTGATCTATTTTTGTATCTTTGGTAAAAGTAACTATAACTCCTTTTCTTTGTTGCTGCTATGATAATTTTTGATAGCAAAGTGGATTAGATTTTTGGTTAGCTGCTGGGAGTGTTTTTTTTTATGAATAACTTAAAATAATAATATATTTTTTACACGGAGTAGTTTTTTTCTACTATTTTTTTATTAAGATCTTTATTTAAATTATTGACGGGAGTGAAGTGTCCATGTAGTTGAACGCGAGTTTGCAATTTAAGTTATCCTTTATTGAATAGCAGAATTTGAGAGTTTCACAAAGATAAATGAAAAATTCATTGCTATAATTGTTTTTAACATAATTATGAAAACTGACTTTTTAGCGTTTAATCACTTTTAATTCGTTTATGAAGGGTAACTTAAATAACGTTGTAATAATAATATTAGTAATTTAATTTTGCCTTTAAATTTTTTTGTACTGTAGATAACGTAAAATTTAATTCTATTACTACTATATCGATTATTGATAGTTTACAATTGGAAAGTAATTCGTTACATAAATATTGATTAGTGAGAGTATAAAAATTTATTTTTATATATTTACATGTTTACCTCTATATTGATTTATGCATCATAAAATCAAAATCAATGCTTCGACGGGGTGAGGAAGTGTGATTTCTTTTCTCGTTTTAATAGCACGAAAGTGCAAGTAGATACAATGCACGTCGATCGATTACCTACACTGCGAATGAATAATTATTGATACAAATCCAAATTAACTCACAGTACAAGATAGAAAACCGTTTAACATAAAGTATCATCCTTTTGTAATAGTAGTGTCCTTTGTAAATTATTCCTGTATTAAACCATTATTTTTTTATTTCTTTTAAATGTGCTATGAAATTAACATTTTATACTTTGTTATTTGCGTAGTACTTTGTTGTTTTGTGTATTTACCGAATGACAAAATGAATGTTGCATGTACCTTGAATTAACGGTTGTGGATTAGATTATCGAGAATGCTACGGAAGCATTACGAATTTTGTAAACAAAGCATTGTATTATTAACTTAAAATTATTAATATAAATTACCCCGATATGTTGAGAACCATTTATCCTTTATAAAATTAACTTGTCTTGTAACAAATTGATTTAATCGATTTAACAAATTTTGTGTACATATTGTAATTTGTGTTTAATTTTTACGGTGGATTTGACTTTTCAAGGATATTCTTTTTTATTAAATTTATATATTTATTGTTCGCATAAAATTTTTTTATATAGAAATTTGAGTTTCAATGATCAATATACTAAAGTATACTTGCTGATAATAAAGATTGGAGTGAAAATTTGTACTTGGCGAATCAGTGTTATAAACATGTCATCCATGACACAAAAATCGAGTAACGATAAAAGTAATAATAAAAAAAAGAAAAACAAAAAAAATCACGTCGAAACCCAAATTCATTTGCAAGGACACCGAATCAAGGTCGGTCGAACTATCGACTTTCGTAATAAAAATAAAAGCCAATGGAAAAGTCAAATTCGCCGGTGAATGTCGTAAAGAAAGAAATAAACATCGTTGCATGCGGAATGTATCAAAAAGCACGATAATGTCCCATTGATCAAGAACCAACAACAACCGATTAACCAAAATGATAATAATTCAACAAGTCTGAAAGTCGGCTCTGTTATGCATTCAAAACCTAGTACGATTACTCGCCACCTAATCCACAACGGTACTACACCTACGGTTGATGAGAGCTACAGCAAGATTTTCGCTTGACTGCGACGTGGGATAATCGACCTTGTACGATCTTCGAATGGACAAGTATAAGAATGGAATCACCTCGATATCGGTCAGCAATTATAAAATTTTATACTACGAAATACGTTTGAAAGACGATGGTGGGCAATCTAAAACATTGTCAGCGTCTTGTGGCCATAATTCAAGGACATTATTGTTATACCTATTATTAATATTATTATTACACTTTCATTATGCAAATCATAACGCTGATTAGCATTTGATAAACATCGTTTATGTTGTACGTATATTTCACAGTTGTATATGTATATTAATGTTATACGCGTAGAGCACTTTTATATATATGTATATGTATGTACAATTGTTTGAAAAGAAATATTCGATTTATAAATGACGCGTCGAGACATGGTGGATAATATGTGACTGTAAATATGTAGAGGCACATGCTCGAGATGTACATTCATATAGATTGCGTTGACTTTACACTTTGGAGTTAACGAGTCTTTAGCTAGATTTAGATTTTTATATTGTTTGGCTTACCATATATTTTTATATTGTATAAAAAAGTAGTCAATTTATAATCAAAAGTTATACATACACGTATATTTTTCATTTTTAAACTTTAAATCGAACACCGTTAAATTATATTTGTTGTTTTTATACAAAACTACAAAAAATCGTAAATTTTTTGTTTATAGTAGAAAAAGTGAAAAGTATGCTTTAAAGACTTGTTAACACTTTCTATAAAAAGAAATCAACGAAATCTTCTCGTTCACACTGCCTTGCAATTGTAAATAACGCACTTGTATTGTTCACGGAGATACGAAAATTGACAAATAAAACTATTGTCACTAGATATCGATAACTTTCTTCAGTATCTCCTTTATTGATGCACCACACTGTTAGAATTTATTATCTTCCTCCAATATCCGCCCGGAAGTAGATTTAAAAATATAAATTGCGAAAAATAAAATCTTATGCATGCCTGACTTTAGCGGGGATTTTCTACTTAAACGCTGCGACTTTGCCGCCTAGCGGTTATATACATTATGGGCTACTCGCGAGGTGACAATTTTTCAGGAAGGAGGATTCTTGCCATATTTGTATTTTAATATCTGTATGAATTAACACATTAGATTAGTATAATGTACACGTCTAGTTAAATGTGCGAATTTTTATTATTACCATATACGTAATGTGTCCAATATATGTTTTTGCACCTTATTTTTGTTTCTATAAAACGTTGATTGCGAAGTTTTTAAATAAATTCTAAATATACTATTTCTTTTAAGAGAAAAACAAAACATACAAAGTTTTATTTCTATCCTTATTTTCTCAATAAACAAAATTACTATCCTTTTTGATACAAATATGTGTATGAAATAATCAAACGGAAATCGAACTTTTTGAAAAAAAAAACCTATCATTTTTTCTACCCACTATACCACATTTCACACGGTAGAAGTAAGATGGTAAATATAATTTGTATATGTTTATATCATAAACGATGCAACTTAAAATACTACGACGTTGTAGCAGTAACATGGCTGAGTGATATTTTTATTTGCGCAGAAGATTCGCACTACAACCGAGGAAGACATTCCTGAATTCGACAGGACAAAAGTATCTTTGGATATACCGCCACAAATTTTCGGTGGAGGATTTACTCTTGTTACAAATATCAGTAAAGTTATCAGCAGCTTAATCATGGTAAAATACTTTGATACCTATTGGAATTATGCATATTAGAAAATTTGAATATTTTCTAATTTTAAGTTACATTGAAGTAAAAAATGACTATAATACTAGATTAATATTAACGAATGGTACACGATAAACAAATGATTTAAAATAAAAAAGAACATTTTAAATGGATTAAAGCTCATGCTAGCACAGGTAACGAAGCAATATGCCAATATAAATTATATTTGTTATAATAAGCAAGATAAATATTAGTTAAAGAAAGTTTCGTACCTCATTACGCATATACTCAGACATCTCATTATTTTTTGTTTCCTTCTTACGTTGAAACCTGTTGAACGAAAGAAAAGGAAAATTCCAACTCGCGTTTGTTATGTGTCATTATCAATTACACTATATACGCGATAAAATATTCCTTTTGCTATATGATCACCAAGTACACCTATGTTTTATTTTTATCATTTACCAACGCGTGTATGTATATACGAGAACGTTATGACGCATTTGAACTCGTTTCCCTTCACTCGATTTGATTGCAAAACTTGCGTGGTCCCAAGCTGCACGTTTCGCATTTTTATGAAATCCAATTTTTTCTTCTAACTTTTTTTTTCATATATATCCTACACGTATATTATATGTATAAAGAACGATTAGTCGAAGGTTATACCCGTAATTTCTCCAGACGTTCATACACATATATTTATAACGTTTTTCTCTTTTTCCAAATCATAATTCATTGGGTTATCGTTCGCGTGAACGTAGCTTAACTCTTGATACGCGACTCTTTTACGCAAGACAAAGATTTTAATTTAATCGTTTTGTTCGACAATTATGTAGCTTTACGATATTTAGAAAATAATTGAACATTATATATATATATATATATTTATTACGTAAATATAATTGTGAAACTATACATACGTACATAAGGATATCGGTTTATTATATAAATTCTGCTCTCGTATCAAGTTTGTTTTGCATAATCGTAATTGTCGTTATGTTAATTTCTAATTCTACGAAAAGACAATATACTCTGTACTAGGCACTTATATTGTATTCAGATTGAGTGCTGATTCAAATTCCGGAATTTTATTTTATTTTCTAAATTTGAAATACTTAAATATTTTTATTAACACGGGATGGGACTGCATCGATGCATTTCTTTTTATTGAATTACTTAACTAAGGATATAACTGACAGAAATTGGTATCTATTAATATTATTCTAATTGGCAGATACAGTCTATTAATAATTATGGAAATTGTCAATCATGTGCACTTGTTAGGTAAAGAAGTGAATGGATATCCTTGATTAGGATTAATGCTTGATTCGAGTTTTACTTTTATACATATAAGTAAATCTAAGGTAGCGCATCATATTAGTCTTATTTTCCTCTCACTTTTTCGCAATAAACAAATTTTGTTTCTTCTTAGTAAAATGCTTGATTTGCATCAACGAAAATCACTCACTTTATCTTTTATATTATTTAATATTTATATAATAGTAATTATATTTTTCTTTTTTATTATTTTAGTTTTATCAATTTTATGTAAGGACAAGTTTTAAAATGATAGTTCTAAATAAGAAGGTAGACAAAATATAATTTGCACTTAATTAATTTTTATTATTAGAAAGATTTGAAAATAAGTTTTATTAGGATTTATATTAAAAAGCCATAATTATAAACTTTAAATAATTTTTCTCTAAATAAATATAATTTCTACACACATTTTGCGTAATTGTCACTTGAATTCAAATTAGTACATATTCTATATTTTTAATACCTGAATTTATATTTAATTTAATTGCAAGCATACAATACGTATTTTAACAAATATCAATTAAATTGGAAAAAACTTTATACAGGAAAATATATTAATTAAAATAAAATTAGTCTATATAAATGTATTATTTGGCTATATTAAAACTCCAATAAACATGTTTAATCACATAAAATTCAATTTTTAGAACTCAGCGAAAAGGACAGCTACGGTACTGGAGCTGTTTAAACCACTATTCCGAGGAAAATTTGCCATCATAGGATTACCTTCTGACAATCCGAAGTAAGATATAAACGCAACAGAAAGACAAAGACAAAGTTATACCAACTCAACACTGACAGCGTAACCAATCATCATCGAAAAACCGCCAAAGGCGCTGAGAAATTTTCCAGACTAGTTTTGCAGAAAGGCTCAATTTACGGCTTAGCGCGATTCAAGTTCTGATAATAATTTACAGGCTGTAGGCGTTCTTTTTCCATCGAAAGTTACGAATCGATTACGTGGGAAAATTGTAGTAGTTCCAAACGATTTTCGAAGAATTTGCTCGATTACTTGTAGAATTGCAATAATTACGAAATTTGTTTGGGTTATTTAACATTTACTTATTTTGTATAATTACCTGTGCTTTATATCGCCACAAATTTGTTAAGTAGTTTTAACAACTTGAGTAATTAAGTTATAGCAATTAAATTATTTTCTTTAATAATTAATGGTTAATTAATGATTTAGTTTGCAAGATCAAGTAAATTAATAATATTAATTGTTCAAACGGTAAAATAAATTTAGTGATTTTTTTGATACTTAAAGTTTTGATTAAATGCGTACGGTTTATAACTATTCATTGTTTGTATAGAATGATTGAATTTGATTATACACAGTTTTATTTTATATATGGTTTGTAGTAGATTTTTCATCAGTTTTCTTTCATCGTCTATTGTTTATTCAAATAGGCTATTTATCTGAAATTTAACAAATACAAATCATTATTGTATGAATTTAATTATAATCGAATAATTATAATCAGCTAATGAAATTTCTCAAATATGCGTAATGCGTAAACTGTTCATTTTGTATCTGAATTACTAAATTAAAATGAAAAAAAGATAATAATGAAGTTTTAGAAATATCGCAATTTACTAGTTGTCTAAGCGTTCGAAATTAGCTCTCTAACTCTCGAATGTCATCTTGTAGCGATTAAATTTAAATTTCGATTTTATGTATGAGAGCAATGTATATAGAAAGCAAATCTCTAACGTCAAGATCACTCGTATCTTTTCAAACAATATTTCATAATTGCAAGCAGAACTTTATTTGATCCTTGAATGAATTTTATTATTGGGTGTAATCGGTACATACAAGTTAAACTAAATTAAACATTTCTATTTTTAAAAAACGTTTTTTTTAATAAATCTATTTGATGCTACTGTTTAACTATGAAAGTAAGTTTACAATAGATTGTAGGTATAAGTAATAATTTCATGCTATTAATGATAAAGTTATCCAAAAATCAAGTAAATTAAAATAGTATTTTTGTAATAATTATCAATAAGACAGTTTAAATACACCTTGTTAAGAAAGCACATGAACATTGTATTTTACATTTTATGCTATAATTATTATTGTAACAGTATAATATTGTAATAATTAATGACATTTTAAAATATTTGTTCAATAGTTGTAAAATATTGCTTTTTTAACAAATTGTCGAAAAAATGGTGTTATTTGAAACAAAAAGAATTTATCGTTCGTAAATATGTATATGTATATTGCATATACATATACATATACATATACATATACATGTACGGTTGCATACGTCGCACTCTGGCTGGTGGTTTTTCCCACCACCAGATGGAGATGACTATCTCTTTACACTCGTTGGAGAGATCGTCGTCTCTTTTCTATATATATAGCCGCAGAACATCTTGCTGGCGTCCCGGTTCATCTTGCGACAGGCGTCTATAAGGTAAGATCTCCAGTTCCTTACTGAGGAGTCCAAGCTGGAGATCGAGGACGAAACGCCTTTAATAATTTCTGTAAAACGGCCGTGTTCTAAAGTAAAGTATTTAAGTTTGGTGAGACCCATATTATATATTATATACATAAAAATGGTGTTACTTAATTATTAAGATTAGATCATTTATACTGTTTTTATTAATATTCTACGTGTGCCAAATAGGATATAATGATTGCCATTGTGTACTTTTATGCAAATGTCATTGCTTACATCACAACAATCGCACCGTTTGCAATTATTATAGTGGTTGCGAGATAATAAACAATGATATTAATAATGTACTATTGAGCGATAAAATCAAAATACAATATTTTGGAGTAATACATTTTTGTAAAGTTACTGTAGTGTAACTAACTATGATTTGTTTTGGGTATGGTATTACCATTATATGAGGGCACGCGTGGAAAAAGGGCATAACTCAAGTTATGCCTTTTTTCAGATTATGAGTAAAAATGAATGTTGGAGTTATTCTTTATATGTACAGAAAATATAAGTCAAAGAAAAATTATCGGTATATATGTAATTGCTATAAAACTATACAAAAATTTTATTATTTTTATTGATTAATATTAAGAAAAATTGTTTTTCTTGATTTTCTCAAAACGACGTTTTTAGAGTTATGCCTTTTTTCCACGCGTATACTCATATGTAATTCTTAATTTATATATAGGAGACTCGATGATACATACGTGCTAATTAATAGATAAAATTTCAAAACTTCCCTAGTAGAAATTTAACATTTGAAGATTAAATAAAACTCTAACGTTGCCGTTATTTGAGCATTTATTGGCTTAAAAAACGTTACAATTATTGTCAAATTTCTACTAGGATTGTAATTGTTTCTTATACACGACCGTATATGAATTGGTGTAACACTCTGCATTTACATTTATTAAGATGCTATGTTATATTTTCCTATAAATCAATTAAATAATATATTTATAATATATCTATTCTTTTTAATATATATTATTTATGCTTATTATTTTTTTATTTTAATTGTATGATTTATTTATAAATATGATGAGCGCTCTCCATGGTAATTAGTAGGAATTTTGTCGATCTGACGGAGGCGAAGGAAAAGAAAAAAAAACAAAAAGTTTTTCTTCTAAGCGACGTTTCGTTGGCATGGTCTGCCAACCTCTTCAGGCTATTTATTGATAACACACAAATACAAATTAACAGAACGCACAAACAATATTGAAAAACTTAGATATAAAAAATACCTTTTTTATAATCGGATAACCGATATGTCAAGCGGTTAGATAAACAGTCAACATAAGCAAAACTCGGTGTATTTATATATATATATATATATATATATATATATATATCGCCAAAGGTAGTGTAACGTAAACATTGTACAACTGTCAAATCAGGCATTTAAATTTCTGAGAACCGGGAAATAAGAGCTATTTAAAAATCTAATATCGTCTTTCTTATTAATATTATTTACATCAAGTTTAATGTGTAACATTTCCGAAATAAGACGCTTTTTATAATTGATCTCCCTATCGACAATTTTAACACCATCCCAATCAAATTCATATTTATTTAAAACCATATGTTAATTAATAACTGAATCAGTATTGTTATTCTTTTTATGTTTATTAATCCTCGTTTTTAGTAAACGTTTAGTTTCACCAACGTAAGATGCAGGACAGTCTTTACAATTTAATTTATAAACAACATTCATCTGTTCAAACTTTTTTGTACCATCTTTACCCAGTTTAATAATAGAATTCAAACTTTTTTGAACTAATGGTAGAGTTTGAATATTAACTTATCAAAATTCTGAAAAAAGGTAATGGTAAATAGGCATGACGTTTAATTCTAGAAGTAGATTGAATATTACTTTTAAATTTTAACTTATTTAGACGGAAGTGAATATTTTGTTTAATAAATTTGATATTGTAGTCATTGTCGATAAGTAGATTTTTTACAATATTTAAATTTGTTGTATGATATCGTACATCTGATAATAAAAAAGCTCTGTCTACTAAATTATATATAACATTCTTTTTTTGTTGAGTTGGATGATTTGAAAAATAATTAATCAATCGACCAGAAGCTATAGGTTTTTGGTACCAATTTGTTATAATACGATCATTTTCTCTAATTAAGGTAATGTCAAGAAAATTGATTTTTTGGTTCATTTCCAATTCTGAAGTAAATTGTAAGTTTTTATTATATGAATTAAAAATATTTATAGCTTAATTTACATGTTCTTTCTTAACACACAAGATAGTATCATCAACGTATCTAAAATAAAAAAGTGGTTTGCAATTATGTTCATTCAATAATTTATTTAAGCAATCATTTTCCAAATCATCCATTACAATATCAGCAAATAACGGAGAAATCGGATAACCCATGGGAGTACCATGAATTTGTTGATAATAGATATTGTTAAAAACAAAATATGTATTATTGTAAAGAAATTTCGTACATACTAAAATCTCATTGAACGGAATGCGACATTTATTATTAATAGAAGAAAAACGTCTTTCTAGACTGTCTAATACTAAATTGCAAGGGATGTTAGTAAAAAGTGACACAACATCCAATGAAAGTAAAACATGATTATCGTCTAAAATAACATCCTTTAATTTTTCTTTCAAATGAAAACTATTGTTAATGTGAGATTTCGGTAATTTAATAGCTGTTTTTAATTCATTGTAAATTATTTTAGCAAGAAAATGTGTAGGGCTATTAACTAAAGAAATGATAGGTCTTAACGGGTTATCAATCTTGTGGATTTTTGGTAAACCATAACCTTTCGCTAAACAAGTATTAGAACAGGTGAGTGCATTATTGTGAAATTTGTGTTGTAAAAATTCATGATTATTTAAATGTTTCAAAATTTTAGAAGTAGAAGATTGTAAGTTTTTTAATGGATTCTTAGAAATACACCTATAGACAGTATTATCCGAAAAAATGTTAGTCATTTTTGTAACATAATCGGATTTGTACATACAAACTGTTTTGTTACCTTTATCCGAAGTAGTAAAAAATATTTTTAAAATTTGAATTTTCCAACTATTAGAAAAATTTGTGAATTTATTGCTTTTTAACACTATAAGTTATATGATAAATGAATTTATTGATCTTTACAAGCCAAAGAAACATTTCTCACATCTCAAGTAAGGCGGACTGTATTAATACCAGCCACGTTAGAAACCTCACAGGATGAGTGTTTGAAAAAAAAAACTAAGCCAAGCTAAGTCAACAAATATATAAAATTTAATTGATTGTAGTAAAATTAATAAAAACTTAATAAGACGGAAAAAAAAATTTGTATTTCGCCCTGAGTATGCCTGGTGGGCTCATCAGTAGAGTCCAGGCATCTCGTCTCGAGATACAGATGACAGATATAAAAATTTTTGAAAACCAGCTCTATCCTGACGAGGAAGACATGGGGTATATATGTGGCACTTATTAAAGTTTGCTATCGGTAGGGCATATATACCCTACTATATTACTGTATTTGTACTTTATGGTAACATGTACTGTACGTACATTTTATATAGTAACGTGTACTGTACATACACTTTATGGTAACGTGAATTGTCCATACACTTTATGATAGCGTGTACTAGACGTACACTTTATTGTTACGTGTGCTATACGTACACTTTATGATAACGAAATGTCAGTCGGTATTGTCCTTTTCAATTTACACTTTGATTTGCATTGCAATTTAATTGAAATTTTTTATTTATAATAGATTATAACTAAAGTTTAATTTTCATTGCCATCGTTTTAACACATATGTACTTTGTATAGTTTAAAATGGAGTTTCAATTGTTAAAGTTTTCAATATCTTCTAATATTAATAAACTATTTATTTCCCCACAATGTCCACAATTATCTCAACTGATTAGTATGTTTAATTCAATGTTTTAACCACTATTAAATTAAGTACTGAGTAAAACAGTTATTGATGACCCACAAGAAAATCTACTTCTAGGCAGGCCGTTGAGTACAATTGCAAATATGTTTTATTTATCCTGAATATATATATATATATATATATAGATTACAAAATTTATATTTATTATGATGCAGTAGAATAATTGACAATATATAATACATGGTAATATCATAACCTAACATAACTTAATAGAAGTGCAACTTGAAATCGTAGTCCGTTTGCCGAGTGTAGGAAGTGCGTGTGATCGTCGAGCCGAACTGTGCACGCCCCTCTAGACGGAAACCGTCGTCTGCTAGTTTCTAACAAGCTTAATCGAGATATGACTATTCATGCAAAATTGTTTACTATATACATTTTGTAACGGTCACGCTGGGGACTAGATCAATAAAAATAGTAATATGTGTAAATTATATAATATCGGTCTCTCCGAACTAAATGCTTTAATTACAATAAAGTAGGCCTATCGTACTCTTTGTCCACTATGGTTGGTGGAATTTCCCAGAGCACGGCCTTTTAAAATAATTAAAGGCGTTTCGTCCTCAATCTCCAGCTTTGACTCCTCAGTGAGGAACTGGAGATCTTACCTTAGAAATGCTCTAGGAAATTCCACCAATCATAGTGGACAAAGAGTACGATA
This sequence comes from Theocolax elegans, assembly GCA_026168455.1. NCBI lineage: Eukaryota > Metazoa > Arthropoda > Insecta > Hymenoptera > Cerocephalidae > Theocolax > Theocolax elegans. The sequence continues at coordinate 77,948,562 of CM047426.1, read as the reverse complement.
GGCCTACTTTATTGTAAAATAAAGCATTTAGTTCGGAGAGACCGATATTATATAATTTACACATATACATATCACCGAACGATAAATTCATTTTATTTCAAAAATAGTAATAATTTATTATAATAATAGATAAAGGGGTTTAGGCGCCAGCCACGTATAATCGCGGCGAATTAATAATACGATTGCTCGGCTGCGTACGAGCTGCGACGGTTTGCTGCGCGGGAAAAGGTTGAGAAGGGAGAGATTATGGGAAGCACACTTACCAAAGACGTAATGAATGCTGTTCACCTGCTGCGAAGCAATCTTGTCCGCTCGAAATGCTGCTTTCCTCACACACACACGCACAAGCTAATGTTGTCAATGTGTCGCGAAGGAGTACCGAAGAGCTTTCTCGAGTTTCCGCTAGTTCGCTGCTTCGCTGGTCGGGCCCGACGTGCGCGCGCAGCTTCTCGCATGTCGTCCGTCGGCCGCCGTCGTCTGCGCGCATCATACAGTGAGTGCTCTCAACTGTGCGACGTATACGATGCATACGACGAAGACAGCTTCCCCTGTTGGCTGCTTTTTTGATTCGAGGTGAACGCTATTTCTGGTGATGCTATGCTCGAGGTAACAATTATATATCGTTCCGTATTATCTTGCTTATCGGCTAATTAGTTTCTATTTGTTACAGGTTTACGGGACGGCCGATATCGGATCTTCGCTCTCTATCGCTCTCACGGCGCTCGATCAGCTGTTACGCGTCGGGCCAGCTGCTGCAGAGTATCGGGATTGTACAATTGATTCTAAAGGTAATAACTAACTCCTGAGGAAGTGTTTATTGTATTAGAATATCTAGTATTTGAGGGTTATGGTAATGTTATGATTACATAACCCCACCTGCCAATCCTTTCCTTACATGTAACTGCCAGTACGTTTATACAGCTACATGATTGCTGTGTCCCTCTAATTAAGGCAACGCCTAATTAACTAATTATTACAGCGGTTGGGAAATATTCTATGCTGCTGTGCGGTGCTGCTGGGAGTTCCATATTGGTCTTTGTTGTTGCTGAAGGTTTGCTGCTAGATGATTTTACTGATCCTGGAGGCAGTACGATGTTATGAGATGCCTCTCCTGATCATTGATGTACCTTCCTAGAGAGATACGATGTGAGACCAGGTTCATTGTATGCCAGTCATCATCTTGCTGTGCTGCTAGTGTGCTAGCGGGGTTAGTGTTGGGTTCATGGGATGGCTGGGGTACATTTAGGTATGTTCCAGTGTAGGTGAAATATGTGCATAGTATTGTGAGGGTAGGTAGGATAGTTTAGGTTGAAACTCACTCGCTTAACACATTGACAAGTACAAAGTACCTTATCACAATTTATATATGATTACGCATTTTTATAAATATAAATCATTCTTAAATGTTTAAAAATTTATGAAAAATTAAAGTTTTTTAATAAACTGATTATTAATTTCGTATACCCAGATAAATAGCTGTAGGTCGTTGTTATCCGTTTACCGAGTGTAGGAAGTGAGTGTGCTCGTCCGAGTCGAGCTGTGCAAGCATCTTCTGGAGAGAACCGTCATGTGAGAGTCTAACAAACTCGGAGCAAAACCACTTATTTATAATTTTAATAATTTCTTTATAATGTTGCATATTGTGGTACACTCCATGAATTTGGTCATTTTTTTAAACTTCATGTAATTTGCAGAAAAAAAGAACTTTTATGTACTTACATTGAATCAGTCAATTTTGAGTTAGAAAAGGTTAATAGTCTAGAAAAAAAAATGAACAAATTACCGAGTTTGGTAATTAAAAATTAGACCACTAAATCCAAAACATGTAGGAAAACGCATTCTCAAATGTTCCAGAAACCCAAAAATATTTTATCTCGATCTCCATTTGACAAAGAATTGCCTATACATACAGGATGTTCTTTTAATGATTCCGTTCCTTCGGCATGCATACAGAGCAGGAGATTCTAAGCAACTTTTTCCTTTAGCAAATTTTGATTTGATGCATAATTAATAAGATGATGTTAATTAAATTTACAAATAAATCAGCGAATGAGAGCGCGCCTGATCGTTCGGTGGCAAGTTGCGGGGCAAGCGGCGCGAGGAAGAGTCGCTGGGAGAGGGAAGCGGTAACTCGCGGTAGAAGAAGAAAGAGAGACAGAAAATGAGAGAGCGGGAGAATGACCTTTTCTGGAGCTTACGTATAGCGAGTCATTTTTTTATCGATCATTTTTTATACTTGAAGTATAAACTAATAAATTTTTTCATTGTTTAATGACTTATAGCCACAAAATACAAAATTTATCAGAATATGAATTCATTGCGGTTCATGAATTTTTTTCTTTTTTAGTGCGAATAGAAATATACGAGATTTAATTTTATTGTCCTTCATTTTTTCTACTCGTAGTGTAAATGCTTATTTACAAAAATTGATAATATTGTTATCAATTTTTTGAACATTTAGCGCCTTTTAGCCGATGAAATAAAATATTATCAGAATATGATTTAATTGTTTTTGATGAATTTCTCCGATTAACAACAAATAAAAAATTGTAAGAATCTTTTTTAATATCGATCGTATTTTTTACTTCTAGTATAAATCCTATTTTACAAAAATTAATAATTATTTAATAAATTATTTGATTATTTAACGACTTATAGCCGCATAATACAAAGTTTATCAGAATATGAATTCAATGCGCTTTTTGTATTTATCACATTGAGTGCAAATACAAATATGCGAGATTTAATTTTATTGTCCTTCATTTATTCTACTCGAAGTGTAAATGCTTATTTACAAAAATTGATTATATTGTTATCTATTTTTTGAACATTTAGCGCCTTTTAGCCGATGAAATAAAATATTATCGGAATATGATTTAATTGTTTTTGATGAATTTCTCCGATTAACAACAAATAAAAAATTGTAAGAATCTTTTTTAATATCGATCGTATTTTTTACTTCTAGTATAAATCCTATTTTATATACAAGTTTAATATACAATTTTGTACAGTTTTATAATATTCTGGACATAATTTTCTGCACACTGCAGGATCCCAATTTCAGCTGAAAAAAGAGACGGAAGGGTGAATGGGTAAGATAGAATGAAACGGGAGCTTTACATGTCATTGAAGAGTTAGAAATGTACGGAAACTCTCGTTGTCTTTGGATCTTCAAAGAAGCTGTTCGAAGTGTCGCCCTTCGACTTTCAACAGAAATTCAGATCTTCTTATAAGGGAATCAATAGCCCTTACAATTAGATCCTCATCCTGCTTGAGGTTATCGAATGACGCTTCGATAAACCGACGTCATTCATCCGCAGACCTGACTTCCTTGCGGAATACCCGCTCCTTGATATTTCCCCATAGAAAATAATCAAGTGGGATCAAATCTGGAGAACGCGGTGGCCATCTAATCGGACCGTTGCGCCCTATCCAGCGGTCTGGATACGTCTTATTAAGATGCTCCGTTACCACTCTAGAAAAATGACATGGAGCTCCGTCATGCATGTAAATAAGGCTCTGCCTGTCAGCGAGTGGTAAATCTTCAAGCAGGATTGGAAGCGTTTCGGTAAGGAATTGGAGGTACAAGGGACCATTCACCCGAGGAGGTAAGAATACTGGACCAATCTAGTAAGGATATCAGTAACAGGTAGTGTACTACAAGGAAAACATGCAACTGAAACAGAACGAACATTTATTAGTAAAAAATACATTTAAATTGTGGAGGAGTAAGAGAAAATTAAGAAAAAAAATTACATGAATTGTTAACATTATCTAAATTTTCTTACTCACCTACAAAAAACCGATAAATACAAATAGAAAGAATAAAGGCCAGCAGAAAAAAATTATTATTTACTGTTTTAGAACTAAATCGACGAAAATCAATGTATCTGAAGTTTTCATCATTGGACCACAACGAAATTACAAAAATTAAAATATCCAACTAAAAACCATCAGAATGCACTAAAAATCGTATAAAATGATAAAGGTAAAAGAAATACACCGACCAATTTCAAATCGAACAGCAGGAGGTGGCATTAAGGGGTACACGGCATATACATTAGCGATATACACTTTCCATCACTTCTAATCTACCATATTATCTTTTTCCGAACGATCAAACTTTTCCTATATCTTTCTAGTACAAAGACAAACTTCATCTACGAATATAAAAAAAATTAAAGGATTGCAACAGCTTGAAATTTCGAGAAACCTGATGAAAAAAGCTGATTATGGCAAAAATGACACATTTCATCCCTTACAATTTGACACTTTCATCCCTCATACACTACCCTTCTATCTTCTACTGAACTCTCAAACTTTTCCTACATCTTTCTAATACAAAGGCAAACTAAACCTACCAATGTAAAAAAAATTAAAGAATTACAAAAGTTTGAAATTTTGAGAAAACGGATGGTAAAAGCAGATTTACGGCAAAAATGACACTTTTCATCCCTTATAATCTACCCTTGTATCTTTTTCCAAACGATCAAACTTTTCCTACATCTTTCTAAAACTAAGTCAAGCTTAACTTGTCAATTATAATTAAATCAAAATTAAAGGACTACAACAGTTTGAAAATTATTGATTACCGATGAAAGTAGCGTATTAGTGGCCAATATTACACTTCTCATCCCATATAAACTACTTTCTATCTTTTTCCGAACTATCAAACATTTTTCACATCTTGCTGAAACTAGGACAAGCTTCCCGTGTAACAATATTTGTCTGGCGGAAGTCTGGCAGAAATCTGGTGGAAGTGTGGCAGTAAGTACGACTTTAAGTCTGGCTACGGCCAATATACCAGACTATTTCCCAGACTTATATTTAAAAGTTATTATTGATGCCCACAGACTTTGACCCAGATTTATATTTTAAAAGTATGATTAGTGCAAAACTTTTTCCCAGATTTATTAACTTTTTTTAATGCAAATTTTTATTCTTTTTCAATATTATTTACAGGTATTATAACATATTTCATATCATTTACACTAATTTCAAATAAAACTTGTTTTATGTCTGCAACAGGTACAGCTATGTTGCAATCGGTAGCAGTACATAAATAAATAAAAGATACGTTATTCATTAGATCGCAATTAACAGTTCTTACTATATTATATGTTGTGATAATTGCATAATATTTACAAATATTTACATCGCATTGATCACACAGTTTCTGACATTCACACCTGCAAATTTTAACAAACACTTCAATCGATCCTATATGAACTTGATTACTCGATAAGTATTGTACAACTGAGGATTTAGTTTTTCTTTTGCGATTGTAATATCTACAGTCAATCAATAAACTGCTTTTAAGGAGTCTGTAGAATATATGAATTTTTCTCATATTAATATCGCTGTTTCTGAAACAATACATTATAGTAGCTGCTAAATCGTGCAAGTTTTTTGTACTTGTTCCAACCATTGATATTTTCGGAGCTATAACGGTAGTTTTTAGGCGTGATCTTGTCTCCAAATTTATGCAGTAGGTAAAAATCAGGCTGTTTGCAGATAAATATTTTTTTTTAAGCATTGAATAATTAAAAAAGAATGATATAGATGAACAAATTTGCAGTTCACTATACTTTGTTCCATGAACAAGTTTTTTAAGAAGCCCATTTAAACTTTCATATTGAAAGCACGAAGTAACCCATAAAGGACCAAATCTTTTTGCAATAACGGGTAAATGCAATAAAAGATGCACATTACATACCATACTTTTTTCGCCATATAAATCTCCAAATTGATTTACGTATTCATTCAAAGCTAAAGAAGCCTTTGCAATCATATCATGAGAAATACTGTTTTGATTTAATAAGTATATGCTGAAAACTAATAGCTTGTGGTGGTTTAAAAATCGTTCATGCATAAGATCGCTGAGAAGCGGAATACTATAAACTAACAAAAGCAATTTAAGTTCTGAAGCTTTCCAGTAAGCTATACCTGTGACGCATCGTGGTAGTCTAGCAACGAAATTTGGAGGAGAAAGGTTTAAAAGACGTTTATTAATTATACACAAGAATCTGGTTAATGATGAGGCGTGATTGCTATTTTCTAAGTCAAACCAAAACCAACTTAGTTTTTTAGTAAGTCCAACGAATACGCAATGCATGATATCTACAGCCGTAATTTCAATATAGTTAAAAACAATTTTCGATAAAATAGATGGGCCTTTAATACCGTAAACATGTTGATTTGTTCTCGAAGCTTCTTTAGCGAATTCAATCGATTCTTGCGTAGTACGCATCTCAATTTGACTATCGTATGGATATACCTGCACATTTTCAACCCTTTTACCTTTCTGCTTACAAACTTGACACCCGTAATTTCCATTATACTGTTTCATATTCATGAAATGTGATTTTGCAACTAAATCACAAGTACCACACATGATTATTCCCCGTACTAATATAGATTTTGAACTATTTGGTAATTCAAAAGAAACACCTTTATGCAAAGCTTTCAAACTATCGCGAAAAACACCCAAAAAAAGATTTACTGCAGGTTTCGTTGTGCCGATCCACAAACCAGCTAAAATTACGTTTTCCTTTTTAAACCTGAGTGCATACGGTAATTCGTTGATTACTAAATACGAAGGCCAGATACTAACTTTCGAAGATTTAAACAACGGAACACCATCCGTATTCCAAGACAAAGTAATATTGTTTGAATTAGATAAAAATCCGTTGTCTACTAACTCTTGGTATCGTCGCCTCCGAATAAAAACATTCTAACTCAGAAATCGCTTGGAAAATACGTTAACTCAGAATTCGCTTGGAGAACACGTTAACTCAGAAATTGCTTGGAGAACAAGTTAACTCAGAAATTGCTTGGAGAACACGTTAACTCAAAAATCGCTTGGAAAACACGTTAACTCAGAATTCGCTTGGAGAACACGTTAACTCAGAAATCGCTTGGAGAACATGTTAACTCAAAATTCGCTTGGACAACACGTTAACTCAAAAATCGCTTGGAGAAGACTTTAACTCAAAAGTTGCTTGGAGAACACGTTAATTCAGAGGATGATTTTTGGCGCCTCGATTTAAGTTGGCACCACTGCCAAAAATTTTTAACAGTTCAAGAATAAATAAAAAAACTTTCATATATTTATAAACCTATTTTTTTTTTATTTTCTCTAAGCGTTCTTATTATACACTAATGCGTTCTCCTAAAAAAGGTGGAAAATTCTTTAAATATTAGTACATAAATTTAATTCTACTATAAAATATAGTACACAGGTGTATATTCTCTCAGATAAAAGTTGTCGCCTCAGCATAAGCGAGGATAATAATATAATTCATTTGAGGGGATTATCGGATATTACTCCAGAAGTGTAAATAAAACTATTCACCCTGTTCACTTTGATAATAGCTTACTTAATTATATGAATTTCTAAATTGATTCAATGCTGCTAAATTTTGTATTAATTAACTTAAATAATGAATTTAATTTTGACTTAATTATAATACTAGCCAAGATGCTCGCTTCGCTCGCAGTTAAATAGTGTTGTTAACATAATAATTCTTTACCATCAAATTACATGTAATGTAATATTCAAAAAATTACTTTTTAAAAACTATTTAGTAAAATAATTTATAGTACTAGTAATTAAATAAATATTACAATTATATAATTTGTTGGGATAAATCCGTAATAATTAATTGAAAAATGATCATTTTTACTATTTATATCATTAACAATTTCTGTTACTCCCAATAATTAATTCTAATATTATTATTTACATTAATACCTGATAAACTTTATATAATTCATAATAGATCGATTCATATTAATAAATTATTAATTATAACATTCCAATTAGAATTTAAAATATCACATGTACTAGGATGACAAATATTAGAAGTTCAAATAGAAATAACGATTTGTTTTTACAATTTTTGATATATTGATTTGTTATATTATTTTTGATATATTGTTTACTTATATATATATATGGGGTATTCCACGTGAAGTGGTCCGATCATAATTTTAAAATGCGCCAAATTTTGGGTACACATTGCAAAAGTTTTTAAGAATACAGAAAAATATTTTTAGGTACTGGTGTTTATTAGTTCAAAAGTTATTCTAACCTCAAAAAGTGAACTTTTTCCAGTTTTTTTCAACACCAGCTGGGTTCATCGCTATTTAACTCAAAATCTATCAACTTTTACTATAGAACATTATATGTAACATTCGTTGCTAATGATGTCTAGAATTTATCCTTCTGGGTTAGAATTTCTAATTTCAAGGTAAATGTTAGATAAACTACATGTCAATATTCAACTTGAAAAAAATCTAACTTCGCCACATATGATTTTTTTATCCAAAAGTCCAAAAGAAAGCTGGGAGCAATACCTTTCAAATGATCTGTAGCATTTTTATGGCCTTCAATTCTGTAAAAAGTTATGATAATTTAAAGAAAGACAAAAAATTCACAAAAATTAACATGGTTTTTCCCATTTAAATTTTTAAAAAAATTTCGTCTTTCTTTAAATTATCATAACTTTTTACAGAATTGAAGGCCATAAAAATGCTACAGATCATTTGAAAGGTATTGCTTCAAGCTTTCTTTTGGACTTTTGGATGAAAAAATCAAAGGTGGCGCATTTGCACTTTTTTCAAGTTGAATATTGACACGTAGTTTATGTAACATTGACCTTGAGATTAGAAATTATAACCCAGAAGAATACATTCTAGATATAATTAGCAACGAATGTTACATATAATGTTCTATAGTAAAAGTTGATAGATTTTGAGTTAAATAGCGATGAACCCAGCTGGTGTTGAAAAAAACTGGAAAAAGTTCACTTTTTGAGGTTAGAATAACTTTTGAACTAATAAATACCAGTACCTAAAAATTTTTTTCTATATTCTTAAAAACTTTTGCAATGTGTACCCAAAATTTGGCGCATTTTAAAATTTTGATCGGACCACTTCACGTGGAATACCCCATATATATATCCCCATTAAAAAATCTCACTGGAGATCTCAGATCATATCCCAGGTAAGATGTCATACCAAAAACTCATTTCAGCAATCTTTCGTTCATTACACGTTTTAAACCTTCTTATGTAGATTGATACCTTGTTTAAGTGGGTATCATACTGAATTACAAATACAAATTTCGCACCAGAAAATAGCAGACGAAAAAACAACTAATTTACTTATAACAATTAATAAAAACAAATTTACGCAAAAACAGGAGTTAGTTGCCCTCCGTTATGTAATTATCTATCATTTTACAAAGCTTCAAGTTACTATAACAACATGTCACCGAGAGAACCTTGAAAAATGCAATATTCTTATAATTTCTTGTATGAAAAATAAAATTCAACTCTTCAGACATTTTCGAAATTTCAATGAAAACAGCTTCAGCCCGGATTTGAACCGGGACCTAGCTCTTACTCTCGCACTCTATTACTCTAACTTTCGTTTTCTCTCTATCTCTCATTCTCTCTATCTCTGATTCTCTCTATCTCTCATTCTCTTTGTCTCTGATTCTCTCTATCTCTCATTCTCTCTATCTCTGATTCTCTCTATCTCTCATTCTCTCTATCTCTGATTCTCTCTATCTCTCATTCTCTCCATCTCTCATTCTCTCCAACTCTCATTCTCTTTATCTCTCATTCTCTCCATCTCTCATTCTCTCTATCCCTCATTCTCTCTATCTCTCATTCTCTCTCTATCTCTCATTCTCTCTATCTCTCATTCTCTCTATCTTTCATTCTCCCTCTTATTCTCTCTCTCTCCCTCACACAGACTCTCATTCTTACTCATTCTCACTCTCGCACTCCTTCACTCTCCCTCATTCTTACTCGCTCTGTACCTCTCGTTCTCTGTCTCTATCTCTCATACTCTCTCTCATTCTCTCTCTCTCACTCTCCCTCATTCTCTCTCTCGCTCTGTACCTCTCGTTCTCTGTCTCTATCTCTCATACTCTCTCTCATTCTCTCTCTCTCACTCTCTCTCTCTCTCATTCTCTCTCCCTCATTCTATTAAAGTTTAACGCATGTGTAATACCGTTGTTAGATTTATTTTTTATCTAAAATGTGAGGTAGCATTGCAGCCTTTCTATGATCAGCTGAACTGGCTTCCATTAAATGTTCGACGGAAATATTTCCTTGGTTTTTGATGTATAAATTGTTGGCCACCCAAACACCTCAATATTTATTCGATAAGCTGGCTTTACTTGGCATTGCGTAGATCCAAACGAGTAAATACTGTTTCTAACCTACCTAATGTTAAGAATCTTGCGTGTAAATCTTCGTTTATTTATTTAGCAATGGAAACGTGGGATAATATCATATCTAGAATAAGAAAGTGCTATAATGTAAATATTTTTAAAATGTATTATAAAAATTTCTCCATGAGGATGGATAGCGACTTATCCGATTTTATGTCCAATGCTTGCGACGTAGATTATTTAAATTTTAATTTAGCGTGAATTATTATTTTACATATGTATTATCGGTTATATTAATTCTACTTTAGTTGTCTAATTTATTTTATATGTTCTATTTTATATGATTAGAGCCATCCGGTTGTATCAAATTTGGCGCAAATAAATATAGTTATCAATCGATCGTTCATTCTCTCTCTCTCTCTCTCTCTCTCTCTCTCTCTCTCTCTCTCTCTCTCTCTCTCTCTCTCTCTCTCTCTCTCTCTCTCTCTCTCTCTCTCTCTCTCTCTCTCTCTCTCTCTCTCTCTCTCTCTCTCTCTCTCTCTCTCTACCTCTAATTCTCTCTATCACCTGGATATATAAGTTTAAGTTTAATCAGCATTGCTGTGTTATTTCATCTGTCATTTCTTCTGCATTTCATTGCGTCATTATATGTCATTTTTGTTACTATTTATTTATTTATTCATTGTATTCATTATATATATTCTTTTTTATTTTATATTGCGGTTGATATGCAAAGCTAACTATTTTGTTATTAAACTATTATATAATTTATTTTTAAGTTTTAATTTATTAATCTATTAATCAATTGTACATATATTTTATTTTGTTATTTTAATTCTTTACTCTGTCATGGATTTTATTTTATATTTTTGTTGTGCAATTTTATATTATTATCTAGTTTTAAAAAAGTTTTACTCTATGTTACAGTTCGCTTTAGTGCCTATGGGGTTTCTACCCCATAATTGGCCCAATAAATACATCAATCAATCAATCTGTCTCTCTCTATCTCTCATTCTCTCTCTCATTCTTTCACTCTCTCAACCTCTCCCTCACGCTCCCTCACAAACCCTCATTCATATTCACTCTCTCAACCTCTCCCTCACGCTCCCTCACAAACCCTCATTCATATTCACTCTCTCAACCTCTCCCTCACGCTCCCTCACAAACCCTCATTCATATTCACTCTCTCCATCTTACAGTCCCTCATTCTTACTCAATCTTACTCTCGCACTCCCTCACTCTCCCTCATTCTTACTCGCTCTCACTCTCGCACTATATCACTCTCTCCCTCTCACAGTCCCTCATTCTTACTCACTGTCACTCTCGCAATCCCTCATTCTCTCTCATTCTTACACGCTCTCACTCTCGCACTATATCACTCTCTCCCTCATTCCCTCTCTCTCTGCCTCTCCCTCCTTCTCTCTCTCTCTCTCTCTATCATTCTCTCTATCTCTCATTCTCTCTCTCTATCTCTCATTCTCTCTCTCTCTATCTCTCATTATCTCTCTCTATCTCTCATTCTCTCTCTCGATCTCTAATTCTCTCTCTCTATCTTTCATTATCTCTCTCTCTCTCTCATTCTCGCTCTCGCTCTCTATCCCCATTCACTCTTTCTTCTTCTCTCTTTCGCTCTCTCTATCTTTCATTCACTCTCTCTTATTCTCTCTCTTTCTCTCTATCTTTCATTCTCTCCCTTATTCTCTCTCTCTCCCTTTCTCTCTATCTTTCATTCTCTCTCTTATTCTCTCTATCTTTCATTCTCTCTCTTATTCTCTCTATCTTTTATTCTCTCTCTTATTTTCTCGCTCTGACTCATTCTCTCTGACGCCAAGATGATGTTTGTCGGACGGACGGACGGACGGAGAATAAGAGAATGAGACAGAGCGAGAGAGGCAGTGAGAGGAAGAGATAGAGAGACAGATAGAGAGAGAGAGAGAATGAGAGATAGCGAGAGGGAGAGAGAAAGAGAGAGAGAATAAGAGAGAATGAAAGATAAAGTGCGGGAGAGAATGAGGGATGGAGAGAGAGAGAGAGAATGAAAGATAGTGAGAAAGAGAGAGAGAATAAAAGAGAATGAAAGATAAACTGCGGGAGAGAATGAGAGATAGAGAGAGAGAGAGAGAGAATGAAAGATAGAGAGGAAGAGAGAGAGAATAAAAGAGAGAATGATAGATAGAGAGAAAGAGAGAGAGAATAAGAGAGAGTGAAAGAATGATAGAGAGAAAGGGAGAGAATATGAGATGGTGAATAAAAGATAGAGAGAAAGAGAGAGAGAATAAGAAAGAGTGAATGGGAGATAGAGAGTGAGAGCGAGAATAAGAGAGCAAGTGATAGGGTGCGGAGTGGGAGCGAGTAATAATGAGGGACTGTGAGAGGGAGAGAGTGAGTAAGAATGAGGGAGTGTAAGGGAGAGAGAGGGAGAGTGAGGGAGAAAGGGAGAGTTAGGGAGACCGAGAGAGAGAATGGGTAAGAGATTGAGAGGGCGAGAATGAGATAGATAAAGAGAGAGAATGAGAGATTAAGAGTGAGAGAGAGAGAGAGAATAAGCTGGAGAGATAGAGAGAGAATGATAGATGGAAGGAGAGATATAGAGAGAATGATAGATGGTGAGAGAGAGAGGGGGAGATAGTGAATGAGTGATAGAGAGAGGGGGGGAGAGAGAATGAGTGACAAAGAGAGGGGGGGAGAGAGAGAATGTGTGATAGAGAGAAAGAGAGAGAGAATAAGAGAGAGAGAATGAAAGATAGATATTGAAAGATAGAGTGAAAGAGAGAGAGAATAAGAGAGAGAATGAAAGAAAGTGAATAAGGGAGAGTGAATGAAAGATAGAGAGAAAGAGAGAGAATAAGATAGAGTGAATTCAAAGATAGAAAGAATAAGAAAGAGTGAATGGGAGATAAAGAGCGAGAGCGAGAATGAGAGAGAGAGAGAGAGAGAGTGATAGAGTGCGAGAGTGGGAGCGAGTAAGATTGAGGGAGAGCGAGGATGTGCGAGAGTGAGAGTGAGTAATAATGAGGGACTGTGAGAGGGAGACAGTGAGTAAGAATGAGGGAGTGTGTGGGAGAGAGAGGGTGAGTTAGGGAGACAATAGAGAATGGGTAAGAGATTGAGAGGGAGAGAGTGAGATAATTAAAGAAAGAGAATGAGAGATAAAGAGCTAGAGAGAGAGAATGAGAGATCAAGAGATAGATAGAGAGAGAATGAGATAGATAAAGAGAGAGAATGAGTGATAAAGTGAGCGTGAGAGAGAGAGAGAGAGAGAGAACGAGATAGATAAAGGGAGAGAATGAGAGATAATGAGAGAGAGAGTATAAGAAAGAGAGATAGAGAGATAGAGAGAGAATGATAGATGGAAGGAGAGATAGAGAGAGAATAATAAATGGAGAGAGGGAGTGAGAGAGTGGGATCGAGTAAGATAAAGAGAGAGAATGAGAAATAAAAAGATAGAGAGTGAGGGAGAGGGAGAGAGAGAGAGAGAGAATGAGAGATAGAGAGAGGGAGAGAGATAGAGAGACTGAGAATGAAAGATAGAGAGAAAGAGAGAGAGTGAATAAGAGAGAGAGCATGAAAGATAGAGAGAAAGAGAGAGAATAAGAGAGAGTGAATGAAAGATAGAGAGAAAGAGAGAGAGAATAAGAAAGAGTGAATGGGAGATAGAGAGCGAGAGCGAGAATGAGAGAGAGAATGAGAGATAGAGATAGAGATAGAGAGAGAGAGAGAGAATGAGAGATAAAGAGATAGAGAGAGAGAGAATGAGATAGATAAAGAGAGAGAATGAGAGATAAAGAATATCTCTCTCTCTCTATCTGTCGCCCTATCTCTTCCTCTCACTGTCTTTCTCACGCCAAGATAATGTTTGTCGGACGGACGGACGGACGGACATTATAATTTATCGGTTTTTTTTTTATATCACTTAGTAATTATAATAATAATTTTTTTGTCAGTAATATGATGCATTAACTTATGTTACACATATTTATCATAAAATATATATGTTTTAAGTATTTTTCGCAAGAATAGGGGAGTTTTTACAAAATCGCTCAAAAAGATAACTTTAATATAATGTAGATATATATGGGGTATTCCACGTGAAGTGGTCCGATCAAAATTTTAAAATGCACCAAATTTTCGGTACACTTTGCAAATGTTTTTCAGAATACAGAAAAAAATTTTTAGGTACTGGAATCTATTTGCTCAAAAGTTATTCTAACCTCAAAAAGTGAATTTTTCCATATTTTTTTCAACACCAGCTGGGTTTACCGCTATATAACTCAAAATCTATCAACTTTTACTATAGAACATTATATGTAACATTCGTTGCTAATTATATCTAGAATTTATTCTTCTGGGTTTGAATTTCTAATCTCAAGGTCAATGTTACATAAACTACATGTCAATATTCAACTTGAAAAAAGTGCAAGTGCGCCACCTTTGATTTTTTCATCCAAAAGTCTAAAAGAAAGCTTGGAGCAATACCTTTCAAATGGTCTGTAGCATTTTTATGGCCTCCAATTCTGTAAAAAGTTATGACAATTTAAAGAAAGACAAAAAATTCACAAAAATTAACATGGTAATTCCCATTTAAATTTTTAAAAAAATTTTGTGTTTCTTTAAATTGTCATAACTTTTTACAGAATTGGAGGCCATAAAAATGCTACAGACCATTTGAAAGGTATTGCTCCAAGCTTTCTTTTAGACTTTTGGATGAAAAAATCGAAGGTGGCGCACTTGCACTTTTTTCAAGTTGAATATTGACATGTAGTTTATGTAACATTGACCTTGAGATTAGAAATTCTAACCCAGAAGAATAAATTCTAGATATAATTAGCAACGAATGTTACATATAATGTTCTATAGTAAAAGTTGATAGATTTTGAGTTATATAGCGGTAAACCCAGCTGGTGTTGAAAAAAATATGGAAAAATTCACTTTTTGAGGTTAGAATAACTTTTGAGCAAATAGATTCCAGTACCTAAAAATTTTTTTCTGTATTCTGAAAAATATTTGCAAAGTGTACCGAAAATTTGGTGCATTTTAAAATTTTGATCGGACCACTTCACGTGGAATACCCCATATATATATATATATATATATATATATATATATATATGTGTGTGTGTATATAAAGTATACTTTGCGTCGCAAGGGGGAATACAATTGAACTTTCTCCCATACAAAATATTTTTTAGATAATCGCTAAAACTAAACAAAGCAAATTTTTTAATATTTATATTTAAAACAATATAATTATGAAATAATGCAATTTCATAAAAATAAAATACCAACACATCACAATATCAATTCTTTCAAATATTTATTCTACGATTTATAGTAGAAATAAATTTATGTACTTTTACACATTTATGGAGAGCCCGTATACATATCGATTTCATAAAGTTATCGAAACTCTAATTTCTACGATTTTCTTAAATATTTAAAGAATTTTCCACCTTTTTTAGGAGAACGCATTAGTGTATAATAAGAACGCTTAGAGAAATTAAAAAAAAAATACGTGTATAAATATATGAAAGTTTTTTTATTTATTCTTGAACTGTTAAAAATTTTTGGCAGTGGTGCCAACTTAAATCGAGGCGTCAAAAATCATCCTCTAAATTAACGTGTTCTCCAAGCAACTTTTGAGTTAAAGTCTTCTCCAAGCGATTTTTGAGTTAACGTGTTGTCCAAGCGATTTTTGAGTTAACGTGTTGTCCAAGCGAATTTTGAGTTAACGTGTTTTCCAAGCGATTTCTGAGTTAACATGTTCTCCAAGCGATTTCTGAGTTAACGTGTTCTTCAAGCGAATTCTGAGTTAACGTGTTTTCCAAGCGATTTCTGAGTTAACGTGTTCTCCAAGCGAATTCTGAGTTAACGTATTTTCCAAGCGATTTCTGAGTTAGAATGTTTTTATTCGGAGGCGACGGTATACGGAACCGTCGTATATATCTTCAAGATGATCATTATTACTTTTCTGGCGCGTGAATCTATAATTCAGCAGTTCTTTAAAACCTATTCTTCTGTACATTTTTTCTAATTGCTTCAATATTGGTATTTCAATGAAATATGGGTTTGAATTTGTACGTTTCCTGCAAACATTACATTCACTTTCATTATTTTCTAACTTTAAGGAGCATATTGAGCAATAAAAATGGCGTATTAACGGAGTATTTAAATCGCAAAAAGTCTTTTTAAATTTATAAAGCGTTTTAACACAAAAATTGGGCTCCTTGCAGTGTAAATAAATTATTTTAAGAATAATTGCCAAAAGCACGCCACTTATTTCAAAACGAACAATTAGCGATAGTATACACAGAATGTGTTCGGCAACAGTAATAGGAGCGTCTGGGTACAAGGGTTTCTCAGCATTATCAAGGTAGAAGTCATCCTCATTTTCATCGCTTTCACATGAACTTCCAGATGAACTTTCTGTTTCATCAAAATCGGACGGTCCGGAATTATTTTCCGATGTAACATCATCGTCGCTTTCCCAGTTTTCATCGCGTATACTTTCAACCAAAGATGCTTGTGAATCTATATTTCGAAATATTCATTATTTTATAAAACTATATACATTGCAAAAAAAGTAAAAAAGACAAATTAAAATAATCTTAATCCGAGATAACACAAATTTGCACTAATTAGATAAATAACAGTGATTTAATATCATCAAGTAAGATTTCAACAAGATAATCAACAAGATATATATATAGACATTTGAGAAATAATGAAAATTCTAAAAAACTAAGGTTAGGATTGACCTTCAACATTGTCATGCATCAAATATTAATTACATAATAGCAGTATTTCAAATATTCTTATGTTGATGTAAGTAAAATATTAAAAATAATTTTAGCAATATGGATTTGCTACACCGTATAGAATAGAAAACACTTCATTTAATTAATTATAGACTCACTTCTTGATACACATCTTTCCAGAATACTCTCTGTTGCATTGGAAGAATTACATCCATCAGAGTCATGTTCTGATGTACTCTCATCGTTCCTTCACCAATTTGCGTCCTGAATATTTTCAAAAACAGATGGTTCCGAATCTATATATAAAATATTTTATTATTAAGTTGTAGTTTTTCAAATATATTATATAAAATTATAAATAAAAGTTGAAATAAAATAAATAGAATTTATTAGTAACAAGTGATTAATAAATAATAAAAAAAACATTATGAACTAAATACAATAAATTATCAAGTTACAAATCTTCTAAATTGAAAATTAAAAAAAATTCAATAAAAAAATTAAAATATCAAGGTTAGAGATAGATTCACTTTTAGACTTACTTCCCGAATCGCACCTTTGTGGAATCTCCCCTAATAAAATTTCATTATCAGAGTTTTGTGAATCATCACTTGAAACATTACTGATCTTCCTTAATTTATACTGTTGAGAAAATGAATATTCAGAAAATGTTACCGGTCTCCTCGGCATTATATATGTATATATATATGTAACAAAATTACATTCTTTTTTGACGCGTCTAAACAATATAAGTGAAGTGAGGTCTTATGTTTTCTTTGCGGTTTTTTTTACTACGCAGACAGTTACCATGGAATTTATAAATAAACAATCTCCTCCTTTAAATATCGCACAATTTAACCTCTTAAGTTACCAGTTGGTTAGATATAATTTTCGTGTTTAGTAATTTAGATAAGCGTTTAAATAATGTATCACTTAATTTTGTGGACACAAGTAAATCCTCCATCTACGAGTGTATTGGATGCAAAGAATGTTAAAAGTACGAAAAAAGGGGTATTTGGCAAATGGTATGGAACGTGGTATGAAGGAAGAATTTTGAGAAGTAGTAGTAAGTTAAATTTTTTTTATTCGGTTACATGATTCTAGTGATAATAAATTTTCTACTTTTAAATATATTGTTCAATTTTTTATAAGGTATCAGAAATTATTTGGACGATTTAGATGTAGATGTTGAAGGAAACGTAATAGACAAGAGTAGGAGAGAATCGTTTCCTGATGCAGTCTGTTTGGAAAAAAGAATGCATGTTGCCGAAATAAAAAAAGAAAATGCTGCGAAAGCTCACGTCAATAAATCTAACGATTACGCTATTATTAACAGCAAATCAATCTTTAGCGAAGGTCCATGTGACGAAAATATCCTAACGTGAGTTTCATTAAATCAACTGTTATATTAATTTTTATTTTAAATGTATAGTTCAAAATTAGAAATCTCTCTTTAAATTTTAAATTATAAAATATATTACTATAGCTGCGAACGCGAAGAAGTATTTTCCGAAACCAGAAAAACATTCGTCAATATTGGAAATAATGAAGAAGGCCATAATTCACCGAATGTACATCGCAAGAACCGTGACGCGCAGTCAAAACAAGCTCCTGAAACTTCTAACCCTAGTTGTTCTAATACGAGAGAAGGTAATTTAATTAACAGAGTATATATATATATGTTTTATATATATGTCATATATATGTCACATATATAAGTGTGTGCGCGAGCGTGCGTGCGTGCGTGTGTGTGTGTGTGTGTGTGCGTGTGCGTGTGCGTGTGCGTGTGCGTGTGCGTGTGCGTGTGCGTGTGCGTGTATGTGCGTGTGTGTGTGTGAGTGTGTGCGCGTGTGTATGTGTGTGTGTGTGTGTGTGTGTGTGTGTGAGTGTGTGTGAGTGTGTGTGTGTGAACATATATCTCTTTATAATATATAAATATTTCGCCGCCGCCGCCGCCGTTTCTAAGAATTCAGAATTCAACATATATATATATGTGTTTTATATATATATGTCATATATATGTTATATATATGTTATACAGGGTATTCTGAAATTCATTCCGTTAATTTCGCACACATATAAAGCACGAAATTCTAAGCAACTTTTCTATCTGACAAATTTCGATTTGAAGCTTATTTATTAAGTTATTGTTAGTTAAACATTATTAATTCGAGCCAATCGGAGCGCGCCAGTCGGCGATGGGCGGTGCAGAGAGGCCGAAAGCGGTGCGTGGTGGGAGCGCCCGGAGAGGGGAAGGATATTGGTTGATTCATTTGTTATTCAACACGTTAATATGCGACAAAATTAAGAGAACCGGGAGATTAAAAAATGGCCGAAAAGAAAATATCAAGCCTTATTATTTCATTATTTAATTATTTAATTGTTTACGCGTTTTAAATAAATTTATTATTTAATAAATTAATACCAAGGATATCTTAGAAACCACTTCTTCGAATAAACTGACATTTTAACAATAATGTTTTTAATCCAATTGAATGAAACAGAATTTTGTAATTAAATTCGAAATGTTAATGTTAATTATTATATTAAAAAACTAATTATTTAGCTGTTTATTAAACAATTTTTTAATTTTTCTGAATAACTTAACAAATATAATTTTTTTTACTATATTATAACACAGTCTATTTCATTTAAGTGGATTAAAAATGTTGAAAAGTTACTGTTAAAATATTAGTCTATTCGATGAAATTGTTCCTGGGATATCATATCTATTATGGAAAAAAACTCAGGGTATAGATTCTTTTATAATTAATTAAAATAGTACCCTAGTAGAAATCTGACAATAAATGTAACAATTTTAAGTCAGAAAATGGCCAATTATCATAAAATACCCAATAAATGCCCAATTAATTGCAACATTAGAGTTTTTTTAAAAAAATGAAATTAAAAATTAATAATAAGTAAATTGGTTTAAAAAATTAAGAAATGTTATTCTTTGTGAGGCTTGCGATGGCTCGGTTGGTAGGGCGTCGGGCTCGTAATATGGAGGTCCCAGGTTCGATTCCCAGCCCTGGCCGATTGATACAAGCACCACACTGGGGAATGTATTTTCAAAGTGCTTTCTTAACAAAGACATCGTATAACCTCCATCGCTGATTAGCACCAATTTGGGAGCATAAAAAGAGCGTCGTTAAAATAAAAAAATAGGTTATTCTTTGAAACAATAGTTTATCAACAAAATTTGATTTAATATGGGATCTTGATTCAAACCAAAGATATAATAAAGTGAAGATATTGTTTAAATATTGTATCTTAAATGAAAAAATTGACAATAGACAGTTTTAGTACTTGAGTACCCATTTCATAGAACCAACATTTTTATTCAAAAATTATTGTCCTGAATAAACTTTTTATTAAACCTAACTAATTGAATTATACAATGTTTATTTAATGTCATTAATGAAATTTTACAAAACTATCATATACCTAACAAAAATTAATTTTAAGAAAATTTAAGTAAATTATTAATTGAAGATAAGTTTAATGTAACTAATATAACTTGTTAATTGGGTTTTAATATCTTTTTCACTAAATTATCTTTTTTAGTATTATTGATAAGTAATATTAATTATAATTAATTAAATTTAGATATTCTAAGATCTGTCCTAATTAATAAAATCCTAAAAAACACTATTTGGTGAAAAAATTATAAAAATTCAATTCACAAGTTTCATTGGCTACATATTCATACACATTTAATATAAGTTCAATAAATTAATATTATTAAATAAACATAGTAGTATCCAAATAATTAGACGAAAAAAGTGTTATCCAGGATAATAATTGATGAATAGAACTGTTGGATAGTGACATGGGTACCCGCGTGCTGAAACTGTCTATTTTCAATTTTTCACTAATACAATATCATTGATTTATTATATTTTTGGTTTGCATCAAAATCCCATATTAAAACAAATTTTGTTGAAAAGCTATTGTTTCAAAGAATAACCTGTTATTCAATCAGAGCCATATTCATGCTGTCGTACAGTCCAAAATCAAAACTACTTGATCGCCAATTTTATTACTGCAAATTAGGTATTTGTAAAAATGGTAAACAATTATATTGAGCGCGTTAAACTTTTTCCCATTTAATAAGGTAAAAGTACCAATTGCGAAACAGTGCCGTATTGTGGAACATATAGTATTGAATTACTATATTTTAACAAAATTTTGTTGTCTTTTGTAAATGGAAAAAATAAATCATATTTCAAATAAGTTAAGAAATGTAGATTTATAAATATAAGAACATAAAACATATGTAATCAAGAAAAAAATATAAAAGGTTCAAAAGTCAAATAATTTGGAAGATTATGATGACAAATAGTGCTGATTTCCGATGCCTTGTTTAAAGCTATTTAAACAAATTCATTATGCTTTACAAACATAATATTACGTATATAGAAGCTATACTTTCATATGATGTACACTAAAATTCAAATTTATATCTAATTGCTTCATAAATTATACTGTTGCAAAATATGTACATCATTTTCTCATGTCCATAAGTATTGGAACAGCAAGAAAAAATGTTTCATAATTGGCACATAATTCTATATTTCGTCCGTTTCGTGGAACACTTTTAACATTAAGATATTGAATATTTATTTACATTTTTTAAATGTCTAATTGTTAGCAATCGTTAACTAATAACTATTTTAATATTTTACATCATCTTTGATAAGTCAACTATGTGTAGTAAATAAATTATTTAAAAAAACACAATTCTAATCAACAAAATTATTTTTTCTTTATACCTCGGTCGAAAGTACGTACTTCCTGCTTTGATTTCGAAGCAGAAAGTTAAACATTTGTGCATCGATGCATATCTTTGTTTTGACACATAACCATATTCTTTAGATTTATCAGTGTTTCTGTGTCAGTCGATATTTATAAGACAAAAAAAAAATTAATCAAAAATGAACGAAACGGTTTCATCTGATGAATTCACAGATGAAGAAGATAAATCCGTAGAAGAAGAGGAAATTTTTAGAAATTTCGATACAGAGGCGCAATTAATAATTCAAACGGATACGTTGCCAAAGAAATCTGCAGATAGGTACGTTCTAGTCTACGAAACGTACAAAAAGTGGCAAATGGAACATAAAAATTGTTTGTCAAGTTCGGATGAAAGTAATTTAGTTGTGTATTTTAAAGAACTAAGTAAAAAGATGAAACCGTCTACTTTATGGAGCATATGGTCGATGCTGAAGAAAACTTTAAATACTCGAGAGAATATTGACATTAGTAAATTTCAAAATTTGAAAAGCCTCGTGAAAAAGAATTCGAAAGGATACAAAGCTAAAAAGTCTTTAGTATTGAAATGGAATGAAATAATTGATTTTATGACAAATGCTCCAGACTTTACATACTTGGCTACAAAGGTTATTATCTACATTCACTTTCATTAATTATTCTCTTAATTTATATTCTTATTTTTATAATAATTGTAGGTCATTCTTGCATTTGGCATTTGTGGTGCCCTCAGATGTGATGAACTCACTAATCTTAAGGTACAAGATATTGAAAATCTTGGTAACAAGTATCTAGTTTCAATTACCGAAACGAAAAATGACAAACCTCGTCAATTTATAATTGGAGAAATTTTTTATAAAACAATTAAGAACTACATCTCTTTGAGACCAACTGAACCATTTACCGACAGATTTTTCATCCAATATCAGAAAGGAAAATGTCATCACCAAGTCATCGGTAGGAATAAAATAGGTGAAATACCTCAAACTATAGCTTCGTATTTGAACTTACCAAATCCAAAAATGTACACGGGTCATTGTTTCCGAAGAACTGGAGCAACTCTTTTATCCGACTCGGGCGCAAGTGTTACCATGCTCAAGCAGCTAGGAGGGTGGAAGTCAACTAGTATAGCACAAGGTAGCTTATTACTTTCTTTGTTTATTTAAAACTAAAGCTAATTATTTGCAAATAATTTAAATAAAGTTCTTTTTATTAAATAACTTGATAATAAGTAGATTATTTATTTATAGGGTATGTAGAAAACTCAATGAAAAATCGAGACAATATTTTTGAAAGTATAACCCATGCTGCTTTATTTGATTCACAATCCAATCCAAGACCATCGACAAGTAAAAATTGTTCCACTAAAATAGTTGTTGCAAGTGAAACAGATAAAACTACAGATGCGTGTGTTGTATCGTGGGATGATTTTTCTGAAGAGTTTAATGTAAATGACGAGGAACTAACTGCAAACGAAAAATTAAATCAATTGGAAGCACCCGAGCCATTGACGCCTTCTTTTTCAACGGCAAAAAATACAAGAATACTTGTTCCGTCCAATAAGCAAACAGTACTAGTTAAGCATTTTACATCAAAACAACCAGTCAAACTGACTTACAAAGGAGCAGAGAATGAACCAGCGCCAAAAAAAGCTAAAAGTACAGATAGCAATCAGAATTTAAATGAACAATCACCTAACAACGATGCAGAAAAAAAGAATGATGTTAACTTTGCAGGTAGCAAAAATTCATTTATAAAATATGAAAACTGTGTGTTTAATGGCAACATAATTAATAATTGTTATTGTTCCTGTGTAAATAATAAAAAAGAATAATAAAAGAAATATAGTTAATAAGAATAAAATAAAGAAAATTCAAATTAAACTAAAAAAAGTGTGTTCTATAAGTATTGCAAACAGTGTAGTTATTTATGTTGCTTTTTATGAATTTTGATGCCTGCCCCCCCGACCAGCAAGCACTCGCTTCGCTCGTGCTTGCAAATGTCGGGGGCAGGCATCAGAACTCATAAAAGATCTCTAAACAACAATAAATCTGAGAGAAGAGAAAACTCTAAAATTCTTCAAGTATCCGTTAGAGACACTAAAGTGGTAAGCAAAAATTAAACATGAACACGCAATATTACATCAAAGCTATTGTTAATATGCTATTAACTTGAATGCAATAGCATTATTTTCTATACAAATTAATAAATAAACGTACTTTCGACCGGCTATAAAGAAAAATAGTATACGCATAACGGGCAGAAGGTTGATAGCCGTGAACTGCACGCTATCAATGATCTCGCAGTGCACGAATATCAAACTTTCTGCCCTACATGCGTAATATACTATGAATGTTCCAACTTATGTACAAATTCATATTGACAGTTTTTATCTCATATTTAATAAATAGAGTCAACATAAGAAGAAAAAAAAAAAATAAGTTACATTTCATTTTAAATCCGAAAAATAGAAGTTTCTCTATCATGAAAAAATAGAAAAAACAGTATGAAATATACTTTATTTATATAATTTAAAAGTCATCCTAGAAAAGGTTAATGACTGATATTTGAACTTAAAAATCCAAAGTTTGAACTAAGGTATTTTAAAAATAATATATAAATCTATGGAAGCATTCAATTTTGAACAAATTAATAAATAAATTTGAATTATTTTTAATTTTTGTTACCTGCGTAACAAACAAAAGCGTTCCCGCCGTGAAATTAAAAATCTTTTGTTTATACCGAAAAAGAATATAAGCAAATATTACAGAAGGTTTTCTAAAAAAAGTTATAATTTGTCAAATTTTAGTTATTATAAGGAAACATTGGACAAAATATGTAACATAACCCAGTACAAATGTAACATTTTTAGAATTGATCCTAATGAAAAAGAATCGAAGAATCGAGTAATACTTATATATATATATTTAATTAAACGAAGTATTTACACTTTTTATCTATCTTTTACTTATAAATTCCTCTCGGTACTTGAACACGAGCTGAAAAATACCAACATGTTTAAATGTTCATCGGTTAATCGGTTTCTACTGTCGCTTTTGATCAGACCAGGCAGGAAAAACAATCTCTATGAAGGAACATTAGTGGCTATAATAGAAAGTTCTTATAATGCTAGTTTACTTACCGTGGGAATGTAGTTTTCACGTCATTCCAATAAGAAAACACATTATCTTTCCTGGGTATTAACTGCAATTGAAGGTACTGATCTAGATCCATATGTCTTGACGAGGTAGATGAATCAGTGGCATAAGTATCCTGTTGCTGCAGACGATCATAGAATTGCTAGATGCTGTTTGTTTTTGTTGGTGGATTAACTATTAAAGATGGAGCCTGTTTAGTAGTCATAGCGTTAGCTTTGCATTAATTATTGTTAAAGCTTTAGTCACCGCTAGTGGTTGCACGAAATGTAATTTTTTGAACCTTGGGTCTAAAAGCGTTGTTACAGGTAAAGTCGATGCATGTTCAATATTTACAAACCTCAGTGACATAACTTTTAGAATTGTAGTTTTAAATTCTTGTTCAGTATCTGTTTCAAGTTCTGTGGATTCAACTTACTTAAAAAGACATTTCACTATTGGAACTATAATGCTGCAAGAAGGGTACAAATCTCCACTAATATCAGTCATTACCATGGTTGCCAGATGGCGATTTTTTCTCTTTATTGCTCTTGCTTAATAAACATCAATATACGTAAGAGAGAAAAGGAAAAAAATCGCCAACTGGTCACTCTGGTCATTACTTCTCGTACAGCTACAAATATTAGCAATATATCCTTTAAAATTTTAAGCTCATTTCGAGTCATAAAATCACATGGCTTTTTGCACTGATTAACGGCTTAACACATACTCTTCTAACAGCAGAAATCGTTCTATCATGTCAGCTAACGTCGTCCATCTGGTAGGGATATCTTGGATTAGTTTTAGTGCAGTTCCTTCACTTTTACTATCTTTCATTTGCAGCTCTTTTAATTTGTCCGTAGCTAGAGTGCTTTGTTTCACTAAGATGACAATTGATGTTAATTTATTAATAATTTGATTTAAATCATTCATCTTCTTTAACGTATCAGGCAAAAGATGCGATACGCAGTGAGCTATCCACACTATGTATTTATTGGTTCCAAAAAGCTGTTTGCATGCTTTTGAAATAGCTGATTCTCCATCGGAAACTGCTGTAGTAACTTTTTGTAGATCAATCAAAAAGTCTTCTAAAATTTACTTGTAACTACATACTAAATTGTCTGCAGTGTGACGTTCATTCAGTGGTATTACTGCAAGACATTTATTTTCTATTGCCATCAAATCATTTAAATGGTGTTAAATAGTGTATTGTTACACTGAGGTAACTCTGACTGGAACAATCAGTCCAATTGTCGCAGGTTAGACAGTAAAAGTCATTTTTTAAAAGGTTCTCAGCTACTTGTTTTTTAATTATATTGAAGCGAGCTTCCAGTCTCTTGGTAATGCACTTCCTTGACGGAACTTTGTACACAGGTGCTACTGACTTTAAAAAGAAAATAAATCCTTCTTGTGCGGTAATGCTTAAAAGCAACAGATCTTTGCAAATCATGAACAAAAAAGAATTTGTTATTCTGTCTTCCTTTGAGCCTCCTTCTAAAAGACAAATATATATATATATATTAATACAAGTATATTCTCATAATAATTACTTATAATAATTGTTACATATTATACAAGCCTTTAAAAGATATATTCTATTAAATGCAGTTTTTATCGTTCCTTTAGTCGAGTCCTAAATAAAATTGAGTGAATTATAATTTTTATAATTATAACAACTATAAGTTTCCTCTTTATGTATTATTGATTATGATACTTACAGTGCACTGTTTCTTTGGTAAATTCAATAGCGATGTTTCTTTAAGATGTCTTTTGAAGATTCAACGGTTTTAGTTTTCTGATTTGAGTCCTCAGTTACATTCAAGAAAAGTGCATGCTGCGATTTTAAGTGCTTAAGTACATTACTCGTATTGCTGCAATTTTTAAACTGCTTTTTGCAGTAACTGCAGATGAAATAATCTTTATTTTTTCCTATGTGCTGCCAAATTTACTCGGCTGCATTTTTAATCAGCGAAGAAAAATAAAAAAATTATTATTTATTAAAGTAAATATAAATTCCCCAATAGAAATTCAAATATGAATATATATAAATTATTAGACAAATTGAAGTGTATGCCTACTTTGATTTGTTATTGCTAATATCCACGGAAGCGTTTTCATCAGTCGTTGCTCTTTGCAACGTACTTTGATGAGTGTCACTCACAGTAGTCTTTTCAGGGATGTCTAAACATTCTTTTCCAGCAGTACTTTTTACTCCTTCATCCATTGCAACTAGTGTGCTGTAATTAAGATTTTGAGATGTCAGATTTCTACTAGGGTACTATTTTAATTAATTATAAGAGACTCTAATACCTGTTTTTTTCTCACATAATAGATATGATATCCCAGGAACAATTTCATCGAATAGACTAATATTTTAACAGTAACCCTAGTGGAATCAACAAAAATTTTGTAGCCATTTACTGAGTAGCGTTCTCATGTCAATCTATAAACTAAACTAGGACGATTGTGCCAGGTCGTTGTACAGCGATGAAACGCTTTTCGAACCTTTCCTGCCATTTCATGGTTTTTATTCCAATTTACAACCTTTTCTGAACATCAAAAAATGCGTTTGGAATTTTAAGTAGACTAGAACAATGGTCCATTTCAGCTAGGAATCATAGCTATGAACAGCTCCTAAAAATGATTTGGCTCAATTTTAGAGAAAATGATAAACATTAAAATATCTTTAAAAGTACTGTTTACCATAGACGTAAATAAGCGTCTGTATCTATTACAAATGGTAAAACCGATCACATGTCACAACACGCTTTAAGTTTTTTTTACTGTAGGATACCCGGAAAGCTGTTTCATATTTGAAGGTTACGTCCATTTAAGAAATGGTCGAAAAATGTGTGAAAAAGCGTTTCATTTTGAGATAGAACCTGACCAGTTTCACTGGCCATTTCTAGCTTTAAGCCCATTTTTGATATTTAAATTCCTACAGGGAACTTTTCAACATTTTAACCACTTAAATGAAATAGACTGTGTTTATAATATAGTAAAAAAAAATTATACTTGTCAAGTTATTCAGAAAAATTAAAAAATTGTTTAATAAACAGCTAAATAATTAGTTTTTAAAATAATAATTAACATTAACATTTCGAATTTAATTACAAAATTCTGTTTCATTCAATTGGATTAAAATCATTATTGTTAAAATGTCAGTTTATTAAATAATAAATTTATTTAAAATGCGTAAACAATTAAATAATTAAATAATGAAATAATAAGGCTTGATATTTTCTTTTCGGCCATTTTTTAATCTCCCGGTTCTCTTAATTTTGTCGCATATTAACGTGTTGAATAACAAATGAATCAACCAATATGCTTCCCCTCTCCGGGCGCTCCCTCCACGCACCGCTTTCGGTCTCACTGCACCGCCCATCGCCGACTGGCGCGCTCTGATTGGCTCGAATTAATAATGTTTAACTAACAATAACTTAATAAATAAGCTTCAAATCAAAATTTGTCAGATAGAAAAGTTGCTTAGAATTTCGTGCTTTATATGTGTGCGAAATTAACGGAATGAATTTCAGAACACACTGTATATATATGTCACAGCCTCTCAATTAGTTGAGGGATCCGTTTCTGTTTTAGAAGTACACATACGAAAACATAATTTTTTATATGTTAATTTATATGGACCATTAAAAGATGCACTTTATGACTCATTACCCAAGATTAATACGAGAGAATGGTCCATTAATGCATTTTTGGGGAATGCCTTTCGAGCGAAAAAATAGGCAATTAAAACGTGTGTCCGTAGAAACTTCATTTTCAAAAAAGTTTACCATATACTATAGCTGTATACAATCAGTTGCAAATGTGCTATTTAAAAGAATTTGCTGAAACAATTGGCATTGATTATAACGTCGGAACATTGCAAAAAAGGTATCCAAACAAAAAACTTAAAAGTTTAAATTTAAATATTTATTTAGATAATTGTTCTGTGAAATATTATAATTACATTGAAATATTGGGAAAAATATTTACTAACAACACTGTTTTTTTATTGAAAATGAATGATATTGAGTATACTTTTGGTATTGTAGAAGAATGTTTTGAAATAAATGACAATATATATATATATATATATATATATATATGGGGTATTCCACGTGAAGTGGTCCGATCAAAATTTTAAAATGCACCAAATTTTGGGTAGACTTTGCAAATGTTTTCAGAATACAGAAAAAAATTTTTAGGTACTGGAATCTATTTGCTCAAAAATTATTCTAACCTCAAAAAGTGAATTTTTCCATATTTTTTTCAACACC
Source organism: Theocolax elegans (assembly GCA_026168455.1). Classification (NCBI taxonomy): domain Eukaryota; kingdom Metazoa; phylum Arthropoda; class Insecta; order Hymenoptera; family Cerocephalidae; genus Theocolax; species Theocolax elegans. Next base: position 77,919,437 of record CM047426.1, on the reverse strand, counting down.
AGCTGGGTTTACCGCTATATAACTCAAAATCTATCAACTTTTGTTGTGTCAATATTCAACTTGAAAAAAGTGCAAGTGCGCCACCTTTGATTTTTTCATCCAAAAGTCTAAAACAAAGATTGGAGCAATACCTTTCAAATGGTCTGTAGCATTTTTATGGCCTCCAATTCTGTAAAAAGTTATGACAATTTAAAGAAACACGAAATTTTTTTAAAAATTTAAATGGGAATTACCATGTTAATTTTTGTGAATTTTTTGTCTTTCTTTAAATTGTCATCACTTTTTACAGAATTGGAGGTCATAAAAATGCTACAGACCATTTGAAAGGTATTGCTCCAAGCTTTCTTTTAGATTTTGGATGAAAAAATCAAAGGTGGCGCACTTGCACTTTTTTCAAGTTGAATATTGACACGTAGTTTATGTAACATTGACCTTGAGATTAGAAATTATAACCCAGAAGAATACATTCTAGATATAATTAGCAACGAATGTTACATATAATGTTATATAGTAAAAGTTGATATATTTTGAGTTATATAGCGGTAAACCCAGCTGGTGTTGAAAAAAATATGGAAAAATTCACTTTTTGAGGTTAGAATAACTTTTGAGCAAATAGATTCCAGTACCTAAAAATTTTTTTCTGTATTCTGAAAAACATTTGCAAAGTGTACCCAAAATTTGGTGCATTTTAAAATTTTGATCGGACCACTTCACGTGGAATACCCCATATATATATATATATATATATATATATATCATTTATTGATTGTTATATTAATTTATATATTTACAGAAAAACAAAATATTTGTTGCTGTTTTTATTACCTCATCTGCTTCCACCTAAGCGAAGTGGAAGAAAAAGGAAGCAGCTGAATGTAGGAGAGAAAAATAATCAACCAAATATTAAACTATCTTTGGAATAACGAAGAGAATCCTTTATTCTTCACGTACAGGTGCAATTATACTAACAATATTTATAATTTTCATGCTATAGGTATTATTTATGTAATTTACTATTCATTTATATAATTATAATACTGTATTATAGAATTTTGTGGAAATTGAACCAAAATTGTTGGATCTTAAAAAACGCCTGGCCTACGATGGAGCAACATTTCAACGACTCATACTAGCAATAGGTTCTAGCGTCACAAGAATAGAATCTTATTTTATTGCTGTTAATGACCAGCTATATCAACTAGATAATTTTTTTACTTTTTGAAAACTATAACCGCATTTATTCTTTGTTAAATTCTTTTAAAAAGCACGTGCATGCGAAACATAGCGTTTACTTTGTAAAATTAAAATGTTTCTCCATAGTTGATCATACTTTTATGAATTTGAGGAACCTGACTAATGTTGTCGAAACATACAAGTCTGACAGTGATAGTGATTGCGATGAGTTTTTATATACGTTAGAACAGTGAGAGAAAAATAACGAAGAAAAAAAATCTTAGTTAACATTCATTTTGATGATGAGCTGATTTTAAATGTAGTTTCTGATTAGGAAAAAAAGAGAAAAAAGACCAGTCTAAAATATACTGTATGTTTATATAATTTAAAAAGTATTCCTAGAAAAGTTGTTAATGATATAATTTGCGAAACAGAAAAATTCTTAAAGATAGCAACAAGTATTTTAAAAAATAATATTATAAATCAGTTGGAACATTCTAATTTGCAACAAAAAAATAAAATCAGTAAAATGTTTGATATTTTTTTTAATTTTTTAACTGGCGTACATAGTGGACAAAAGCGCTTCTCCCAATTTTTAAAATTAAAAAATTTTGTTTATCCGGAAAGTTATGATATAAGCGAAAGAAAAGAGTCTAAAAAAGTTAATAATGTTCAAATTTTAGTTCATATAAGAGAAGGGATGGGCGATTCTGAAAAAAAGTATCGATACCACATAATCGATCAGTAAAAAGAATCGATTTTTAAGAATTGATCCTAATGAAAAAGAATCGAAGAATCGAGTAATACTTATATATATATATATTTAATTAAACGAAGTATTTACACTTTTTATCTATCTTTTACTTATAAATTCCTCTCGGTACTTGAACACGAGCTGAAAAATACCAACATGTTTAAATGTTCATCGGTTAATCGGTTTCTACTGTCGCTTTTGATCAGACCAGGCAGGAAAAACAATCTCTATGAAGGAACATTAGTGGCTATAATAGAAAGTTCTTATAATGCTAGTTTACTTACCGTGGGAATGTAGTTTTCACGTCATTCCAATAAGAAACACATTATCTTTCCTGGGTATTAACTGCAATTGAAGGTACTGATCTAGATCCATATGTCTTGACGAGGTAGATGAATCAGTGGCATAAGTATCCTGTTGCTGCAGACGATCATAGAATTGCTAGATGCTGTTTGTTTTTGTTGGTGGATTAACTATTAAAGATGGAGCCTGTTTAGTAGTCATAGCGTTAGCTTGCATTAATTATTGTTAAAGCTTTAGTCACCGCTAGTGGTTGCACGAAATGTAATTTTTTGAACCTTGGGTCTAAAAGCGTTGTTACAGGTAAAGTCGATGCATGTTCAATATTTACAAACCTCAGTGACATAACTTTTAGAATTGTAGTTTAAATTCTTGTTCAGTATCTGTTTCAAGTTCTGTGGATTCAACTTACTTAAAAAGACATTTCACTATTGGAAACTATAATGCTGCAAGAAGGGTACAAATCTCCACTAATATCAGTCATTACCATGGTTGCCAGATGGCGATTTTTTCTCTTTAATTGCTCTTGCTTAATAAACATCAATATACGTAAGAGAGAAAGGAAAAAAAAATCGCCAACTGGTCACTCTGGTCACTTACTTCTCGTACAGCTACAAATATTAGCAATATATCCTTTAAAATTTTAAGCTCATTTCGAGTCATAAAATCACATGGCTTTTTGCACTGATTAACGGCTTAACACATACTCTTCTAACAGCAGAAATCGTTCTATCATGTCAGCTAACGTCGTCCATCTGGTAGGGATATCTTGGATTAGTTTTAGTGCAGTTCCTTCACTTTTACTATCTTTCATTTGCAGCTCTTTTAATTTGTCCGTAGCTAGAGTGCTTTGTTTCACTAAGATGACAATTGATGTTAATTTATTAATAATTTGATTTAAATCATTCATCTTCTTTAACGTATCAGGCAAAAGATGCGATACGCAGTGAGCTATCCACACTATGTATTTATTGGTTCCAAAAGCTGTTTGCATGCTTTTGAAATAGCTGATTCTCCATCGGAAACTGCTGTAGTAACTTTTTGTAGATCAATCAAAAGTCTTCTAAAATTTACTTGTAACTACATACTAAATTGTCTGCAGTGTGACGTTCATTCAGTGGTATTACTGCAAGACATTTATTTTCTATTGCCATCAAATCATTTAAATGGTGTTAAATAGTGTATTGTTACACTGAGGTAACTCTGACTGGAACAATCAGTCCAATTGTCGCAGGTTAGACAGTAAAGTCATTTTTTAAAAGGGTTCTCAGCTACTTGTTTTTTAATTATATTGAAGCGAGCTTCCAGTTCTCTTGGTAATGCACTTCCTTGACGGAACTTTGTACACAGGTGCTACTGACTTTAAAAAGAAAATAAATCCTTCTTGTGCGGTAATGCTTAAAAGCAACAGATCTTTGCAAATCATGAACCAAAAAAGAATTTGTTATTCTGTCTTCCTTTGAGCCTCCTTCTAAAAGACAAATATATATTATATATATAATACAAGTATTTCTCATAATAATACTTATAATAATTGTTACATATTATACAAGCCTTTAAAAGATATATTCATTAAATGCAGTTTTTATCTCATATTTAATAAATAGAGTCAACATAAGCATAAAAAATAGAATTAATATGAAAAAATTATTAATTATTAACTCCGAAAAAATATGAATTGAACGCTAATAAGTTATCATAAGCTAAGAAACAGTAATGATATAGCTCTTTATTTGCTTAAAAATAATTAAAATTTACATACCTAGTAAAAAAACCGTTCCGGCACTGATACTTTTACCTTATGTAATACAAAAAGTTGACCTATTTTGAGGTATTTTAAGATATACTTCCAATATGGTGAAAATTGGAAAAAAGGAAAAAACATGCATAACTCTGATACAAATTAATATTTTGGAATAAAATTCTTGCAGATTATGGATTATATTTTTAGTCTATCTAAAAAACATGAGCCATTTCAAAATGTATGTACACTCGTCGTGAAATCACCAATATCTATTTGATTAAGGGGATAAGCCTGGTTAAAATCGGAAAAACATTCAATATTATTAACTAATAATTGTTTTCATAACAAGTGAAAGCATTTCTTAATTTTTTAAGCCAATTTACTTATTATTAACTTTAATTTCATTTTTTTGGCCAATTTATATGTAGCATAACCCTAGTAAAAATGTAACATTTAAGGTAAAAAAAAACTCTAATGTTGCGATTAATTGGGCATTTATTGGGTATTTTATGATAATTGGCCATTTTCTGACTTAAAATTGTTACATTTAATGTCAGATTTCTACTAGGGTACTATTTTAATTAATTATAAGAGACTCTATACCCTGAGTTTTTTTCCATAATAGATATGATATCCCAGGAACAATTTCATCGAATAGACTAATATTTTAACAGTAACCCTAGTGGAATCAACAAAAATTTTGTAGCCATTTACTGAGTAGCGTTCTCATGTCAATCTATAAACTAACTAGGACGATTGGCCAGGTCGTGTACAGCGATGAAACGCTTTTTCGAACCTTTCCTGCCCATTTCATGGTTTTTATTCCAATTTACAAACCTTTTCTGAACATCAAAAAAATGCTTTTGGAATTTAAGTAGACTAAGAAAAATGGTCCATTTCAGCTAGGAATAATAGCTATGAACAAGCTCCTAAAAATGATTTGGCTCAATTTTAGAGAAAAATGATAAACATTAAAATATCTTTAAAAGTACTGTTTACATAGCGTAAATAAGCGTCTGTATCTATTACAAATGGTAAAACCGATCAAATGTCACAACACGCTTTAAGTTTTTTTTACTGTAGGATTACCCGGAAAGCTGTTTCATATTTGAAGGTTACGTCCATTATAGAAATGGTCGAAAAATGTGTGAAAAAGCGTTTCATTTTGAGATAGAACCTGACCAGTTTCACTGGCCATTTCTTAGCTTTAAGCCCATTTTGATATTTAAATTCCTACCAGGGAACTTTTCAACATTTTTAATCCACTTAAATGAAATAGACTGTGTTATAATATAGTAAAAAAAAATTATACTTGTCAAGTTATTCAGAAAAATTAAAAATTGTTTAATAAACAGCTAAATAATTAGTTTTTTAAAATAATAATTAACATTAACATTTCGAATTTAATTACAAAATTCTGTTTCATTCAATTGGATTAAAATCATTATTGTTAAAATGTCAGTTTATTAATAATAAATTTATTTAAAATGCGTAAAACAATTAAATAATTAAATATGAAATAATAAGGCTTGATATTTTCTTTCGGCCATTTTTTAATCTCCCGGTTCTCTTAATTTTGTCGCATATTAACGTGTTGAATAACAAATGAATCAACCAATATGCTTCCCCTCTCCGGGCGCTCCCTCCACGCACCGCTTTCGGTCTCACTGCACCGCCCATCGCCGACTGGCGCGCTCTGATTGGCTCGAATTAATAATGTTTAACTAACAATAACTTAATAAATAAGCTTCAAATCGAAATTTGTCAGATAGAAAAGTGCTTAGAATTTCGTGCTTTATATGTGTGCGAAATTAACGGAATGAATTTCAGAACACACTGTATATATATGTCACAGCCTCTCAATTAGTTGAGGGATCCGTTTCTGTTTTAGAAGTACACATACGAAAACATAATTTTTTATATGTTAATTTATATGGACCATTAAAAGATGCACTTTATGACTCATTACCCAAGATTAATACGAGAGAATGGTCCATTAATGCATTTTGGGGAATGCCTTTCGAGCGAAAAAATAGGCAATTGAAACGTGTGTCAGTAGAAACTTCATTTTCAAAAAATTTACCATATACTATAGCTGTATACAATCAGTTGCAAATGTGCTATTTAAAAGAATTTGCTGAAACAATTGGCATTGATTATAAAGTCGGAACATTGCAAAAAAGTGATCCAAACAAAAACTTAAAAGTTTAAATTTAAATATTTATTTAGATAATTGTTCTGTGAAATATTATAATTACATTGAAATATTGGGAAAAATATTTACTAACAACACTGTTTTTTTATTGAAAATGAATGATATTGAGTATACTTTTGGTATTGTAGAAGAATGTTTTGAAATAAATGACAATATATATATATATATATATATCTTTATATTTAGTATTACAAGAACTTACCGGATATCTAATGTTGTTGAATCGTCGTTGATGTCAAACAACGAATAAATAGTTTCACAATGAACTAGAATATTCAATGATAGACTAATTTATTATAATTATATATATATATATATAGGGGGTATTCCACGTGAAGTGTCCGATCAAAATTTTAAAATGCACCAAATTTTGGGTAGACTTTGCAAATGTTTTTCAGAATACAGAAAAAAATTTTTAGGTACTGGAATCTATTTGCTCAAAAGTTATTCTAACCTCAAAAAAGTGAATTTTCCATATTTTTTTTCAACACCAGCTGGGTTTACCGCTATATAACTCAAAATCTATCAACTTTTGTTGTGTCAATATTCAACTTGAAAAAAGTGCAAGTTGCGGCCACCTTTGATTTTTTTATCCAAAAGTCTAAAACAAAGCTTGGAGCAATACCTTTCAAATGGTCTGTAGCATTTTTATGGCCTCCAATTCTGTAAAAAGTTATGACAATTTAAAGAAACACGAAATTTTTTTAAAAATTTAAATGGGAATTACCATGTTAATTTTTGTGAATTTTTTGTCTTTCTTTAAATTGTCATAACTTTTTACAGAATTGGAGGTCATAAAAATGCTACAGACCATTTGAAAGGTATTGCTCCAAGCTTTCTTTTAGATTTTGGATGAAAAAATCAAAGGTGGCGCACTTGCACTTTTTTCAAGTTGAATATTGACACGTAGTTTATGTAACATTGACCTTGAGATTAGAAATTCAAATCCAGAAGAATAAATTCTGGTTTTTATTCCAATTTACAAACCTTTTCTGAACATCAAAAAATGCTTTTGGAATTTTAAGTAGACTAAGAAAAATGGTCCATTTCAGCTAGGAATAATAGCTATGAACAAGCTCCTAAAAATGATTTGGCTCAATTTTAGAGAAAAATGATAAACATTAAAATATCTTTAAAAGTACTGTTTACATAGCGTAAATAAGCGTCTGTATCTATTACAAATGGTAAAACCGATCAAATGTCACAACACGCTTTAAGTTTTTTTTACTGTAGGATTACCCGGAAAGCTGTTTCATATTTGAAGGTTACGTCCATTTAAGAAATGGTCGAAAAATGTGTGAAAAAGCGTTTCATTTTGAGATAGAACCTGACCAGTTTCACTGGCCATTTCTTAGCTTTAAGCCCATTTTTGATATTTAAATTCCTACCAGGGAACTTTTCAACATTTTTAATCCACTTAAATGAAATAGACTGTGTTATAATATAGTAAAAAAAATTATACTTGTCAAGTTATTCAGAAAAATTAAAAAATTGTTTAATAAACAGCTAAATAATTAGTTTTTTAAAATAATAATTAACATTAACATTTCGAATTTAATTACAAAATTCTGTTTCATTCAATTGGATTAAAATCATTATTGTTAAAATGTCAGTTTATTAAATAATAAATTTATTTAAAATGCGTAAACAATTAAATAATTAATAATGAAATAATAAGGCTTGATATTTTCTTTTCGGCCATTTTTTTAATCTCCCGGTTCTCTTAATTTTGTCGCATATTAACGTGTTGAATAACAAATGAATCAACCAATATGCTTCCCCTCTCCGGGCGCTCCCTCCACGCACCGCTTTCGGTCTCACTGCACCGCCCATCGCCGACTGGCGCGCTCTGATTGGCTCGAATTAATAATGTTTAACTAACAATAACTTAATAAATAAGCTTCAAATCGAAATTTGTCAGATAGAAAAGTTGCTTAGAATTTCGTGCTTTATATGTGTGCGAAATTAACGGAATGAATTTCAGAACACACTGTATATATATGTCACAGCCTCTCAATTAGTTGAGGGATCCGTTTCTGTTTTAGAAGTACACATACGAAAACATAATTTTTTATATGTTAATTTATATGGACCATTAAAAGATGCACTTTATGACTCATTACCAAGATTAATACGAGAGAATGGTCCATTAATGCATTTTTGGGGAATGCCTTTCGAGCGAAAAAATAGGCAATTGAAACGTGTGTCAGTAGAAACTTCATTTTCAAAAAATTTACCATATACTATAGCTGTATACAATCAGTTGCAAATGTGCTATTTAAAAGAATTTGCTGAAACAATTGGCATTGATTATAAAGTCGGAACATTGCAAAAAGTGATCCAAACAAAAACTTAAAAGTTTAAATTTAAATATTTATTTAGATAATTGTTCTGTGAAATATTATAATTACATTGAAATATTGGGAAAATATTTACTAACAACACTGTTTTTTTATTGAAAATGAATGATATTGAGTATACTTTTGGTATTGTAGAAGAATGTTTTGAAATAAATGACAATATATATATATATATATATATCTTTTTATATTTAGTATTACAAGAACTTACCGGATATCTAATGTTGTTGAATCGTCGTTGATGTCAAACAACGAATAAATAGTTTCACAATGAACTAGAATATTCAATGATAGACTAATTTATTATAATTATATATATATATATATGGGGTATTCCACGTGAAGTGGTCCGATCAAAATTTTAAAATGCACCAAATTTTGGGTAGACTTTGCAAATGTTTTTCAGAATACAGAAAAAATTTTTAGGTACTGGAATCTATTTGCTCAAAAGTTATTCTAACCTCAAAAAGTGAATTTTTCCATATTTTTTTCAACACCAGCTGGGTTTACCGCTATATAACTCAAAATCTATCAACTTTTGTTGTGTCAATATTCAACTTGAAAAAAGTGCAAGTTGCGCCACCTTTGATTTTTTTATCCAAAAGTCTAAAACAAAGCTTGGAGCAATACCTTTCAAATGGTCTGTAGCATTTTTATGGCCTCCAATTCTGTAAAAAGTTATGACAATTTAAAGAAACACGAAATTTTTTTAAAAATTTAAATGGGAATTACCATGTTAATTTTTGTGAATTTTTTGTCTTTCTTTAAATTGTCATAACTTTTTACAGAATTGGAGGTCATAAAAATGCTACAGACCATTTGAAAGGTATTGCTCCAAGCTTTCTTTTAGATTTTTGGATGAAAAAATCAAAGGTGGCGCACTTGCACTTTTTTCAAGTTGAATATTGACACGTAGTTTATGTAACATTGACCTTGAGATTAGAAATTCAAATCCAGAAGAATAAATTCTAGATATAATTAGCAACGAATGTTACATATAATGTTCTATAGTAAAAGTTGATAGATTTTGAGTTATATAGCGGTAAACCCAGCTGGTGTTGAAAAAAATATGGAAAAATTCACTTTTTGAGGTTAGAATAACTTTTGAGCAAATAGATTCCAGTACCTAAAAATTTTTTTCTGTATTCTGAAAAACATTTGCAATGTGTACCCAAAATTTGGGGCATTTTAAAATTTTGATATCATCAAAAGAGCAATAAACTTTCTCCAGCTTTTCCCCATCATCGCATAAATGTTGTTCACAATATTTAACTGGATATTCATCATTCCCTAAAACAAATAATTTAATCATATTTAATAATTTGGAATAATGAAATAAATAAATTAATTTATACTCATTTTTAAGTTTTAAGTATTTGCAATTTTAAATCACGAGCACTGACTGATTCGTGATTATTGATCTGGAAATATATACAATATCTCCTTGGATCTCCCATCACATTTCAGTAATAGATAATAAGTATTTTATATAAAATAAAAGCTATCTATATGGATATGTAAAAGTATTCTATATGCAATAAGAAGTTAGAAAACTATACTAATTAAATACAAATTTTTAAGTTATTGATATTAAAATTTGTAAGTTCAAAGTTAACTCTAATGTTAATGAATAAAATAATTAATATTCATACCTACAAAAATTGAATTTGCTGTAGATAAATAAGGCGCGAACCGGCGATCATTATTTTCCAAGTATTAATAAGTAGTTGTTATAGCTATGATGATATATAGAATGCATCATGCAATATATAGATATACCTTTTGCAAAACCATTTTTTTACGGTAAGGGTCCAAAGTTCTCTACTGTCAATTAAAATTTTTTACATTATTAATATTTAATTACTATATTACATTAAATATATATTAGGCGTATCAGAGGAGAAGATCTGCTCATTGAGCTTGGAGAACCTGGCGTAGGAACTCCAAATCTCGAGGCAGCGGTCTCGTCCACACTACGTGGGTTAGCAGAGGTCCAGATGCTGACCCACAAAGACTTCATTACTATAAAGGATATGGACGAGGCCACGACGGCGGAGGAAGTGGCAGAGGCAATCTCTGCGGTGATCGAGCCAAATATGGTACCTTGTGGGAATATAAAGCTTAGAAGGTCATATGGAGGCACTCAGATGGCCAGTGTCCTTCTTCCCGCATCAGCAGCAAAAAAGCTGCTACAGAATGGGAAGCCTCGGATAGGCTGGGTCAACTGCAGGGTTTGGCTCCACGAGCCGATCTCGCGTTGTTACCGATACCTGATTTACTGGTGGAATGAGAATATCGCAAAAATACGTCGTAAGTGTCTGTGGACTCGGCGACTGCACCAGAGAGCTCAGAACCAGCCGCGGTACCAAGAACTAATCGCGGCCTACGAGGAAAACGGAAAGAGCTCAAGGCTGCCATTAAAGTTGCTAAACGCAAGAGCTGGCGCGAATTTTGCGAGGAAGTGGACTGCGATACCTGGGGTAAGCCGTACAAAATGATGATGAATAAGATCAAACCCAGGGGCTCCTCAATCCATCGTGTCCACATTTTCTTGACAGAGCAAAACGTCCACCTATTCCCACAACATCAGGAACGGGCAGCCAAGACAGGCCGAATGGGGACCAACAGTGCAGTCGCGCCGCCAGACATTAGCATAACCAAGCTGGAAATGGCTGCAAGGAGAATATCCATCCGTAAAGCTCCAGGGCCGGATAGAATACCTGGTCTGGCCATTAAGACCGCTGCGCTGAATGTGCCACAAATTTTTGCGGACACGTTTAGTGCATGTTTTCAATTAGAATGCTTCCCAGCACGGTGGAAAGTACAGAGGCTGGTGCTTCTCCCAAAGGGGAGCCAACCACTGGAGAACCCTTCCTCGTACCGGCCACTCTGTTTGTTGGATATAGCTGAGAAGCTTTTCGAGCGGGTCATTTGTGTCAGGCTATAAGCAGGCATTGCACAGGCAAGCGATCTGTCCGACATTTAGTTCGGTTTTCGGAAAGGGCGCTCAACTATTGACGCTATAAGTCGAGTTGTTGAGCTGGCCACCAATGTCATCGCTGGTACTAGGAATTCTAGGCGCATGTGCTATCATCGCACTGGATATCCGCAATGCCTTCAACTCGGCTCGATGGGACAACATTATGTTGTCCTTGGAACAATTAAAGGTGGCGCAGTACCTACGCAAAGTCATCTCGAGCTATCTCACAGAACAGATCCTCCTCTATGACACCGAGGATGACGGGCACTCCTATAACATCACCGGAGGTGTGCCGCAGGGTTCGGTCTTGGGACCTCTTCTTTGGAACGTCATTTACGAAGGACTGCTTAGGCAGCAGCTTCCAGAGGGAGTGTCGATAGAGGCTTTTGCGGACGATGTGACTTTGGTCGTCGTCGCAAAGAGCATCGGTGAGATGGAATATTTCGGAGATGTCTTTATCGCGGTAGTGGCTGCATGATTGAGCACCCATGGGCTGTGTCTGGCGGCCGAAAAGACCGAGGCGGTACTTATCTCCAGAACGAAGCAAAGGAGGTACGCCACCTTTACTGTAAATGGTAAACGTATAAAATCAGCGAACACGGTGAAATACCTAGGAGTCGTCTTGGACGCGTGGCTAACATTCAAGGAACACCTAGAGAGTGCAGGGTTGAAAGCCGCAGGAGTGGCTAGAGCTTTGTCGGGCATAATGGGACAGTGGTAAGCTCGGTAATTTTATATGGAGCCCCGATTTGGGCGAATGCCCTAAGAAGTAATCTGAGCTACGGTGCATCCTGTCGGCGAGCCTGCAGAATAGCCGCACTAAGGGTGGCTCATGCTTATAGAGCCGTGTCAGATATAGCCCTCTCGGTTATCGCGGGAATTCCTCCCATCGGTCTTTTGGCGATAGAGAGGGCTGATACGTACATAAAAGGTCGGCGTACATTAGAAAACAGCAGCGAAGCAACACATGGTAGTAGCAGTCGGTGGTCAAACAGGACCATCGAATTGTGGCAGCAGAGATGGGATTCGGCAAGCGAAGGTCGTTGGACCCACCGCGTCATCTCAGATGTCGCCAAGTGAACGAGTAGGAAACACGGATTCGTCACCTTCCACCTGACCCAGGTGCTTACCGGGCATGGGTGTCCTCGCAGTTACCTGCACCGCATCCGTATATACGGGGATGCGGAGTGCCCAACCTGCCCTGGTGTCGACGAAGACGTGGAGCACGTCTTGTCCTGATGTCCTGGATTCGCGGAAGAAAGGGGTGATTTCCAAACCTTTTGGAAGGGGCCTTTGACACCAGAGGGTATCGGGATGTGCCTTCTTTGTTCGCAAGAAGGTTGGGATGCCGTAGTGAACTTTGCAGCATCCATTGTGGGGCGGCTGAACCATATCAGAAAAGAAGAAGAGTGTACCAGGGGCGACATTAATAGCCTGAATTTAGCGCCTATAATTAACACTTTAAGGTCACATGAAATAATGGGCTGTGACCACTTCTCTATATATGCGAAACTTTCAAACTTGATAAAAATATCTATAAGAAAAAGTTGTTTAAAATTAAATCAATTCGTACAAAAAGTAACACATTCACAAAACAATTAAATGGTCAATTTTTAATGTTCATACGAAATGATTTTGTAAACGTCGCTGCCGATTAAAAATATGAAATATTTAGTTACTTAATTATTAAATATCTAAAAGGAATCCAATAAAAAAAACGTAGATTCTTCTAAAAATTTGAAGAAATTTTAAACAAAAATTATACACTACAAATTTTATTGATTTTTTTAAGCTAAAGTTTTTAAATTCTTAATTCGGTCGTAACTTTGCTTCATTCTAATGGATTTGAGCGTTTTTTTTAATTGTATGTATCTTATCTCAGCTTTTCATTAAACATTGGTCTGAATGTTAATATTTGATAGTTTAGAAGTTACAAGCGTTTAAAGTAAAGCCTCTTTTTGTAAATTTTACTGTAATAGCGTATAACTTTTGAAAAACCGATTGTTATAAGGTCTGCGGCTCTGTTTTCTTTTTATATTTTTATACAGTGACTAAAATAGACGTTAAATTAAACTGCTATATTCTTAAAATTAAACACTTATATAACTCAATAATAAAGAGATGCCCAACTAAAACTATACGATTTTTATGGACCCCAGCACATATTGGAGTTGTAGGTAATGAACAAGCAAACGCATTGCTAAAAACTTTATAACAAAAAAGCATCGCAAACCTTTTCTTTACAGTTTACAGATTATTATCAAGAATTAATAACAAACTCGCTACTTAACATAAATAAATTTTGCATAGATAATAGCTTCAATGGAAAATAATATTTTGATTTATACTACAAATGTACCTCAAAACCATGGTTTCACAAAAGTAATCACTCTCGTAATTTTATAATAACAGGTGTAAATCAAACCATTACAATCTGGCTACTGGAGTAGCAAAAGTAAATATAGTAGATACTCCAATATGTGCATGATATGTATGATAAGTAACTAAACCATATTTTGCGGCAATGTCCATTTTATAATAAGCAGAGAAAAATACTAATAAATCAAATATGTAAACATAAAACTCTGTTACCGCAAGATATAAAAAATATATTATATTATCCCAACTCTCAATTTTGTAATTACATTGTAAATTATCTCGACTCTATTCATCTATCAGTGTAAATAATGCGTATAAAAATAAAAGTAACAAATAATTGTATATAAAACAACTATTCAAAATATGTAATAAGATAAAAAAAGAAACAAAAGTATGTAAATCCGTAATCTTTGTAAATAAAGACATATGCTAAAATAAGGCTCGATTTAAGCTTTCTAAAGCATTCATATAAAAACAAATCTAACATGAGAATATAAGTATGCTATAAGCAATTAAAAGTTTAATGTTCGAATTAGATAGTAATTATTTGCATTAAAATTGTAATAGAATTTTGAGTAAATTTCTTCTTCATATAAAAACATGATGTACATAAATTAAATAATATTGTTACTTTGCGCAATACAAAACTGAAAATACGTTCGTTTGTCCAAAGCATATATCGCTTGAGAAGTAATAATAATTTGTCTAAACTTGTCGAAACGCATCTAATGAGTCTCTTAGCAGTACTTTTTCATCGAGCTTACTCAATCACTCATGAGTGAAAAGGTCAATCACTGAGGCATTCTCCGTGGTGCATACCAGACAAGTATTCCTAGTATCGCGAAACGGAAAAATCGCCAGTTCATCACATGTCTTGTACTTCGCAATAGGTATTTCGTAAATCAGAAGAGAAAAAAATGTGGCTGACCTTGCCGCACTCGAGAGTTCGTGCCGCTAGCGACTCTGCTCATCTCGTTAGTACTACGCGACGCTTATACCAGCAAGATGTACAACTCTGCTCGCTCAACTCGCTAGGGAAAAGGGCCTTCGGAACAAAAAAGTAAGACATTCGTGTAAACTCGATCGGCCTAATTTCCAAGCCTCGCGTTGTAATATGTGGGTCAAATTTAAGCACCTGACTTTTACGGTTTTATTGTATTAAAAGATTTGATTTCAATAATCTATGTCGATTTAACTTATTTTTTATCTTAGTTTTCGAGGTTGATAAGAGAACGTTTGGTTGAGTCATGAATATGCGCGTCGATATCTTTTTGATTTTCATTACTTAAATATACACGAGTGAATGTTGTTCTTGAGTGACAATCCAGGGTAGTAGTCCTTGCCGTTCTTTTGTGTGATTTCAAGGAGTATTAAATTGGTACAATTTATTAATCTTACTGCAATAAGAAATAGTGCTATTACATATATTCAACATTGTCTTGTTTTTTGCGATTATAATGGATATCGTTTAAGTGTTTATAAATTATTTTATTAATTGCATTAATTTTTCTACAAAGTTATCTTTTATAATTTTAAAACTTTAAACAAAGATATATATAGTATTCGTATAAAAGCCAATATTACAAAAAAGTGATAGCAGGCAAGATATTTTCATTGAATAAAATAAACTATAATAAAACACAAGTACACAAGAACGCTCAGATGGTTTTAGTTCAACGAGAAGCAATTCCACAAAATTTAACAATCAATATTATTTATTTGGAAAAATATCAGTGTAGATTTAACGCACTAGCTGAAATTGAATAAAACTAATAATATATACTTTCTTGATTCCAAGAATAACGTAAATAATTATTATAGCTTTCGAGAAGTGTATCGCCGCTCCAGGACCTTGCACCCAACTCCTCGAACGTCACAAGGTAAACTGGAACCGTCAAACTCTCCTTTTCACTTGGCACGCAAGTTTCTCAATGGGTTTGGATAAACGCGCGTGCGGGAATATGGATTTTCTCACTATTTCTGCGAACGTCTAATTAGCAATCGTTAATACAACTGAAATGGCGATTGAACGATCGCTAGAACCCATCGAGCGTTGTACCGGGGTATACGATTATATGGACGATAAAAGTTCCAAGTGCGTATCCATAAAGATTTTAAAGTGGTGAGAGTAATTTTACTTTATTTCCCTTACTTCCGGATGGCGTTTCCATTTCCATCGATGGTAAGACAAAAAATCTTTTCCCTTTTTATATCGTTATACTTTTTTTGTTTAGAAAGTATCCGGACCTTGCGTTAATCGTTACTCCGTTCTAATGATTGTTATTGTCGAGATTAATTATATACATAAATACAGACTATCAAAAATATTTGTTTAGAATCAGTGAGTACCTCTCGATACATTTATATTTCATTACTATTTTAAATAATATAATAGTAAAATCAGTTATCGCTCTGTCGAAATAATATTAGAATTAATAAGTAGTGAAAGATCAAATTTTTACCATTAAAAGTGGTTTTTCAGATTTTTAAGATTTTTTAAGACCTTGAACCGCAAAGGTCGAATTAATTTAATGTTATTCGAAAAAAATATCCAGATAAAACATTACTGACCCAGATATTTAAAAAGTAATAAAGTTATTATCCATTCGACGATTTTTTACATGCCATTGAATCTCACTGTCAAACCATGTTTACATGGTTCAACGTAATCCTCCTCGAATCTCTTACTTGTACGTGTGAATTCACCCGAATTTTTACGTAATACTCGACCATCGATATGAAATTTTATAATCTCCAAGGTGAAGAAGAAATATGTTATAAAGCACCATACTTCCAGTTTTAACAATAACCATAATATGTGTAAAGAAAACGATGTTTGAATTATCATAACGAAGTAAGAGAGATACAAAAAATAAAAATCATGTAGAATCATAACGATCAATCGACGATGGTTATGCGTTCGTATGTTATGAAACTTTCGAGAAAAGCATATTATGTAAAATCGAACTCGCGTGCTCGCGCTTTGAATTCCCTGAAACATGCGTGTGTGTATATTGTAGGAAGCTGTGCTCGAAAGAGTAAGAGTCAATGTATCACAATCACCAAAATCCGGGATTATTTTTCGAAAATTCAAGAAAACTAATATACTGTTTTGATATTACTGAAAATGGGTATAATTAATATTGAAATTTTATTGACGTTATTTTATTACATTAATGTTGTGTAATGTTAACTATGATTTTTTTATACATTTTTATATGTATGGTGTAAAAAATTTTAGTAACGATAAGAAGGAAACTTTGAATGCCTAATAAATGTCCAAATTTGATACCTTTAAAAACATCTTATCTTGGTAAATAATACATTAACCATTCGTTATAAAGATGATATTGCTCCTACTTTTTAACCTGCATTTTTTACTTTAATTTATTTAATAATCAAAAATACATGGGTTTCTAATAATATGAAATAAAGGATATGGGCTGGTGCAATCAATGACTGAATCAATTAATAATTGTTGACGGATATACAGTTCGGGTTAACAAAAAAATCAGTAAAGTAGGTTTTTCCAGAAGTTTAAATTATGTAAACTCGCAGTTAATACACTTAAACATTTGTAATACATAATATCCGCTTGTATATTATTTTTACCCATTTAACCCAGGAATTTTACCTTCTCGTATAGTTTTATTGCTTTTCATTCTTCATCCAAATTTCTCATGATCTCATTTTTCAATCACTTTGCAAGGTGAAATTTTGATTATCTTTACCATCGAATGCACTTCTGGCGAGTAACTTTTTATGCACACGTATGTATACACACACACACAGACAACATACACACACATACTTACGTACATGCATACATATTCCACTGGTAACCTTAATTGGGAACATTAAAGAAGTGTAGCGAGGTGAAGTGACCATATCATAATTAATGGTAATTGTCTTCGGGTGGGGCTTTACATATGCACCAGCATTTGTATTCGATTAATCGATAAATTTATTACATTTATTATCGATAAATACCAACACTATTTTATGTATCTTCAGGTTTAAAGTGTTGCTCGAAATATGTGATATTGTTTATAAAGTAACTCGTATTTTGTTATTATTCCATATAATGTAATATCTCAGTCATTAATTGATGAAAAAAGCAAATGAAGTATGAGATTGTTTTAATTAAAATTCATTTCATTTTTGGTGTCTATAATTTTACATAACTTAGAGTTTTATATTTATAAATAATTGACTTACAGGAGTTTTTTTATTGTCGTATAAAATTTAAATAATCGTAGTAACCAAAGTATATATACAAATACGTATTATAGGAATGTATACCACGAAGACAAAGTTTCAGTAATTTTAACAAAAATTTAATAAATTTTAGTAACATTCATTAACGCACAAACAGACTTTCGAAAATCAAACAATTACTGAACATTTTATAAATTCAGTACTTTTTTACATTTTGGCAATCTGTTACAATGCTAATGCAAGTTTACTAAAATTTACTAAAAATTTTTATAGAACATAATCTTTATAGTAAATTTCATATCTTAACTGTAAAATAGGCATTTGTAATACATAATATCCGCTTGTATATTATTTTTACCCATTTAATCCAGGAATTTTACCTTCTCGTATAGTTTTATTGCTTTTCATTCTTCATCCAAATTTCTCATGATCTCATTTTTCAATCACTTTGCAAGGTGAAATTTTGATTATCTTTACCATCGAATGCACTTCTGGCGAGTAACTTTTTATGCACACGTATGTATACACACACACAGACAACATACACACACATACTTACGTACACGCATACATATTCCACTAATAACCTTAATTGGGAACATTAAAGAAGTGTAGCGAGGTGAAGTGACCATATCATAATTAATGGTAATTGTCTTCGGGTGGGGCTTTACATATGCACCAGCATTTATATTATATCGATAAATACCAACACTATTTTATGTATCTTCAGGTTTAAAAGTGTTGCTCGAAATATGTGATATTGTTTATAAAAGTAACTCGTATTTTGTTATTATTCAATATAATGTAATATCTCAGTCATTAATTGATGAAAAAGCAAAATGAAGTATGAGATTTGTTTTAATTAAAATTCATTTCATTTTTGGTGTCTATAATTTTACTTAAACTTAGAGTTTTAATATTTTATAAATAATTACTTACAGGAGTTTTTTTTATTGTCGTATAAAATTTAAATAATCATAGTAACCAAAGTATATATACAAATACGTATTGTAGGAAATGTATACACGAAGAGCAAAGTTTCAGTAAATTTTACAAAAATTTTAATAAATTTTAGTAAACATTCATTAACGCACAAACAGACTGTCGAAATCTAAAAAATTACTGAACATTTTAATAAATTTTATTGAACTTCCCATCAATTTTTAATGAAAGTCTACTAATTTTAACTACACGCCTACTAATTGTTACTGAAAGTTCAGTACTTTTTTACATTTCGGCAGTCTGTTACAGTGCTAATGCAAGTTTACTAAAATTTACTAAAAATTTTTCCTCCGTGTAGCAGTGTTAACTCTATGGAACATAATCTTTATAGTAAACCCTAGTAGCAAATAAATTTCTTATCTTAACTGTAAAATAGGCATTTTTAATACAAATGAGTAAAAAATGTTTCCAATTTCTTTCTTGCAATCAAACGTTTTTTTCGATCATGCTACGCACGCGCACCTGAACTGGCGTCACATTATAGTGACACGCCGAGCCACTGAGTCGCGGTGTTCGAAAAATGCACATGAAAAAATTTTCAGAGGTACACGTCTGGGATCGAACCCACGACCCTCGGTGTGAGAGTCGGGAGCTCTACCCATGAGCCACCGCGGCTCTCTGCTCGCCTATTTATTGGAATGAAAATAACTATTATATGTTACTTGTTAATTTACAAGCTAGTTTTAACCTTCCATTTCCTAGCGATGTGTTCATTTTAAATAGATTTCTTCTACTAGGGAAGTTATTAAAAAATTCATATAATTAAATTTAATTGAACTTGCTCTTCAACTTACTTAACTTTTATGAAAATAATAATTATACACAGCAAAAAGTGTGATTTATTTATGGTATCGTTCGTGTATAATCGCAAAATAACCACATTAAAAAATAAAAATAAAATACGTTTGAGCGGTGATATTATACAATAGTCCAACAGCACATCTGCAAGAGAGAGCAAAACCCTGAATACTATAAACTTGTGATAAGTTATATAAACTATAAAAATAGCCACGCATATTTTAAATGTAATCGTAGAAATGTCATAAATAATTAACAACTCAAAATTTCTCTAGTGTAAATAATAGCTCATAAAATTCTCATTAAAGACATACAGTATATAAATAATACAGAAAAATGCAACTCCAAAACAAATGAACAGTTTTTATGTTGTTAAATTGTCAACCCTAGGCATACGTATATGCTAAACATACATATAAAACATACCCTCTAACACGGAAAAACTATACAACGATAGCGAAAGTTTAAACACCCAAGATTGACGGTTCGTTATGCGTTACAAGGATTTCCACTCGTTTCAGGTCGTAGGTCAACGACAGCAAATAGTATCGTGTAGCGACAAAAAGATTTGCGCCCATCGTATTTTGCAACTGTAAACACACATATACAGAGTTTTGCATATACGTGTACATATATACATGCACGTGCACGTTCATATTGTATCGATAAAATAGGTGACGCGAGAAAGTTCGAAGCATCCTTACGCAATGAATTTTATCGCGCTTTCGTGATTAACCGCCTTTTTTTACACCTCTAAATGTAAAAACGATGGCACGCGATTGCGGAATAAATCGCATCCTTTTTTTTTGATAAAATTGTTTTTATTTTTTTTTACATACCTTTTTATTGTATGTATTATGCATACGCGCGAAAGTGGTACAAGTATAGGATGCGACCGGTCGTATTTTCTTTTTTAAAATAATCATTACATTAATAAACATGTAGATTTGTGTTGAGAATGCCGTGCATATTGTTTTTATGAGGCATCGATGTTTTCTGCACGTGCAATGTTGTATCTTTTGAACTTTACGATTATGAATGAGCACAAGGTAATTTTCATGTTTTTCTTCTCGCATATTAATTTTTGATATTTTAAAGTACACGGGTTAACAGATGGCATTCGTTACAACTGATATTAAAATATAACAGACTAAAAAAAATTACTGTATTCCAAAAACTTTTCTTTCAATCAAATACGTTATTTCTTTCGCTATATTTAAAGAATTTCTTTATATATTTTTTTTAATAAAAGTAATAAATATGGCGTTGTATTACCAAACACATTTATTTCGATTCAAATTATCTATTGAATTAAAATTTATTTTACTATCAATACTACAAATATTTAGTAATTAAATAATTCATTGTCTTCTAAAAGTAACGTCGGAATTAAAGAAACTATTTAGTTGTTTTAAAATAGATTTATTTCATTTATTAGTTTAATTCATCAGATGTTATTAAAATATTTATTCAATTTAATAATATTTTCTAATCATATTAACATAACATTTAATTTATTTAATCCAAGTAAATTATTTAAAACCGGAATATATTTTTTAAATCAAATAGTTTTTTTTGTTTAACATAACAAAAAGTAATTATTTTCTTCGATGATACAATTTAATTTTTTACACTTAAGGTTTTTTGATGGAACGTTTCTTTAATTTGATTTAATGTCCTATTGAATTCAATTTACATTTAATTATGTTCATTATTCCTGAATATGTAGTTCAAATACACTGCCTTTTCCTTACGTAATACATCATCATCATTATTTTATTCTCGGTCATCGATATCGCTTGCCATGTTTTCGGGTATAAAAAGCGTCCAAATCAATTGAAATTTTGGGAAAAGGTAGTCTTTATGGTAACAACGATTCCTATATTTTTTTAGCTAAAAAAATGTGTAATTGTCGAAGTAATTGAGCATTACATGTTTTTAATGAAAGTTTTGATTGTTCATATCTTTGAAACTAATAAATCAAATTGGTTGAAAAAAAATTATGGTAATAGAACATAATAGGGGCAGTAATGTGAAAAAATTCAGAACGTCTTATCGAGCGGTTCATTAGAATAAAAATTATAATGTAAACGGGTTTGTTTTGATAAATTTTGTATTAGTAACGTATGTAGCTTCAATCAAATTTTTCAAAAATATGATTTGAAGTACTTGTAATAAATGCTTTACTTTTTGGTACATTATTATAGAAAAATGCATTAATATATCAAAAAAGATAGATTTTGAAATCAGATGATTAGTACTTCTATATTTTGGAAAATCCGGTAATTCGAATTTAACATATCTTTTAAAATTTTTTTAGAGATAATTTTTTTAATAATAATTTTTGTATTTAATCAGTATGAGATAAAAGCAGTTTTAAATACGTAGAATGATTTTGATAGGATTAATTAAATTTCATAATTCCTTAGTGCTATATAAGACGGTTAATCTAATCCTTATGGAAATCATTGTCTGCATCGATGGTTGAGATCCCAAAATAATTATATTAACTCAAAATAATTATAAGTATTTTATTTTGTGGCAGTGTATTGTTTTGTGTGAAAAATATGGATTTTACTAATAGTCTTAATAAATTGCTGTGGACGCAAACAAATAACTTATTTAATTATTTCGATTACAATATATATATATATATATATCATCATTAAAATGTTTATTTGAATATAGAAATAAACTAAATTCAAACAAATATATTGTTTCGGTTCAAACAATCTTTTTGTGCAACTAAAAACGGTATTTGAGATTTACAAATACAAAAATAATATATGATATTCATAATGTAAGATTTTCAAAAGGTTGATAATAATTTTGTTTGATTCTTTGTCTTATATACTTCTACATTTTTTACCAAATAATTAAACATAACTATTATCTACTATTTGAGAATCTCATTATGGTTCTTTATGCACTTGTGAAATGAATTCATGACTTTGTGAAAATTGTGAACTTAAATATTTTTCTTCTCGGTAGTGTAACTGTTGTGCAATTTAAAGATATTATTTAATTTTTCGTTTATGTAGCTATTGATATTGAATGACGACTTAATTAAATTTGTTACCCCCCTGGTGGAATCAACAAAAATTTTGTAGCCATT
The DNA here is from genome assembly GCA_026168455.1 of Theocolax elegans. NCBI lineage: Eukaryota > Metazoa > Arthropoda > Insecta > Hymenoptera > Cerocephalidae > Theocolax > Theocolax elegans. The sequence goes on along the minus strand of CM047426.1, from coordinate 77,896,399 downwards.
TACTGAGTAGTGTTCTCATGCCAATCTATAAACTAACTAGGATGCTTGGCCAGGTCGTGTACAGGAATGAAACGCTTTTTCGAACCTTTTTTGCCCATATCATAGTTTTCATTCCAATTTATAAACCTTTTCTGACCATCAAAAATGCTTTTGGAATTTTAAGTAGACTAAGAAAAATTGGCCATTTTAGCTAGGTATAATAGCCATGAACAAGCTCCTAAAAATGATTTGGCTCAAATTGAGAGAAAAATGATAAACGTCGACATATCTTTAAAAGTACTATTTATATAGCGTAAATAAGCGTCTGTATCTATTACAAATGGTAAAACCGATCAAATTTCACAACACGCTTTAAGTTTTGTTTACAGGATTACCCAAAAAGTTGTTTCATATTTGATGAAGGTTATGTCCATCTAAGAAAAGGTCAAGAAAGGTGTGAAAAAGCGTTTCATTTTGAGATAGAACCTGACCAGTTTCACTGGCCATTTCTTAACTGCAAGTCCATTTTTCATATTTAAAATTCTACTATCTGTATATATCAAATAAATGTTACCCATTTGTTCATCTATTTTTTGTGTTTTTATGACATAAAAATGTGCACTTTTCAACTGCATCGTATTTATTAGCAAGTACTAGAATGTTTCACACTCAATTAGTCAAATTGTTCTAATCTTTAATCAGTAAATATATCGACTATACATTTGGTATCTTGATCTCGAGAAAAATGTATATATTGCTCATGCTAAGGTACAAAGTTGCGCGATGTACGTGACAAATTTTATCTCAGATTTGCATATCAACATCTTTTCTCTTCCTGTACTTACAGCTAATGCAAAGAAGAGAAATTATACCTCTGTTAGTACATTTTTCACTGTTACTTTGAAAGTATGACTTTGAAAGACTCTTATCTCAGATATTTGTTCTTTCTGTATATTTTTGACTGACTAAATAGAATAATAAAGAAACCTAAAATAACCGGCAATAGTTTTGTGGTTGTGTAATATTTAACAAGATGAAGACGTGTCATATCGGTCACAGGAAGGAAAGTAATGATTATCAATATATGCATAATTTTGATATCCGGTAAGGATTGTAAAAACAGTATAATTGACCTACATCTTTATTAATAAAAAAAAAATAGTTAAATTATAGAAAATTATATCTATAAAAAGCTCTTATGTATGGTTATTTTATATTATATGGCTGTCTATAGAAAAATATATTTATTATGTAATATAAAATAAAGTACATATGTGTACAAATTATACTAGCAATTGTAAAATATTTTTCATGTAAATAAAGTAATTGCGATTTTTGTTTTTAGCATATATAAATTAATGACGCCACTGCAGAAGTGATCTACTGAATAAATGAATATTTGCAATATAATATTTTGTTATAAGGAATATTACGTTATAAAATAAACAGTATTATTTACAGAGATTTTCCAGAATATGCAAAGTAGAAAAAGTGCCAAATAGTACGATATAAAAATGATGTTACTTTACAATCGGTTTGCCAATTAACTTCGTGTATAGCAATAACCTTTCATCTTCTTATGCCTGCACATTCATGCTGTTAAAGAAACTTTTACTTTCTTTACAAAACGTACTAAGCTTTATATCCTTAGTGTCTGTATATTTGATAATTCAAAGTATATAATATTGTTTATTACTTAACAATACAAACTTACTAATGTTACAAAAAGTTGCAAATTTAAGTGAATTCTTTGTGCACTGAAAAAAATAGAGTTTTGATCTATTAGCGGAATTTTTCTTAAATATGCTTTAAAAAGAAAAACCCGTTGGTACAATGCGATTTCTTCAGAATCAAGAAGAATTTGATTGATTTTAAAATATTGATCTTTTTGAGTTGCACTATGGTATAAGAGTGACTACAAGAAGTATTATGTACCTTCAATGGCTCAGCGGTATAACGCCTAATTTGCAAAACAGAGTTCCGTAATAAGTAAACCATTTTTTACACTAAAAAATGGATTCATGGTCTCAGAGTAAATCTTCTTTAATATCGACTTAATCGGAAACTGTTTGCTGTAAAATGATTCTTCTATATAATTAAGAAGAATATGCTTAGGATATTGGTTTTAAATTAAATTATTATTTTATTAATAATTAAAAATATTATTATTAAATTTTATTAATAATTAATTAGTATTATTATTAAATTTCTCAAATTTTTCAAAAGTAGATTCCGTTTAATTATAGAAGAATCTGCTTGATTATACAAAAATCATTTTAGAAGAAGCAGATTTTCAATGAACAAGAGTCCATTTTTTTCAGTGTATCCATCGCAAATTAATTGTCTTTCGATAATATCTAAGCTGATATTATATAAGTCTATTTAACAATTTCTTATATACTACCTCATTGTTGGACTCAGTTGAAATATATATAAACCATTAAAACTCCTTCGTATGATATTGAAGTTCATACAAATTAAATACTGCGAAATACTTTGACAGTTTAAATAATTTTGCTTTAGTTCGGGAAATTGGCATCGCAAATTATATACCAATTATATTTATAAATTATCGGTCGGAGCAATACCAAATCACCATTCTATTACTCGTACAACCGTAACGGATCACAAGTTATTAATAATAAGAATACAAGCCTATTATAAACTGAACGTTGGATGGAAGTGCAAATGTTCATTATAGCTATTTCGCGGTTATATATAGTTATACACGCGACAATCGAGCCGGAACACTAAATTACGGATCGTTTCCATTTTCCGTGATATGCGTTTCACTAGCAATAAGGACACAAAAAACACTTCTGATGCTATTGATGTATCCATTTTGTATAAATTTATTTGTTTACTATTACTTCATACGTTGATTTTACAACTCTAGTTGCAACCGCACGCATACACGTGGACTACAGTATATATTCCTAAGTTACGACTTTTAATTAGAAAATTAATGATACTCGCGCAATGTTTTAAAGAATGAATCGTTGGATTATTTCGAAATGTTTAATTACACCGCGAATTTAACTTTTTATTTGAAACTAATTTGTCTTATGTAAAATGTATAGACCTTTAACGCAACGGTTACAAAATTATAACTATGCTAAAGAAAGTGAATTTTTCTTTGACTATATTACTTCTGCGTACCGAGATTTTATTAAAAAATTCCTTTCATTGTAAACTTAATTATCGAGTAATCAATGTATCCGCACCCTAAATTCAACTATTCCGAGAAAACAATCGTGCCTTATAATTCAATCCCCAAAGTTTTTGAATAAAAAATTTACCACACAATTCACAATCACCCATAAATTTGGCATTTCTCCTTTGAAATCATGACGTTACATTGTATAACGAGAAGGGCGTGGAACTTAATGAAGTAGTAATATCTATAGTCCTTTTGTCATTTAAATTTAAACTCAAATAGTGATAATAAAATATTTTGTTTCGTTTTCTATTTTCATAAATGTCGTGTGTAATAATTAATACGTATACTACACGTCTCAAGAATATTATTTTGAAAATGTATTATCTTTAAATATTTGTTTCGTTAAAATTACAAATTTTCTGCGAGAAAATATTAGACTTTACGTACTTGACTCAGCATTAATAATTATACAATATCGCAAATATATATGATGCATATAAGTTTTATCAATGCTTTATTTAAAAATAATAAAAAAAATTGAAATTATCTTTTACCACTCCCTTGTGAGTATATTTTACGTAATATAAATTAAATAGATTAGGAAACAGCATAAAGTACGACATAGGAAACATACAGTAGTTAGTCAGGAAATATATCTTTATATAATGTCACCATAACTATAATACAACATAGCTGTAATAATAACAAGGCATATAAAAGAACTTATTATACTAATTTATTTTCGATGTTTCAATTAATAAGACTAAAAACGTGCATGGTCTCAATGGCTCACAATAAAAACGTTCGTACAACTCCAGTACATTTACCAATCTGTGTATATATGTTCAATTATAAATGTTGAACTATTCTAAATACACGCATGTCTATTCCATTGCTTACAAATCACGCACCGAGTCTTTCATACCTATATTTTTAAACTACCTGAAAGAGTAGAGTAAAATAAAAAATGAATCAATCTCGATTTGTAAAAAAAAAGAATGGTATATATCGATCAACGAGTCATCGTGAGCCCCTGGACGCTGGCAATCGCACGTGCGACCTGAGGAAAAGCAAGGAATAGTGAAAGTGTATATGCACGTTCCCCACGTGGCTCGACGGTACCGATCGAATCAACCGCGACGCCGGTCCTCAATCGTTTCCCGGTGCTCGGTGACTCGAGTTTCACTCGCGAGGTTGACCATGTCACCTCTACGTTTCGTAGGAACCTGAGGGTGAATAAGGAGGTTAGTACTTATAACTTTTAGATTATATAGATTGTTCACTTGTGGTTATAGGTTTCGTTTTTTTTTATATTTATATATACATATACACGTATATTTATATGGTGGCAGTTACGTCAAATTGTTGCGTAAACGGTGGCCGGAAAATATTAGTCGAATAGCGGATGAAAGTTTGTTGATTGATGAAATGCGGTTTTAGTGCGTTTGTCCTCTACGGTAGGGAATATATACATGTAATGTTGAAAAAATACCTTCCAGCAAAGTTTTCTCTTTGTGATTATATTATAAGTTAAATAATTTATTGTCATATGGATGAGCTGTTTACTTCGATTTATTCGAAATTATTATGTTACGTAAATAGGTTTTGTTATTTCATGTTATTTAAATTCGTGATATAATATTTATATACCTATGCACATTTTTAAATATGTAATATGTAATTTAAAAATATTTTGCTACATGCGTAGTAGGTTGAAATAGATTTTATGATTGCGTTAACAAATATTTATAAAGAAAGTCGGCCACTTAATTAGAATATACTCGAGGCAAATTTTCGTTACTCTATACCTCTCACATTCTTGTATTCAAAGTTATCTATGCATGCTTTTTCGTTGCGCATAATTAAAATGCAAATTGTTGAATATTATATCGACATTTATCTTCTTTACTGCCTATTATTAATTTTAATTAAATTTCTTATTTTGCATATTATTTAAAAAATTACTAATTTACTAATTGTTATAATTATTAATTTCTATTGTAAATGATTGGTTAAAGCTTTTATTAAAGAAACGTCGATTGTTATTGATTAAAAGTTACTAATTATAAGGAAAAGTCATTTTTTTGAGATAAATATACAGTAATTTTTAAAAAGCATATACAACTATTTAATCTAAAGAAGAAATAATAACATTAATAATAATATTAGGATTAAAACAGGAATTGGTAACTATTTTTAAATTGCTAACTTCATTTGTGGCACAATTAAATAAATATAATTATATTTTTTTATTCGATCAAAATAATTTTATATAAATAAATATTATAAAATTTTTTTAAATCTTGAATGTATATTGAACGTGAGCTATTTTAATATTACTATCTAATAATATATTATGGTAATCAGATCTTTATTTATTACAGTGCTTAAAAATATTTTTTTAATAATAATTTATTTGTGTGTTATACTTACTTGTTTTTATCATCATCAAAGGTGATTTCATATAGTAAATGTAAGTGTGTAAAATTTGTTGTTTCTTAGTAAAATGAATCTATATATATATATATATATAATCTTATTTGTATATAACATGTGCATTGCAATCAAAACTTTTAACAGAAAATTTTACGATTCTTAAGATATGCTATTGACATTCGTTTAGAAAGATGAAAAAAGTGACTAATATTATCTTTCTTTTATATGAAATATAATATTACATAAGCTATGAATAAGACAAGGTTAAGCAATCTCAATATTAAATAATAAGTATGAAAGTTGTAATACGTATTACAATTTCATGAACTCATTGTTTTGCGCATAAATTTTAAATTTTCAAAAGAAAATTCACTTGCTGATAGAGATTATTACACAATCTAGAATGATTTTCCTTCGCGACCTTGAAGTAATAGAATTATGTAAACGTGCAACTGAAAACTATTCTTTGTGCCATAATTTGCAATTATATTATATTTACACTTAAAGTTACTTAATATATTCGAAAAAATATTATGTATTATGTATTGCACACTGTTCATGGAAGTCAATTAACAAAATGGTCTAATAAGTAATCACAATTCTCAAAAAAATTGTTTTAAATATAATTTGTTGTGGTGCTCCGTAGAATAGTTTGATTTCGTAATGCAGTGTAGTTCCACAACAAACTTTCTATACGCTATTTGAGAATACTTCGTGCACTGTCAAACATCGTTTTCTACAACTACTTAGAAACCCGTCTAATATTATCTCCGAACGATTCATAAACGGTATATTCAACCTGACGTTTTAATGAAGATTAAGTTTCTGCATAGAATGACTATAATTACTCGTTATTAATAATTTGACAAATAGATTTTTTTATTCGAGTCGATAATTTGCATAGAAAATATCGTTGATAACATTTACGATAATGTGAGTGTATATCTATGTGTGTATATATTTATATATAAATGCACAAGTGATTTGAAAATTTTGTATGCGGCCTTTAGTTTTATTCGGTAAGTAAGTAAGATTCAACTATTTCATAATATATTACATGTATTGCGAATAAAATAATATATCAGGTAATAAATATAGTGCAAAATGTATTATTTAATATTTTCTACTCGAATCGCGGATATAAAAATGTAACAAATATAATTGTACTGAATATAACCTATACTTTCATATCGTATTTTATTAAATTAAATTAATGAATTTAATAAATATAGTCTCTTAAAAAATAATGACTTTATATATACGTGTCTACACCGAGTTACAAACAGTTTATAACTACACTATAATATTTAATTTTATAAATGGTTCCAACATTTTTGCACTGTTCGCAAGATCGAATCAATAACATTAAAGTAAAATATAAATTAAAAAAAAAATGTCGCACGAGATTTCAAATAATAATCAGATAAAGACAATTTATCGGAAACAAATTCATCTTGATAGCGCACGCGAGAAATTACATAACTGTGTAATGCACAACGAAATTTACTTAAACAATGTAGTCTTTAATTTTCCGACACGAAGATACGAATCGGAGGAGGGATCGAGCAGTGATCGTCGGTGATTCGAGTACTGTCCACGAAATCCACGCGAGTGCGAAAGCGAGAGCTGTTACTTTTTCTTCATTGACGGGATCGCATGTAGCGACGTTTCTGTCGTAAGTGTACAAAATAAATAGCCGTGTACCGATGTCGATGTGTTCCTTTAATTTGTTATGGCTCTTTCTCTTTCACTTTACGGACGGTTAGTTATCCTGTGTAACGTTTTAATCGAATTAACGAGTTGATATTCCGTATCTCGGAGCATCAATTTACATGTTACTTGAGATTTTCAACTCTGCTCCGTTGCACCCTATCATTCTTCATTTCGGGAGGTTGTCAATCGCGAGGGATACGAATTGAAACTTATAAATATACTTTCTACAAATGTATTTTAAATTTATGTTTACGATAACTCAATAGGAAACATTTGAATGTTAGAAGAGAAAACTATTAACAATTCGAAATTCAATCGAATATTCAAATATTTTATTTATTTCATTTGCAATAGAAAACTATTCACACAGTTCATGTATTTATTATAAATAGTCATTAACTTTTGTTAGTAATTATACAATTACTTTGTAAATGTGCATGCATCTTTATCTATATAGATCGCTGCAACTACACACACACACACACACACACACACACACACACACACACATATATAGTTATATTCAACTTATACTAAAAATAGACGTCTCTATACACTTATTTATAAAATTGAATTATAGTTGACACGTACAATATTTTGAAAATTTGTATTTGTCACAAGCGTTTTGTTTTAATACGTTGAATCCTGCTTGGAGTATTATACAGTTAAATTAAGTATTTAGTTACTTTTAATTTTTTTATGAATGACTGTTGCACTACAGTTTAAATAAACTTGAAATATATTTAAAATTTAAACTAACATACCGTTGAACAAATTACTTTAATAATACCAATATTCTTCTTATTTAAATTAATTACGAAAATATAAATATTCTTATTGGTTGAAAAATCTGTTACTCAGGAGTAATTTAAATAATTACGTAGCACAAAAAAGTACTTTATTTGAGTGTAAACTAGTTAGCCAAAGATCTAGTTATAATTTAGTAAATTGCTTTCAAGTGTGATAATTAAAGTTAGTTAATTGAGGACATTTATCGTCGTAAAGTTATCCCATTTGTGTGCCAAACTGTAAACACATGTTATAATTTACAATGGTGTTTCTTTGTCGTCAAATTGTATATTTTTATCAATTTATAAAAAAAAGTCATCGGAACATAATTTCAATAATAATTCTATTTAATTTTATACAAAAATCAATTTAATATCCTTCACAAAATACAAAATATTTTAATTTTCAATTTTTCGTATTTTTCACTTTTCCTATGCAAGAGAGATTTCACTTATTATAAAGGAAAAGTAATAAACCTGTACAATATACATATATAAAGAAATGTGATTTTTACTTTCATCGGTTACGTAATCACTGACCAAAATCTATTATGAAATTTTAAGAACCTTTTTTGTCAATAATATACTTACAATTCTCCCAAAAAAATCTCTTGCGTAACTAATTTTTACCGATTCAGACGTAACTAAACGTTTTTCTTTAATTGACAGTATTGGTAGAAAATGTTGAAATGTAAAGAAATGTTTTTGTACAACAATAAAAAGATACCATTTTATAAATTATAACCGAACTCAACTAGACGTCTATGATTATGAGTAAATTTTTTTATTATATATAATTTATGTGTTAACAGTTATTTTAATTAGCGGATATTGAATGAAACATATGCATAATATTTTGTACATCTACGAAGTCCACGTTACTTTCAACAAATATTTTATAATAAACTTTTTTATACAAAAGAAAAAATTATTTATAATAATAAATTAACAAAGTTAATAGTTGCAGCTCATTAATTGAAGCTAATAAAATGACCTGTTGATATGTTATTCGGTGATTAGGAAGTGATTAACTAATACCGATTTTTACGTAATTAGCATAATTTATCACGCAACCGAGAGAAAAATTAATTGAATATTTTATGAGCACTCTTGAATTCAACAATTATTTAACGTCTAAAATGAAAACAGAGATTTAAATAGCTGTACTTTTACAATTGATTGTTTTACATGTCATTTTAATAGATAAGTCGCATAAATATGCTAAGAAATATATAAAAAAATTATTTCTGTATTGAGATTGAAGAGATTGAATTATTTCAGATTTATTCTGTGTTAGTAAATCTGATAACAATAGGACAACAGGTGTAAATATCATCTCGACGATATACAGATGCGATCTATAATAATGAAATTTGCAAAACATTAAAATATGATTAATTCGTTCTTTCGAAATATAGTTAAGATTCCACCGTCATATCAAATTGAAAGAACAATAGTGTACGTTACATCTTCATAAAAGGGAAAGGTCCATTTTCACTTACTGCGAGCAAATAAAACGTTAATACCCGTAAAAGTAAATTAAATATATAGCTATATACGCGGATCGTCGCCTGAATTCGTAAAATGAGAGGAACCGCAACGAAATAAGCTACACGTAGTAAGATTAAATGGAAACCACAGAAAGCTAATCTACACCGGGATTCCAATGAAAGTGAATTTTCCCACTTAGTTACTTCCAGCCGGTGAATTTCCTAGCCTATCAAAATATCGTTAGAGGTATACATCGATTAGAGGTTAGGCACTTCCCTCGAAAAGGAATCGGTGGTAACCGGAGGATGCCCGCGTCGACCAATAATCGGTCTGTACCTATATATCCCCGAAGAAAGGAGAAAAAGTGCGGGCGCTTGAGCGCGTAATAATCAACCGCCTCTCTACTTACCTTTTCGTAATCGATAGAAATCCAAGCGGGCGCGCGCGCGCGCGGCGCGGAAGTCGCTCATAGAAAGTCGCCCGGCTGCCTCACTCGCCAGGATCGGTGTAACTTTACTCGGCCGTCGTCGCTTGACGCATATACTACACAGTCTCTCTCTCCGAATCGAAAATGTCGAGTTCGATCGTCAGGTGCGGCACTACCGATTATTGCAACGGAAACACATTGTACGCCTTCGGACGCGTCGTATTTCTCGTTATTTTCCTACTATTTTTCTTCTGCTCGGGTTTCGTACTCAGACTCGCTGTCGAAGTATTCGTCTTCAAGTGCCGAACGATCCACGTGTGCTGACGACATGCGGGGGAGGAGGACTCGGGTATCCCCGGCACCCGACCTCCTTTTCATACCAATATACCAACTGGCTGTTATCACTTATAGGTATATATTTTTTTATTTCTACATGTACAAACCTTTCATTTTCTCTATGCGTATATCAATGGGATTATCTAACTAACTGCATCATTGGTGATAGGGGGCCTTTCTAATCTTACTATCTCCGGCCATCCCGGTACTCGTTGTAATTCTAACCTTATGTACGTTGCGTGACCTTTGCGGCACCGGTCTTACAGCGTTGTTTTATCTTCTTCACAAATGATTCACTAATATATACAAATATCCACGATATACCTTTTAAATAGAAAATTATGGCGTATTACTTTAAATAATTATAAAATCTATTTTAGAAAGCATACTTTTATTTAACTCTTGATCAAGTTGAAAGGTGATATCGTATCAGTTGTTTTCACTTGATTATTTAAATGGATTTTAAGCTTGTTTAACATTGTGTTCATTGGTTTATTTGATTATATGCATTTAAAGGTGAGAAGATATCGAAGGCCATGTATCATGTCACTTTAGAAATAACTTTTATTTCATCAGTGTAAAACTGAAATTCTTGTTTACTTTATTTAAGTAATATTACATGACAGTTTATTTACTGCATTTTTTATAACACGAATTTTACATGAATTCTATGTAATGATTTACGATTTAAAAATAGTAATATTTCATTAATATTTATAAAAATAGCAAGTTACTTTTAAAAATAATTATTGCACGACAAGACGAAAGCTATATCTTTTAAGCATTAATTAAAACCATTGCTTATATTGAGTTCATTAACACTTGCCTTTTCATTAATACATAATGCGAGATTATACACATTACTCAATGTGAAAAACTGTCTTTAATTTGTCACCCCAACAACTTTCTACGACAAAACATTCAATGATTTTTGCGCCGGCGTAGCAAAAAATAATGAACTTGCTACATCATCTTCCCGACTACATAATGCAATTTTAATGATCAACTTTGTATTGCTGCGAATGAAATAAAAAAATATACGACTACAAATGTGAAATCGGTATGGTCAGAAAGTAGTTTTTGTTAGTCGTAAAAGACGCAATTTTTAAAAAATAATAATAATCTACGTCAGTAATAAGTATACTTACTTTTCCTTTCTGCTGCCGTTAAACATTAATTTTCCATACCCATCGTAATAGTCGAATGTCAGACGAACTATTGAGCTATTAATTTATCACACATTCATTTAAAATATTGCCTACATTTTTTAATATTTATTTTCATACATTTTGTTAAAAATTAAAAAATGCATTGTTTGTTCGCTTATAAATAAACATTTCGTTTATCGAGCAAATTAAATTTAAATCAAAGTATACATTTAAATACTTACATTTAAGGAAATAAATCTTTTTTACTTAAAAAATATTTACACAAATTGTATAACCAGAACGTTTGCAATCGTATATCTCTCCGCCATTGGTATTTATTGTGTGTACGCTAGAAATGGTACTGGTACATTTAATTCAGCGATTAACATTCGAGTAGTTTATTCACCGACGATATATACGTAGGCACCTAAAAACTTTTACTCGTTGATTGCGCAACGTATATAAACACGCCCAAGTAAAACGCATGGAATGTAAAAAAAAAATGATTCGTCGCCGGTGTATCTTCACTTTCGCATTCGGTGCACGTGCGCCGGTATTACTGAGGCGCGGAGCCGGACGAAAATTTTTGTAGTACCGCGCCGCTGGTCCGAGGGTCGTGTTGATCACCTGCCGGATGTCGTTCGACAATTAAAAATTGTAAGTCATTTTTGTATTTAAATATTCACTGGTCTAAATTATAATATAAATCAATAATTAAATAATAATATAAAATATTAAAAATTTAAAAAACATTTTTGTTTTTAATTAGATTGTATAAAGTGTAAATGACTTTAATGTACACAGTATGGTCTATTAATGTACACACTGCTATTTAAAATCTATATAAACAAAATTGCTTGAAAGAAAATAATATTGTGTAATTAGAAATTGCTTAGATACAACATTTTTAATTAATACGTAACATGTATACCACGTCTGATACACTAACTTTAAAGTTTGTATAATATATCATTACAACAGAAGTGATATAAAAATATATAGTAATTAATTTTTTACCTGATAACAATGTCTACCTATTACCTGAGTTTCCTTCTTTGTACGTTTATTACTTATACAGATATACAGAGAGGTACAACTGCATAGTTTGTAGTAAAAAGTGACCAGGAAAATTATTTCTTAAACATACGTCAATAACATAACATGAATTGATTTGTTACGAGAAAATTACTAAACTTTTTGAGCTTATGATTTCTACTCGAAAGTTGTAATTCACACAGACAATACGCGTCTCAAATAAAAACCAAATGTACGACCATTGTGCATTTAAAAACAACGTGCGCATTTAATTTTAAAGTAATGATAGAGTGCTTTATTTTATTTTACGTGATTTGAATACAAGTGAAACAGGAAATCAGGTACTTGGATTATTTTTAAAAAAATGTTCAAATTTTTTAACTGAGTTATATTTGTTATTTTACTCTATTAAAACATCTTGAAAATTGTAACAACTAATTTAACATTGTGATACAAGAGAAACTTTATTGACTTTAAATATTAATAAATTCCTTATTCACGTATAATTATTTTAAATATTATTTCTTTACGTCTTTTTGAAAAGGTACGATTATTTAACTAATATAATTAATATAATTGTGTACAATTATTTGTCATAAATTGTTGTGGAAGAATTATTTATTCTAATTGGTATCTACTAATTATAAATAATCCAACATTGTAATTATTTTAATAGTCGAGTCAACGTTCTTTCGCACTATCTATAATAATAAAAAAAAAAGATAAAAGTCTATATTCTATTTAAGTGATAATTATTATTAATTGTAAATGTCAAAAACTTGGGAATACAATTGATACTTGTTGCATAATTTATATAGATAGATTTGCAGAATAAGTAAATTACCTTTGTGTTTTTAGCTTCTGTTGCAAAAGAAACAAAAAAAATACACTTTTTGAAAGTTGAGAAAGTCGAGAAAGGAGTATAGCATAAAGGTTTGGAAAACGTTTTTATTATTCTTCCCCCGGCAAAATGAATAAAATTACATAATTTGAAATTCCTTCTTGTAATACAGCATATAGTTTTGTATGTGTATCATAAATGAGAATTAATGATAATTTTATAATGTAATAGAAAATTCCCATGAGATCAATGTGTACAATAACTATATCTATTGAATTAAATTACGCGATAAAGAGAACAAAAGTAAGATATTACAGAAAACGTACAACTAAATTTTGAACGATTATCGAGTCGAATTAAATTATATAACATGCTGTTTAAAAATAGTACACGAAATCACCATAGATGCGAAAGTATTAATTTTATGTATTTTACACAAAAGTACTGATGTAGATTGAAGTGTAATTTAACACATTATATAATGTAATAAATAACATCACGGTTAAATCTTTAAATATTTAAGTAAAATAATCTTAACCAAGCCTCGTATTATCTCGAGTTCCCGATTTCCTTTTCTCTTTGTGCGAATTAAGAATAATCGATATAATTCATGCCACATGTATATAGTGTTCGAAAAAAGATTTTTAATTCATTAGCTTTTCCATTGCAAGTCTGATCGTTAAACTGTCATTAATTAGCATTCGACAATCGTTACAATACTTGGAGCCAATTATAAATTTTGTACGGTAACTTAACATTATTTACAATATATCATCTCGCAAACTAACGCGTTTAATTTCTTATAATAACCTTATTAATATAGGTACTTCGGATGACCAAAAGTTCAATTATAAATCAATTCGATATTTACAGGGCGGAATTAAATCGATAACTCGTCTTAATTCTTTCCCAACCTGCTTGAAGCCAAAAACTTTTACCGGACGCACAAAGAAAGTGAGAGTGAGAGTGAGTTTATCCTTGATGCGTTCATACATTAAACTTGATTTAATGGGTTTCCACGCGGCTATTTGTGTATATATCTACGGGTTTTTCATTTCGGATTATTGAGCTGCTACCAAAGGTGCAACTTTTTTTTTGCTTCCGTGTAGAGTGTTTGTAATATCGTTAAGGCCATCGACATTTTTTTTTGTTTTAATTGGATAAAATTTCTTCCCTTCGAAATGTTATTTAAAACGAATTATACCTGTATTATATAATTATTTACAAAATTACAATTTCAAATAGTTTATATTTACTATGGGTTTGGTTTATAATTTAGTCGACAATCTTGATCGTGGGATGAACGTAGATGTGTTTAGTTCAATTATCAATCTTATCTTTCACGCAATCTTAATTCTTCTCGATGTATGGATCATCTTAAATGCTACTACCACGTGAAACAATTTTAATCAGCTTCAACTGAAAGAAAGTAAATTAAGAATTATAAATTAAAATCAAAAATTTTTTATATCATTTAGCAATTTATTGTATTAATTATAATACAGAATTTAATACAATAAATTTTTAATTAAAAGAAAACAAGTGAAATTTATTCACTGACGTAAATTATTAGTTTTGTGATCGATAAAAATTATCTGCATAATATTATTATTAAGGTTAACGAGAAATCGTTACAAACTTGAAATTATTAAAAAATTAAATATCGCTGTTGTATTTTCATACTTTATTTTGAATAAGCGTAATTATGGGTGCATAATCCGCTGCAATATGCATCATACGTTGTGACCTTGCCATACAGTATGACTTTCATGCAGGAATATATACAAACTATATACCAGTAAAAACGGACAAAACCAACTTGTTATACCTGTTTTACTACTCCGAATTCATAATCGCAGAAGAAATATCTGTAAAATTTGGGTGGCACTATGTTTTAATTTGTATACGTTGATAATACATAAAATAGTATATTATATAAGAATGATGGGATAATATTTACGTAATGCGCGAAAAAATGTTATCTAAGATGCTTCAAAAAAATAGGACGATCGGTGAAAAAAATTGATAAATCCTCCTTCATTTCCGTTAATTATACAGTTTATATAAACAGATGATTTAATTATAAAATAATAAATCAATTATTTTAACGCAATTAATTTTTTGCAGTAACGACAAAATTTCAATTTTTTAATAAATCCACGACAATGTTTACTTACACTCATCAGAAGATGTACATTAAAAAGCAACAGTTGATGTACAAAACAATAAATAACAAAACGCGCATCGGCAAATCGTTCTCATTACCAAGATAATTTCACTATAATTTCATCAAGTCCAAAAAAGACCTCATAAAAACATTCTTTCTCGGTCTCTTATATTCCTTCGAACGATATAATTTTAACATTTACATTTAAGCAGATGTACAGAGATCGTAAACAACGAAACCAGTTCATTACGCCAAAAAAGATACGTAGCTTCTTTAAAATCGATTCCAGTAGTGCGTCATGGAAAATGAAAATTAAACGTACACAAAAGAAACTTTTGCGGTTGTATCGTTAAAAACGGCCGACTATGCAATTACGAGAAATGGTACCACAAAGTAAGAAGGGAAAATCCGTGGATGCAGTTTTCGAAACCAAACGCATCTTCTTGTCAAGTGTAAAATACTCATTGGTTCCTTTGTATTGACAAACTGGTCATACTTGCACGCACAACAGAGGTTACATTTACTTGGGAGGTCAAAAAATAAAATTTCATTTACGTAAGAATAATATTAATGTGATTTTGTGAATTAATTGTCATTATATATGTATACGAAATACATAATATAAAAAATTCATAATTAAAAAAAGGATAAAGTTACACAATAGTTATGTAAAAACTATAGAAGAGATAATGCTATCGATGTATATACTCCAATTTTTCATCGCTGACTGAGTTTAAATTAGCATTATTAATTTATGCGTTACATAAAGAAAAAAGTCTCAAAATTAGTTACAGTTTCCGGCTTCCATTTTATATTACTAAATTTTATTTTTCTTAGAAGCAATACTTCAATTATTTCTGTTTGATAAATATAACTACGCGAATTTCCTTAATAAACCAGTTACGTTGCGACAAGATTATTTTATAAAGAAAATAGTATTCTAGCCTACCTCATACGATAACAGATAATACGAAAATATATTAACATCATTTAGAAAATAAAATAAAATTATATAGTTCAATCATTTTCACTAAAATGTCAAACGTGAAATTTCATGCATGTAATTATTATACTAAATATTTGTTGATTAATTATTAGAAAAAAGTGAAAAAAAATGTACATTTGCTTATCCGTAACTTAACTATTTGCTGAATTTCAGTCTAAAATACTGTTGTGTTTTTTTGAGAAATCTCTTTCTAAAAATGTCAAGTGAGTGCACCCCGTTGTAGTTAGGTTCACATTTTGGTAAGACCTTTTTCGGAAACGCAATGATATTTTAATTTCAAATTCAGCTTACACTTAGATTATTGATAAAAGAAGGTATCTCTTCTCTTTTTCTTGCACGCACAGTTTTATTTGCAGAATTATTACCAATCGTCGCGTTTATCGGTAAGGTAGGGAGGATAAATATTGACTAAGGCACCCCGTTAAATTATATTTTGAAGATGTAAACTAAGGTGAATACTTTATAAATATTCCATGTAAATTAAAAGTAGTTTTAGTAATTTATTTTGGTTAGTATAGTAATATATTTTGATAACCATTTTTAAATAACATTGTAGACAACGCTTCCGTAAGTGTAAACAGGATTCATAATCCGGAAACCTTGGCCTCTGCAACTAAGTGATATATCCAATGAACAGAAATGTCAGTGCGTATATGTTTAAAATAAGACAAAACTCATTAATTAAGTCTTGTTGCTGCTGTCTGTAATTACTTTCACGTATTCCTGATGAATGGGGTTTCTTACTTGATAACTAAAAATTAAATTGTAAGAAATTAAAGAAACCAGCTTGTACCAAGATGACGTGAGAAAGTTGTAGTGTATGAAATATTTACTACTTATGTATTTCTTATGTAAATAAGCTTCCCATCAAATTTCTTTATTATAACTAGAGGGATTCCTAAGGCAATTTAATTTATATAAATAGATTTAATTTATAAATAGATAAGCAGATACGAAATACGACGTGCAGACATATAGGTAGAATATATATATGTAGTTATTGGTAAGTAGCTCGGTAGGTGTGCAATATATAATCAGTTGTGTAGCTAGGTAGATAGGTAGCTAAACTCGTAGGTGGCTAGCTGGAAAAAGAGGTGAGCGCTTAACCTTTAGACTGCCGGCATTTTTGCCTTATAAATTGATATTTTTTATGTTCAAAATTTATACATAAAAGCACCTCATATCTCTAGAGTAGTTGTCAAGGTCACAGGTGGCTCATATATGAGCCAGTCCGGCAGTCTAAAGGTTAAATAAATAAGCAAATGAGTAAGTAAGGTAAACAACTTAATAAAATAGGGTAAACTTTGACAAATGAAAGACGGACCCTTTAAGGAAAAATGAAAAAAAAACGTACTAAATAACAACAAAGGTATATAATAAAATTTTTACTTTAAACTAGATACAATAACAAATATTTCCGTCTAAGATCAGCTTTCAAAAATAATTTTAACAAGTAAAAAAAAAATAATAAAAAACGGAATCATTTTGAGGTTCTCAAAAACTGCCGGGCAAGATGGACACCCTAAGGAAAATACAATAAAAATTGTTTAAATAACAAAAAAAATGTAAGAACATAAATAAATTATGATTTATCAGTGTTTGGCAGGTTTATTACTATTTACATGCTATTTCGGTGTAATACGCATTATGCTTTGTTGCAGAATTCACTGATAATTTTTTTTCCCAAAAGCATCAATAGTAGGTTTTAAGTTTTCCTCCAACCAATTTCCTTGGTCCGATTTACGCATGTACTTGTAGACTATTTTGATGTTCGATCCTGTATCAATGTAAACGTAGGGGTGTCTATCTTGCCTGGTTTAATAAAACGAATTTTATTGCTGTGTAAAAAAAGATAAATTATTATTTATTAAATACGAGTAAATATAAAGTCTTACGAGTATTTTGGTGATAATCAAACGATAAAAACGAAAACTAGGATATACCCTTTCTTACCTTTGTAATATCGTAAGCCGAGACCCGAAAATCAAACTGTACAATTTACATGGATGTTGTCGCTTCGGTTTTCAATGATGGACTGAAACTTAATTGCTTAATTGCTTACAGTAATGTAATAAGTTTACGTACAAAGTATAGCGAAGCTTACTATAATTTATGCCGAGAAAACTACTTGTGTTCATTTTGCCCTGACCTCCCATAGTATGTAGGCTATACATCTTATAAAAATACTTAATAATAAAATTTACGTTGTACAATGCCATGTTATTTATAACGTATCGTTATACTTTGATCTCCCATTTGTAA
Organism: Theocolax elegans; assembly: GCA_026168455.1. NCBI lineage: Eukaryota > Metazoa > Arthropoda > Insecta > Hymenoptera > Cerocephalidae > Theocolax > Theocolax elegans. Next base: position 77,877,610 of record CM047426.1, on the reverse strand, counting down.
AAAAAATCTTTTCTAATTTGGGAGTTATTGGATTGTTGGAAAGCATAATGAACAATGAAAACGATCCTATGAGTAATAATTTTAATTATATCTACTATCACAATCCAATCATATCGTAAGTTACACTATTTCTTACAAATATTATTTTTAAAAAATAATTTCATTTATTTCGCAGATGAATCTGAGATCGAGGGGTTTAGTGACACTATTGTGGACACTATTGGCAACGTTCATCCTTGTTTCTTGTGAAACTTTGTCGAAAGAACGTGAGGTCGACACGTCCCTCAAGAGTACCGGTAAGAAACGAAATAGCAAGTACTTGGAACTCGAAGATCTCAACTCCTTCGATTCACCTTCCGCTCTATTGGTGAAGGAGAACGAAGAATTTGAAAATGCACGACCCAGGAGAGATACTGTTTCTAATCAAAAGACTAACGTCAGAGTCACCAGACAAAACCAGAAGAAGCAAAGGCCTGGTTTCTTCTGGACCCTCGCCAAGGTCACCTTTCAGGTTTGTTTCACTTTTTATAGTACAAAGGTATCAAGAGTGTGTATGTATGATATATACTTATGCACATACATTACATCTAAGCTAGTCTAAATTTATTTCAATGAAAACTATTTTTTGTAATTTAATTTTAATTAACATCATTTTAGTCAATTAACTGTCATAGTCTATAAACGTTTCATAGTTCATACCTATATATAGAAACATCATCTCCTTAATCAATATAATCCATCATTATTAACAATTATGTAACAATATTTTCACTGCACTTTTTTTTATCCAGTCGTAACGATTTTTTTTTAAATGAACCCATTTTTAACCAATTTTATAGTTTCTGTCGCTCACAGTATGACATTATTTCGAAATGCAGACGAATCAGTTACTATATCCAAAGGAGATATAATAATTTATATCTTTACAATCTATATCCATTTTGTATCAATATTCCAGTGTATACTATACGCATACATTGTTCTTATATAAGGTCAAAGGAATTATAATACTTTAGGGTGAAAATTAAATTATTAAGTTTAATTCAACGATGTACATAATTCACATTTAAAATCTATATAAATTTTAAATCTAACACTTTAAAATATAAAATTACAAAAGTCTTTTATCAATTAATTGTTATCTTAATTAAGTTGCGAAAACAAAGTATTGACTACTTGATTTTCATAAATTATAAATTAATACTAGTACCTTGTCGATTGCATCTAATCTAATATCTGTAATAAAATATATATTAAAAGGTTGTATCGAAACGTTATACGCAACACGGTCGAATTTATTTATTAAGATAAACTATTGCACCGAATCGATATAAATGATACTTATAACGTAGTTATACAACTCTCGAGTAAGTATTTAGCACGTAATTAAAGTACAAATTCTTAATCTTTGTATTCTTACACATATTTTTCTTGGGTGTTCTATACAAGATCTTCTCGATAATGATTATTCTGTATGTATGCAATTTATCGTGTGTTGGATATAGAAACCTTCGACGTCAGTTATGTAAGAATCGTTGTTTAATAGGCCCGCAACCCGAAAAGCGTAAATTTATGCGTCGATTCTATGAGGTAATAGGAGGCCCGAATTCGATTACGCTACGGTGATTCAGACTCAGGTATAATGTAGTTATTTTTAACCTATTAGGCTATATTCGGAGAAATTTTAGAGGTGCGAGAGCGGAACGCCGTTGAGCTGCATTTTTTTTTAATTTAACCGTAACGGTCTAGTAACTTTTGACGTTATAAACTTCTATTTTATAAAATAATGCAAAATATCTTAATTATATTGGAAAGTTCGTTAAACTGTGAATTGTTGACATTTGTTTTTAGTATGGTAGGTCAACTGGTTACGTAAATGAAAATTTACGAGTAAACTAGTGTTTTAATTAAGTGCGAAAAATTATGTATATTCCGTAAAGCTAAAAGTTAATAAATATTTAAATGAGCGTTTACAATTTTACTAAATGCTTGTTTAAAACATAAACAAAAATTACTTTTGTTGAAACGCATATATATTCTGCAAAGTAATGTCTCAGTTTTAATGACAGAACATTTGCGAGTATAATTTATCGATAACCACAAATTAAAATAATACTACAATCGAGTTACATAATACGATTCAATACGAGTAACAAAGTTTTTTCGTGCTCTATACTAATTATACTTTGTCTTGTTCATTTTATTGGCTTTGTGTCCATTTTCATTTCAATCTTACGTTTACCTTTCGTCGCTCGTAAATCATACCCACTGGCAAAGTATAAATAATGAAAAAAAAAAACGTTGTACGAATCACCTGTTACGTACGTATATATATGTACAATAAAATAATCGACAATGACATAAGTTCGAACGATATCTCGAAATGAAAAAGTAACCTACTTAATCTTATAAGGCAAAACGAAATTTACTAACTGCGCAAAGAAAACCGCATCGAAAACAAATCGGTATATCGAAATTCCACGCTTCGAGCATCAATATCGCAGTTTTCATGAGAAAGGAAGACCGACGCACGCACCTCCGAAAAAGGTACATTTGTATCGAAAGCTCATTAGCATTTATACACCCAATCGATATTCAAAAGCTTCTTCGTCGTTGACAGCTTGGGTAACACTTTCTTTTTTTTTCCGAATGGCAACCGTCGTGAAATTAACAAGCACCGGAAGTTGTCAAAGATGATCCGAAACCTTTTTTGTTCCACTTTGTAATGTAACCGTGCAATGCACTCGTTTATGACGTGCGTATATATCGTTTTGATTTCATTTTATAACACACGCGATTATTCTTATTATGTGATCGTATACATTTATATATATTGCGTATATACTTACGCTTCTACTTTATAAACGAGTTTAAATATCGAGGATTAAAAATTCACTTTGTAATTCTGAAGGTATTTTCATATTGCAACTAGTATATGTTCGTTATGTTTTGACGAGTATTTTTATTACTTGTTATGATTTCGTTTATGATGTGCATTACATCATTTGTAATACAATATATTTATGTTTTCAGTAAGAAGAGAGAGTTTTATATACATTTACACATATACGTAAAGTATTATTTAAGTTAAATTATAAAATTTAAACCTGTATGTGCTGTTCCTTTAATTGACTCAAGTTAACAATGTAATAAATGTAAATTTTACTTTCTTCGTACATTCGTGATTTTTTATTTTGTTGTTTCATTTAGGCTCTTCGCTCAATATACTTATATATGGTTAATGATTTTGATATGCGTGTGATCAATATTATTCAATATCAATATTTATATCAATATTAATAATATAGATTCCATTTTTACTTTTTAACTATTATTAACAGTGAATTGTACAATTCAAGTTTTTGATATGTAATTAGATTTAAATAATTTATTTAAATATTGTAATAAATGCCTTATTATAAATTATACATAAAAATATTAATATTTTTTGATAATATACAATACTTGCTGTGCACTTACAAATTTAATAACTTTTCGTACATATGCTAATACTATAATATGACTAATGTAGTTTAATGTAAAAAATATTGTTATGCATAAAATAATTTATTTAATTTCACTTTTATATAATAAAGTATACATTTTCTACTTTTCATTTCTACAGTGTACGTATAAAATTATACTCGACTGATTCATTGAAGTACTTTAAATAATATTAATGTCGTTAAAGAAAAACTTTTGCATTTTGTAAATACAGCAATTTGGCAAGCAAATATAATTAGTTATAAATTCTCAAGTTAAATGAAAGTGAATGAAAATTCCAGCAGTATGCTATTCGAACTAAAAGTAAAATCGGATTCAGTAAAGATTAATTGCTTCGATTAAAATAAAATATATCATGCATTAATAATTTCTCCAGGAAAGAATTGCAGCCTCCTCTCCTCGTTTATTATTATAGAAAATCATGCACTGCGGTCACGCGTTGCAATTTTCGCTTCTTTATTTTAACGCTACATCTAACCTACGCATTATCTTCTTTTCCACGTAATGAGAACTTAGCACGGTTGTAATACTCGAAAATATTAAAAATAAACAACTTACAGGTGTTTTTTTTATAATAATAAACAAAATTTATGTAATTACATACACTATTGGAAACGTTAGTTACAGCAATGTAATAATAAAGCAATGTGCACGATATAGAACTTTCAATAGGCTATACCGTTTAAATAAGTCTAGCCCCTGTAGAACGTTTAACCCAGTCTACGCAGCCGAGTAGCCGATTGCCATTTATCCAGGCGTTTATACATTCACACAATATTCATATACGGTTGTACCTGTCTACTCGCTCTTACTCACCAACTACCGTTCAATGTTACATCTTCGGTTGACCCGGTTACATTGGCAATTATAACGGGTTGCGTATCTCGGACTTCTTTTTTTCCTTCCACTCGCGAGTTCTACCTTCCGCGGACCTTGAATGTCGTGGTAAACAACGAAAGAGGAGTCTATGAAGTAATCGCGTACGACTATAACTTTTCTATGAGTCTTTAGTCGCGTATTACGCGATCTCCCTTTGCGCTTTATTGTTCGCTCGAGTAATTCTTGACTGACTATATCTAGAGCAGTGCTCATTTTTTTCTTAATACAACTAAGCGGAGATGATAGATATTTACTTTTTTTTACGAGATGAGCCTACGATTTATGTTCTACGTCTGTAGTGGGTTTTATTTACACATGCACCTGTAGGAGTGTTTTACTGTAAGAAGGTTACGTTTATTTATAGATCAATCGTGTTTTATGGGAAGGATAATTTTCTTTTATATATTTTATTTTAATACACAGCTTTATTTTTAATATTAATGATATTCTATTAAACTCCTATTTAAATGGTACATTTAATGCTTCGAAGAGGTCAAAAATTACACATAATTTTATATAGCGAGAAAATTTTTAACAATATCTTTATCGTCATTTTTATCGTATTACGAAGATAAGAGAGTTAATGTTGTTGCAATGCACGTAAGATATTTATTTACATTTTTAGAATGTCGAATTTTTATTATTTTATAAGGAGATATACGTACGTACTCATTAATACCTGTAAAGATGCTTTTCGATGGATGTTGACGTCTGGATAATTTAAGATTTATCTAAAACTCTTAATTGTGTAATTTTATCACTATACCATTGGCATCCAATAAGCACGATTATACGTGAACATTACACTATCTCGTCTTCTAGAAAATAAAAAATGGCAAAGAGTTGCATCACTGTAAACACACAGATACAATTTGAGTTTATCGAAGTGAATAGCTGATCCGCCACGTAAAACGCGCTAAACCTAATAAATGTTAATTTTATTAATCGATACGATGAGATTACAGTTGTTTATTATTCACTGGATTTTTTGAAATAACATATATAAAATTGCTACATCTACTAGTTTTGCAATAATTTCAAGTATGTCTGCAAGTTGTGAAATTTAATTAGTCACATACAAGCATTCATAATATAAGAATCCATAATTTCATCTTCCTTGTTTTTCGCTATTCATAGAAACTTTCATTCGCCCCCTTCATTTCGCATACAATGATAAAATTCATCATCCTCGAGTGAATGTTTCATGGTCATATCCCACGAGTATGTACGTACGTCTATACTCCACAAAAATAGCGCAGTCAATCATTCTCTTCACTTTTGTTTTTTAGACTTTCAATGACACTCGTTCGGCCATTCAGCAAATAAGCCAAATAATAAACAACAGCATATCACCCGATCCTCCGAAAAAGCCAGTGAAGAAAGTGACTACCCCAAAGCCGGTCACATCCACGAACAAGACGTCGAGTTTAACGGGCTCGACGACGCAAGCACCAACGACGACAACCGAAGCCGAGTTTAAACTTACGAGACCACTACTTCAAAGTCTGGTTAGACGTAACGTTAAGGGTCTCGTGAGGCTCTTTAACATTGAGTGGCGTGATGCTCTTAACGTAAGAGACTGTTCTATTTTTACTCTATATTTTACAAAATTTGTATAATTGTAAATATCGATGCTTCTTTTATAGAAAACATAGCGTGAAACATGCGTCGACGCGATGTACACAATATTTTCAAAGAAAGATCATTGTCTTAGTAACTCATTACTCGTAGATAAAGAAAATTAATCATACCACGCAGTCAAATTGATTAACATAGAAACTATATATATTGTTACACAAATTTTTACGATTAATTATTTAAAAAAGAGGTAAAAACTCCATAAATAATAAGCACTGTAAATTACAGTATCTCACAACAGTATTCATGAACATCTCGTTTAAAAAGATATCATTAAATTCACAATTAAGACGATTAAACTCTAAAATTCCATATATCTTAATTTCTTCACTACTTGACGTAAACTTTGATGAAGGTAAATTGTAGAAAAAGAAGCGTCTAACGTAAGTAATGTAATGAGGTGCGTTCTCATTTTGGTTAAATTGCTACGTGTCTTAGACAAGTTAGAAACGGTTGTATTTCGTTCGCTCCGGTTCCTAATACAGTCTGACAAAATATCTTCTAATGTAACGTTTTCCTTGATTAATTTCATCCGGAGCGCGGCTGTGAGAAGTAATTTCACGATTATGCAACTTTTTAACCTCAAAATTGCTTTTCGTCCAAAGTGAAAATCAACATCTGCGCATCTTCCTACATCATGTGCAATCGCGGTTTTTTTAATCATTTAAGTTACGTAATAATTCATTAACGTATAATTTTAATAAATATATATATAAGTGATAATGGTGTATCAAATTACTGTATTTTATATTCTCATTTAAAAAATCAGAGTTAAAATGTATCGCTCTCTCTCTATGTTACGTTACATCGCCTGTCTTCAATTCCAGTTTAAATATTTTATTTATATTGATAATAGTATTTTGTGGGATATATATAAAGATACCGATCTAAGGATACAATAATGTATCTATTTTATACAATTTCCAAATAATCAATGCATTTCGTGCAGACGTAAAATCGTGTAATCTTGTTCAAGGTATACATTGCTTTCTCCGTAAGATCACAAATAGTTTTATTTATATGTATTGAACATTTTTTCCTGTTACATGTGTATCATACATATACAAAAAAAATAACATTTTATCTTTTTACAGCAATCCTCAGCAAATATTCAAGAGTTCCAGCGCGATCTTGGCAAGCAAATAGGCATGTACCTTCAAGACAATCCGGACAATTATTAAGGATGACGATCATGGTACCTGCAGTGTATATTTGTGTATATCTCCAGTTCGAAAGTAAATTCGATTCGCTTTAGGATTCGGAATATTCCCAAGTTTGTGAATTGCCAAAGACTCTAGAAACGAGCCGTGTTTGCGAATCTCTCATTTTTTGTATCAAAATGTACATTTTTAATACGGTAGCTTTGTATATTTATTGCGTTATGTCGCGAAACCATTAAGACGTTTCACGTTCCTATTGTTTCGACGACTGTTTTTGTGCTCAGTTATAATATCTAAGATGTACGAAGTATATGTAAATATGTGGCATGAATTTACAGAATTTAGTTGATAGAAGAATGTTTATTGTAAAAAAAATGCGATGCAGTGATAAATCATAAATATAAAAAATGACGATCGAAATGACATTTTTTGTACATTATTTGTAAATGCTACGGGAGAATAAGTTAGAGAAATAAAGATACTTTATTTTATGACTTGCTTGCAGAATACAAAAATACAAGACTATCCTATTTTCCTATACCAAAATGAATCCTCGATACTTTTTTTAAATACGTGAAAGCATATGTAAAACATCATTTGAATGCAAAGGGTATTTTCTGTGTGAAACCGCATATTTTCTGAAAACACATCTCATGTTTTCTTTATTGTTACGACATGATAAACAACTTATGTGAAAGTTTATTATTTATGGCTTAATATTTATGTACTGTAATATTGGTTTCTTTTGTATTTTTAATTATATCTTTGTTAATAATTCAAATGTAAAATATTGTTTAACTAATGGGAACAAATATTAAAAATCGGATTCAGATAATTTTTAATCGAATATACAAAATGTAAATAAAAAATGTATAGTTATTTAAACAACTGTACTTTGAAAACTTTAAAAAGGTAAGTTATTTAAAAAAATACATTATACAAATTAATAGAAAATCGAAGCTATACATTGATTCTTATCGTATAAATAAACACAAAAGTTATCCAAGGATCAAAGATATAAAAAAATGTAATATCTTTCAAAGCGCAGTATTATAAATAACGTTCCTAACGTATTTAGCCTCCTTTCATTGAAAGTATTTTCATGTAAAACGACACCTCGAAAATTAACATAAAAAATTATATTATATAATCTTCTCTTTCGTGATGGTACTTCAAAGTAGCTTTTTCAACAACAATTATAAAAGTTTAGTCAAGTTAAATAAATTAAGTTTATCTTCCAAATAGAGAAAGTATTAATAATTTAAAGTTCAATTACAGCATGAAAAGAAGCATTCAAATTTAACCCATTCAAAATGTAAATTTATCATTGTGATTACTCTCATTATATTATCTTTCAAAAGCTTAATGCAGGAGAATATTTAAGGATTATGCAATTATTATACCGATCGATAAATTATATTATATTCATTCGACGTAAACAAATTGAAAGGGCACGCAATTAAATAGTTAGAATTACCTCATACCATCAATGTGAAATATATATAAGAGAATGTGCAACAAAAATTGTCTGTTTTTTATTTAAATGCATATATTCACGTATTTTTAACTCAACAACTAATTATTTTGAAATGCATTTAAAGAAAATTTTATTAACATAGTTATTAAAATAAAGATGCTATGTAATTGATATAATTATAAATTAATAGGAAAAGAAAGATTCTGTCGGTTGTGGCAATAATATTTACTATGCTCGTTACAATGTATTTTACTATCATTCGTATTTTATGTATTTAATTTTAATAGTTGCCGCTATTTTTGAGTGCAGTATATATACATACACTTATCAGAAGATTGCTATCAATTAAGTGGATTAAATAAAACCAGTTGAAACAAAAACACTTGTACGTAATTCAGTAGAGTAAAAAAACACGGTTTTACGACTTCGAAATACCGAGATATAAAAAGGAAAGAAAGAAAGAAACAACAAACCATAAAGAACCTAGAAATTAAGATATGAGCAATCCCACAGTCTCCCTAAATGTAAAAGTAACAATAATTTCGCATCCAAAGCGGAGCTCCCGCGAATATAAAATCCTTCATAGGATCAGATACGACGATTTCAAATTACAAAATTGAAGGCGAAAACATTGTGAAAATGTAGAATTTTTAATTTAGCATTAAAATCAAGCGTCTTACCTCACGCCTTTTATGAATTTAGCTCGCGAAACGGGTCAATCGAACGGCGCGATCGGAGAGAGAAAGAGAGAAGAGAAACGAGGGGCTTAGAGTTCCCTGAGACGTCTCAATTTCATTCAAAGTGCGAACCGAGGAAAAAAATCGCAAACACTGTTCATACATTATTCAGAGGGCCACCCACTCGTGCCGGCGCGTGAATTTCGTGCTCGGTAGCCGACTTGCACTGCACGTGTAACTTTCGGCTCTTATGTACCACGCGTATTTATCAACGGCCATGCTTTTTGGCGACGACGATAAATCAATGGGCCGCTAGGCTTTGTTTATGGAGCTCGATGTTTTTCGGGGATTTTTGAAAAATGTTCCTATTCAATATTACGTAAACCAGATGAAGATGCATGGTATTTTTACCACGCAGGTGAAAGATAAATATCAGACTTTTCGTACCAAGTGTGAGAGTTTCCTGGACATTTTAATATAAGCACATTTTATTTTATTATTCTTATAAATGATGTAGTTAATAACTAAATTACTTTATTTAATTCTAATTGTTTATTTACATTTCAATAATATAATAATTCATAATTTTAAATTCTTTACAAAAAATAAGGTAACTAGATAAATTAGTTTAAAAAAAATAAGCTCAAAAGTATCTTGATTTTTGATCAAAAGTTATGAAACAAAAACGAATTTAACGATATTTTGATGACTATTTTGATTTTTGAGGTCAAATTTTCTTCTCATTATTCTTTTTTTCCACAGCTTTAGACCAAATAAAAAGATATATGAGCTTTTTTTTAATGCTATCTACTAGATCTTAGCTTTCTTTCGAACTTGGGCTTAAATATTTATCTGTATATGTTTTTGAGTTATAATCAATCAAAGTCAAGGGGTTTTTTGTCGAAATTTTTCGTAATTTGCTTATATTTATCATAAAAAGAGAGTTACAGTTTAAAACTCCAGGTTTATTCATATTTTTATAGTAATAAACATATCCTACAATTTGGTAAAGATAGAGAGGTAAAGCAGATGTGACACTCTCCTTGGCAGTTTTGTAATGTAATATACTCGTCTTTGGTACCCGACTTTTAACATAATTCCTAACTTTTTCTTTATTTAGTTAGATTTGTTTAGATATAAGGAGTAATGACAACAATTCTCTTCAAAACGTAAAGATCTGGATACGTGTAGATTAAGTGTAGTAAACTTTTGATTTACCCGTTATCATAGATATGATTCACATCATTTTTTAAAGGGAGAAATATAAATACGTTGAGTGCAGATTACATTATACAGTTTGATAGAAATAATTTATTCTAATTGAAATAAATTATATACAAATGGTTATCTTAAACTAAAATTTTGGATCGTGTTCAATTTATCCCATTAAAATAATTGTTATTTTTTGGTAAACCGTTAAAAATTACATAAAATATTATTACCAATACTTATTTTATTAAAGAAATGTTTTCTTTTAATTTTTTTAATAATCCTATAGCCCAATAATTTAATAACACTATATATAACCCTATATAGTTCTTCCGCCTATTGTCGAGATATCATGGTGTGAAGTTGAGGCAATAAATATATATATCAATACTTAAATATAGGTGTTTGTGACATCATTCACAAGGTCCTCAAGGTTATGGAGCCGTAGCTCCACAACCATGACATCTCGACAATAGGTGAAAAAATGATAGGGTTATTGAATTTTTTTTATATATTTTATATATTTACATATAGGTATAATCATTTTTTAACAAATTACCAAAAACACAATTTTTTTGAATTTACATTTATAATTGACACAGGGTTATTGGAATATTAAAAAAATAAGTTTCTCCATCAAAATTTCTATTTTTTAGCATTTCTATAATTTACCAAAAAAACCCAGTTTTTTTGAATGGGATAAATTGAACAAGATACAAAATTTTGTTTATTAAATACACATACCCTAGATATTAATTGTGAAATTACAAAAATTAGTGCAAAAAAATGATAAGCACTGAAAAAGTATAGTAATAATATTTGACTTTCTACTTTCTTTGAAAGAGTTTCTGTTAATATTTTCAATAAACCTGCATTATTTTATAATTACGGATTTTTATCATTTTTTTATGGTAAGTCGAGCTAGTTTAATGTGCTTTCTACTTAACAATATTCCAGTTCTACGTAGATGAATGTTGTTATTATCATTATTATTGCAACTATAATATATATATAAGTTAACTTTTTAACCAAGTAACATTAATTATTTTATCATCTAATCTGTATTATTAAAAATAATAATATTTCAATATTTTTTTTAATTTATTTGATTTTAAACAATTTTTATGTTATAGTAATCATAGAAAGAAGGGCTGTTAGAATTGTAAGCAAAAATTGCTCACACAAGAAATTTTATGAAATAATTTAGTTGTATTTATAATCTAAATAGACTATTTGAATTATACCTTAGAATTGTGAAGAAGTTTATTGAGACATACATATCACGAAATTATAAGGTTCCGAACTGAATGTTTAAATTACGCCTTCTCAAAAGTAATTATCGTATTGAGCTTGGCATTTCGCAAAAAAAAAATCTAGTCCTTGAATCAATCATTTTAATCAAGAAGAACTTGAAAACACATACATATATATATACATATACATATGTAAATATATCTATATAGTTGCCTCAGGCGCTCACGATTTCAATTTCATTCCAAATGCACAAAATATATATATGGCTGTACGAATATAAGTTTTGAAACGTGTTTTCATTTTTATGCGGACAAAAGAATTCGAAAACGTAAAATATAAAATATACAATATCATAAAATATAAAAAAAACTTTGGATACCAGGAAACAATGTAAACATGAATGTAGGATGAATCTCTTCTGAAATCAATATTTAAAAAAAAAACCCAATACCTGCAAAAATGCCGAATCATCACTCGACTAAAATATATATATATATATCATAGAAAGAGTTCGAACCGATCACGATTCTAATTTCGTTCAAACCTCGAAAAAGATGATGTGAAAATATATCTATATACATCGTCTTCGTAAGGTTATGCAAGATTTTTCAACGATGCGCTGCAATTGAAATTTTATTACCGTATAGAGAAATATTAAAATTTGCTTGCTCGAAAGCGACTTGCAAAACGAGAACACCGCGTCAATCTATCAAGTTCATTAAGACAAAGGTGGAATGAGAAACACTTGAAGGTATTCGAATATGCCCCACAGGTGGTACGTGCATTAAATGAGAAGCGAACCCGAAGTAAGGGAGAAACTGTTTTACTTCGGTTAAAGAATATATCGAATGTAATTCGTTAAATGTACAATTTATAAAAACTTTTATCATAAAATACGTCATATATTATTATACAATTACTAAATGATGGTAATGGCCGTTACGTAAAGGTACATGGAATTATAAGATTTAACTTGATTTTGATAGTAATCGGAAGGATTGTAATTAGACCAGTATTGTTGTGTGAAAATTTATATTTTTAAAGAGCACAATTTATCTAAATTATGTAACAATTTCTGTAAGAGAAATTATTTTCTTAAATATAAAAGGAAGATAATAAATTAGGATACCGTTTACGAAATGAGATTCGCGAAGAACTTCATTGTGCAAAATATACATTCACAATGCAGTCTTTCGCTGATCTTCGACTACTTCTATAGCATTATTAATCGTGTAAGTACAAAATAACTTTTGCGATAATCACAAATTGTGTTTCTAGTTATGTCATTTAAAATGTATTAAATTTTTGCACTTTCTTTACTTTAAAATAATGTTTCAGGTTACAAAAAGAGGAATGCCAATAGAAGCAACGGACCATGGGTATTTTTTATTTTAGTTTGGTGATCTGTTTTAAAAAAATGTAATTATTAATTCTAAATTTTTGACTAGATTCTTGTTATCTGTTATTCTATGTTGAACAGTATTATTATCTTGAAAAGATGACAAAATATATGCATTTATATAAATTAAAGAAGTTTGTAAATCTCAATCGATTGTTAAAAACATTATCATGGATGTATTTCTTCCCGTTTAATACTCTATCGTCGTAAATTTTAATTTCTATCAATTATTATAGAAGTGATCTCAGATATTCTTACCGATAACAATCTGGACATTACTTGATACCATTTCCATTTTTTTAAAAGTAAAAGTTGATTAGAAGTTATTCCTGATATAGCGGATGAAAAACAAGTTTCTTAGTAGCATATAGAGACGCGTTTGTGTGTGTGGGTCCATGTATATATAATAAAACTATCTTAACGTTAAGCATTTGAAGATTATGCATGTTACAAATGTAGAAAGTATAGTTGGAAACAATCCAACGACGAGGTTTTCTTCACCGCGTAATTTGATTATTTATTATATCAAAGTACCAATGATATATTACGTAAAAAGTTGTTTACAACGTAATCGTCGGGGCGATTCGTCTTCTAACTTAACTAATTCGTTCGAATAAACGATCAGTTTTACCTTTGGTTAATCAAAGCGGTAGCATCAAGTGTCTTTTTTCCTTCTCCTTTATTTATATTCTCTTAGCGATAGATACAAGTTTCCTCTTCAGGTTTCCATCCCGTGGGAATGATCCTCCACGAGTTAACAAATATCGGAACTCCAAAAATCTATGTTAACATCGTGTGTCTTGTGTTTACGCGATACTCCAAATTGCGTAAGACATACCAACCAAATCTGCATCCGCAGGTTCCTTACGTGTATGTACGTACATATACATATAACACGTACGCGATCCCTTTAATTTCAATTTGAACTCGCGTTTCCTACGCGTGCAACCGATCATAACAATAATTGCCGGTTGCTACACAAGAAGATTGCAGCTTTGCACATAATATTGTCAGTTTTTACAAGCTTCCCATGTTCGACGCCGCCGTCTCGTCATTATAATGACATAACCCGCAGCAAGTCGCGAGGAACGAACGATACTATACTCGTCCTCGTTCTATACTGTTATATTTGTTGAAGGACTGCACGCATATTCAATTCTATTTTATCCTCTGATAACGTTATCTCCTGCTGTTTTCTTCCACGCGAGACATTTTCTATAATTCCTGAATTATTCAATTTAGCTATATCGTTACGTGATTGTGCAATAATTCGTGTTCGAGGTATACTCTAAATTACGATTTTTAGGATTCATATAATTAAGTGACTATTCAAAATTAATGGATCGATTCACGGTATTTTTGTAGATCGATAATGTGTATAAAATATCCTCAAGCACACATAACAATTCTTTAAAATGAATTGTACGTGCGATTAAATCTAACTACATTTATTAAGTGCTTATCTACAATTGAAGGAAAAAGAAACTAAAAAAATAAATAGATATTTAATGGCTGTATATCGTTTGGTGCCTTGAACTTTGTACGCAAACTACCAATTACCAAAATTGTAGAGTTTAAGTCATTAAGCCAAGCGAAACGATTGTAGAAGGTTACGTATAATCATAAAAATAATTAAACAAATCTATTTAAGAGATCCCAGTTTTCAATCAGTGTATTAAAAGTTTAATAATTCAAAATTTAACCGAGGTGAATCAACGCAATCGCAGAGGTGCGCGACAGTTAAAGTGAAAGTGTCGCGCATTGAATTATTTCGAGTCAACGTTGAATTTAGAACTACAGCTCGTAGTTATGGTTTATCTAACAGTTGATTCCATTCGAGACGTAAATTGGTGACACGCTCACAATATTGGTATTAGATCGTTGGTTCAAATAATGACATCCTTGACACGGCTAATCACTCCCGACGCTGGCAATTATGCTTAATTAGTTTAACTATACGGACGTTATTATTTTGAAAAAGAGAAGGTGCATTTTTCATTCGAAAGAAAATCGTCAAGTAGCGTATCATTGATACATTGTTCGAATCATTGAACTATAATAATTGCGTAAAAAAGAAAATTCGATTATGTCGATAAAACTGAACTTTCTATATCTTTATCGTAAGCGACCATCATTATGACTTTTCAAACAAATAGCCGATTAACATGATTAAATTGAATTTAATCTTACACGTAATAATACAGAGATGTTTACGGGTATACGATATACACTCGATCGATATAAAAAAAGGACTTCTTTTTTTTGCATAACATATTTACGGGTTACATAATTTCGATCGTTCAGTTTGGTATTCAAGTGAAATACGAAGACGATCTGGTATAAATATCAGATTCTTTAAAACAGGTTTCTTCAGTATCCCTTTTTGGATACGTTTGAGTAAACTATTTTCCATGCTCCTGACATGAATTTAATTCATCAAGTGCATACCAATTTATATATATATAAGAGTATACGTGCGCAATATCATTTAAAGAGTGAATTTTTTTTCGAAATGTATATAGGTACGAAACGTGATAAAACGAGTCGGAGCTGATAAGACAAGGAAATTAAAAAGATTCATGGAAATTCAAGTGAAAATCTCTAATCAGAAGTCAAAAATAATAACGTTACAGCCACGGCTGCGAAGTAAACTACTTTTTCCTAGTGACTGACGTAAAAAGAAAAGCGACCGCATTTAAGTGAGAAACTGCCATTGCAAATATTAAGAACCGCGACATGAAATTGGCTCATAGTCAAGCTAGTGCGGAGTCAATTAATCATAAATAATAATTACTCTCAAATTACCGCGGAACTTAACGCGGACTATGTTATTATGGCCAATTGGATAATTTATATCACATTATAATAGAATGTGACATGTATATACGGAATTAAGATCAACTTTCTCTACCTCTAAATGAAGATACTTTTCTTACGTATTATATATACTTTTAGAGTCTCCGTATATGAATGATAACTCGGATATCTTCGTATTTAATTGCCGAAATAATATCCTACTTCAAATTACATTGTAAATAAAATCATGTTTGACCACTCAGGGTAAAAAGGGGATAATTAATGATTTTGGTTTCCTCTATTAATGGTTCATTTCCTTTTTTAGTAGACGTATTAAATACGAATCTCATGTATTTGCTAGAAAAAAGTACATTATATATTTCATCTTATTAATAATACTATACATATAAACTGTATCCAGATTTTAAAACATATTATAAACAGAAATTGATTTATTGTTGTCTTTCAACCAAATAATCTGCATTTTTTTATATAGTATCAAGTTTATATTAAATATATATTTTACGTTAATGCGTAGCATATGCACATAGATTATTATTATTGTATAATACGTGTCTCACCATATCCGTTCATTATCTATACTTTGACGTTTTACTCAGATATGCTATCCCTAAAGCATATAAATTATTACTGTATTTTTTAATATTCTTGTGAATTTATATAACTTGTATGTACATAGACAATCGGCCATCAAAATAAAAAAAAACCACAAATATTTATAAATCATTAGTTATTTAATTATATATTTTTATAACTCTCCGAGCATGAAATTATTTTTTTACGCAAACCTAAAGAAATGTAAGGAAAAAAGAGATTAAGCCTGACTTCATCTATATGCATCATCAGCACTGACCGTAAAATCACTATACATTAACCGACTCATCTCCTTTGAAACTAACGTAAACCTCTATTCTTTTAAAAAGGAATTTCATAACACTAGAAGAAATTTTAAATAATACCAGTTACGAAAGTTTACTCGTTTTTTATTATTAGAGTATACATTTTATTTTAATATTGTAAAGTTTAATAACTTCATAATATAAAGTATTTCTGTTAATTAATTAGAATTTCTTTTATTGTAGGTTTTAACCGTGGCATAAGTAAAAGTATACTTACAGAAAAATAAAACAAACTTTCCACGATGTTAAACTAATATATTAAAGAAAATTAATGATATTTACCATTATATATTAAATCTAAATGTGCAAACTGTTTCAACACAAAATTGAGTTGTAAGGAACATTATTAATTTTCCGATTCTGTCTTGCATACTTTACAGTCTATACTCAATTTTTGATTAGTGTTTTAAACATTTTATAGATAAAAATCTATAAAAGTCTTTTTTATTACTATTTAAATAATGATGTAAAAAGAACTGAAAGGTATATTAACTGTAACAATTAGATTTTTATATAGAATCTCATATTAGGCAATCCATAATTCTGCCTGACAAGTATTAATTGAATTAATTTATACGTATCTCTAAAAAGTAAAACTTTACTATTTTTACAAATATAACTTACTCAATCATTTCCATTTTTAAATTAATTAACTTTTATATCTGTATGTAAATAATTTTATGTCTATGAATTTATTTGCATTATATAATTTAGTTACAATTTGTGAATGTCTAATATCACGAAATTCGCACTAGTAATCGCATTTTGTTAATTATACGCCTATAAGAATTTAGAGCTATTTCAGCGTTGTCAGTGGATATCGCATTATTATATTTGCTGTTATTTAATCGATACTTGTATTGTAATATTACTTTCAACACTTTGAAATATCGATTGTAGTTGATTAAAAAATTATGCAGTGTGCGTTTTCTTTTAGTTAAGTATCTACGGAATTTAATTCTATAAAATGCGGAAATTGTGATCATTTCAGTTTATATTTTGAGATTATAACAACATTAATCGTTTTTGCTTAGACGATAAAAAACGTATTACAACGTTGGTTAAAAAATAATTTCAGATGTAATATCCGGTCGTTTCAGATAGACGAAAAACTCTAATTACAAATAGAGCATGTTTCGTTTCTCGTTAAGAAATTATTAAATAAAAATGTTAACGATGTGGAAGATGTTAACGAGTGAATGTGGGCAATGAAAGAAGGGCGATCCCTAGAATCCTGTGTAAAAGAGGTTGCCCAACTCCACCCGGAGCCGATTTTCACTCTCGAGGAGATCTACCACCTTACCCCACTCATGTATTATTTAAAGGCCTTCCACGTCGCGGCCACGGCGACCAAGTATTGCACGATGGCATCCTTAAGGCGAAAACGGTTTTCGAAACGTTCGCCCTCCCTTCCTCCGTCTCTCCATCCTAATCAATCGGGTATAAGCACCTCGGTCTCTCACTCACCAAGCCGGTCGTGACGATCCGCTTGACATATTCTTCGGCTCGCTTTTCTGGATCCGCACACGCGCTCAGGCCATTAGCCGCGAGGTTTTGCGACATCGATATATATGCGATTTTACGATTGCCCCCGCGAGGCACCTCGAACGGCGCGACTCTCTTTCTCTCGCTCGCGAGACACCCGCTATATACCTGTTACGCAACGACACTGCCCACGCCCAAACAACGGATGATGATGAGACTCGAAATATGGATACTTATACTATTTTTATCCCATTTTGTTGTCGTTCATTGTCTTATTCAAATAGGAATCGCGCGCGTTACGAAAGGTACGAATTGAATTGAATTCCCAGTGGTCTATACTCTTCTGTTATGATATATCATGGACTGGTAGGTTTGTATACGATTGTGCAATCGACGTCAAAGGTTAGACGCGCGGGTGCATCGAGAGAAGTGAAATTTTGTTTTTCTTTTCTGCCATTAATCGGGATTACCTCGAATCACAGGAATTATTTTGTACTCGGTGAGAGGAATCATTCCCTTGAGCTATGGAAATTAATGAAGGCTTCGCTCGACACTCGATTGCTTGATATAGCAACCGCTCACTGTACACGTATATAGAACCTTTACCGTACAAATTATCTGGAGTGGAAATTGATTAAACGCATTATTTTATTTATTTTATGTTTACGTGAACTGCGTGATTTATGTATGACGCGGTGGCCTGAAAATTTTAATAGACACTATATACTAGATTAATTTAATAAATAAATATATACCTGTATATATTTTATTCGATGCATAAACCATGTCTTATTATAGACCAATGAAGTTAAGTAAATATTTTATTAGGTCAACGTCTTGCGGAGCACGATATTTACTGCGAAAGTAAACATTACAATTATTACAACATTTAATTATACGTATGATTTAATACTGTTGCTATAATTTGATTATATCTTTGGTATATACTCGAAAACACTTAATGCCACTTAATGCACCAATGGGAGGAATCAATTACATTGACACGCCACCATTTTTTATTCTGCTTTTGTTACGGATAAAAGTAAACTCAAGAAATTTCGAAAGCCACATGCTTGCTTGTAAATTACGTAAACTTCCATAGATTGTCACCGTACGCATTATTCATGTGCATAGAAATCTGAATGTCAAAATCGAATCACCTTCCATTGAATACATTTTTCATTATACTCCAACCGTATAATGGCTTCCTACATATTTACCCGATGACTAAATAATAATTTAATTATTTTTTATTTTCTTCAAAATGCTAATAAAAATACAAATTTATTTACGCAACGTAACAGTAACTCAAGTCTTCATTTTAGCTTTTATTGTTTGACGATGAAATTCTGTGAATACGCATAGACAGTTCAAATGTTTTTTTTTCTTCGAGGGGTTAAAATCAGAATGGACCAACATTCACACGATTCTATTTTATACGTTATTCAAACTTACCACCAGGAAACATTATTTTGGTATCAAATTGATCAATTACATCGTCTAGTATCACGTGTCAGGTATAAGATATCTACTTATAACTTTACTATGTTATAATTGAAAACAATTTACTAAATAGGACATGTGCCCTATAGCCTTTTTGCACATTTCTGTATTGAGTACTTGAATAAAAACATGTCAGTTTGAGGACACCGTGCAGAATCGCGACTACAAAGTAGTTTTTGTACAGTGAGCTATTCCAAAAATTGACATTAGATTGACGAGAAAATTAAAAATAATTTTATATAACGTATCTAGGAAGATATTAGCCAATCCATAGCAGGTGTTAATTGCCACCCGATGAGCCGAAGGCGAGTACTCTATGCTGGTCACTTTACCTCCCGTGTTGCGTACACTGATTTTCATTTCAGGTACCGCGAGAGAAGTTGCCGCATTAGGTCGAACTACTGCAACAAATATCTGCACGCGATCAATTAATACAATATGCGCAATGTGTCCACTACTAAAACTGTGTAATATTATAAATTCGAAAAATTTGTATTTATAATATATCGTTATTAATTTTACACAAACTATATTTAGAAGAATGTGAAAAAGTATTTACAAATAATTAATAAATCTTACTATCAACGTGGATTATGCGATGTTGAATCACATGAAATAACGCACCAATATTAATCATTTATCGATCGATATTACCAGAAAAAGTCTGACGATTCCCACAGCGAGCACGCGAGAATATAAACACCGACATAACGTTATAACCTGGCTCATGACGTCGGTTTAAAATTGAACCACTTTCTCATTTTTATCTGTCACATAACTCGAGCGCGGCTCACAGCAAATGAGCGCACGAGATGCGTACGGAACGCGTTAAAAAAATGTGGGTGGAGTTGTTTTGTCATCGATACTACTATATTTGATGTCATCGGCTGCGCGCTCATCGCCAATCCTTTATTAACTCACAAAGCACGAAGTTGCCGCCGTTCACTGTCATTCGCACGTATCTTAATTGTAAACACTAGGGGAAAGTATGTGTGTCATTGCACTTAAAATTGCCAGCTAATAGCAAGGAAGCACGGGCGGAATTTTCTTTTTTTCGAAAGAGACATTTCATTTCGATGTGAATTTTCATTTGAAAGTAACGTGCACCTATTTTCAAAGAAAAATTAACGTTATTTTTTCACGTTGGTTAAATTGCTGTATACAGTTTGCGCCGATAAAATGATCGAAATAGAATGAAGCAACGAGTAATAAATATAAAAAAAAACCTATGTTGCTCTTTATTTTTATAATATAATTTATTTCCTTATGAAATAGCGATTGTAAAGATCGATAAAGTCCAAGGATTCTAAGTAAAAACTACTCACTTGTCGGAAAACGACGTTTCGTCAGCATAGTTTACGGACGCCACATTAGGATACGTTATATTGCAAGGATGGTCATGTGGAATAAGGAGATATAATTTGCTAATGCGTACCGATCTACACCTCAAATGAAAAGTCAGTATAAATTTTTGTTGGTAATCAATCATTTTAAATAATTGTTCAAACATTATATTTGCGTATACGCAGATTTTTAATTATTCAACTGCGTATTACAAATTACGAAGGCTGCGTGAAATATAACGCTGTAATGATCCTCCTATAATATTACAGATAATCCCTTCAGTAAACTGAGATCTTTCATCTGATTGTATATCGTATATGAATGTAGTAATAGCTGCATTTAAATTTTTTACAACAAAAATTTAATCTTTTTTACATTTATTGCGTCGAATACCTATAGTTATTGCATTATTTAATTATTGTTTTCGATGTCTTAATAACAAAGAGAAATATACTTTTTGTATTTGGTATTGTTTCTCTCAGAGATTAAAAGTACGCAAGAGACGACCTTCGATCTGTCAATTGCTTTTGCAGAAAATAAATTTATTAAATGTATTTATACGTGGATTTCATATTTACGTTACGTTCAAATGAAGATAGAAGTATAATTATACTCTAAGTTTGAGAAGGCCATAAATCACTACACGGATAAGAAAGATTAATTCACATTAGGAGTGAAAGAGTCGACTCTAATGATAAAATTATTTCCGTTCTACAATGGACTGAAAATAAAAAAATTTGTACAATTGAAATGTTCTTTAAATTTAAATTAACACTTAATTATTCATTTTTATAGACTGATCGAGTTTCTATTAGCATTCTACGTCGTATATTTACTTCATATAATTTATATCGGAGACCTCAAGATTAATTCGAAAGGACAAAAGAAAACATGTCAACAATATTAAAACCAGCTTAAAACCAGTTAGTTTATTGAAATGGTCATAAATATCGTTACTAGCATAATGAGAGTCTAATAGTACATGTACATAAGTATAAACATAAGAAAACTAGCGCACAATACAAATAATTATAAGAAAAGGAGGTTGGTCTATTGTTCTTTAGCTTCAGGGTTAAAGTAACCAACCGATGTTTTGTAATAATGTGAGTTTAGCTTCCGTGAAATCAAAAAAGAACTCTCGTTTATGCATACAAAGAGGTGCTAAATATACGCTGTCATACAGTTGTCCTTCAGAGAAAATTCAACGCGCTTGGGAAAAATTGCTGTAAAAATGGGCTTTTAAAAACCTTTCACCTGTATATTGAGCTTCTTTCTATGCGCTTACGCGGAAGTTTTCCTATTAGAATATCAGTTTCAAAACGTATTCCGATCGTAGAGTACAAAACCGTTACGTTATTTATGTACTTGATACAAAAATTTATTGTCTCAATTATTATAGCAATAATTGTCATTGCAGTGACTTATTTTTCCATCTGAATATTAGCATACAATTATTAGAGTTAATTACGTGATGTGTGAAAAGTTATCGTGAACTAAATATAAAATCCACTGCACATATCTCACATACGACCTTTGTTTTTGCGTAACAAAAGTCACCTGTATAAAGTATAGTCAAATATACTACCATCGGTAATAGGAATCTTATTGTAATGTTGTTGTACTCAATATTTTGATTAATGATTGTCACCAATCAAATGTCATATTAGAATGCTTTAGTAGCGTAGATAACAAGCCAGAGCTATTAAAAATATTAAACCTTTTTTTTCATTACCAAATCACTCTTCATTTGAATTTAGCTATAGTTTCGCAAGAGTCCAAATATGATGTGAAAAAAACTTACGAATTAATTCTCTACGCATAGAGTTTTAACGTAGATTCGACAAAACATGACCCACTGAAACGTCAGACTTTCGGAGCTTATCCCAATTAGGATTAGCACTCTATTAATATACAATAAGATATTTATAGAAATGGAAGGGAAGCATTAGATCATTACTAATATGAGGCATGCATTTAATCTTCAATGTTTAAACCAATGGAATGATTAAACCAATTAAAATGAGATATATTCGTCATATAGCATCAAATATATTTATGTAATTGGTAGCTTAGATTTTTATGTAATACTTGTGATAAGTGACGAAAAATGGTATTATGAATAAAACGAAAGCTATTCGTGTCTTTAGTGTAGTTAGAGTTATGATGAATAAAATCGATCACGATGCTAAAAGTAGAAACGTATATATATGTGCGCTTTTTTTTATGCCTCTTCAATTTATCCTTGACGGATCCCGTGCAAAACATCAATTATCGAAGTGAAATGAAAACAAATTTTAAAAAGGAAGTGAGATCAGGTGTGAGGATAAAAGTAGACATACTGAGGTCCCAGATAAAAAACGTCTCCAAGGACGTCCAGTTGAAAAAGAAACATTATCACGTTTTTTTACAGGCACGATTTCTGTATATCCTCTCATGTATGGCGATATGTAGAATAACCATCGGATCCCATGGGTTTTATCTTTAATGATCAGTAGGGATCCGTTTAAATAGTACCAGTCAATTATTATTGCTATGCTACAGTACTACTGAGCTAAATTTCTTTGATCGAGTATTGCTCTTTATACTATATAATTAATCATGTTAGATTATTTTTTTAATGATTACATACAAAATAAATATTTAGCTTCTTTTTGCGTTGGACACTTTTTTTTAATGGCTACTAAATATTTGAAAGATTTAGTTTTAAAAATAATTTGTATAAATTTGAAATGCAAAATTGTCATATTCTTATTTATAGATCCCTTAATATTAATCCGGCAGAGTAATAAAATTAGTATCGGTTGAATTGCACCATCGACCGCATCTAACTTTTAATACCTCCTAAAGCGTCTATTATCTCAATGTCAATGCTCTCCTACCGCAAATGAATTGTTCTACTTTATTCGTTTCATCGCGCTTAAATTCACTCTAATTCCCTTTTTGTTTCTCATCGACAATAATAAATCCTTTGATAGAAAACCACTTCCGCGAACTTTTATTTCCTTTCTCAATGCGAAAACTAAAAAATATGTATGGAAGTGAAAGTGCGTATCAATTTGTTTCATCTAACAAAAATCATTATTACTTATAAGGAGTTATTACTTAAAATAACTGTCATGGTAATTCATAATAATTACCAATATCTGCATACGTATAATATTTAATGGTTACATATCGCAAGCATAGTTGCTAACTTCTACTTTAACGCCCTTACATAAGCTTGCGATATAAAGACATGCGGTATCGACTAATAATGGTTTGTACACATTTTTTCTACTTGTACGGTTAAATTATGTTTTCATTTCACAATGCACAACTGCTAATAATGACACTTAATACACATGTATATATAACTTTATGGGTTTTATTGACTGTCCTCGAATAGTAAAGCTCAATAAAGCGTTAATGAATAAAATGAAATAATTTATTTGGTCAAGTACGTTATATATTCATCTATTATGCTTAACCATTACGGTTACAGCGTAACATTCCTTTACAAATATTTGGCTAAGAAGAATTTGAATATTATGAAAAAAGATATTTTTACTTATGTGTGACTTACATATAAGTATATGTTTATACTACATTACTTTAAAAATTAATTCAAACTTAGTTTCAGATTAAAAAAGTTTTGAATTATCGTTTTAATCAATGTATTGTAAAATTTAGATACTTATCACAAGTAATGACACTTTCAATTAATCATTCTAAATTTCACGTTGAAAATTTCTTTTTACTTGCAAAATTTGCCAATCAGAAAGTAATTCGATTCGAATGTATATCGTTTCACCGATGTTCGCATTGAACTTTGCGAGGAATTCCTCAGAAATTTCATAAAAACAAACTCGTAAGGAATCCGTATGCGAGTAATTTATCTAACTCATAAAAAGGCCAGTCTAAAGAAATTCTTTTAAAAAATCACTATATTGACTGTAAATAATTATTCGAAGTAAAAAATATATAAAGAGAATATTTTTCGAAAATGGGGTACATATTTCTCTTGAATATAATTACCAATTTAGTAGAAATAATTGCTTTTGCCTATCGACAATAAAGATTTATCGATCATAGATTAACCATCTAAAAATTGTTAGTAGTATTTGTATCCACGGAAGCTGCGTCTCGCCAAGTTAACAGCTTTTAAAAAGTTTAATAATGATGACGGTGCAGCTATTTAGTACAATAATATTACAATTCTTGTTACAAGGTAGACGAGTACAACTTATTGCATAACACCCGGTGAGAATCTTGACGTAGAGGCCACCTCGATGCACTGAAAACGTTCAAGAAAGGCAAATACAATAATATTTTTCTTAAAGAATATTTAGGTCGATATATCTGTCTATGTATATTGACGAAAACGCATTTTTTTAGTTGAGCAGCTAAAAGTTTTTAAAAGCTTCGTTTGAATATATATATAGTAATATTTTTGTATTACTTAAAGAGATATTGCATTAAAATATTTAAATGGACAAGGCTAATTATAAACTTTCATATTATTCCGATGAAACTTTTATTTTACAGAACAAATATTGATTGAACATGAATTTTCACTTTTCAGCGAAGCGAAACGATTAGACACTAATATAAAAGTGTTACTCGCGAGGAACTATAATCAAACAAATCAATAGCATGCGTAGCGTATACGTTATTTTGTACTTACATATATAGAGCAAAATTTTAAAAAATATTTACTGGGAAATGCAACCGACCACAGTGGACTAAGAGTACAGTGAGCCTTTCCTAATTAAAAATTATATTTTTATATTATATGATCTTGTAATATATGTATCATTGAAAAATTAATATTTTTCATTTGATTCAAATTTTTAAATACAATTTTTGTCTACTTTTATTATTAAAATATTATTATTAAATCGTAGACAATTAATTAATGTAAAATATACAGGTATTTATTAATATTTTCAGTTGCTATACCAGAATGAAATATGTCTAATAATAAAAAAATGCACATAACTACAATATTTTGTAGCCCTTATAATAACAACAAAAGTATAGAATTTACATATTCGTTCGAGAAGCCATAAATTTCTAACAATGGAGTGCGAAAATTCCAAAAATAAGACAATTAGTATTCGGTGTGGAAATATTTACGAAACGAATTAATCAATTCATAAGATATTTATGATTTAAAAATTCTACTTAAATATTCCAAATCGTAGTGTACTTTCGTCATAATCGTATAGACAATAAAAATTTAAATTTTTCCTTAATATCGGTGACCTCCCACTTGAACCATTAGACTCAGCAGTTTCATTATTACTATACGTGCATTCCATTATTATCGTTACTGAATCATCGATCAATCAATTTTTTATGCAAAAAGTGAATCGTTCCGCCCCCATCCAGAAAGCGTTAAGATACCACAGGAAATTAATTCTTTTAATTCGAAATGCGTGTAAAATGCCATGCAATTACAAACGTTTGTTAATCCAAACGATTAAAAAAAAAGGCCACGGTGAAAACGCAACTGACACCTCTCGTTGATAATAATCGTAATTACCACGCGCCCATCTTAACGAAAGTTGGTGCATTCTGCTCTCTTGTCACGAAACGTAAACATCGGCGTTACGCACGAAGGAGATGTAATTTCACTTCTGGACCATGAAACAATCCAGTGACGAAAATCGAGAGCGAAGCAGAAAGATGCATCCAAAATAAAAATAACGTGGCTCTCTTGTCAATTTGGTGGAATCGAGCATATGACATTTTTGTTTGTTCGGTAGATTAAGTGTCGAGTGATTGGATAATTGATGAATTTATTTTTATAACCCGCTACACCACTTACGTATAATTGTTAGTTTTCATTGTATTTTTCTTGAGTAGTTTCTCATTAAAATGTTTGTATTAAACGCGAGGAAGTGGTGTAATTGTTTGGAAATAAAATCGTTATACGCTACCATTCAAATACCGGTTTTACGTTGGTTGAAATTTGAATTATTTTTAAAATTAAAAATAAATATTGCTGATGCAATTTACGATTCAAGATGTTATCAAAATTGTTAACCACATTGAAAAAAAATTAACTATCATATTGTCTAACCTTTTATTTGACTATTGTAAGATAAAAGAGTACATTCTGCATCGAAAAACGACAAAGAAAAAGTTTTATAAAAAAACTTATTACATGAACCTGATGAAAGACTGATATAATAAGTGTTATATTATCTAGTTTCTTTTTACCAATAATGTAAGAAACGGTGTACTATATTTTATAGTAATAACGGAAACAAAACAACCTGCAACCAATTCCCTATGAAATTTACATTTTTTCCAAACAAATATTTAAAATATCTGATTCTATAAAACTATTCAAAGTATGTAATAATATAAAACCGCACAGCAAAATTACAATACCGATAAGATATATAATAAAGGACAATTTTCAGAAAACATTTAATAGTAATATAAGTATGTTTTTGAACGTTCTAGTATCATATGTTGATGAAAGCAGATAAAACGAAATCGTGTTTTAAATAATTATATATAATCAAACTAGGAAAAGTTAGTAACTCGCGACAATAAAACAATGAAAAATGACAAATTCAGTCGAAGAAAGTTAAACATAAGTAATTATAGTATATAATAAAAGATCATTTTAATGTTAAAGATAATTCATTTATATGTAAATATTTATATAATACACTATTCTAAAATGCAAATAATAATTTAATATGGATGATATAAAATTATTTATTTAAGAAACAAAAATATACAAGCATTTGCAAAATTATGTGACAATACTGAATTTGCTCATCAAGTTTACGTAATAAACGCATACTTAAAATAATAACTGACACTTTTCGTCAATGTTTATATACAAATGTAACACATTAAACTTTTTTTTATGATTGCGTTATAATATAGTAGTAGATTAAAAATGTAACGAAACGGATCGACATTCTCGTTAAATTCAGAACACGAAAAAGAAAACATTTGTACATGCATATGTTATATAGACTATAAATGTATATGAAATTACGAAGGAAGTGATTCTTCATAACCACATCGTTTCGTCTTTATGCTGTTCGTTAAGAAATCGGCGAAATTAGCCGAACGAGTATCGGAATGTACGAGAGCGAAAATGCGGTTTAAAACTTTTACCTCCGAAAAATTCAATAACCCAATACGGAAGTGATGCAAATATCTCGCGATAATTGAATGAGATAAATACAAACGGTGACACTTGTATATATTAATTAATACTGTTTACAAAAATTTTAATGAAACTACAAGATAATATAAAAAAAAGGAAAAAGGTAGAATCATTGTTCATTGAAAATATACTCATCATTATTTAACAATCGATTCTCTAAATAAATTTTTAGATGTATAGAAATAAAATATCGTCGAGCCAATCTAAATTTCTCTTGCATTGTGATGCTCAAACGGATGGAAAAAAAAGTATCGACGCCCTCGTCGTGAAAAGCGAAACGCCAGCTCATGGAGTCACGCGCGAAAGAATTAATATTCCGTACACACATATACGTATAAGAGACCCGTCTCTCGCTACCGTCGTCCGTCACTAACAATCAAAATAAGCGGGTCTCGATAATGTCATGGAAAAATAATAAAGGAAAAAAATAATTGTTTAAATAATTGTCTGGCAATGTAATTGCGTGTATTTCGCGATAAATTAAAACGGATAGTGTAAATTTTCCATGTAAATTAGGTTGTGCGCGTATACGTATATATACGTAGAACCTCTCGAGTTGTGAGTAGTAAAAGTACGAATTCAATATCTATTGGGTACAGATACGAAATACATAGTAATTTATTTGCATTTGTTCTGGGTTACCTTTTATGACGTTACGTATAGTCATGTGATAAATATTCAGTTATCAGTATAATTTTACGTGATATCCGGATGTTCAATAAATTAGATTTCGTTGATTTTGTTTAAAATACGCAAAATTATGCAAAGTTTTGCAGGAAATGCGGAGACAAGGTGTTTATACACTTTCGTGCAAGTTTATGCTGTTACATTTATGAGCGTTAATATGACAACTACGAAATATTAGAAGGCTGCATTGAAATTAGTTGAAAATTGATGAATTTACAATAAATTTTTCATCTTGACCTTGTTAGTTTGATGTAAAATATGTACATAGAATGAACATTCAAAACTTAAAATTATTACTCGTTTTAATTTATTATTCACACTAGTAATCAAATTAAAAGATATTTGTTCTATTTAATTATCATGTTTGCTTTATAAAGTAAAGAGAAATTTTATTATTATATAATAATAAAAAATAGATAACTCTTATTAGACACGCGAAAAAAATGTAAGTTCTCTATTACTCGATGCATAACTGATACGAGTATACAACCTATTAGATCTACTACTTCGACGCATGTAACTTAAGGGGACAAGTTGGTGTTATAACTTGTAAAAAGTATACGAGCTATACGCGGGTCGAAAATTTCTTTTTACACTTGTTAATGTCTTATTACACCCCTTCATGATAATTATCTAATGTGCGCATTTTATCTATACCTATAATTTATGGGCGTTTAGGATCTTTATTAAATGTTTATGAAAGATAATCAATCGTGTATTATTTTTTATATTTATTTAGACAAATAAAGTATCGTAAAAGTAGTTTGTCTCATTTACTAAGTATAGATTTAAATTAAATATGTTAATACATATATATATATATATATACTACAGCTTTTCATTTAAATGTGAAACAAATAGTTAAATTCGTAAGAATATGACGGTTGTGTTTCGAAAACATCGTTTGCACACTTTTTATTTCTATCACGTTGTAAATAACATGCATGCAGTATACACTGTCATATATTTTAGAAATAAACGAAGCATCGAATCTCTATACAGATATTTTAGAAATGTGTGTCAAATACACCTGCACCAAAATAAAGGACAAGAAACTTTAGTGTCGCCTACTTTAAAAAAAATATACCGACACAAATGGAAAACAACAAAAGCAACACCCTCGCAAGCATAATCCGAAGGGCGACCAGGTACACCAGCTCGGAAAAAGCAGAGTTGAGGAAGCCGTTTGCCTTCCATCGAAGTAAAGGGCTTGCAGAACCCGACGGTTGTGCGGATGAGCAAGTAAGAGGCTGGTCTCCTTCTCTCTTGGAGAAAAAAAGATCGAGACGCACACACGCGGTAAAGAGGCGGAATGCGCCGAGAGATGATGTAGTCAGCGATGGTGGTGGTGGGCCCGCACGGCGGTGGTAGAAAGGACGTGCGCGCGCGCGCGCGCGTGGAAGATCATCCAATGAGAGCTGCTCGCGATTGGCCAGGGGTTAGCGTGGGATCGGTTTGCGCCTCTTATAGACCGGTTCGTCGTTTCGCGTGCCAATTGTGCGCGCGGCTCCGTCGTTTTTCGATCTCTCCCACCCGAATTTTTCTTTAACCATCGAGTTTTCCACCCTCGGTTAGTTTTTATGCGACAGAGCCATGAAGCGGATCGCGATCTGTTGCCTTGTGCTCGTGTGCTACGCTGCGGCATATCAAGTCCACGAGGAACCCGAGGAGGTGAGATCCTGATTATGATGGTTTTTGGTGATGTGCCTCTACGATTATGTACACGTACAACAGTCTTTTTCACGATTGGCCTCCAATTCGACACATCTTCTTTTTTTTTTTACTATTCACGGACAAAGTGAACGGTTTGGATCTTCTCCCCATTTTTTTGCTACCGGCGTTTGCGGTTTTGCGACATGGTTTGATGCGACCGAATAACTCGCTGTTTAACCGATCAGTTCGATCAGTGTTTATTTAATTTGTGACAAGGTGCTCCTTTATTTTATCTACGCTTTTGAAACTTTGACGTCAATCGGAAGGAAATGATGTTTCAATTTTTTTTTCTCATCCTTGTACATTTTAATTTAAACATAAACAATTAAAAATTTTAATTTAACGCCTTTCTTTCAATTTTGCGAGTTCATTGCCATTGAGTATAACTACAGTGACAGTGGAAAATTGGTGTTCCTTTTTTTAACAGTTACTATTGAATATTAGAATTAAGTGTGATAAAATAAATATAGTTGCTAATATAAGAGTTTACTTTTGATGGAGTAAAATTTTACAACAAATTAAATTAAACTTAAAATGTGATTACAAATATTTAGTGAACAAATTATGTGTTGTGCGCGACACTTAAGACAATCGTGAGCTACCCTTCTGAATTAAAGTTAAATCAAAGCACTTGTATTTAAAAAACCAACGTTTGACATAAAAACATTTAATTTTAAAAAAATAATTATACATATGAAATTACTTGAATTATTAAATAATATATTCCAATATTTTCCGCTAAAGTGACACATTTTTAATGATAAATTTGAGTCAATTAAAAATAAAATACAACTAAATATAGATATTATAATTATTACGATTAATTAAATACATAAATTACTAAAAACTGTATTTTTACTGCATACTCAATCAGTGGAAAAATGTATATATTTATTAATTTTGTGCAGTAAACATTAAAGTAAATAAAAAATAATTATTCAATTAAAATATAATGTTGCTTAAAGCAAAGCTAAATAGCATATATAAAAATCGTGTAATATTCGTTTAAAATGAGTATAAAAAAATAATTATAAAAAACCGAAAAGATAAAAATGATAATGATACAGTTAATTTAAATACAACTCTATATCATATACAAACTAACAAATAAAATTGTAACATAATATTTAGTTAGCAAATCATAATATATTAAAAAAGTAATATTTTCTAATTGTAATAAAATATTTTTATCTTATATCGTAATATCGTAGTAGTGGATTAGAAAAAAAAGCGAAATGAATTAGTTCTCCCCTTGTTTTCTTTTATCGAGTAATTACTCAATCGTCGTGCAGTGATGCATTCCGTGATATTAAGAAACCGCATCTCTATGCGCAGTTGCTAACAAGGACGACGCGTAAATAAAAAGAGAGAGAAAAGAAACATAAAAATTAGCCTTTTTCACGCGTGCGAATCTCTAGAATAAAAAGTGAAATGGAAAACACGAGCTACCGATGGTAATTACGTAAACAAAAGTTGTTTATTTCCCAAAAGCAGGCTAATTGGCAGTAGAATAAATCTTGCCGAAATGAATTACCCTGTAGACTCCATCATTCGTTCCAGATATAACCAGCCATCAGCGGAGTGAAAGAATAATTAAGACGGGTTAATGCGCGTTTGATTATTTTGTATGCAGACGTTTAAGCACGCGACCGCGAGGAAACCGCGAATTTGTTCGATAAAAATAACCGTTAATCACGCTATATCCCTGTCGATTTAATTGATTAGCCTGGGAAATTTTGTTAATCGACGCGATCAAGATATTCAAATTACCAATTAAAAGATGCATATATGATCGTTGTAGTGTGTAATTCACCTCATTAAGAAGTGTTAAATTATTAGCATAATCCTACCGTGTAATGTTTAAAATACACGAATTTATCGTTAATTTCGGTTAAACGCGCATAATTGATCTATTTATATATATATACATGTATATGGTAGCGCGCGAATATAAAGTGCGAATCTATTGCATAAACAATCGGTGAAATACTTTAACACAACTGCACCCGGTGATATCTTGATTATAATCTATTTTATACAGCATTTCGAGTAAGCTTTTCCTATTTGCAATTCCGGAGATGAGTTAACTCATTTTGAGGAAATGGTGAGCAACTTTCGCTAGTTTCATATGCTGACTCTACATAATACAACTCACTTTAGCCTTTCAAGTTAAACAATACCATTTCCCAAATTTGTTTATATTCTTAAAACCAACTCGTTTTGCATTTCTGGGATACGCGGGATCGTCGTAATTAATATAATTTTTTTTTTAAATACAGACTAATACTATATATTATTTTATAACTTTATATAATTAACGAATTAACGCTAAAGATATTGATATTACGTAAATCGTACATAATTTAGGAACTCAACTTCTACCTCCTTTTGTTCTTTAACTTTATTACAGTAATACCATACAAAGAAAATGCTCCCTAATAATAAGAGCATTCATGTGTATCTGACAATAGGGTTCCGCCTCAAAAATTCTTTTAATTCGAAATTTCCAAACCCGATAAAATAATACTGCGGGAGTTAATATATCTCTAACGAAAATATAACCCAGATGTTTCGAAAAGTAACACATAAATCCGTTAAAAGTCAACCAAGAAAATGCCCAAGTGTATAGAAAATGTGAATTGGAAACGCCATGATTGTTTAAACTGGCAAACAAAAGAGTATCATTGTAAAGATAAGAATATATATCGAATGGAACGAAAAGATAAATCGTTGAGATATAGATATACGTTGCAAGAAAAGTATTATGCAAAGTTTCAAAATTGTAATGACAAAAATTTTAAAGTCGTGACTATACGGCGAGAGTGTGAAATCAAGGAGGAAATTCGCTCGGACCATCTAAAACACAAGAACACACCACGCTCGTATACTACGCGTCATGGCTATTTAAACATTACGTAAACGCGAATTACAGTGGAAACTTGACTATTTTTACATTGGTATTACGGTAACCAATGTTTTGATGCACCTTGGGACGTGTTTATTTGGAGAAGGTCGCACTACACCTTAAAAGTATTAAAATTAAAATTTCGAAGCGTCGTGTAACAAGCGAGCCGTAATTAACAACTCTTATCAACGTATATAGGTATTAGGAGCTTGTAAGATAGTTTCACCTTTTACCTCGTCTATTACGTAACGTTAAAATTGCTACAAC
Source organism: Theocolax elegans (assembly GCA_026168455.1). NCBI lineage: Eukaryota > Metazoa > Arthropoda > Insecta > Hymenoptera > Cerocephalidae > Theocolax > Theocolax elegans. Next base: position 77,843,616 of record CM047426.1, on the reverse strand, counting down.
AATTTGAAAATATCGCGCCAAGAACATTTTTCTATCAATTACAAGTGGTAATATATTTTTGTAATTGAGGTAGCAACCGACCAATCGTTGTCACTATCAATAAAGTTGCCAACCGCTGATCGAATTAAATTAGTTATAAGAAATTTTCCTAATTACTAAGAATTCGTTGTACGAGGTACTAATGGCTATCGAAAAAAGAAAACGTCAAATCGAGAAATATATTTATAAATACAGGTGTAATCAGTATTATGAGCACAATGTGTTTAAAAGTGTAAGCCGTTTACGTGAAAATTAATGGTCTCGAGCCAAGTGCTAAAAGCGACACAAAAATTTAAGCTTGGTTTATCTGCGCCTCGTGAAATAAATTCACCTTTTACTTTCTAGCTGTGTAAATTTTATGCTACTATAAATTATAATAGAAATAGTGTTGTATTCGCAAAATTTCGATCATCCATATGATTTACCATAAATCTTCGAGAGTACATACACATATACCAATTGAAATATGTATGGTTCGGAGATCTCTAAGTTTCATTCCAATCAAACGTCTCGACGTATACAACTGTTTGATCATGATTTATGCAAAATATATATCGTACCTATGAAATTAGTGCATATTTCACCTCATTAGTTAGTGCTACATAAATATTGCGTAAACCGACGCATTTAGAAAACAATTTTGTTTCCGATCGACGACCCACCGATATATATATACACATACACACCAATTGAGTAATGTATATATATGACTATACTATCGAGGAAATCAACCAATTATGCTACGTTTGATTAATTTTTCGACAAAAAAGAGCATCGGCATTAAATAAATTGTTAGTTAAACTTTAATCGTCCACTTAATTTCAATTACTTGGAACGGTAATAAATCTCTAGCGCCACATTAATTAGCTTTTTTTAACTGATGTTACTAACAATGTATTTTATTTCGTGATATTCTGGAAGTTGTTATTAATTAATTTATATGCGTATGTATACTTGCATCGATTATATACGACTATTCATTTAATCTACATTAAATTATGATAATTTACTCGAAAAGTTATATACGATTTAGTAACTTTGATAAAAATCTTTACGTGCATATGTGGTTTTTTTTATCAAACTTGAGAACTCACGCATTCCAAGTTTGGGAGAAGTTTGCAAAAGTTATGCCAAACTTCGTACAAAGTTCTTATAAATTATTTTGGTATTGGTCGAAATATGGGACAAATTTGTCCAAAGAATGGGGCAAGTGTAGGATTACTTTTACTACACTTTATTTTAGGTTATATTAATTTAAAATTTGAAAAGAAAGAAATTAAAAAATAATTTAACATTACTCTATTTACACCTGAAAGAAAAAACATACATGTATTTCCAAAAGATTTCAAGGTCCTCGGTGAATTTCATCCTCTTCATCAAACTTGTCGCAGCACGTCATTTCAAGTCGACGTTGAGGGTTAGACTGATGCCTCGACGTCAAGAAAATTTCTAGTGACCAGTAAACAAGAAGTCATTTGATTGCTCGTTACTAGGAACGTTTGTGAAATTTGCTTGACGACCAGCAAACAAATGACTTCTTGTTTACTGGTCACTAATATATTTTTGTAATTGAGGTAGCAACCGACCAATCGTTGTCACTATCAATAAAGTTGCCAACCGCTGATCGAATTAAATTAGTTATAAGAAATTTTCCTAATTACTAAGAATTCGTTGTACGAGGTACTAATGGCTATCGAAAAAAGAAAACGTCAAATCGAGAAATATATTTATAAATACAGGTGTAATCAGTATTATGAGCTACAATGTGTTTAAAAGTGTAAGCCGTTTACGTGAAAATTAATGGTCTCGAGCCAAGTGCTAAAAGCGACACAAAAATTTAAGCTTGGTTTATCTGCGCCTCGTGAAATAAATTCACCTTTTACTTTCTAGCTGTGTAAATTTTATGCTACTATAAATTATAATAGAAATAGTGTTGTATTCGCAAAATTTCGATCATCCATATGATTTACCATAAATCTTCGAGAGTACATACACATATACCAATTGAAATATGTATGGTTCGGAGATCTCTAAGTTTCATTCCAATCAAACGTCTCGACGTATACAACTGTTTGATCATGATTTATGCAAAATATATATCGTACCTATGAAATTAGTGCATATTTCACCTCATTAGTTAGTGCTACATAAATATTGCGTAAACCGACGCATTTAGAAAACAATTTTGTTTCCGATCGACGACCCACCGATATATATATACACATACACACCAATTGAGTAATGTATATATATGACTATACTATCGAGGAAATCAACCAATTATGCTACGTTTGATTAATTTTTCGACAAAAAAGAGCATCGGCATTAAATAAATTGTTAGTTAAACTTTAATCGTCCACTTAATTTCAATTACTTGGAACGGTAATAAATCTCTAGCGCCACATTAATTAGCTTTTTTAACTGATGTTACTAACAATGTATTTTATTTCGTGATATTCTGGAAGTTGTTATTAATTAATTTATATGCGTATGTATACTTGCATCGATTATATACGACTATTCATTTATAAAGTGTGGCGCAAATGTGTGCAATGAGACTATCCCAAACTTGAGAACTCACGCATTCCAAGTTTGGGAGAAGTTTGCAAAAGTTATGCCAAACTTCGTACAAAGTTCTTATAAATTATTTTGGTATTGGTCGAAATATGGGACAAATTTGTCCAAAGAATGGGGCAAGTGTAGGATTACTTTTACTACACTTATTTTTAGGTTATATTAATTTAAAATTTGAAAAGAAAGAAATTAAAAATAATTTAACATTACTCTATTTACACCTGAAAGAAAAAACATACATGTATTTCCAAAAGATTTCAAGGTCCTCGGTGAATTTCATCCTCTTCATCAAACTTGTCGCAGCACGTCATTTCAAGTCGACGTTGAGGGTTAGACTGATGCATCGACGTCAAGAAAAATTTCTAGTGACCAGTAAACAAGAAGTCATTTGATTGCTCGTTACTTAGGAACGTTTGTGAAATTTGCTTGACGACCAGCAAACAAATGACTTCTTGTTTACTGGTCACTAAGAAATTTTTCTTGACGCCGATGTATCAGTCTAACCTCAACGTCGACTTGAAATGACGTGCTGCAACGACTTAGATCAAGAGGATGAAATTGACCGTGAACCTTGAAATCTTTTGGAAATACATGTATGCTTTTCTTCCAGGCGTAAATCGAGTAATGTTAAATTATTTTTAATTTCTTTTCTTTCAAATTTTAAATTAATATAACTAAAATAAAATGTAGTAAAAGTAATCCTACACTTGCCCCATTCTTTGGACAAATTTGTCCCATATTTCGACCAATACCAAAATAATTTATAAGAACTTTGTACGAAGTTGGCATAACTTTTGCAAACTTCTCCAAACTTGGAATGCGTGAGTTCTCAAGTTTGGGATAGTCTCATTGCACACATTTGCGCCACACTTTACAGACATAAACTTGGGCTAAATGTGGCCCAAACTTTCTCATTTTACGCGGGAATCTACATTAAATTATGATAATTTACTCGAAAAGTTATATACGATTTAGTAACTTTGATAAAAATCTTTACGTGCATATGTGGTTTTTTTTTATCAATTTGTATATATTGCCTTTACATAATAGAATAATAGAGATTAAATCTATATATATATTTTTATTATTTATTTTAATTTATACATTTTTTTCCAATCTCTATTTTAGATGAAGAATAAGATTCATTTTAATTTTCTGACAGAATAGATACTTACATTGCTGGTGAATAACAAATTGCATCACGACTTTTAATTTTACGCTAAAATTATAATAATATGTATAGATAGTAATATTAATTAACTTGTGACGAAATATTAATTAATAATAATTAACATATAATACTTATATTAATTACGTATTGCATTCGCCTATTGAATAACATTGTTTATTGAAGTTTGAAACGCGCGATTTTTTATTGTTTGAGTGCACACATTTGCATGAAATACACAATTTGTTTCGATTAGCCTAGAATCATAATAATATTTCGCAAAAAAAAGATTTCGTCCACGTGAATCAGGTATACGACCTTCAGGAAATCTATAAAGCCGAAGAAGAGTAGAATAAAATATAAAAAGAATGAATTGATGAGTGATTTGTCACCTTGAGAAAGGAAAAAAGGATGGTGCTAAAGTTTACAGTAAGAAAGTATATATCTCCGCACATATACGTTGAAAGTAGATACCGTCCGAAGAGATCGAAAGTGACCAGACACGGTTTCAACGTGTGTGCTGATGATATACTTGTCCATTGTGCTTGTAACCTTTACTGTCACTTGATAAATGGGTCACATTATTATTTTTTTTCTTTTTCAAAGCTTCTGACTCTCTTCGTTTTCTCGGGCTTAGAAATTTTATAGTATGCAAATCACTTTGGAAATCCTTTGGTATGGAATATACGTATATACACGTTAAAAATTGTTCTAAACGATCGTGATCCTACTGCTTAATATGTATACGTATATAAAAAAAGAACGATTATTTCCTTTATTTAATGATCCATCGTGTATACACTATTTACAAAACAGTCCTTGGTTTCAAGGCACGTGGAAATTTCTGTTATAATTGAGAAACCAACTGGCCAAACGCGTTTTAAGATCACGTTTTTCGGAGTCCATACACTGATTAAATTTTATATAGCTCGGTTGTTTACAACTTCTCGAACTGCAAGATCGATTGTTATCGGTAATATTCGAAATAATATCCTCGATATCCGATAAAAATGCGTACTTCGATATATATTCCCATTCCCGTAATACTTAAGATGTGATGTAAATGTTTTTTATAAATAATTTAAACGACATTATTATTGTAGTTACGTATTATCTTCTTGTCCCGAGAGCTAACGGAAAAACTCTCCCATGAATTTTATGTAAAGTAATAATAATGTGTTAAAAAAATTCCTATCTTCTAGAACACAAAGAAAACTTCAATTTCTTTGTTTTCATTTCGTTGAATTGCATCACGTAGAAATATTACGTCTGTCTAGTGCGAAACCATTTCTACTGAAAAAGGAAAGAACTTTTCAAAACTATTTTTTCCTGTATACACGTATACGTGTTTCTCGCAGACTTGTTTTACATATACACTTCCCATCTGGAAGTTAATATTTCCTCGCTTAACAATGTGTATTCGTAATGTGTTTTATAAGTACGGAAAAAAAATTTAGTCTCTACAATGAACTACGCTTTTTAAGAATACGTATGACATAAAACTTACGACTTGCAAGTTTTCCTGCGTAAAAAATTACTTTGCAAAAAATTAAATGAAACTTCAAATGTAACAGTAACATCGGTAGAATATAGGATGATAAAAGTTTTCAGATTAAATACTTGATTGAAAAGTTTCGCAAGATGTATACATATTCGTGAATTCTGCATAAAACTTGCGTATCTTACATCTGAATTGCTGACAGATAAATTTTCGATACACGAATTTCAAACAATATTTTACCGATCACGAGAGTTGCGTGCAATCAAAATCCGAATAACTGATTACTCGTAATATATACCTATACGTAGCGCAACCGCATAAAATGTCTAACCGAGGCATTAACCGAAATGAACGGTGTGTGTCGAATAATCGACCTACCGACAGTTCCACAAAATTTCCATAAATCGATAAGCAATCGTGCGGTTCGTCACTCGATCATCTGAAAAAACTCCATTTACTTACGTACGACGAAGCGCGTTTGATATCCTTAAAAGAAATTAAAGTACAAAAGTCGGACAGGCATGACTCAGATAAAGCATAGCTTCTGTTTTGCTATAAAATGAGTTCCGTATTATTGGAACATTTAATAGAAAATAGATATGCACGTAATGACCCGAGCTTTTATGCGTGTATTCAACCTGAAAATTATGCTTTATTAAAATTTTTAAATTACATAATTCTTAAACTATATACATTAAAGATGCATATTGGAACAACGTCGTAATTGCACAACTTTAAAATCTTATGCAAGTTTTAATTGTAATAATAGATGAATATAGACGTAATCTGCTTCTAATTATTCTAATTCAAATATCTCGCAAAAAATAAAAATGACGGACATTTCAAAATTCATCATTTAAAATTTATTTTTCGTATTCTAATTTCACTTATGACAGTGTTCATTACATGAAAAAGCCTTCTTATATATAGTAACTATAATTTTATTTTACAAAATGTAGAAACATTATATTGATACATTTACAAATAAACAATATTTAAGATACGAATCAATATTTTAATGAGAAAAAGTTACAAAATGATTACGAATAAGAGGAAGAATACTTCAATAAACATCAGAGTACAATGATTTCAAAATAATAAATTTGATACATAAATACGCATAAATAAACTTAACATTATAAAAAATATCATAAAATTAAGTAATATTACACGAAATAATAGGTGTATATAGATATGCATAGATCTTGAAAGAAATACAAATTTTTTGTCAGAGCTCGACAAAAACTGTCAATTAACATTTGAGATTTCTATCAAGTTACCGCAATAAAAAAATATTCCAGTGCAACAAAAACTTAGAGTTTAACCATTATTGCGGTTTAAGAAAATATTTTCGATAACCACGAGATATTTTCCAAACTAAAACCGAAGTTTATTAACCTCTGAACCGGGACGAATTAAATCCGTATCGAAATCTTCGGTAAATTCAGTCGATATGCCTTTAAGGAGAGTTCGCGACCACTCTGAAGAGAGAAAGCGAGAAAGACTCCTCTCACAAGCATCGGGAGTGCGCTCGCGCGAGCTCATCGCGCAATCGCCACGTTTTTTTTTTCTCCTTCGTGCATTATATTGCGACTGCTATTTTTTCCCCGTAAATGTACAGCCTCGCCCTTTCGGAAGCGATGTATACAATGAATGCTTCTCGTTTACATAATTGACGGGCCATTGTTACGGATAATCGCGCGAACCTTACCAACCAAAAAAAAATCGGGATGGTACCACAATAAGCAATAAATTTGATTATACGATAGTAATAAAGTTATTAAAGGTTGCTGCGTGAAATAAAAAAATTTATGGCTTTCGCCAACGGTAGTCCTTATACGGGTGGAAAAATATTGCCATTTTCTGCAGCAATTACTCCAAGTAATTATATTCGATGGTGGAATTTTCTGAATTATTTTTATATATAAAAATTTCGTGCAAAAATCATTACGAAACGCGGATGTTATTATCTCTCGGATAGACAATAAACAGTTATTAAATGTTTTCACTAACTTATAAGGGAAGATTTATTCTACAATTAGTAAGTTAATCACTCATAGATACATACATACATATTATACATGTGTATATATTTCGTGTTAATTAGTAATGCAGTTCGTTGACAATTTACAAAATTATTGAATTTTAAATACCTAAACATCGTAAAAGGAGAAAATATGCATTATGCTTCGATGCATTGTTTGATAATGTATGTAATTTCTTGAGATATTAGATTCAATTTTTTTTCGATGTATATTATGAAATCAATATAATACCGTTTGCGGTCAATTTAAATATTATACGTACGAAATATGTTGCACAAGTGTACAAGTATTGTCATTAGCGATTATTTCTTTTTGTTTTTTTTTTCGATATTTCATCTTTCTCCGCAACCAATTAGTCGAATAATTAAAAAAATTAAATACAAAATTTGAGATCCGACGAGGGATATTAATTGGCCTGAAAAGTTTCATAATACCACGATCTCTCTATCGTTTACCAAATAAAATGTACGACGTGCATCGTTCATAGTTATAAATGAGAAAATAACGATTTACGTACTTGTAAATATATTATTTGGGAAAGTCATAAATAATCTAACAGAGGTAAATGTTATCGCTTAATTCAAATTGCTACCTCGAAAATGTGTATTTTCTCATCAATTTTATTAAATTAACCGAGGCATCGGTACTTATATACTTTCTTCTTTTTGTTTGGTCGATTTAACATTCTTCGCCTCATCGGGTTGTCCAAAAAAAGTAGGTGCATGATGAAAGTGAAAAGAAATGTTACAAATGGCGAATTTAACCAACAATGACGAAATTGACATGGAATATTACAAATACTGATTTCAATCTGTGATTTTCGGTTTTATGCGTTTTGAATATTTAGCCATGTTAATCGACAATTTTATATGCATACATTTCGGTAAGGTTTTAAATTTACTACATAAAATGAGGTATAACCTGATTTGTTTGAATATTTATTTAATTCAAAAGTGTTCGTTTTAAGTTGCTTTTTATAGATTGTTGATGCACGAGCATCTTGAATTTTACGCATTGTGTAACTACTTTATTTTGCATAAATTCATAATTTATTTCAAGATTTCATATTTCACTTTTGTAAAAAGAAAAAAAATGCTTTCTTAATGATCAGCTCTTGCATATATTGATGATGTACTGCCTACGTAACTTAATTTCTTTAATAATTAATTATCGTATTAAAATGTTTTATAATTAACGTTTTGTTTTTATGCGCTTTAATTTATATTTAATAACTTCTTCATAGTTGGCTAAGAAACTTTTTTTATTTGTATTTTCACACATTTGCGTATAGAATCGTTTTTCAAACGCGATAACTCTTAAAAGTCTTGCGTAACGCCGGTTTAAAAATTTGTAAAGGCTGATATTTATCTGAGGAATTGATCTGCATAGATTCTACTCCAGATATGAATTTACTTACTACATTTCTTATACCATAAAGAAATAATAAAATAAAAAAAATTATTTTATTATTGAATGGAAAACAACATACATCTACAATACAATATCATCATTTTAAGAGAAAAAGTCATGTAAATATTAAAAACATCTGCAACAAAAGTTACGAGTATTTTAATTTTTATTTTTATTTACTCTCGACACAATTATAGATGCGTAGAAGAATCTTGAGAAATTTAAATTCTTGCAGAATTTCAGTTCGTTGGTGTAACAGCGCGAAGCCTAAAATCCGTTGATATATGGTTATGCAGAAAGTCTTATACTCTATAAGTAAATCTATCAATAAAAACTATACTTATGCATGACTCAATCAGTCTTGGATAAAACGTTCGATTTTATTATCGGCCATAAAACATTTTTCGTTAATAAATTTATAAACATATATAAACGGACGCAATAAATATGGTTAAACATATATATTTTATTCCATCTTTTCATACAAATACCCTATGAATATTGCGGATAAAGTCAATCAACGTAATATACACCAATCTCGAGGGAGCAAAGTAACAAAAAAAAAAGAATTTACATCGGCGTTACCGATCCGCCTGAGAAAATCCATCTGGTTTGTCAATTTTGTCAGCGTGAAATCGACCGGCGAAATCCCGCATGTTGCGGCGAAATCGATCGACAATAATAAGCATTGCAGCGTCCTCGAGTATATTTACATGAGCGTATGGGTCTACAGGTATAAATGTATAAATACATACGCGCAAAAACCACGTCGAAATTCGCTTTCGAAAAGTCCGGGTGCCCTCGTAAATTCGCAATTAATGTCCCATCCTTCGCACTCATCCTTCGAGAGAGCAAAATATGCTCGGGCGCGTATGTACAGTGGAAACCTGCCGATACACATAAATCGTTCACTCTCGAGGTTTCGCAAACCGCAGAGCCCAGTGGAAAAAAAATACGTCACTTCAAAAAGGAGTCGTACACGTGTACGGTATGAATATATGCACGTGCAATATGTAAGCCTCTCCTTTTTTTTACGTATCTTCATTTTCTCAGGTTAAAGATAAATGGATTGTTACTTAGATGTAATAATTGACAATATTTTCTCTCGGAGTTAACGAATAATTCAGCTAGCTATTAAAATAATTATACGCTTCATTATTAATTAAAACACTTTATAATCGCAATTAATAATATTATTTTATAAACACTATAATAGTAACTCTTAATTTAACAATTAAAAACTTATTTAATTAGGGTATATTATTATTACTTGGGTTAATTAAAGTAATGTGTTATATGAATATATTCAATTATTAATGAATAAGTATATTCAAACAGTATCGTTCAAGCGGTATTAATTTTGTCAACGATAGGTTTGAATGTATTTTTTAAATATACATTTATAAGGACGCAGTAACAATCGAATTTTCTCCATAATACACATTTGTAGTTTTAAACATGTGTACACCGAGCGTGCTAATCTTCACGAATGAAACCAAGTAATTTCATGCCAGTTAGGTGTATGATATTTTACTCGTCCAAGATACTACAAACGTCACCTATTTCAAATGAAAGTTGCGTTGCAAAAGATATGCGGGATTGTAAATGTATTTGCTTTAACAGCGTAAAAGAAAAATTTTGAATTTTTTTATAATACAGCAAAGAATTCAGAACTATATTGATTGGAAAGGTTTTTCGAAAATTTATTGTATATACTTTTTTACCTAAGAAAATTGTAAGTGTCGAAACAGCGTAAAAATAATAATTTTGTAGATAGCCTAGTAGAAATTTTATACGAAAACAATGTAAGAGAAAGATTTATAGAATTTTTGAGTTTAAAATAACGTAACGAAAAATTCAAGTCCGTATGTACATACATGTTCGTTTAATAAAAAAGTAAGTTTACAGTTTAAAAAAAATGTGGGATAAAAGAGCCAAGCGTGTATAAAGAGTTGATCAAAATTTTCGATACCACGATTTACCCATAAAATTCAACCCCGTTTGAGCGTAAATTTTTCGCAATTTGAAATTTCCGTCCAGTAAACACCTCGCGCACGTAACTCTCTTAGAATAATCTGTTTTACCCGCGACTAATGGCTTATGGCTTAACCGAATATAGATATATATACACATAATATCGCCAAGGTCTCCAATGCATTGGTTGTAACTGAAAAATGCGGGTCAAATCGTTATGGTATTGCCGCGGTTGCCTAAACCACGACCCGGGCCATAGAAGAAAAATTTCGCTATTACACCTCGAGAAAGAGAAGAGAAGTGGAAAAAAAAAGTGTAAGAAAAACAAGGCGCGCGCGCGTAATCGTCGGTTTATGCCTCGGTAGATCCGCGCTCGTGTGTGTAGGCACGACGGGGACCCTCCTCTTTCACTTTCGCTCCTCCTACCAACACTTCCTCGGATATATTTTCTGGGTCAAGTTCGAGACCGCGCCTCGACGAAGCATCTCGAGGGCTTTGCATATTCGAATCACGGACATGATAATCTGCGTTAGCTTTTTTTTACAAGTATACTGATACTGTCTGGTACGAGATACAGAGCTGCACTTGCCTATATAAATAATGAGAGATATCAAGTATAAAGATGAAATGAGTATCTTAGGTATGTGTTTTCATTGCGTTAAGATGATGAGTTTGACAAAAAGTGCGCCAACAGTTGATTAGGTGTAGCAAGGTCTCGCTATATATTTACTTGATCTACTTGAAAATTGCGTAATTCCATCGTCAAGATATAGCTGGCTATACAATGTTCGCTTTATGAATCATATTATAAATATTTGATTTTAAATTCATTAACATAGTTCTACAATGGATTCCACTCCATATTTTACATGTGATGTAAGGAATTCAAGTATATTGATATTACATATTTATTATTATTGTTTATTATATATATTATATCATTTAGTTAGACTAAAATTCACTGAAGATTTATAGAAAAACTGAATAGAATCTGCTATACTTATATAAAAGCATATGTGGATATCTTTTTCAGATTGAAATATGTGAAAAAAGATTTATGAGAACAATCCTAACTGATACATTTTTTTTATTATATAATATTGTTTTATTACAACTAAACCAATTAATGTTTGCTGTAAATCATCAATCAGAAGGAAATATTTTAAACTTTCAATTAACCGGTTGTATCACCGTGTCCACACTGTAATGAACGTTATTTTGTAAATATATATATATAAACAAGTTTTTTTTTGTATAGATAGCTTAAATTTACAACCGGTCGCTATTTTTTAATTGATTAAATTAGAATAAGAAGAAATTAATTTCGCTTACCTTTAGTTTTAATTGATTTTCTAATGATTTTATGACGAGAAATTTTATATATTTCGTATTGACATTTATCGTTGAATAATTCGATCTTCGCATTAAACGTTTCAAAATTTGGTATAATTAAAATATGTACGGGAAAATATTAGCATACATAGTAAACTGTAATTTTATAGCGAGTTAATTAATTTATTGTATAAATGTAATATAATATTACGAAATTTTCGTAATAAATGATATAAGAGAAATAAAATGTATTAATCTAATGAGCTAGTCTTTATACATTGAAACTATATATTAGAATTATTAAAATATTTTGCATAGTCAGTAGTTTTTATTCTTCATCTTAATTAAGGAGAATTGAGCATCCTTTAAATTAATTATTATAATGTAAGAGAATTGAGCATCCTTTAAATTAATTATTATAATGTAATTCTAGAAATCGAAAATGATAAATATCCGTGTACACATGACGGGTTCGTTAATACATTGATCAAGTTCACTTGTGTTCGTTCGATACTTGGTTCAACGGCTTATGTTGCTCTTCCACCTACTCGATACTCTCACTCTGCTCGCTTTTACAAAGAGCCGCGCCTTGCCGCGCGAAATCGAGCTTCGAGTACATGTGAGTACATATCCTCAAAAATTTTAGTACGTACATATACGCGAGATTTCACGTGTAAAGCATCGGAAAAGTGAAAGCGTATGCGGGTTCACGTATTGAAAAAAAAAAGAATTGTCGATGCGACTCGCGTCCTTTGAAAATAGCTGCGATCGTCACAAAAGAATCGCTTGGTCTAGTTTAACGCGATGATGTCAGTCACGTATATTGTAAAAAGGAATTGTTATAACGTACTATTGTGTCATTGTGGTTGTTCAATTTTTAACAGTAGATAATTCTATACTTACGTGAATGTGGGTTTCCTTTCAAATTGAAAATGCGTTTATCGCATCAAATTTTTAGTTAATTTAAATGCAAAATCAATTTGGAACCCTCGTATAGTACATTACCGATCTATACTCTAATGAAAATGATTTATAGGGTACCGTGCACTGATAAAATTTAGAAAACAATAGCTGAAGAACACTTTTGTACGTGCATATATGCACAATAGATATTCCTTGTGAATTACATAAAGCAGATGTAAAAAATCTATAGCTTCGATATTATACATATTGTATATTACTTTGATGAGGTTAATGATACATAGATTTTTTATTTTTAAATTAATATTATGTTTAAACGAAGATCAATGGCCATCGAATATTAGTAATTTATCTTTATCAGAGCAATATTATTCTGGCACTTTCCGTGCAATTTTACAACAAAGTAGCCCGAACGATATTACTAACTGGTAGATGATGATACAGGTTGAAACTCGCATATATATAGTGAAAGTAATGTACGTAGTAAAATTCGCTTTCCGTAAAATTATATTTTTATTCTAGTTTGTAGAACAGATTATGATATCGTTAAATAAATGGCTATCTTAGTAATGTTGCAATTATACATATATTATAAAGTCAAAAATTGTAAAGTTTTATCTTACGCAACATCTTAATGCTACCGTAATAGCGCAAAAAAATTTCATCATAACAGCTGTTGTAAATCTGATTTCATTCAATTTTCTAAAATTTAGCAACAAAATGCGAATTTTTTTTATTAAACTGCATGTGTATTGTTAACACTTTTTGACGAAGAATTCGATAAAAATGTTGGTTATGATTTGATGATAAATAATTTTTTTATATAATACCTGCAGAAATAGCACTTAATAATTAAAATTTTACGGTATATTACAATAAACTGTATGTAGGTATTTACGTAATTATTGTATAAAATAAAAGTAAAAAAATACTGTACATATATATATATATATAATATCGTAGATCTTACCACCGCGTGTTACATGGAAATATAAATTCATCTCTAAAATTATGTTAAAAATATCAGCACTCTAAATTGATTAATATCTGAAGTTGCTATAAAACATCGCTCGAACGTTACTCGAGGGGTTTGAAAAAGCTAGTCGTATAAATCGGCAAATGACTTCTAAATACGGCGATGAATACATTCCGAGTGACCTATTGCACCTATGAGTCATATATACCTTCTCTATCTTCAGTCTGGCATGTAATAATAATCGAATAAAGCCAGATAACATCGAAAACGCTACGTAATTCGCGGAGAATGTTCGAGCATCATTGTGCATGAAATAAATGCCGGCGTTGAATCGTACAGTCAATCAACCATTGTACACTCACGCGGTAGGCTCGAAAGTAAACAGTTGGACTAATTTTTATTGGCAGATTTTCTCCAACGCCATAATTAAGCGTTACCATTATAAGGTAGCTTTTGCAATGTCACTCACTCATTGTCGAGCCATTTATATCGGGCGGTTGACCGAATAAAAAGGCAATCCTCATCTTTGCTTATAAATTTTTATTAACTTAGCTGTCCGAGGGACGCGAGGAAGGCAAAATCAGCTGTATTACAGCCGCGATCGCACGAAGAATTCTCCCGCGTTGTATACAGGTAGCAAAAACCATAGTGAATCGACGTTGGTCAATTATCAACCTTACTCTCGACTGGTTTTGATGTATTGCTCTTAGATCGTGATGACTACCGAGTCAAGCTGAAATTGTATTAATTTTGACCTAGTTCGTTTAGATCGAGATAGTATAGCGTTTCGATGCAGGCGCAACATTTATTTTGTAAGATCGGGTTAATGTCATATACTTACACTCGTAACGATCCAGTAGTACAAGGTTTAAACATTTTTATTGGTATTATAACCTTAAAAAATGTACATTGTTTTTCTTAAACGGAATTCTCCTATCAATTTCTGCGACCGCAAATTGAGAGAAAAAAAGTAGTGGCAACTATTACTTTACGTCTATTTCGATGTACGCGGTGTTAAATAATACAACCATTAGTATGGACGATGCAATACTATCATTTGTACTTTTACTAATTAGTCCTTTCATAAATCGATATTTTTTTGTTTAGGTCGCTTTACACGGACGTGTTTGGTATTCAATATATATAAACAATCTTTTGCCAAGACGTCTTTTTACAAGTAGATTCCCAACTCATACAGTATATTAATTAAGCTCATCAATTCCATCAATATTGATCAACGATTGAGTAGATTTATATAAAAAAGTGTTTGCTGTAAGAAGAATGCAATTTAGCTAAAAGTTCGTAAAGCAAGCAAAAAAATGATGTGCACTCGGTGTAACTTTTAAAAGAGTATTATAACACCCCTGATCGCTGGGCGTGACGATGAGATAACGCGTTTCTGAAAAATAAAAAACGCAACAAAGGAATCTCGAACATCTGGTCTATTTTCACGCGGATTCATTTAAATAGGCACATCCTCGTGAATACTAATACTGTTACAACTTTTTACTACTGCTAATGCTTTAGTAGACTCATTAAACAAGTCACGTTTGTTGGGAAATGGTTTCAAAAAGGAGTTTAAATACCGCTGTATTATGCATTTTAAAAATTCACCTGCAATACTTCTTAATAATTTATGATCATCAGTAACATTCAGCTAACAAATTTTATTTCGTTGCTTAATGAGTTTTAATGCTGTGATAATTTATTGGCAGTACTCATATTTTTATTAGATTAATATTTCTGTTTCATAAATTATTCATACAGTTTTACCTATAAAGCAAAAGTATTCGATCGTTAAATGTGGACTATTATTTGAATTGTATGCTGTTATACATTATAATACTTAGATCAGCTGATTAACTGAAAACTCATCTACGTTTAATCATGTACTTATTTATAAATATTAATTGGATAAAGAAAATGTTAATTATAATAATCAAAAAATGTTCAAGTAGAGAAACATATGTATTAAAGATTGTAATATACATTTTCTCGATTTGATGAAGCTAAAGGAAGAAAAAGGAAAATTATTTTTCATTTTAACGTGAAAATATTTAACTGTAAATAATCAAGCGGACTACGCAATTGTGCAATCTAAATGATTTCGATACATTTTGAAAATGGGTTCCACAATCATCACTTTTACTTTAATTTCTTTTTTAAATCGAAAGTATTAATATTGAATTGATAGCCAATCTTATAGTCAAACTAGAGAATTAACATTTGAAATTTATACCTGAAGCTATTTGAACTTCTTATATTAGCATCGTTCAGTCGCCATTTATCTAACAAATATCAAATTAAACTTCGCAATTTTAATCTTGACCGATCTCGTCAAATAAAAATAAGATCATTTACACTTTCTTGAGCAGGTTCTTCCATCAACACCTGTCTATTAAGCTATGCTAATCTCATTTGGATATTCAAAATCTCATTTTAAAAACTCGGTTTCTAATAAGTTTCAGAAAGTTGCGAAATTTCTATTATTTGACGTCTCGTTATATATTAATAATTCATAAAGATGATAATATCATATTTATATAAAAATTAAATAATAAAATAACTATCAGAATAGTTCATCTATTTGATTATTTATTTGATAAATAAATATATTACGGGGTAATAGATGTCCATATATTGATGATTGAATGTTCAACTATAATAATATCTATCGATAAATAATAAAAAATTATTAATTAATATAACTTTATTTTAATCGGCAAACCAATCGATAAAATTAATAGCATTCTTTAATACATAAATAATTGTTTTGGAATTGATTGCACAGTCTTATATAATACATATAGATATAGGGTCGAATTAATTGTAATGGAAAAAAATGACTGATGACAATGAAGTATATGTACGCGAAAAAATTCTGAATGTACAAAGAGTCCTCGAGATTGATCGAACTATACAAAAGTGACCTATAGGTCAATTACATACGTGAGATGATGAAAACGATTTGATAATAATCTTTAAAAGGGGCTAAGCCATTTAATTGAATGCGCAAAATTGCTTAGCGATAAAAATAACTTAAGAAATTCGGGTATGTAATTTAAAACCAATCACGAAATTATAAAGTAGTGCAATTATGGATTTAATAATTATGTAACGTACAATACGGAACCTCTTAGTGATACAAATAGAATTTGAATATAACAAAAAATTGATTTTCGGGCTATAATAACAAAACGAGCCACCGACAATTTGCGTCATAAATTTTCGAATATAAAAGTGAAAAAAATTGGAGTGGTTAAACAGGTCTATAGCATAAATATAAGTTATATACAAGGTCGTCAAACCAGTTGAAAAACCTTTACAAAAATAAAGAAAGTGCGTCAAAACATTACCTTCAGTTCAATATATTTTGGTTCGTCGGCTTTAATACAGAAACAAGTATTTACCTTAAAAATATCTTAAGTAATATATTTATTACAAGTAACATACGTCATATAGAAATTAAGTATGAGTCATTAAAAAAATTTTAAAAATTGTGTACAAAACAGATCAACTCTCCTCGGTCCTTCGTATCTTCTTTATGTATCTTAAATTTCGCTTATAAAAAATAACAAGTAGAAGGACATATTTTAGCAATGATCGATAGTAAAACGTAAAGATCTTCAATAAATCCCAGTGTAATACTACGAATTACCATTAATTGAATAAATATAAAATTTACTACTACTTTTTCTGGTTTTAAAATGTTGAAATATCTACATGCATAATATGCTTTAATACTCGATACACTTTCATATATAATAAAATGATTTTTTAAACTACTGGTAATCTTCATACATAAAGAACAAGTCGCAAACGCCAATTAATTTAATTTAAAACCACCAGATTTTCGTAAAGCGCCGATCAAAATGTATTAAATCGTGTAACGACTTTATTAAGTCATTCAGATTGCATGATTGGCAATACTATATTTAAAAATTGCACGCTCTTACGATTAAGATGCACGAATACCATAATTTATATATAATCTCTCATTAATTCAAAGTAATCGAGCAGTATTGTATCGTTAAACCTTTTATCCGAAACAATGGGCTAAAAATATAGGAATATAAATTTAAGGGATAGGGAAATAAAATATGAACGTACCCGTCAAATTTAACAGCTGCAAAATATTATTTCTTGTGTCCACAGGATGACGAGACAGTTCGCGGGAAGCGCCAGCAGAGTGGCACAGCGGTAATCGACAGCATTTTTAACGTGAGTATGTAGTGCCACCGATACATAACTTATACATATATACATAAATATTCGAAAACTCGTTTCGCGCAACGCCTTTTATGGTTCCGTCGCCGTTTCATTCGACGATTGCACCCCGACGGTAATTACGGTAATTGCGATAATAACCGCGAACCTCGAGTTACATTAAACCTTGTGTTCTTCGGTAACTTCGAGATGCTGCTGCTAAGTAAAAACAAATCGGATGTATGCGTTATTCGATAATTATTTAAATTATAAACCAGCCACGCGAGTATCTAGGTGGAGACACGTAGGTGAGCAATTTTTTAATTATACTTACGTACTTTTTAGATGAAAAATAGAGTTTTTAACGTTAATCGACGTTCTTAATTGTTCAATATATTGGATGATTTATAAGAAAATTACAGCATGCATCCTATAATTATTCCTGGAAATTTTTATAAAAACCTGATGAGCAGGCGTTCGTGTAATTTCTCGGCATGTAAAATAATTGATAGAAAAACTCAAGTAGAAATGGTTATATTTTTTTTTTGAGAAAAAGCTTTTTTCCTAATTAAAATGACTCTACTTTTTGTAACACTAACCTCGGTTTAGACGTTACTTGAATTCGATAAAGTTATATAACACTAAGATATATTTGGATGGTTTGGCAATATAAATCAACGTCTAGTACCGCATGTTCGTATACGTATTTTTTCAGATTGATTTTTACATTCCAGACCTTGCTCCTCGAGTAGTATTTAACATCTTCTTAATTTATGCGTATATATTATTTTCATGTGGTTATAAACAATTAATATTTTTTCGTAATGTAAATCGACGTAAATCGAATAACAGTTTTTGCTACGAAGGGTATTATATGTCAAAGAACCGTAGCCGTACCTATAGATTGCGACTAATGTGCACGAGATATAGATTCGAGAACATGTATATAAATAAGAGAAATTATTCTCTCTCACAAGATTGTTGTTAAACCGCGCGCAATTACCTCCCTCCGGCCTTGATATTTTATCGCTTTTTAATATCGTAATTTTAAGATCAGCGAGAGCGCGGTTTTACATTATCGATACACATCCTGTTCGAGATAAAATCAGCTATTGTAATTCCGTTTAGATTCCCATTACTGCGATCAAGCAGACGTCCGTGGCAGCGCAAACTTTGTCACCGGAAAACGCAGGGACGATCGACACTGTGCTAAAGGTAAACTGAGCATACACCTTCCTGCGTTACGTAAGCATGCGTGCATATATGCTACTTTAGAAATCTTAGGATAAGTATTAATTAATTTCTTACACTTTTTTTTATTTTTTTTCATTCATCTTAAACATCGCTCAGTCGCAAAAAGATATAAATCATCCGTTTGATTTAACGATACACACGGTACTGTGCGTTCGAAACTTAATTCGATCCACTCGGTATATATCAGTTGTTGGAAAATTACAGTATTTGTAAAAGTTAATAAAGTTGAATACGTTTTAGTCATTTTTTTAAATTACTCGTATGCCCACAACGCATGCATGCGCTTTCAGCTTTGGTTCGGATCGAGTTAATTATTTCGTAGTTACATACTTTGCTAACTTTCTAGACATTCATTCAACCGCTTATTGATATATTTTTACATAATTTTATAAGACTAAAATTATTTAATTTTCATTTTTTCTTTTGTTTAATCGATCATATTGCATATATCGGTAGACAACTAGTGAAAGTATACGGTCATTTAATCAGAATTAGTTTGCCGATACCTAAACATTGATACTTAAACAGTGATTTAAAAAAAAACTTGACATTCATTGTTGCATTATCAAAAAATAATGTACGAATAAACTTTGGCTCTAAATATGAATATTTCATTCGAATGATTATTTCGGCACAATTGTGTTTCTTGCTTCGTTGAACACGTTTGGTAGTAAATTAATAAAAATTAATTATCGCTTTTTTGCATGATGAAACTAATGAAATTAGTAGCGATCACTAAAACATTTACAATAATAAATTATATAGACTATTAATTATAAATTTATAATATAGCAATATAAAAATATAATTAAAGGATAAACACTTAAGAATAATTATAGAGAAATGTAGTATTATCGGCACCAAAAATTATATATTTATATATAATTGTAATACTTTAAAGTGCTCTTAAAAATGACTGCTTTCGCAGTAATTTGTACTCGTAAATTATAATCGCACGAAATTACTAATTTCGAGCATCTACCTTAATGGCGTTCGTATATCC
The DNA here is from genome assembly GCA_026168455.1 of Theocolax elegans. Taxonomy (NCBI): domain Eukaryota; kingdom Metazoa; phylum Arthropoda; class Insecta; order Hymenoptera; family Cerocephalidae; genus Theocolax; species Theocolax elegans. The sequence goes on along the minus strand of CM047426.1, from coordinate 77,823,213 downwards.
GTTTGGTAACACTTACCAACTTTTTATATATTCATTCGATGCGTGTAAATAACTACTAATTTTCAAACATACTGGTAGTTACAAATTTTGGTATATTCGATTTGCTTCTTATATGATAAAAAAGGGAATTTTTATTTTTATTTATATGTTGATTGTTTTGAAATTAACGATGTGATCACGGCATCATACTAAAGGAAGCAGTAAATTATTAATATTTAATAATAATAATAACAGCTACGAAAAATAAATTTATTGCCGTATAAACATGTATTTTCACTACTTATCAAGAAAATTTTATATCCCGAATGTTTGATAGTATATTGATGCTACAACTTATATTGAGTATCGGTATATTAAAACGTAGTAACACCTTCACAAAAGTGTAATAATACCTACACGCTCATTTATAATAGGGGAAAACAGGGTAAGCTCGAGTGCAGAAAAATTAATTTCTAATTTATTTAATTTATATTATAGTTTCATATTTTAACGTTATAGATCGAAAGTTTATTTTAAACAAAATTATGAGGATTATACTTTCACTGTTTATGTATACCGAATTAACTCGCTCTCCCCCATCGAAACTATTATCCTAAACTTTTTCAGCACAAGGTCTTGTATTAAATTTATGAACTTTACCAAATAGCAATATTGCATTACTCATTCGCATATATTCCCAGAATACAAATATTTTAGAGTATAACAAATGATAGAAATGTAAGAAACTTTCGAAATAACTAATATAATACCTATACTAAAATTTAATATTATTGCTTTAAAATGTATAATATATATATTTTAGTAATTAATAACGATTAACTCAACCACACCCTACAATATCATTGAACCTTATCGATCATTCATGAAACTCTCTCACTCTCTCTTTCTCTCTCACTTTGATTCCTAAACACACAATTCCCTATTCCATCAGATTCCCGTGACGACTCTCGAGGCTGTGAGCAAGTTGATCAAGAACAGGTACCGAGAAACGACCCCGTACACTCCGACGAGACCACCGAGGCGTCTACAGGATGTAACCACAACAACGTCAACCACCGACGCTAGTCATCGTCGTCGCGATGAGATCAGGCGACACTTTGAAATTCAACGCGAACAACAGCGTCGATACCAAGAAGAATTGCATCGTCGACGAATGCAACAAATTCAAAATTATAATCGAAGAATGCAACAACAAATAGCTGACGAAGACGAGCGTACTCAGCATCGATTCTTTCGCGATCCCTTCGGATTCAATGCCATCGCTAAGTGGGTGGTCACTCCCCAGAGGGTGTTCAATGGGCACGCGGGACACGGAGATGGGCACGTATATCAGTATTTCGACCAACAGAAGCCATTGCATTTTGGAGGACACTCCAATCAGCAGCACCAAGGTGAGTAGCTTCTGAGTGACCTTCAGCCTTTCTATTTTTTTATTTTTCATTTTTGTCAGACCTTTCACACGCGTCCCACTCGCCTTCGAGGATGCGATTGTAGCTTGTTTCGCGGAGCTGGTAATATAATTCATCTCAAATTGGTTGGGTTGGGTCGACTATTGTAGGAAGCGTTTGAAGCGTCCGTGAGATTCCTGACTTGAAATCCACCGATCGACACGTTCAATTTCATATGAATTATTTATTATTTATTTATGACACAATTTAAACGAGTTATTGGAGCACTCACAAAAATCTGTATTGAAACCATAAATTATAAAAGTTACGTACCTACTCCTAGACTATTGTCCCTATTATGTTGAAATAATATTTTATTTTTTATTAATTCTGGTCAAACAGTCATTTTTGATGATATAAGGTTACATATTTTTTTATCGTGTGTTTCGATAGTTCCCCATAGATTATTCCTGTAGGAAACACACATAATTGCGTAAAATATATACTCATAATCCCCTCATTTAGAACCACACTTGCAATCTTGATTTCCTTAATTAATCATAATCGTATTTACAATTTATACTAAATAGACTTTTAGTATCAAATTAGTACCTAATTATATTTAAAATTCTAATTAAAAATACTAATCTAATATAAATATTAATAAATTAAGGTAACGATCATTTATATTAATACATCAGTATAGTATAATGATAAAATCAATTGAAATCAATGACCGAGCAGTGTCATAACCCCGATGCAAGATAAACAAACCTTTTACTCCACACATATACCTCGTATTTATATTTATATATCGAACGAAAGTTTTCAAGTCCATCAGTCCTTTTACTTTTTTAAAACCGTAACGCTTGTGTCTTTTAGTTTCTTTCAACCACTTTATCTCGAAAGCGACATTCGAATAAGTAAAAAAATATTATCTTTCGGCATGCGGAAGTACAGTTTAACTTTTTTATACACTTTTTTATAACCGATACAGTTTAATTTAATGTGTAATAATTTTATCTAATGTTTGTTTGTAAATATTTTATTATATGTCAATAATTAGTTTATTTGTATGAAATATCAGAGTTATAGATAAGTTAATTTACCTTTCAATATGTTTTAGTTAAATGTAAATATAGAAGTGTAAAATACGGTTTTTAGTAAAATACGTATTAAAAATTATATTGATCTCACAACATATTTATAGAGAAATACGTAATTAAAGTAAACTCTAGACATAAATCATACTTTTTACAGATTAATAATTATATCTAGTTGCACAAGGTTCTCTTCCACGTATAATACATAACGTTGAAAATAACGCGAGCATTCGAAGAGTCACGCATAGTTATTTACTATATTTTCTATAAGTATACCCATCATTCGCCTTCATTAATTACTGATATTCACGCCAGACACATCTTGCAGAAAAGGATCACTCCACCGATTTAATAAAAATGTCTAGGATAATATTATAACCCGATGATGTTGCAGGCATAAGTTCTCCAATTCCAACGAAACCAACAACACCGTTGACCATCAGTACAACCAGCAGTTCAAGCGCTATCAGCAGTACCAGTCCATCGGTGCCGTCTCACACTTACGCGGTTCACGAGATCGTCGATGAAGGTTTGAATCCTTTCGTCTGGCCAAACTGGTTCGGTATCCTGAACGTTCTCCGTACGGAGGACCGTATACAAAACAAGATTGCACCCAAGAAAACGAAGGTCAAATTCGACGAGCCACTGCTCGAGAATAAGATCGCACCCAAAGACGAACGTGACTATAAAATCAAATACGTTGAGACAAGGAAGAAGCTCAACCCGATCTCGCAAGAGATCACCGGTAACGAGATCGACGGCGATGTTACTTCCTCCGAAGCTAGGAACGATAAATCTGGAAAAGTCGTATTCCCTCAATAAATAAATAAATTGATTTACCGCGCGTTTCACGGTCAATTCGATACGCGCCCACTTACAAGACTTGATGATTTTTATACCGAGGTTACGTACAGTTAACAGTCCCCAAATTTTAAGCTTCGTTGAGTTTAAAATTACGATATAATCAAAATACGAGATACAGACGATTATTGAAATCTGGGACGAATATCGATAAGTACACCATTTCCTTTTTTTTATATCAAGACTATATATATATATACCTATTTATAAATATGTAATTTTTCTTTTCTGCCTCTCATTTATTATTTTTTCTTTTGTACATGTGATACGCAATTACGAGATTATTGTACTCATTCCTAGGTATTTCTGGAATTCTATCGGACTTTACGCTATAATCTTCTATTTTTTTAAATCTTTACTCGTCTATATTTATAACTTTTCTCCTAAGACATTGAAACGCTGCGCGTGTGCAATAAAATTAGCGTGATTCGAGTAAATACATTTTTCGATCCACGTCGTAGAGTTTGGAAAGTTCCGTTTGCTAAAATTTACTTCCTAAATAAATTATTTTTTCAACCACAGTGAAATTTGCAATGCGTGTATAATCAGTAAAAGTTCTTTAAATCGCACAGTGTCCGAATAAATTTGTACATTTTACTTTGAATGCAGCTAATCTGCTAAATGTAATGGTTAGGAAACACGTAAATTCTATACTCATTAAACGTTTCAAAATTCATTTAAACTCTAGAAGAAAATTCCTTTTCTTTCTTAAAAGAAATTTCAAGTACTTGTATGTGAAATGAATTAAAATTGTAGTTAACGATTACGTAAATTCATATATTTACTTAAAACATCACATTTTTTTCTCTAGATTATATCGTACACTCGCGCGCATAGCTTGCCGGTAAATTACAGCATTGTTTATTATTAAAGGTTGAAGTATAATGATGTGTGCTTTTAACCCGTCTTCTTCTGTAATCTAAAATTATACGAGCCTTATAAATGCTCGGTGCAAAAAAGAAACAAAAAAGATGCATTTGTTTAGTACACTAATTAGTCGTGTGAATCTTAGGATTAAAGCGAAGTATTTACGTTTATCGCAAAAGACACATAAAAGGCAATAATTATATTTAATTTCATCGATCGACTCTAGCGAATTATTATCAATAGAACGACTCGCGCGTCTTATTTTACGACGTTTCCTAATATTCGCCATAGTTACAATATTCTATACGCCGGTTGAATAGCTAAGGAAGAGGAGGAAAATGAAAAAAAAAATACGCGCGCGCAAGAATGTTCGTGTTTATGGATCTTTTTATTGCGCGCATTATTAAAGCTCATAACTATGCGTGCAATACTTGAGAAGGAAAGAAAAAAAACGCATCTTTCAACCCACGAGAAATTATGGTAATGTCTATCGGTGATCTTTTTTTTAATTATCTCGCGGATCCCTGACACACTCCGTCGATCTAAAAATAATTCGCTCAACAACATATACAATTTAAAACTGTCTCGACGAAAAATGCGATTACAAAAAATCGTCAAGTCTTTGTACCGTATACGTATATACCAGGAATGGGTGAAAAAAAGAAAGAAAATAAATAATAATGATAAAAACTGCCATTCAAGCTGCCCGTCCGCGAAAGTCCAAAAACTCGTTTCTCGAGTGTTTATTAAAAAGTGGCGACCTCGGTAAATATAACGAGATCGTCTCTCGGTACACATGATCTTGTTGCCGACAACAATTCGCGCCTCTTCAGCGAGAAATTTCTAAAAATCGTTTGCAAATTTTCCAATACCGCAAGCGTAATATAAGCAGCTCTTCTCTTTATACATTCATATAAATATATTATATCTGTCTCTATCTTTCGTAAAAGGCAGCAGACAATACATGTACATTTCATACCTTGTATTATATTGCACAGACACATACGGCGTAGCTTTAAAGTATTATATTATTTTGCGATCATGTTTAAGATAGATTTGTATAGAGCGTAAGTCCTCCTTTTATATATGCATGAGTGGTAGTGTGTGTGAGTGTGCGTCTTTGCATGTGTGCGCGAGTATGGATTAATAAGTAAGGTTCTTGCAAAATTTGCAAAACACACTCCGATAAATGTGTTTTTAAAAAATAATTTTAATGATAAAAAGGTATTGAAAGCGCTGTTGGAAGGTTGTTTAGTCGCGTTGAAAGCTCTTTTCCTATGATTTATGGCATTCACGCGATTTTTGTGATCGAGTTCTTTTGATGCCATGTAATGTCAACACAGCTTCTTTGCAGTCGGTCGCGTCTTTATTGTATTTTATCAAACGCCGCTGACCTACTTTTTTTTACTTCTAAATTCGTACAAATTGTAATCATATTTTTGTCATTTTGTAAACTTTTTTTTTTATTTTTGTTATCTTTGAGTCAATATTTTTCAGGTTTCTGTTAATTATCACTATTATTTAAAGAATAATGTACCAACATATTTAAAAAATATGTATTTTTAGACAAATTTTTATCGCTTTAATAAACGTGAAATATTTTTTTAATGTAGATTAAATTTGATAAGATAACATGTAGCAACTATATTTATCATAAAATGGATAATGTATTTTCATATATTTAATACATGTACTGAATTGTGTCCAACAGCGTTAAGAAATTGACTAATTCACCTGTAAAAATGGCTAAATTTTATGATAAAAGCAAAAATGTGAATCGAAATTACGATCAAAGTTTGCATCACAATAGCAATTTACATGATTATTGCTTAAGAACAGTGAACTGATTTTTACGACTTTGAACGATAATATTATTTTAAAGTCGTGAATCGCAGTTGTGTACTGATACAGCGTGTAGATTATAATTTGAATATGGCTCATGTATACTGTAACAATCTTTTTAATTATACTTTACCTGAGAATTATACTTTTGTTCTTATTCATTTATTTTTAGATTAACACGCAATTATAAATATTAATATTAACAATTTTACAAAGTTCTTTCACGGACACTTATTTTTCTATGCATTTATAACGTATGAAACCAATTGATTTCTTATTTGAACTTGTATTTACGCGACAACAGTAAAATAACGGACGTTTGTTATTCTTGATAAACTAATCACAACAATTAAATTTAAATAATAATACTATTTTACATTTCGCAGATATCTACAGAAAAATTCCTTTCACGCTTATTTCCTTATTGCGGTTTTTTTTTTTTAATAACTCGGGTATTCACAAAATACCAAGTTGACTTTGCATCATACGTTACAAGGAAGAAATTAATGTTTTCTCTACAAACATTGTATTTATAGTTAGACTAACTTTAATTAAATTCAGTGACTCATCCGAGAAGAGGAGTGCATATAACAGCGCGAATTTATTGGTCAACCGTTAGTTCAATTTCAGTATTTCGAAAAGATATTGCAACTACCTACATCAACATCTAAAAAAAATTTTATATCGACGTTTCATCATGGCATTTAAACTGATGCACATGCTGTTGGCAGTACTGATAATTTGTACAATTTATGTTTCCACCTCAGGTTTGTTATTTTTATTATTTACACTTTTTTTAACGCATTGTTGTACATATAAATGATACTTGATTAACCATTCACTTTATATACGTAAAAGTAATTAATTTTTTTTACATTAAGTAAGTATTCTTTATTACTGACTTTGAGTTATTAAATGCACGGGAAAAAATATTTATTGATTCATATAATATTTGAATACATTGGGAGTTATGCAATGTGCATAGATATAATAACATCGATGTAATACATTGGTCATATATTTAACACTTTTTCGCATGCTGAGTAAGCTTCAAGTCGCTTTCTTTCTAATTATTAGAACCACATATATGTGCACATGTATGTACAATAAATATACATATATATTTTCTATATCACTACTAACTATTATTTGGGCTGTAAATTTTGTTGAATAATAGATGGCTAAAGAATTTACTGCTTACTTTTTTCAGTCGATGTGATGAAAAATATATATAGACAACAGTACATTTAACTAAATTCGTAAAGCAATCGATAAATAAATTGTTATTTATTTACGAGTACTACACCTACGTATATTTGAGTTCTATTGATTTTTAGCAATTAATGCTGCAGATACTATTTTTGTTGTGTCAGTATGAACAAATAATTATAATTACTGTGACGAATGAAATTTTTGTAAATAGATTTGTTTGATGTTACTTTCTTCTACATAGAGTTAAGTGTAAACCACTCTAAATTAAATGAAATGTGTTCCTCAATTAATTAAAATATATTAATATAAGAGTGTTAAAAAAAAGCATTAGTTACACTCTAGATAATTTTCTTTAAACGAAATAATTATTTTCTGTGTATTTCACATTTAGTACAATTTAATTTTTATTTCACTGATTGGAATAATTAAAAAAAAAATAGTAGAAAATGTAATTACGAACGAACTTTTCACCGAATTTCAAGAAGAAAATCTTTTACGGCACAATTATCTAACGGAACGTCGCAATTCGCACTTCTTCAAAGAAGTCGAGTTACGAAAATAAAAAAAAAAGTAAAATCGTTAATCTATTGTTTTTCTTGCAGATGCAAGAGCATGTGTACCAGGAAAATCGTATTTCGATGGTTGCAACAGATGCTCGTGCATCAAGTCGAACCTCGGTGGGACTGGAATCGCATGTACCAAAAGGTATTGCCCTGGTCACAAGCCTCTTCCACCTCCAGCTGACTTCTGGCAATAAAGAGGCATGATGTGCAAAACTTTTTCATTGAACAGAATCTTGGAATAGCTCCTTGACCACTTGATTTATACAAACTTGCTTCAGGGGATTGTGCTTTTTTCCTCTATCCAGTGATGCAACTAAGTGACCATAATGATACGTTTCGATGCTGCACGAGTGGAGTATCCCTAACGAGCTTTCATTTTGTTAATACAAACATGACTAGACTATTTTTATTTTATTAGGTAATTTAGAAAAGAAGATAGAGTTTTTTTTTATAATTTGTCGTTTATTTTTAAATTTGACACGATACCTACTTGTAAATACATATTTAATGAAACTGTAAGTTCATGAAATGGAGCAATGCTTTTATATTACTTAAGTCCATATATCTTCATAATATTTTCATATTGACTAATATAAATACATACAAGCATGTTTTTTTATCATTTTTAATTACTTTTACTTATACATCGTAAATCCTCTCCTAAGCATATTTATATTATTTTTAATTACAATATTATTTACATTATCTTATAGATTCTTTAGTTACAGTTAATTATTTTAATTAATTACTTTCAATGTTATAAGAAAAATATAATTGTACTAATAATTTAGTTACTTATTTTTATTCTAAGTTCAATATATTATTTTTCTGGAATATAATATAAAATTTGATATAACTAACTGAATATGCAATTTACGCAAGGACATTTAATATAATAATTATTAGGTTAAGATAGCTTACGCACACATAAACATTGCAATACCCAGTATCATTAATTACTATTTTATTAAATCAATTTTGAGATAATTAAATTTGATATATTGTCACTAAAAACTAGGATACAAAAATTACTAATTTATTCTTGCTCGAAGGTGTGAAACTATATGTAACTTGGATTATTAAACATAATATATTCTCTTTTCCCTGATTTTGTTTAAAAATATTGTATATAGAGGTAAAGAAAATATTATGTTCTAGTCGACTTGGTATTACTTGCAAAATTGAAATTTACCAAGACTATAAACGCACGGAGATCAGAAAGTGTACTTTCAAACCTCATATTTTATCGATTCGATTTTTATACGATCATCATCTATAAGCCTTCATTAATTCCATTTATTATGGATCCCGATTAATTGCTATCGGTCAGCTAATTTTTACATAATGTAACCTATTTATGCGTTATGGTACACGTAATTAGTTAGTTAATAATTTTCACTGAGATGCTCGTACATTTTAACTGTGATGCTTATTTATTATAAACATTTATTTTATTTCAACTTACAGCTCACTAGTTTCTAGCAATATTTTATATTTTGTTTAACTATGAGCAATTGCAAATACGAGTAACGATAATTTAAATAAATATTTATGATTTCTATATTTACTACTTGTTTATCTTACAAATAATTTGCATTTGCAACGAGAAAATCGATGAGAAAACAAATAACGGTTGTTTATTATTTTGATGTATTTTAAACACGCGGTGTAAGACAAATTGCATAAATTATTTTTAAAATCTGATAAAATTACGACCAACTCAAAATAGCCAATGATCAAGATTAAAAAGCCGTAATTTTTTTGCAGGCGAGTTAAGTGATTTACTTCACGAACAAATAGATATTCGAACTTGAAAGGGGCGACAGCCTGACAGAATACATAACTGAAAGTTTAAAATTAAAAAGTCGCAATGTAATCAGTTTTAAGTTTATTGTTTGTACGTGTACATTAACGAAATTAATTCATAATTAAATGTTAATTTATAATTACTTTTTAATTTGCACGCAGTTACGTGATTTACTCACTTTTAATATTTAACTACATATCCACAAAGGCATCAAATTAATCAACTAGCATCTTTTAGTATTAAATTTAAAAAAATGTTAATTGCTTTCTAAAGAACGGATAAAATAATTGCAAATTGAGAAATATTGCACACACTCGCTAGTAATAGAAACTGAAATATCACGAGCCCTTTTAAGGTATACACCTATTTATTCGATTACACCTTAAAAGTTACACCATATAATTACTTTATATAATTCGAGTGTAACATGTGCTTAAATTTAACTTGAAATAGTATATATGTATACATGCATGTATAATTCATTTAAAATGATCTAAGATAATGACAGGTCCAATTTGAGGAAGGAAAAAGTGTTCTAACGTACAATCTTTCTAGACGAAATCCTTAAAAGCCAGGTTTTCACATTAGATCGACATCGGTTCGAAACCTCGGCACTTTTCCCTCAGCATAATTCACGCGGAAAGGAGATTAACACATCCAATCTGGAGCATCGCTTATTAAAAGTTAGACTCTCATATCCAAGGGATTACGCTAACGTTTAGCGAGTACGTGACGAAATAACACCAGCAGCTCCTCCAACGATTAAGTAATCGTCCTCCCGTGGCCCGATTTTTTTTCTTCGTCTCTCAAAAGTCCGTGTGTGGGTCCCCCAGTTCGAAGAGCAACGAACCTTGCAGAATCCATCTGGTCTTTCTCTTTATACACTTACACATACGACGTTAGATAGACTTTTACTAGCTTGGCTAGATATATACACCTATGCCTAGGGAATGGAGAAAGGATGAAAGGAGAGTTGATTGATTGACGATGGCTTATCTCTCCGATTGGTGATACAGATGTTACTTATGACTGTTCCGGCTTGCGTGAATAGACATTTATTTGCGTCTCCTTCGATTTCAATTTTAATTCGATTAGATAATGGAAGATTTGGTTTTGGGAGGTCGTTCGATTAAGAGAAACGTTTAACGTTAGACGGATTTGATTGCGGCATTTATTCTCTATTGCCATTAATTTGTCTGTCGATAAAACTTTCCTCTCTAATAAAATCGTCTTTCAAACACTCGATTTATTTCCACGTAAATCGACAGGTTTTTGTTGCTGGAAATTTTGATATATCTAACGTCCAGACAATTTGAGGTACGATAGCATCTGTTTCCGTGGTCATTGCCCTGGGTCAATGTTTTGTCTAATGAAAACAGCCCAGTCATTGTCCTTGTTGTACAAATAAAGCGATACACCAGTCAAATTTATTTCGACTTCAAATAGACTTACTTTCGACTGTTTGTGATGCGGAATTCATTTTTCAACGTCTCATTTAAGTTTACTACTACGGGAGGTGTATGCATACCTTTGTCTTCACGCCGAATTGGAGGCTCCGCATCTTTTAACCGATTCACGAATTCACGTGTACTTTAATTGCTTCATAATTTATTGTCCCATTTTACTTTTAATTAAGTGACATTTTCTCTTTTGGTTAATTATCAGTGGTTTTACATAAAATGTACCTTGTTTTTAATTGTTACTTTACACTGACAAATATTTACTTTTATTTGTTTTTATAAGACTTTTCGCATTTTATTGTTTTTATTGTATGTGCTTTGTATACGCATTACTCGAGTGCGCGTAAACTCGGAAGACCGAATAATTAATTGAGGCTACGTACCTTTTCGTGCTATTTACCATTTTATATTGAGAATCGAAAATTCATTTTTATGGATCTATTATGATATTTCACTCATATTTCCCATTTACATATCCCAATATTCAAAAAGTTAGAGTAATATTTACAATAATACTACAATAGTTCTCTAACCGGAACTTGACAGAAAAAAATGTTAATTTTTGTAAGATAACGATTTGAACAATGCTGAAAATTCTGAGGGAACTAAACTGTAAGAGTTTATATAAAGTGACCATTAACTGAACAAATGGTCATTACTGTGTATTATTTTCCGATTCTTGCTAGAATTTTTAGAAAATATAATGTTACAAACTTACGTAACTATTTTCACAATTAAGATTATCTCTTTCTATATACCATTGGAAGATAATTCTAGTATAGTTATTAAAAAACAACATAGTTTTATGTAAGTGTCTATTTAAATTGTTACAATGTACATATTTTTTAAAATAATTTTAAACATCGAATAACAGAGAAATATAAAAAGAATCCTTCCTCGCGTAATGTAATAAAACTGGAAGCGATAACTTCCGCAAAACAAACTTGTTTTGATTATGAAAAAAATTATAATTAAAGTAGAAGTTACTGTATAAATTTATTCAGTTAATTTAATTTCACGCGACTATCAATTAAAACTAACACGCAATTGTAAGTTTAAAAATACAAAAATATGAACGCACGTCTATTCTAGCGATAAATGAAAAAACAAAATTAATTTATTTCAAAGTCATCACAGTTATAAAATTATGTAAAAACTTGTTTTACCGGTGATACGGTGACTCCAAAAATATTTAAGATCCTCTTTTATTTAGTAAATTTAAAAAAATACACATACAGATATATAAACTTTCTACATTTTAAATATATAGTTTTGTATACACTTTGTTACGCACAGTGATAAAAACTTTATTTGAATATTCTGGTAATGATTTATTGAACACAATTACAGGAAGAATTATGAAAAATAAATTACTAAGACGATTACTTAATGATACAGTGTTAAATGATAAATTATATTATTAGCAATTACGGAAAAAAACTATATTACATATATAGGTGAAGCAAAACAAAATACATTTTTTTACAAAATAAATAATGAAATACTACTTTGAAATTGAACAATAAAATGAGAATAGCAAGAACAATAATTAACTAAGCACGGAGAAAACTAGAGGTAGGGATAACTATTAATTATACTATCTATTGTGTAATAGTAATTGTAATACTCTTACCAAAGTCAGATGAAATAATGTTACATATATAATTTTACTGTTTTTGTCAAAAAGATTCCAATAATTAAACCTAAGCTTTTGATAATTCCCTTACGAAGCATAACCTGTTACATATCATCTCATAATCAGTTGAAATCTATCGTCCGCGTATAAAGTGTCGAACAACCCTATAGTAACTTTCTATACTCAGACATCAAAATCTCGTGACATTTTTTTTATACTCTGTAAACGATACGATTACGTATTTCCATAATGAAACGTGATAGATCACTTATGGCATTATAATAATATTTGAACAATACCGAGTAGATATTAGGATCGAGAGAAATGAAAGGATTTGGACACTCTCTTTAATTTGTGGATACTATACCTTATGGGAATATGCTTCTGATACTTTCGAGTTTGAAATCAAAATGTGCGATAAGACGACTTCTCGCTTTGCAAGTTTAATTTATGAGACGTTATGGATCTATATATTTACATAATAAAATGTGATAAGTCACTTAGAAGGTAAAAAGGAAAAAAAAAATCTATCGAATCGATTGAATATTATTAAGATCAGATTATAGATGCTCGTAAAATTAAAAAAATGAAGAGGAATTCTAGGCTTGTAATAATTTTTCTCTCGATATACGTAACTTTTAGGTGCGGATAGGAAATTTACCATACAACAATGCTTTCTCTTACGAGAAAGTAAATTTCCCTTAGTCGTATATGCGTATGCAAAAATCTAATGGGAAAAAATAATTCTCTCCTTATAAGTTTGATTAGAATAATCGTTATTCTAATTCCAATTTAATAGAAAATTTAATTAATTAGATGCGAAAGTTTCATTTTGTGGGAAACGCAAGTGACTTTAAGTGATTTTTTAAATTTCTCTATATATTCATTTTTAATAATAACAGTTAGCCATATGTACAAGAAAGTTTTCATTATGATTTGACATTCGCTTTCTTTATCATATTAAATATATGCAATAATTCTTGGAGTTAATGTTGTATTATGTAAAGTTGAAATAAATAGATGGAATTTGCTATTTTATATTAAATTATGCAAATATTTCGAAAACGAATTACAGACGTACAACGTTTAATATAACTTATACGGAGTTTGTTATTAATCAGTTAACTAGAAAATATAGAGTAATTCAAATTATTCAATAATGGTATTATAAAAGAGTAAGAAAAAATAATATTAGTGAGCAACGTTGTATTTAATTGTATATTTTTGTTTAAGTACGTGACTAAATATTTGCAAAATACGTTATTCAATAAATGTATCACGGCTGTTTTAAAATTATTTTCTTATACCGGTAACGGTAACTTTGTATTCTAATTAATTAATTAATTAACCAATTAATAATTTTGTACTTTGGGTTCTAAATTTTTATACATAATTATATTTAATATAAATGCAATATATATATATATATATATATATATATATATATATATATATATATATATATATGTAAAATTGCAAGTTCATTCTCTACTAAGAATAAGTGATTAAATTAATTATATTAAAAACTAATAATAGTATAGTATGCTTTTTAATATATTCATTACGGCATCGGCCTAAAATGTAGCACACGTAAGTATATTGTTGAAAAATATGATAAATACTATTAATAAACGTTTTAAGAGCGTTACGAAATAACTAATCATATTCCTAATACTTTTAATACCAAGAAGATTACGTAATAAACTCAATAAGTTTGCGTTACAATTAACATTTTCTCAAGTTGAGCCAGAAATTTATAGCCTCCCGTAATAAAGATAAAACACGATCGTACGTACAGAAACCGTGGTTTACAGGACTTATGAATACCAGCTAGTTTTTAATAAAAGATATTTCTCCCGCGTTTAGACTCTTCAAGTATATAATTGGGCCAATTTTTCTCCTTTTGCAATGTAAAGATTGCCGCCTCCCCCCCCCCCCCCCTCCCCCGAAACACGTGAAAGAAGAAAACAACTCCACTGAAAACGCTTTTCTTTTCGCGCAATACCGGAAAGTAAGAATGCAAATATCGCGTATCGAAAAAGAGTAGAAATAAACGGAGGCGACGGAAGATAAAAATGACGAAAAACAAAGGCTTAAAAAAACAAAGTGTTCGTGTACATATATACGTATATATGTCTAAAAGGTATCGATTGGGAGAACAATGGGGTATAAAGATACGTTAACTGGATGCCTGTAAGCAGATAAACATCGCGATGTAGATGTGGAGCACGCGATGCTCGGTTCTCTCAATATTTCTTTTTTTTTTCTTTACGCAGCAAGAAATACGCGTATAGGGCGCTCAAGGTTTGATCACGTATTGCCCCCTCATTGGTTATTTTAATCGGTAACGCCATGGAAAACATTAATGCGCTTTTGCACAATGACCCGAGCGCTCTACGTCAAAGACATTTTCGCGAAAGGCATTTACTTTTCCGTTCGTTGACGTTTTTGGTTACGAGTGTTTCTTGCTTTAGGAAAAATTAGAACGATTCGTGTTGCTGATTAGTAAAATGTTAATCAGTTACAAGAAGACGCTTTTAAAGGGTATCGAAGGTGTTAATTCTATTTTTGTAGCTGTCGTCGATTAGGTTGTTGATTTTTTTTTCTGGAATGTTCAACGTCCTTTAATTAAATTAAGTTTACTATTTCATGTTGCAATAAAAATTTGTTATTTACCTGGAAAGAAATTGCACAGATAAAATCTGTATTTGAACTTTCACAGAAATTTCAAAGATTTTACACTTTGTTTGAATTTACAAAATACCACCTTGCGAATTCAAACTTTTGGACTAGTGCAAAATCAAGATTTTTTTAATGGTTTATTTCTTCCGGCTATTAAGATTTTTTATATACACTTTTCACCGTAAAAAAAAATTACTAAAAACATTCAAATTATTTTTCTTTTACATTTATGTATCTAGTAACTCAATGTAATTATAAATAATAGACTGTCTTAAAAAATAATGTTCCTATGCACATAACATGTGCTACAAAAGGTATTAAAACCGATAACTTAAAAATATTTATTAATTGACGTGTATATATTTCGCTTTCTTCCTTATTTCAACACTAGCGAAAAATGTGTAACTTCAACGTAGAGTGAGAGTTAAAAAAAATGAAGGGTGAAAATGAAGCGTACGATTTTGCACGAGTGCAATTGTCATTATCCGTCGCGATACGTAACCTGTGCGGGCAAGATGATGGAAATTCGCCTGTGTCATTCCATTAATGTTCGTGTTTTCGTTTACTTCCCCTTAATTGATGACGCTTTCGGAGCACAGGACTTAATACACATTAAAAATCTTTTAAATCCGGGCAACTTGACTGATGACGCTGTCGCGGATGTACATATACATTTACAATTCTTTTTACATCATTTTTGCGCGAAAGTTAAATTGTGTTTCGTTAAATGAAAGATGTAACGGTGAATCGCAACTTGGTATTAACTCGAATGTTAATGACGCCTTTGTATACCGATAAATGGCAATAAAGTATTATTGGGCATTTTCGATTTAATTCCGAGATAACCCCGTAATAATTTTACCGAGATTTTATTCTGATGAAAGTAAATATTGTTTTAAATGAACGTGGAATGTTATTTTAAATGGACATTGTTGAACAAAGAATGAAGGGGAATGTAATATATAAAAAAAGCGCATGATCGGCGCATAGAATAATATTCGTATTCAAAAGGCGATAGCCGTGTGTTAAATTAATTGTAATTTGTTCTATACCACGGTACTAAATGGCTTTTAAACAAGACTTTCAATTATGCGTCATCGTTCAATTGAATATATTGCGTCGTGATTTGTTTCCATTCGTTCAAATACATTTTTATTCCTATAATAAACGGTTTCTCTTGAAAATACGTGCGGTAATGCATTCGAACGTATAAAAAATCCTGTTTTTCATATCGGGTATGGAAATTTAATACAAATGTGTATCTAGGTGATTCAGAATTATTATGACGTCAGCAATCATTAATATATAATAATGATGATGCATATAATCGTAGACTCGATGGTAGATCTAATGAAGTTCAACGTTGTATCTATGCGTGTACATACACAACAAAACTCGCAGTGTCTAAGAAGAAAATTTAATTATAATGACTTTACTGCGAAACGCAAGCATTTATCAAAGTAAATATCTCAAAAAACAATCATAATTAAAGTTCATTAATTAAATATGATATATATAGTTTCTACAAAGGAAATAATTAATAAATACAGCACCGAAGATATATATGTGTGTTGCTGTATAATGAATTGTTCGAAAATAAAAACATGTAATTATAAAATAGTTGACAATAAAGAATTTTTATATTGTATATTAATTCATCATTAATTGTCTTGGGAGATATATATAAAACGATCGGAATGTAACCTCGTAAAAAATAAATAGAAACTGCGAATCTAGACGCAGTAACTAATATTACTCCTTATATGGGATTCTCTTTGTAAACGAAATAAAGTTGACCATACTACTATATTTTTTTTGTATTAATTGAACCAACGAGCCGATTAACTTGAGATAAGTGACAAGATAGATCATCCTTGCGATATGAGACTTGTAGCGACAAAAAGAATTATTCGAGCTTGGCCAGGTGTAGATATACTTTTACGTTAGATCTGCGAAAAGTTTCACCTTGACACGTTGCGAAAATTGTGTCTTAAATTAATTTTTCGAATAAGGGTTTAAAAATACAGTAATTAAAATACTTGTAACATCCTTGGATGGAAAGCAGAATTTTGATTATCCCTCGTTTTATATCATTTCACAATATTTATGCGTCACTGATCCTAAGAACTTGGATGGATTATTATTTTGTCGCTAACAATCGAAGAGTAACGTTACATTCATATAGGTAAACCGTGAAGTGTATTATCATAAATCGCTTGTATCCAATTGTTGTCTTGTTCGTTGCGAAAATCGCGAGCTTTTCTATATATATTAATTAATATGGAATTATGCATTCTTATGTAAATAACTTTTTAACGATCGTATTTTCAGTCGGTATGGACGTATACGTATTGCCAACTGAACTTTCACTGTATAGATGCGTGTTGTGTGTTTATAAAAATTTACTCTTCACGTAATAGTTCGAAATCTTAGTACATAATATAAAGATCCATATGATCCTTTCTCGTTTGCAGGTGAACATTTCAAAATAGTATTAGAATGACTGATCATGTAACAAAGATTTTATTGGCCGTACAAAAAGTCTATTAAAATGTGGAAGCATTATATAGTATACCTTGTCATCGAATATTTGATGAAATATGGGTAATATATTTCATTTAGATATCGCTACGTCAGTTAGACTCTTTTATTTTCTTTCTTTGACCACGAGTACAAATGGAAATAAAAAATAAATTATATCGCGATTAATTAACTGTATCGAATTTATCAATCAGTCGGAAATATGTGTACTATTGAGATAATAATTTATAGTTTTAATATTTTTGTAATAAATAAGTTTTAAGTATTATGTTATAACCAATACTTCCTGATACGTATCTACACAAAGGATAAGAAACGTAATTATTATATTTAATAAGTAACATAGAAATTATTTTTATATTTTATTGTTCCCTTCTATCAGCAGGCGACCGTAAATATACGTATATACTTGAGCTACCGTGTACTTTCTATATTGAATTATAACCTTTCTACTTCATTCAATTGCAAATTCAAACGTTTATTTGCCTGTAATAAGTTTATGACGCGCATGCTGACACACTGCTCCAACTGCATTTGTTCTATCATTCTTTTTTTGAATATTGATTGAACAATTTGTGTAATGTCTATTGAGTAATACTTATTTATTATGAAGATTTATTATAATCATTTTTTAATTAATCTTTGCCAATTTTTAATGATGCGAATGTAATAAAAAAACCAGAAGTTCATTATGCAATCATTAATTTTCATAGTTTATTGAATAGTTGGTTGGCAATGGTATTAATAAAATATATGCAAATCGTGACAGACAATTTTTAGGAAAATACGTCGTTAGGAAAATTTCACATAAACAGTTTTGATATGAATCAACTTTTTTTGTGAGGTAGAAAAAAACTTTTTACGTAGGCTAGTGCTTTGTAGCTATGTTAAATGACTAAACACAGTTTCAATGATGACGGCATTATCATTGGACGGATTTTCTAAATTTCCTATAATTTTAATAAGAATTTTTATTACCTAATAGTGATTAAAAAATTTTTTACTTGCAATATCTCTATAATTACATGCGATACTGTATTACTTGAATTCAAATAATTATTCATTATTTTATAAATTTTGTATATTTCTACTAAAAAAATCATTTATTAATTCTGTTCTTACACTTTAAACTCTGTTTTACCTATTATGCTGCCAGAAATGATTTCATTATAAACTCGTTTTTTTTTCAGCGAGACTGGTATCTATTGCAAATTTTTATCATTCAATTCGAATGTGAATCATAGCCAATCGATTTATTACCGGTTCTTTCGAAAATGGGTTAATGGTTCTATAAGCGCACACGTTGAAAGAAATAAATAACGAACCGTTATTTACTTATCGGCAAAAAAAATCACTAAATCAATCGTTCGCATTCTTTGGTCCACTCGTTTATGAGCAGCCACGAAATCTACGAATACAGCTGAGTATCATATGCTGGCATCTACCACCGACCGGAGCTTATCTTCCGGATTCGAATTCGAAATACTGGTATCTCCGGTTTACCATCCCGCAAACCCGCAGAGCAGAGTCCAACCTTACCGATTTATTCGTGCTCGTCACGTTCCAAAAATTCCTAAGTAGTCCCGCATAAAAACAAAAATAATGAGAAGGATGAGACATCGCGGTTTCCCTCACGAAAACAAATTGGCTTACGCATAAAGCCGCGACCGCGGTGGAGAACGCCAAGTGCGCGCGCCGGTGGCCGATCGGCAGGTGCGCGGAGACCGACCGGTGGCCAGTTAACGCAAAGATGTCGAGCCGCACGGTGTTGACGGTCAGACTGGTGGTGTTGCTGGTGTTGGCAGCCCTTGCCCGAGGCTTTCCCGCGGGGCAAGAGGACGACGAGAGCTCGTCTGGTCCGGTAAGTTTTCCGCTTCACTCCACTTACCTCGCTGAGCTATGCACCTTGACACATTCGGTAGATCGGCAACTTTTCGTGGGACTTGCCCTTTTACGGTCCAACGTTCTTAATCGTTTTCCTTTTTTTTATACGCGACAGTTTTGGACATCTCTTGATAGATTGATACTTTTTGATTGACAATATTTATGTCCTTACTTTATTTATGTGGATGTTACGTGTGCTCACGTTTTATTACAGATCCTGCGTGGGAGATATTCCGGACACGAGTCATTTTATTTTATTATCCGGATTTACTTTATAACGCAGCATCCCTTATATTGCACAACCCTACTATGTGTAGTTTACCGCTTCAACATTGTCGTGCATTGATTACGTAAAGATATTTCCCATTTCTAACATAATAGTATACTAAAAAATAATTTTCAACATTCAAACGAATGATCATTTAAATAGTTGCTTTAGTATTTCAATCGATGCAACATTTCAGAAAAGTTGTAATGATTTAAAAAATATTTTCTTAGCTAAACGTAAATTTTTATTGGATAATCACAATTATTTAAGATTTGTAAATCCTAATCTTCGTTTACTGGTTAGCAAACAGACGAATTCTTCATAAATTGCAGGGTAACAATAAACGCAGAATAATAATAAAACGCAGCAAAACGTACACAGCCGTTCGCTACTATTAAATCACCATTTTTCTTTCGTATCTTAATAAGTGATTGCATTATATACGTTCAGCTTAAAATTTAAAATCGATTCTATTCGTTTATTCGAGTATTTAACAGCATTTAACGTAAATTCCTATATTTTTTTAATATTTCGTTACATATTGATATATAAGATTGAAATGAAATAGAAACTAATATACTAAAAATAGTGCAGTAGCTCAAAAAAATGGTATCGCGCTTCCGTCCGTTCACTCTGCTAAGGTACGTAATCGACAGCCGATTGCCTTTCACATTCGACGCGTAATTCTACTAATCTCCCAAATCGTCTACCCTGGTGTGTCGATATTCTCACACTTAGCATACAAAACGGAGAGAATTAGATTACAAATCCGATGGAAAAAAAAGGAAGAAGACTAGCAATTAAGGAAAGTATCTCACGGGAATTAATTAAAACGATTTTGCGCGAAGGCATAATTAATATCGAAACTTTGAACTCGATATATATATATATATCAGTTAGGGAATATACATGCTCCCTGGAAAATCCCAAGGAACATTGTTCACTGGTTCGAAGTCCGATGATGATGACTGGTCAAATCGTCGGTAGCGAGACTATATAGGCCGGGGAGAAAGGTTTATGCAATTATCGAGAAACCGAGGCGAGCGAGCTGTGTGTCAAGAGAGTTACGTGTGCTCTCGTGTATATATGTGGAAAAGCAACACGTCGGGTGTGACGGAGGAAGGGAAGGAAATCTTTTGTACGAGGCGCCCGTTGACTAACAATTTGCCACAATTAGGGAGCTTTCACCCGCGGGTTATATCCAATTCCAATGGATCTATCGCTCTATGAGTCTCCGGATATCTCGCCGAGAGGTGCTTTGAAGAAGACGTTAATTACGATTCTTTGGCTTTCTTCGTATTCGTATTCGCTTAGTTTACCAGGATATAACTCTAATTTATACTTCCATGATGAATTAATAATTACGTATTAGGCGCTTTCGATATCATGTTTTTCTTTACGAGTTACAAGGATGTGATGTGCTTTCCGATACGTAATTTCTGGGATTCGACCACGGATCGAATCATTTTCTTGTCCAAATTATTTTTTCGTTCACCGGTTATAATCATTAAACGTACTGACACCACAAATTTTCAATTTATAACATTTTCTCAACTTATTACTGTTATTTACATTTTCTCTTTAAGTGCAGGCTAATTTAAATAATTTTAATGAATTTTTATCTTGAGTATAAAATATAAATGTACAGTTTTGAACTCTTCATACAATTATACTAATCATTTAATTAATAAATTATAAAGAATCAATACAATACAAGTAATTAGTCAAAAGACTATACAATTAAATATTTGTAAAGTATCAATAGTTTCACTTAATTTGCAGTAGTTAAATTCTTAAAGGATCGATGCTATAATATGATAAATTTTAACAATATGTCATTAATAATTATTATTACTGTAATTTAAAGACTATTGACAATAATAGGTAACTATTAATTACGCATTGATGTTATAGTGATTGGCATAAGAAATGTTTATCATTACCTTATAAAAAAGTCTGTTGTAATTCAATTAAAATTAAAATGCCATGAAACTTTTCGAAGAAGACTAAATTTTTTTATATTTTTTTCAAAAACAATTTACTAGATACAAAGTTACTTGGTAAGTAATAATTGCAATGTGCATTAATCTATACAAGGGACTTTTAATAACAGTCATTAATTTGTCTTATTTAGAAGAACAAATTTACGAAATATTATTACCTGTGTATACACATGTATGACTTGCAGCTGTTCATAACTATTGATTACAAGTATTGATGGATTTGCAATTGTACATTTTGCAAAATTCTATTATGGCTTAGAAGTTTAAGTCAAGAACCGAAATAGAATAACTTATACTCCAATTGTAATTCTACAATTATAATTTAGTTACGTGTATTACGTAGGCTCTTAAACAATAAGAATTATTTTCATTACTTCAAAATTTACCATTGCGAAATAAAATATTTAAAATTGGAGCATTAAGTGTATAGAGCATGCGGGTGTTTAAATTTAGTAATGAGATCGCGAAATTTAAAAATCGTTTTATATAATCCTTTTTCTGAAAAGTAGAAAAATTGTACGTTTATTGCAGAATGAAAATAAGTTTACGACACATTAACTACATTTTGAGGCAAAATTGGAGGTTCTCATTTTATAATTTATACATAATTTACTGTCACAGTTTTTTGCGAATTGTCTTCACGTGAAATTAGGAAGTTTGTAATAATATTTTTCTTAACATTTTTAAATTCCGGGACTAAATACTGTTTTTCGATAACGACACGAACTTTTCTACATATATCAAGTTCGCGAACATTACTTTTTATTAAAAAAGTACTTTTGCGAGAGCTTATGATTTGTTCCGCATTTAGAATATTTTATTGCACACTTTTATAGTCTACCATCCGAAAAAGTGTAAGCATTACCGCATTCATTTCGCACTTTTCTTCTGCGCGCAATAATTGCGTTACACTTTCTTTCGAGCACACGGTGTAATTTTAACTCTTTTAATGATGGATCATCGATAAAATTTTCCGCATTTTACTTGGCACGCTGCTTAGTACAATCATTGACTTTTAAACTGTTGCACCTTCCTCAATAATAGTATGCAATTTGAGCCGTTTTTCTTTTCGTCGTAGTTGTCTTCTCTCACAAATGAATATTAGTATTTAATTCGGTACATACATTAAAATATTCCTCTTTATAAATTTTCATAACTTCCTGCTTCATAAATTTCGAACTTTTCTGTCTAATCCTTGAAATTGATTGTTACCTATATCCACCGCTCCTTTGTTGTGTATTTTTATCCGTTCGACTTATAATTATATTTTAAAAAACAATCATTATTGCCCATTTTCCCACGTTGTCCCGTTTTCTTTGAACTTATCTATGCGATGTATCGGATTTCACCAAACAAATGCGTAATTGTTTTCATTATACGGTCACTAATTAATAATAATTACCGATTATCTCATTATGTTTGTCTTTTGTTAATCATCATACGCAAGTAATTGTTTTTCCCTTTATCGCGGTAGAAAAATCTGCTGAGTTATCACTGGGATGTAATATGTTACGCGCTGTAACTCCGACGGCCTTGAAAAAAAGTTTAAATTTCTTTTTTGATGACATGCAATGTGGACATTATACCTCGATGTACCCCTATGTTTTTTCTCCTCTTACTGTCAGTATCTATGTGTTCCGATCGTATCTCCAAAACCAATTACGCTCCTGCGTCTGTTTCAAACACTTTCGCGATAAATCATTATCAGAATTGTTATGATTAATCAATAAAGATTGTATAACTATCCAGGAGGACTTGCAATTTTTTAATTGAACGTTACTGATACATTTACACTTATTAAATTTTTGTATGATTATCCTTTAATAAATACATTGTATATTAATTTTTTTAATGATTGAAAGTACTTTTGTTATTGTCGACGTTCATTTTTACTAATATAAATATCACGTTTAAGCGACGCATAATATATAGTGAATTTTTTTTATTGCTAAACATGGTTTACAAAGTGGATTTACATAGAATTTTAATGAGTTATTTTAATATTGTAGATTTAAAATTTATGGCATTTACAAACAATTAAAGAAAATAAACGAGATGCAATTAATTAATTTTATACGTTTACAACATTTTTTTCCCAGATCAGTTACTGCGTTTCTTGTGATATACATACAAAATTCTCCATCTCATGGATCATTTCGGAAATCCTCAACGTCTTGATGAAAGACTTCACATTCCGTTTTTTCCTTTGTTTTATTTCATTACTGCAATTCCGTGACGTAGAAAAGAGGGATAAATAAATACGCGACGCGAGTATTCTCGGTTTTTCGACGGTTCTAAAGTGCGATATGTGACTATCGTGAAAGAATAATGATCTCAATCTTAAGTGTTGTTGTTATTGCAGGTGGACGCGAGAAACCATTATATTTGTTTTTCTCTTTTTTTTCGTCTGTCAAGTAGTTAAATGCAGTGAGCATAGATATTGTTATGGAGAATAAGGAGCAAAAAATTGCTCACACTTTGATTGCGAAATTGATTAATAACCCTTTCCTCAAAAGAATACATTAAGTGGTACTTCTTCTTAAGTAGCTCCTATTGACAATATTTAAATCACTTTTATCTTTAAAAACGATAAAAAGTTGCGAGGACGTTTAAAGCATAATATGCACCCATAAATTAAAAATGCATGTTTTATTGTAAGTGACGTCAACAGTTTGAGCCGGTTTTTTGTGGATCCGGAACATAATCTTTGACCAATCGCTCGATAAGATTATCCGGTAATTGGTCTCAAGCAGCTGTTGCACCTTTTACTTTGCACAAGAGCGTTTGTTTTCGTCCAGAGTTTACTTTTCTTTGGATGTGTAATTTGCAAAAAAACTAGTGGAAAACATGAAAGTTTAAAAAAAGTCAGCTATTTTGAAGCAACAATTAGCTTGCGAAGTGCGACTATGTCAGCATTGGTGGTAGTTTTTTTTTCCAAGACTCAATCGTTTTATGATGAGTCAGAGGCATCTGACTCAACGAGTCGATCAATTTTACATTATTTATTTTTTACTGGATCATGTTGTTACTTTCCACACAGCTTCGTGTTTTGCAGCACCAGTTTTGTCAGAGTGACCACATTTTCCTCGAATTCTTAAAATTCAGCAATCCACAAGCTTGAATAATGCATCTTTCGAAGAAGTAATTATGACAAGTATACTTTGATAAAAAACATAACTTTTTACAACTTAACCTTATTTGACCTCTTGTATTTTCGTCCATTGCTCAACAGCTATTTTTAATTTTTATTATACAAGTATTTTTAATATTTATTGTACAAGTATCATCTTAATTTGTAATATTTTAATGTGAAATAGATGGAATATGTAAATAAATAAAATAGCTAATGTTGTAAAAAGAAAAAGAATATTTTACATTATTCAAACTCGTAACTGTCACTATAATTTGAATACCATTTCAAATGGAATCATCAAAAGATACGAATGTCTGATGATTCTATTATAAGAATACAATGACCTTTAAAATTCATATATGTATGTATGCTCGTATATTCAAATATGGTGAATTACCTTTTTTTAATTTTTAGAGAGAGCTACATTTATAATTAGTTCATACGAACCTATATTTAATGTTTCTAGTAATCTTTCTCAAGCTGTATTTGTTTATAAAAATTATTTATTATAATATTATAACAAAATATTTATTCAAATATTTATTTAATTTATATAAATGTCTAGAGTTCGTAAAGCTTTAATGGAATAATTTCCAACGCGTCGGAGCTAAATCCAACAATTTAAAATCAATTTTTTTCGTAGTGTTTAAAAAACGACCAGGAAGGAAGAGCTTTCCCGATAAGAAAGTGATACGATCAAAAAAATAAATAATACATGTGAGCGATGTAGGTATATACTCAAGTTTCCGGATATCCTGGGTACCTTAAACAGAACTAAATCTGGAGGACCGATACAATAACAATTACACAACGAGCCATTTTTCAAACGCTCGCCGGCAGTTTGTAGAAAAGAAAACACACAACTCTCGAGTAAGAGACTGGCATTTCGTACTCTTCCGTAAACGTATATGTATCTACCCCTTGCAATCCTGTCTCTCACTCTCTTTTTTCTCATTTCCCCTAAAGAGAAAAAAATAACGTGCGTCCATTTTGCAAGGCGAGAGAGACCAACATCGGTCTTCCTACTTTGGCGCGAACTCGCTTGCTCGCCTTGAGGAGACTCAAGCAACCGTGAAGGTTTGCTCGCAGTCGTGTTACATACGTCTTCGATTAAAATTTTCACTGCGGTGAAATTTATATATATACTATATACATCATATATATATAGACACACACACGTTATATAGATATACGCACATACATGTACGTGAGCTTTTCGTTTCTTCCGGTTATGAGACCAGGAGGATTTGTTACGTAATGTTTAGAAAAAGTCGCTCGATGTTGAGTAATGATAGGCGTTACCCGTAATGATGCCATCAGGATTTCTGATTGTCGAGATCGGTGAAATTTATACTCAAGAATTTTAGAGCACTAAAGCGATTTATGCGTCTAATATATCTACCGAGCTTCGCTGATGTTTCCGGCGGATGGATTTAGTTGCACTCTCTGTATTACACGTAAAAGTGCTTGAATTCTCGATATTAAAATACACGAAAACGCTATTCGTATAATTATTCCTGAATTCAGGAAACGCTATTTTATTTTAATTACACGATGAGCAATAAAAAAACGCTTCTTTTAGTGAAATTTACATCTCGAGAAAATGACGTGTTTAAAGATTTCACTTCGGCATTTAGGTTCCTCTTTATTGACAATAATAGCCAAAACTATTAATTTCGAGAGCTCCAATATTTATCTATTTTGCAATCTTCGTTAGTTGAGCTATAATTTTATTTGCGTTCTTGTTAATACCAATTAAACGGCTATATAAACATTTGTTTTCACATGATGTATTCACCTTGAAAAATATGTGTTCTTTCACTTAATAATTATTTATACATACGATAAATGGTTATTTACAATTCAATTTCAACTACTTTACGCACGTACAATATTACAAATTATTTACCAACGTACGATATTGATTTACCTTGTATTTGTGTAAACAAATAGTTATCCTTCTTTAAATTGAGCAATATTATAATTATCAAAGGCACACATGAATCCGAGTATATGAAAGTAAAATAATGAGTAATTTTTATACATAAAATTACATTGTGGTGAAAAAAACTTGTAAGTACATTTTATATATTTTCAACTAAGTGATCAAGTTAATTGGAATATTAGAGTTTCGAAAAAATTTCAAATATTGTGTAATTTTGAAAATAATTGCAGCTTTGATTATTATATATTTATCGTGTCAATAATTATAAAGATTAAGATTGATTAAAAGTGATCAAGCTAATATATTCAAAAGCTTTTTCTGATTTTTATTTAGATCGACAATGTCGAAACACGTTTCTTAAGTAAAAGAAAAACGATGTCGGTCAATATGCCATATATTCATTATTTATTATGTTTATAATATACAATATTCTTTAAAATAATAATTAAATAATATTTTATACAACTCTAATAAAATTTTGCAAAAATTTAACTGTACAATTATAATACAAATAATGTTTAATTCTATTACGTTGTATTAAAATTTGTCCCCTCAAGATAAGAATTTTGTTTATATATACTTGTATTTTCTCCTGGATTCAGCCGAGAAGCAATCACTTGAGATTCGACGAAACGTATTGTGTAACCGATGTAGCAAAGATGCGGCGAGTCGTTGACGACGTCCCCGTTTACCAGACATCCATCAAGCAGACATAACCTTACTTTTATGACACTCATCCTTTCGATTGCACATCAGGAAGTGTTGAGATAAATGTAATGAAAAGAGTGTATTTAAAATTACTCGTTCCACGCTACTAAAATGTATTCATGATTTGTGTGCAAATGTTATAGTAATTTTTATTCTGGCGATCGGGTAAAATTGGCCGATGTACCGGTGTAATAAATGATACAACCTCTCGTTCACCATACATCACCAACATTTTTATTCGAGTTTTATAGCGAATTTTATTGATCCGACGGAAGACATATATTTTTCTTTCGGCTGCACATAAATCGTAAATTTACATACGCTAATTCAGTACAAATTTCTAAGGAGTTTACTCACTTGTTTGGGTAACAAAATGCACCTAACACTTTCGAATCGTTATTTCTTCACTAATTGTCGGCGAGTTGACAGAGAGCTACAAAACTCGTTCTCTCGACTATTTCGGGTGCGCTTTCTTCACACGATGGGTCAACTGCATCCCAACATCTTCGCTACACGTACGTTCGTTAAAAATCCATTTAAAAAATCGTAGAGGCAAAGAAAAAAAAGTACCTCGAAAAACTTACGAAAGCGAAAAAAAAAATGAACAACCTTACAGATAAAAAAAAACGAGAATTCGAACAATCCTCAGGGCGACAATTTCCAGCGGCGGCTCTTTGGCGCCGAGAATGAACACGTAATATTTAACGAGCCCCACCCATTGCCGCCCCGAAAAAACGCCGGTAACACGTGTAAACGTGCGCGTCCTATAAAGGAAAGCACGCACCAATTAGGCGTCTAGGAAAAAGCGTCGCGCAACTCACATTCCTTGCGATTTTTTTTTCTACACTACTTATATCTATTCCCCATCCGCTTATCGCGAAATCCTTATGACGGTGATCACAGCTAACTAACTGTACCTATAATTTCACGCGATTCTGCTATAATAAAGTCCGCAAACTTTTCATCCTATTCGATCGATATCATTTATTTACGATATTACGGAGTAGCTAAATGACAAATTAAGATATTCTAAACGTTTAAATTCCGCATATTTGAAAGACCGTCCGTTTTTATCTATAATGAAACAACTGGATACGTGATACAAAAATAATCTTATGTAACGGTTAAACGATGTATATGTAAATTTAAAGACTGAATATTCTAACGACTTTTCTTCTTTTTGTCTTTAATTATACTACGAATTATTGTAATTATTTCATATACTTTCATATTTCTCCGGCAGGACATTTGTAAAGGACATACTGACTATAACGTTTGACATTTGAACAAACCAATATCTTCTGAAAAAGAAAAAAATTTGGGAAAAATTGGCAATAACCAAGTAAAAGTTACTTATTTAGTATTGAAAGTATACATACATGTGCGTATTTTCAGTGCATATTGTATTTATTCATACAGTATAAATGGATTTCGTAGGCGTTCTCGTTCACATAATATTTTTTCCCAAAAAATGTACATATTGTAAACGTAATTTTGTAATGGATATAGATTTAGAATATACATGTATTACTATCATTATTTTTCCGAAATAATGACACGTAATTTGAGTAAATCCTTCACCTCGTGCAAGCATTCAAAACAAATATACCAAGAAAAAAAAACGGGTTAAAATTCTGCAAATAATTGTATTATACGGGTGTATATACATAAGTAATTATTTATCATTTTACCGAAACGAAAAATTGTTAAATATTGGCAAATTATATGGTAATTTGCTAAAACGGTACACTTACGGGCTACGAGAAACTTACGAAAGGAAACGTCGACCTCGGCCGTCGAACTTTTAGTCAGTTGCTTCATTAACAGGGTGTAGGTAATGTATAGCCGGTTTTTTTTTGTAGATATTTGAAATTGAGTTTGAGCATAGCTTAATGAGTCAGTTCAAAGTTGGTCCTTGTACGCACGGATTAACGTATTTGCCTCCTTTACGTTTGACCGGGTAGCGGAGAAATTTTGTTGAGGTTGGTCACGTACCGAGTTTAAGGAAATCGTCGGAGGTTGACTTTTCTAATGTCTCAACGCAAGTTATTCTTTTTATTCGTACTGCTCGGTCAAGTCTTGAACGAAATAAGCTTTTAAGATTAATGTGTATGTAAATATTAAATCTTCACGTAAATTTTATAGGGACATAAGGAAATGGATAGTGAAATAATAAAAAAAAGGAAAAATATGCATAAATTTTCCAATATTTTTTACGATCCCAAAGATAACTAACAATATAATTTTGATATTTATAAGAATCAATAATTCCCACGAACGTAAAAAAAGAAAGTACTTAGTTTATGAATAATAAAAGCTCATCATTATGTCATTAAGACCGAACGTAACATTAGTAAAATTAACAAAATTAAAAAGAAAGTTAATTATCTGCGTCCGAGGTGTCCAGTTTTTATTTATTTCCTTGTTTTTAAAAATATATATCACTATGAAAATCATTCGTCAAGTTCCTATTTCGAGTGCATATACACGTGTGCGCCGATTAGAAGCTGGATTGTCTTTTAAATAAACTTTTGGCCCGATCTAATGAGTCGTTTGGACAGCTTTTTGTTTGTTTAATCAATTTTCCTCGTGCGTACGAGTCAAAAGAATTTATAGGCGGATTACATTTTCACCTCGTTAGCTGGCTTTTGAAGAGATTGAGATATATTTAAAGTCAACGATTTCAGGAAATGCCGAGGATATAGAAGGTCAACATTTTTTACCAAAATTATTGAAAATTATTATTATTAAATATTCCAGTTTAATTAATACAATTTATTTTAAAATTTTTAATTATTTATTAAATTAATAATTTATAGTTATCATTCAAAATTATATTTTAGGAATTTTCATTACATCAAGTATAATTTCCCAAGATCTGTTGTACGTTCATAAGCGAAATACAAAAGTGTACATCATTGTAATTTGAATGTGAGTGATTCGAAATTATATTTCTATACTACAAGTAATTATAATAATTAAAAATAATTACCTTAAAATGCAAGGCTGTACAAAAAACCGTAAATTCTATAACGAATAAATGGTATATTACAAAAATCATCAACTTTGAAAACTTTAACGAGTTTTACCCAGTATGACTTACTAGGGCGTAATAATATATTCGTATACCTATATAAACCAATCAATTAAAAATGGTTCTAATGCCCTTGTCACTTACATCTTACTTTAACTTATAATCATTGCGAATATATTTATATTATTTTCAGTGCTCGTGTGTCAACTTTGATTCTCTCGGCGTTTTAAATAATAGTAGCTTTCCAAATGTCTCAAGTGCATCGACTAGTCAACGTAATAAGAGACAAGTTCACACATTTGCCAGTGGCAAATTGAACGCTGTCAAAAGGCATTTTACTGCACCTCTACAATTATTAGAAAAATTATTCTATACTTTTTCGTTTCTCATATTTATTACATATTTACTGTCCAATCTCCATACAATGACCTAGTTTACCCTAATAACACATATACACACTACTGTTTTATAAAATTAAAAGTACGTACAAATTATTGATATAATTATAATTGTTTAGAATATATCTAATAATTAAGAAAATAATTAAAACGACTGACATATTAATGAAATTATGTTTTGTTATGTAACACGTAACAGCTTCTCTAGACGATTAGAAAGTATAAACCATTTTCGATTTGATATTTGGTTCACTTTTCGTGCAAAGGTTACATGGAGTTGTATCGGTAGGATTTTCGTCTATGATTTATTTACGATGGTAGTAAAGAATGGCGCTACCAACCTTTTATTACTTTCGACGGCACACTTACAACAGAGATATATAGTTTATCAATAAATACTTTTACGATGTCTTGAATATTTCTATTACTACTGGAATCATCGCATCATGACGTTTTTCCAACTAAAACTTGTATCAAAGTATTAACATGGTATATTTTACTAGAACCTGAGTCACGATGAAATTTAACTTGCTATTCATTATTCATTAGGTATACAATACATACTTGATTTAGTATGTGAAGCAGGAAGTATTTTATTCAGTATTTTTATATATACATTTATTTTATTAAGGATGTATTTCATTTTGAGATTCTTTAATACATTGATGTTATTTATGGTGTAGAGAGTATTTTTTATTACTGATCATTCGAAATAGAAAACATTCTGAATTTTTAAAGAATTAGAAAATGTTTTTTTTCAACTTTTCGGCCTGCACGTGGTTAAAGTTACTTAATAGTATATAAAACATTTTTTATTTCATTTTCCAAGAAAATTCATTATTTTGTAAAAAGAAGGTTAGCGCTACATAGTCGATGTTTCACGCGTTAAAAAATAATGTTTTGAAACTAAAAATGTGCATTGAAAGTTTTTAAAATTTGAACCTCTAACTTATAGAAAGTAAACATTTTTTGCCGCAATGTAAAACTATATATTAAAAATATTCCGATATATTTATTTCAACAGATGTAGACTATTTTACGTTATTCTGCGTTTACTAAACGTTTGTATATTTTTTTTACTTATAATATCGTTACCTTTGCAGTTTCACAATGATTGTGACTTACTTTCCAAACCAAAACTACCTTCAATGAAATACTCAGATATGTCTCTCCTATTTTTTTATCAAAGTGACCTAAAATATTCGTTAATTATCTGAAACCCACATTGCCAACTGTTTTTTGTAAACCTCCAAAAATCTATACACTTTAGTTTTAACGATTAATGGAATTTTCACAATAATATCGATATATTTTATTTTTTTAAAACACAGCTACCGCTACTGCAATTTACAAAAGGTGGAATTAGAGTGAATTTCGGTGGTTATCACGCGCAAGCGGGACTTGGTGGTTTTCTAACTGGTTCGAGTAAGGATGGAGGTCTATTTGCCAGCGCAGGTACACCGCAAGGAGCTCACGCCCAAGCTGGACTTGGCGGTAGTCTTAATGGAGGACCTGGTAACTTTTGCACTTGAACCGATTTTTCTTTCTATTTCATAATAAGAGCTTAGCTAAGGTAAAAAAAAAGAACTATCGACATCGGTAGAAAAACAGCGATGTTGTAACTGCAGAACAACCGTTTGCATGTTTCCTCGAAAATATTATATGCCTATATACCTATATATAAGAATATATGCATAGACACAAAATTCTGTCGTTTACGTATGTGGTAATAAAAATATTTAAATGTATCGTTGTTGTGAATACGATTCTTAGTCGACACTTTCACCTACTTACGAAAATTACTGTAATTCGAGGGTATTTCTAACGGGGTGATAACCACAGCTATTTGAAATTGTGTTCGTGTGAAAATTTCACGAATTTTTAAAAAGGCGCGTTACCTCAAAAACATTCGAAATGTAATGTATATGTTCTACAAAGAAAGTAATGCTTTTGTTTAATAAATACATATATTTGAGAAGTATACATATAGGCTCGTAAACAAATAATAATATTTTTTATTTCTAAAGTTACAATATAATGAGAAACGTACGATTTATTAAAATTCTTTCAATTAATTTGCCGAGAGAAAGAAAGTATTAATTTATAGTGTTATTAACTTATTCTTATTTATTTGTATATGCACTTTATAATGATATTTAATAATATTAAAATTACACTTGTATGTATGAAAAGTGTTATATTACACAAACTAGAAAGTGCTTATTATTAAATTCATTTTAAGTATATTCATCGAATAAGGTAAATCTAATTTATTTATTAATTATAAGAAGACGCATCAACGCATTTCGCATCATTGCGCTCACTTTAGTTTATTGCAATTCGTACTCCAAAGTAGGAAAGGAAACGAAATGATACTTTTGAATGTTTTTATTTTTATATATAACATTTTATTAAAACTTTTCTCGCTTCGAACGGTTAGAGAAAAGTATGTTTTTACCAATTCGCATAACCGGAGTGTATAATTTTGATAAATAAAATGTTCACTAGCGCGTTTATCAGGTAAAAACGAAATTTCTATTTTTTAGTAGAGTGACTATTATCGAAATCTCGAATGCGATATCATGCAAATTTTAACCGGAAAATTGAAATAAATATATAAGACGGAATAACTATTATTATGTGTGTAATAATACAACAGAAAGTTCGTACTCGACAAGATCGAAATCAAAAGGAAAACAAATTGACTACCCTTGTCTTCGTCGTAATTTTTACAAAAGCTAGAAATAATGAGCGGTGTGCTGGTGCTCATCAACTCGGTAATCACGAGGATAACAATGGTGTGTTGTAGCGGGCGGCCTTCAAGCAAGAGCAGGACTCGGTAACGGTGGCCCGGAGGCCGAGGCTGGACTAGGAGGTTCTTTGGCAGGATCAGAACCACAGGGCGGACTTTACGCAGGCTCGTCGGCAGGTAATTTTGCAGCTGCGGATAGGATCAACTGGATCGAGAGGTCTGATACGATCGGCAAAAACGTCCAAGTGATTGCCAGGCCCAAGAAAGCCACTGAGGTGAGGAAAGACTGCCTTTTGTTCTTTACTTCTGGACGAAGTGATGGAATTATTCTTTACTATTCGGTATTATTGTAGTATACTTTTCCTATCTAAAAATACTGAGAATATATATATTATTTAAAAATTGACTTTTATATTTTAATTACATAGATACTTTCGTACAAAATAATTTCTATATTAATGGGAATATTAATTACTTATTCGAAATACAATAGTTTTTTATTACTTCGATTTTTATAAAGAGGAATGTACATAAATTAAATTAATAATCGTAAGCAAGTTTCATCGATACGCTCATTTTTATGTGTAAGTAGTTTAAATTCTATGTAATTGAATTAGAAATTTGAACATACATTTATGCTAATTTAAATCTAATTTACGATAGCTGCGTTATTTACACTTTAATACACGATATCTTAAAAGTATCATAAATTTCAAAGCATAATAATAAAGCAGATAACTCCAGAAAGTTAGCGAAACGTGATAGTTTTAAAATCTAACTCATAATCTTTAATTTAATATTGTTTGTAATCAAATAATTAAGATCTAAGACGGCAGGGATTATTAAAAAATTAACCAATTTGTTAATATTTATTGGAGTCCATTAGAAAGTAGTGTATTTATGTTGAGGTATAAAAAGATACATTTTTTTAATTTCGAAAACCAACTTTTATTATTTTTTTAATATTCCAGTTGGGAAATGCGGGAACTTCAGATAGTTCTAATCCAGCAGGAATTAAGGTAAAATACTTTTACTACTAAACAGTCGTGTAGAAGTATAAAGTAAACTTGTTCGTACCACTGCGTACTTTTAAAATATTACAATTGTGTTAGATTAGTATTGAATTTTTAATAAACGAGCAAAAATCTTAAAACCCATAAAGTTTTAATTCAATTTAGAATAGAAAACCAATTAATTATTTTCATATATGTCAAGCATATGGGCGAAAATACGTGAATGAACAAACGCTTTCGTTTTGTAATTTAATAATAGTGTTAAAAACATTCATAAAAATTGCAAACAGGAAAATCAAAAAAACATTTTTCATTCGATTCATTGTTCGCATTATTTTTTTTTATAAAAACGTATTATGTGTGAAAACATTCGCCACATAAAGTATCTTGTTAAACACATAATTTCACCATTAGGTATCATCTTCATCATCGTCTGCTTCATCTGATGCAGCCGCGAATGCAGGAGCCTCTGTCGCTGATGGTAAAATTGCATAGAAATATTTCAGAATTGCTAATTAATGATATAATTAACAGCTTATGTCTTATTAATTTTGGCATCAAGTTTTTTAATATTTCTCAATAATTCACGAATATTTCTAATATTTTTTACACTAAATTTTGCACTTTGATAAAATATAATATACTTATTTCTGTGTATAAAATTTGTGCATAAGCTAATAATATTTTATACATAAGCAAACGTTTTACACGTTTATTTTTTGCGCGTGAAGTGACGCTAGGCGTGGAACACAGTGTATAACTTAACGTATCTAAATGCGACATTATGTATAATATTATACTTTATGCACATTTATACATATATCTAAATTACAACTTCAATATACGCATTCTACTCTCAAGCCTTTGTTACGTAACACACATACTTACTAATTTAATACATTTTTTGCAAACTAGTTTCATCTGCCTCCCTCGCTAATAAATTCTTATTTTTATGATTGCTTTCTTCTTCAGCTGCATGTACTGCGTTCATAAAATATTTTTTCATTGCATCAAAAGAAAAATTATCGCTGCACATTTATATCACTGCACAAATTACTAATACAATTTTAGTTGTAAATTTTAATTATTATTCATTTTATTTTGAATAATTATTGTGTAACACATTTTTTTAAATGTTAATAACAAAGTATATAAAAAAATTAATCTTTACAACTAAAATTATTGTTCTACTCATCAATAAAATAAAAATTTTCTTGTAACTTCTAGTGTCACGAAATCTTTGGGTTTTTCTAATATAAATATATTTTAATTACTTTATGCTGATCTTCATATAGTTTTGGCTTACTTTTAAAACATCAAGTGCTTGTACATAAAGCTACATTTCAAAATTATGGAAATAACTTTAAGGTTAATTAAATTTTAAGATATAAGTAATATACATATAATCTGGAAACATAAACTGATATTTAATTAAGTTGTAAGTAAAATCATAAAATAATTAGTATTACGAATAAACGTGTATGTATTAAAAATAAATATATAATAATTATTGGGTTTCGGCTACGTGTGAAAAGATTCTAAATGTTTTGTTCGATAACAAACACTTTTTTAATCTACCTAAACTGAATTAATAAGGAGATCGATCTTTGGAAAGCGTATTTGATTGAAACTGATGAATATTACCTTTTTTCCATTTAAAAAAAACTTGACTCTTGACACAGATATTTTGCTATTCGCTCTTGGATATGCGATATACCAATTTATTGAATAATCCATAAAGTAAAATGATAGAGCAAATTAAAGTATCTCTGGATTTATCAAATGCCAATTAATCAAAAACCAAAAGAAAGTTCTGTTTAAGTGATTTAATTAATTAATTTCAATTTATATCAAAAGCAAAAATTAATTTCATACATCATTTTTAATCAATCAACTTTTAAACCATCTAGATTAACGTACCAAGAGTCGAAATGAAACTCTTAATTTAAACTTTCTACATTTTTGAATGGTAATAAAAGTAAAATTAAATAATAAATATGTCATTTTTTAAGGGATAAAAAATCGTATATACTAGATTCAACCAAATCCATTTTTCAAATTGCATACACGCTCCTTATAACTAATGAAACATTTTCATTAACCCGATTTCAGTGAATACAATAAATAAAAATTTACATACCGCGAGTTAAGGATATATTTAAACAATATAAAAACTGATCCGTGATTAAATTCTCGCGTAAATTCGTAAAGATACTCAATTATTTGGCTGCCATGCTCCGACGATTCGTTTGACATTTCGCAACAATAACTCTTGACATGAATTCCGTGTTTGAAAATGAAATAGAAGTATACGTAGACGGTGTTTCAAAGGGTTTGAAACGACTCATCAGAGATTTCGTGACTCGAATATGTGTATACCCCGCAATGTCCTTCCTTTCGCGCAGTTCCTTTATATCGATGGCAGCACATCCTACGCGTTGTACATATACGATAAAATAAATTGAATCGACGACCCAACCGTGGGACAGAAGACGACTCGGCCGAGAGGAGCCAGCATCCCGCGCGCTGGTACTTTCGGAAGCGTCTGCGCGAGCGCGCCGGAATTGCCGTAACCAAGAGCTCTCACGATCCGATTGCATCTCCTCCTGAACAAGCAGAAGCGGCTCCAGCAACGACGCGAGAACCGACGACGCAAACACCAACGGTCAAACAGCCCCGACCATCTTTCGGAATCTTCACCAGGGGTGCGACGTCCGATTCGAGTGCGTCTGCTGGGAACCACGGAGGTCATAAACCCAAGAGTTCCACATTCTTCGATGACATATTCAACGTGAGTTTAGACGAAATAAACAAATGCTTAACAATTCTACATTATTATTAAAAAGATGTAAAGTTCTTAATTAATGATTTTTGTTTTAAAACAATAGAAGATTATTCATATCTGAATGTAAATTTATAATGAGAATTTGTAAATTTATCTTCAAGACATTATCTGTGATAAAAAAAAGAACACAAATATTTATTGTTTAATCGCATAAATTTATAATTTCATTTATTACACCCTCGGAACTAATAAAAAAGTCGCGATTAAACTATACTTAAAACATTGTACTCGTACGTATATGTAACATCAATTACACATAATTACACTTAAGATATTTATTTTTAAATTGTTTGCAATATAAAAACCACAAGAAACTTGATATTATTTCGAAATCGAAACTTTATCTCAAGAATGTTATGCATCAGCTGAGATGGAACCACGTCTGAATTTACCTTCGCGACAGATCACCAGAATGAATGCTCAGTTAAACCCATTCATAAATCTCTTGACCAACAAGAAGATTGATTCATACGATAAAGATCGAATTTACTGTAGTATTGGTATACAAACCGGATTGAATACACTTTAAAAGCGAAAGGGTAAAAAATTACTAAAATTTTGGGCTTCACTTCTCATTGATATCATTGCACAATACACCGAATTATTGAACGTATAAGTAGATCCACCTTACCGATATAATTATTACCTTGTAAGCTAAAGAATCGCATTAATTTTTTGCGTTATCAACGGTCATCCAAAATTAATGAAAAGTGAAATAATTATAAGACGCTATAAATTCATTTGTAATACTACTTTTGCTTTATAAATAACTTTATATTTTTATTGCAGATCCCAATATCGGCGTTGAATGCAGTTAATCAATTATTGAAGAACCACGTTGGCAAGTAACAAGAGAGAAGATCTGCGATATTTTTGTAACGAACCAAGAAAAATACCTTTGTATTTTATTTTTAATACATAAGCTCGAGTTTACAGAGTAGTTTTTTAGTTGTTAACGAGACAATAGATATTTTTTTATAATAACATCACGTATCTTTATGTGATTCATACAAATTTATTTTAATACTCTCATATGTTCTGTTTGGTATTCTTCAGTGCGTCGATTACTTCTTTTTGTTGTACATAACACTTGAATTGCGAGTTAAATGAAATTTACATGAATTTGCGTTTATTTCATCGCTCACGGAAGTTCATTCCTTTTCGTGACCTTCATAATTTGCATTTGTCACTTTTGAATTTCAACAAGTTTTTTTATTTATTGTCGCAGCGTGCATCCAGAATGTTCAAGTCGAAATTTTAAGATGCTGTTATATTTGTACTTAAATAGAATAATGATAGTTGTACATTAATATTTTGTTAATAAATAAACTAAATTTTTAATAAAACGTAGTTTTTACTTCAGGTTTGTTTATTTTTGTTTAAATTGAACGAGGATTGCTAAATATTACTTTTAACGTTACCATTTGTTACCTTTGTAGTGGTTAATTTATGTATAAAACTATTTTTGCGTTAGCAATAAACACTTCAATTGTTAAATAGTGAAAATATAAAATAAGACTATTGAACACCAATATTTGGAAACGTTGTTACGGGAAACGAGTAGCATATAAAGACGATAAAAAGCACAAACCAAACTAGAGTATAAAAATGTACTTAATTTACTCTTCGTTCTACATTACGTAATCGATCTGAGCAATGTTTATTCTATTAGAAAAACGTAAATATACTTATAGGTGTTATCAATAATTAATGACTATTGTGTAAGATTTTCAATTGAAGAAGTGATAGGATGCATAACATAATTATAGAAATAGTTAATAGAAACCTTTGAGTGTTTTAATTAAAAAATGTTACGTTTATTACTTAATATCGTTTAATGTATGTATAATTTTAGTTGTTACAAAAGTTATAAAACTCCGTGGAAATATCTATAGCATTAATACAAGTCAACACATAATAAGCAAACCAACTACAACTAAATTTTCAAAATAATGTTACATTTGATAAAGATTTTGTTTTGTAGTTATTCATATAGCATGAAATGAATCGAAGATAGTAAGATTGTTTCAAAGAAAAGTATAGTAGATGAGAATGTTTTTTTCTATGGCTTTTCAAATACTTTAACTTTATTTACACTGACATCTCCCGCTGTTTATTCACCTCCTATTTTGGAAATAGAATAACGAAGAAACGATTACCTTTACAGTAAAATGTACTACAATTAAGAAGTTATGAAAAGGAATTACAATTCCTTTTATCTTTGCCATCAGTAGATAAGCTATAGGCATGCAGGCTCATACGAGTTCTGGCTCACTACCTCTGTCGGTGATTCAGAATCTTAGGGAAAGGGAGAGTGTGCTCGCCTCTCCTTATGTCAGAATGCTTATAGCGTTTTCTACTTTTTATTATTTTTTTTGTTTTTTATTTTTTTTTATTCATTAATTCTTTATTATGAAATACGTGTGCTGTTTTAGATAAGTTTTTTCACATCACCACTGACAGGATGATATTGAATGATGCGGTCATGTAAGATCATGCAGTAAGCTAAAGTATTAGCTGGAAATTCAGCTTTAGATTCAAATTCTATTCGCATATCGACAGCTGCGCTCTTAATAGATTCGTTTTGTCGTGAACAATCAATAACAATAAGTGGTTCATATCTTATGAAATCTGATTTTGTCAGTAATGGCTAAGGATCCCTTCCATAATAGGATTTTTGGAAGTTAACATACATATCGTAGAGAATAGCGAAATGATTCTTATTAATATCAAGATTCAGGTTGTTGTATGGATAATATTGCGAATATAAGAAAAGTTTCATATTGCTGATTTGACAATGATCAAAGCGATTTGCATTAGCAAATCTTAAATTTATTTTCTTCGACTGTAATCCAAGAATGACAAAACGTGGTTTTTTCAATTGATTTGATGTTTTCACAGTCGAAACATGTTTATTTGTGGATGGAAGAAGAGGATATTCAAATAATTTCCAAGAACGATAACACCTAGAAATATGATTATTTTTACTAATAAAATTTAATGTTTGAATTTTCTGTTTATCGGATGCAATAACATATGGCCTCATCCATTCTATCTTTGTTATGTTTAATTGATAATCCTTATTCGTAGTAATATTATTTGATGGGGTACCTTCCTGAATTATTGCATTCAAGTCACTTCTTCAACTTATGAGAATTAGTTCATGTTTCATCTTTACTACAATTTTTTTATAATTTTAAGCAAAGCCCAGAATCATACTTAAAGGAATTGTAATGTCAAAGTTTCCGTTTGCATCTATTAAAGTTTTCTGAAAGCAGCAGAGAATTATGTAACTGAATTTTTTTACGAACTTTTAATCCTAGATTTTTTAGGAAAAGAATGCTCTTCCGTGTTAACGGTTTGAGTTTCTTTGCTCGACTGATGGTTATTTGACATGCTAGTTGTTTTATATGTGAGCTAGAATTGAAAACAATACCCATTATACTGATTTGATGTGAAGTCGAATAGTAATTTCCTTGAATTTGAATTTGAAGGTGATCTATATACTTAAAGTAGGTAAAGGTAAATATATGACGTGAACTCGTGAATTGTATGAACTTTTTTGTCGTTGATGTAGGCTCCACTAGTAATGTTGCACTCTACTCTAAGTGCATTGATTTTCAGTATTTTTACGGATAAATCTGAGCTGTATTGTATTTTTTCGTTGACAATGCGAGGAGTAAATCCAAAAAGACGACCTATTGAGTCGTCTGGTCTGAAATCTAGTGATTGACTGCAACTAACTTCACTTCTGAGAGTATTGTTGTCAGCTTTTAATGTAAATTCAATTATTTTCGATTTCAAAGTTTCTTGTAAAAATTTATTAATAAGATCTATTTCATAATTGCTTGTCGGGATAGAAATAGTATCTCCGCTTTTTAAATTAAGTTTATTATTTGTATGATCGATATTAGAAATCGAGTTGAATGTTAAAAGTTCAACTAAACCCAATGCGATATTCTTGTTATGAGGTAGTTCAATTGAAGGAAAATATTGCGCTTTTAAAACAGATGAATTTCCAAAAGACTCATTGTGAAACTATCTTCCATTAATGGTTAGAAGAAAGGATTCTGTTGATAATCAATCCCTCTCTTTTATAGCATACCGGCTAAAAATTGGAGACAAAGATGACCGCAAATAAATGTATCAAAATTTTGATATCTTGTATAATTATATTTCTTTTCTTTCACATTAAAATATAACATGATTTCAATAGGAGGTTTAAGATCACCAAAATTGTCAAAACAAATTACGTCAGATGCACATTTTCAATAACAAACCCAATGAATTCCTTTATTTTCAAAGTCATCCAAATTAACGATAGCAGATTCATTTAATCATGGACCATCGGAAAACAAATTATTTCTCATAAAAACTCCTCTAATATTTGGGATTTTCAATATACGAGAAAATTTTATATGATCATAATCAGTCAATGCACGATTTGGTAAAATTAAATTGAAGTTTTTTTTTAGCCAAACCATTATCAATATGCGGCTTAATAAACAATCCCACTCCCTTTTTATATGGTTTAAGATACAGACCATTGCTAAGAGTAATAGTTTCCATAGCTTTATGATATCTCTTATTTTCTTCAAGATCTTTCTGTGCAGCTTTTGCATCATTTACAGCTTTAGCTATTCCAGCAGCTCCTCCAGTCAGAGCACTGGTGGCACTTAGTTCCGCGAACAATGGGATGAGAAAAGGAATAACTCCACCCATTTTTGATGGAATGGGTAGAACTCTTGGCAAGATAACTTTTTTGTTATCTCCTGCGTTCTTGACAGATTGTCGAGCTCCTCTTATGGCTGATTGAATAACTTTGCGTGAACATTTACTCGGTTTTAGTGATTTCTTAGCCGCGACCATTACTTTACCAAATTTCAATCCCATTCCAGTTTTAGCTTTCATCTTCATAGCGTTTGCGACAGCAAAAGCCGACACTTTTTTAGCAATACTTGCATCCTGAGCATTAACGCGCTGCAAAGCTTTTTCGGCAAGCTTTAAATCCGCTACTTTACAGTCAACATTTTTATTTGAGTAATCGATATCATAATCTTTACATGCCTGATCAAGTGGATTGATCCCAGGATCACCTCTTTTCAATCGTTTTTTCAATTTAGTTCCGGGTCCGCAATATTGATACCCAGGAAGATGCATTTCAAAAGGTAAGTTATTGATTACTTTATCAAGTAATCCAGAGCTTACCGCTCGCCTTTTAGATTTGTATACAATCATGTCTCTTTAAATGATGAATTACAACTGATGAAAAAGATATAAAATAGATGCTTATATACTTTAACAGCTTAATGTAAAACTTAACTTTGTGATGTAAACATGGATTTCACTAAGCAGAATGTCAAACTCCCCGTAGGCAACTTTGATTTTGGAAAAGTAAAACAAAGGAAGCGTCATGGTGAATTACTACCAGACACTATAAGAGCAGTTTTTTGTGGTCCATCAAACTGTGGAAAAACAAATAGTTTGTTAGCATTAATTACACATCCTAATGGTCTTAGATTCGAAAATGTTTATGTTTACTCTAAATCTTTGAATCAACCCAAGTATTAATTTCTTCAAAAAGTATTGAAACCAATTCATGGCGTATCGTACTTACCTTTCAGTGAACACGAGTCTGTGGAATCTCCATATGCAGCTCTACTAAATTTAATTACAAACTTTGATGACGTTGCTTGTGAGAAACAGGACAATATTAGAGCATTTTTCTGTATGGGGACACATAAAGTGTAGACAGTTTTTATCTATGTCAGTCCTATGCACATATACCAAAAAATCTCATCAGGGATAATATCAACATGATGGTCAAGATGACATTAATCTTAAACATATTTATGAAGATCATGTGAATACTGACTTAACTTTTAATGAATTTCGAAATCTTGTTCAGAATGCTGGAAAAATGATAAGTATGGAATCGTTGTTATTGACAAAGACAGAGCCATGAATGATGGTAGATACAGGACAGGATTTGACTGTTTTGCAATAAAAAAGGATTCATTAATATGAAACTTGTAGTTCAAGTATAGACGCCATCTCGTCATTATGTCTAACTTTGAGTAAGAAAAGAATATTCTTAGTGAGCTCTCGCAAGCACGTGAAGCTATCAAACAAAAATACTCTTTATTGAAACAGCAGAGAGAAGATTTTGATAAAGTTATTGGCAATACATTGAAACCAGTTATTTCACCACTCGAGAAACTTGTTAATTCACAAAACAAAAAGCCTTCCATCTCCTAAGCAAAATTCAAAAGCAAGAAGGTGAATGAAATTTGACCGATCGAGTTATGTAGTAAATGATGTAAATGATTCAAATTCTACACTAGATGATTGTAATTTTTCAGAATATGAAACTAAATTCTACATTCAAGTCTATTCAAAAAGACAATGGAGATGATTTTTTATCATTATGAATAAAAGTCGAAGTAAAAATGAAAATATAAATGGAGTACGAA
The DNA here is from genome assembly GCA_026168455.1 of Theocolax elegans. Taxonomy (NCBI): domain Eukaryota; kingdom Metazoa; phylum Arthropoda; class Insecta; order Hymenoptera; family Cerocephalidae; genus Theocolax; species Theocolax elegans. The sequence continues at coordinate 77,778,795 of CM047426.1, read as the reverse complement.
ACGTTAATGGAGTGTATATGGTTGGCGATGCAGAAATTCAATTTTTTGATAAATTTATAAAAGTAAATGATGCATGCTAAAAGTAGTGGACTAATGGAATAACTGTTTAAAAAAGAACCAGATGAAAATTTTTTAAGTTCAACAGATCGTGAAAATTAACGTAGCATATTAGAGGCAACAAATGCTCATCGGAAAAGACATAACAAAAATGGGTCTATAAAAACGTCGATAAGTAGAAAATACACAAAATCGCAAAATCAAACCAACCAGCGGAGGAAGTCTCATACCGAATTATATAATAGCAAAAAAATTCATCTATAGATCTAATCTACTGGGATTATCCAAATGAGCTTTTCGAGCGACTTCGATTATTGATTGCCGAACGGTCTGCAGGAAATAAAAATCACACAAATGAAATTCAATCAATTATTGAAGAACTACGTGAAGCAAGACATACAGGGTTTCCAAAAAGTCCCGGAACACTTCCATCAATCAGTTTACCTGGGGAATTATTAAGGTGTTCCGGGACTTTTTGGACACCCTGTATATATTGATGCATAAAAGTTTCTAATAAGTTCCGCCATGAGTCTCGATGTGTTTGGAAGAAAACTTGTGGGCTCGAAAGAGAGTTTCGGCCCACCAGGTGTTGGTTTAAATATTACAATTGACGGTAATTTCGGTTTAGAAAATAAACGGTTGCGTAATATTGAGCAAGCCAGTTAACCAAATGATGTTGTCTCTTTGCATGCACTACAAGTTATTCTATAGACTGATATAGATTTTTTAACATCTAAAATCTGTGGACTTGTTGATGCTGTAAGTCAGTAAAAGGAGGAACTTCAAAAATATAAATCCGAAGGGGAGCCAAAATCGTGAAAAAGAATTTAAATGAAAACATTCTCAGTAGATAGTAAACTATAATTGATCGACAAAAAATAGCTGAAGAACTTCATAAATCAGGACGGCGCTGATATAAGCGAAGAAAATACGATATACGAGCAATAGATGTAGAAATGATTTCTTACTCTAAGGAGAACAAAGGATTTTCTTACTTACTTACAATTATAGGTATATTTGCAAAACATGTATGGGTTGTTCCGGTAAAATCCAAAAGTGAAAGTGATGTTAGTTTAGCAATAAAAACTATATTAAAGCAAGGACGTGTACAGTCTAAGCTGCAAACCGACGAAGGAAAAGAGTTTTACAATTTAAACTTTCAAAATCTAATGAAAAAATATAAGATTCATCTATATCCTTCACATAGTAACCTTCATGCAAGTATACGTGAGCGAGTTAATAGAACACTAAAAAAATGCAATGTGGATAGAATTCAGCAAAAGAGGGAACTATAAATGGATTGATATTCTGCAGGATTTGGTCAAAGCTTACAATGCAAGGAAACATCGGACGATAGAGATTGCGCCCAAAAATGTTACACGGGCAGATGAAAGAGAGATTAACAAGTATTTTGTAGCCGAGAATTTACCTATTAAAAACCGAAATTTAAAGTAAGAGATAACGTACGAATAAGAAAAATAAAACATGTTTTTGAAAAAGGCTATACACTATTTTTGAAAAAGGTTATACACTGAACTGGTCTAATCCCGTCTCTGGCGGCTTTTATAATACGGAAATTCAGAAAACTATGTATCCGGAAGTCTATTTAGTACATGTATTTATAATATATATATGGGCTATTTCACGTCAAGTGGTACGATGAAAATTTTAAATCGCTCCAAAATTTGAGAACAGGCTGGAAATATCTTTAAGAAGATAGAAAAAAAATTTTAGGTGTTAAAAATAATTTGCCTAAGAGTTATTCCACCATGAAAAATGGAAATTTTTCAATTTTTTAGAAAAATTTCTATTTTCACAGCCATTTATCTCAAAATCTATTAAGTTTTTTGAAAAAACATTACAAACAACTTTTGTTCAATATAATCTTTAGAACTTATCTACCTGGGTTACAATTCTTAATTTTAAAATCTCGAAGAGATAGAACGACCGTAAATATTGAATATCAAAAAAAGGCGACCACGCCACGATCGATTTTGATCTAACACCGCTCAAAAGATCACATTTTTTGAGAGCTTTCGAATGGCGGCGGTTAGATTATTGGCCAAGACCGCTGTTGTAGGTTATGCCCTAAAATACTTGAAAATTAGTGATTTTATGAGGTGTATGAGGCATAACTTACACCAGCGGTCTTGGCCAATAATCTAACCGCTGTCATTCGAAAGCTCTCGAAAAATGTGATCTTTTGAACGGTGTTAGATCAAAATCGATCGTGGCGTGGTTGCCTTATTTTGATATTCAATATTTACGGTCGTTCTATCTCTTCGAGATTTTAAAATTCAGAATTGTAACCCATGTAGATAAGTTCTAAAGATTATTTTGAACAAAAGTTGTTTGTAATGTTTTTTCAAAAAAATTAATAGATTTTGAGATAAATGGCTTTGAAAATAGAAAATTTTCTAAAAAATTGAAAAATTTCCATTTTTCATGGTGGAATAACTCTTAGGCAAATTATTTTTAACACCTAAAATTTTTTTTCTATCTTCTTGAAGATATTTCCAGCCTGTTCTCAAATTTTGGAGCGATTTAAAATTTTCATCGTACTACTTGACGTGAAATAGCCCATATTAGTTATTTATGTACTTTGGTATATATGATACGTTAATGCGATCAGAGGGAAAATATCATTGTGAATGGATAATAGTTGGGCCGCGGTCGCGAGCGCAGCGAGCGTCCAAGGCATAACTAATCCATTCACAATAATACTCTCATTAACTATACATTTTATATAGTAGCCTATACTGTATGCTTCGTGAAGTTGAAGAGCATTCCTCATTTTCCATAGGTTTCAGTAAACATTCAAAATCTGCATAAATAACAAATGGCACTTATTATAAATGTATTATTTTACGAAAATTTTCTTTTTCATAAAAACTATGGGTCTACTAATTTCGTAGCTGTAGCTTCGTTATGTTATAGTTGAATTATGTTACAATAATTAATAATTTTGAACTGATTCTTCTAAAAAAAGAACATACATATACATATATTTATAAATACATGCACAATCGTCAATTAATTACAATGAAACATAATGATTAATTTATAACTAACATTTGAAAAGTTGTAATAATATGTACAAACTGCAGATACAAATGTAAGTATAAAAACATATGATAATAAGCACTGAAGCACGTATAAAAAGCAAGCATTTATTTATAACAAGGCAAATCTTTAACTCATGATCAGTAATCGATGTATTCGAAGCACGTATTTCATTCTTTATCAAACACAACACTTACAACGATAATATTGCACAATAAAAAGAATTCGATAATATATAAGATACATTAGAATGAAAAGAAATATAAAATATGTTAAAAATTATGCGTATAAATATAAAAAGATTAACTAGTTATTACGATATAGTTATAGATAGAAAAATAAATATGTCGATCATAATAGCATTAATATAATTTTTTTACATTGTTCTCGATCAAATATTAAAAATATAAGAACTGGTCTACCAACCTGCATGATTTATATTCTTTTTCAATTCTTTAACTTTTAAAGTGTTGACAAGATAAATATATTAAATTATTTTCTTAAAAATTTTACATTTATTAATTACAGAGCTACAATATGAAAAATATCTGCAACATTACCGCATTCGAAGAATAATTGTCATCCATTGGTAAATCTTGAACATATAATAGATCACTGTACGCACTTTGTGTAATTGGATCTCACGCTATATAAAACTTAGTGTATATAAATTAATTTTTTTTAAACTCACAACATATGTATAGATGATTCTTCTTACCTTTTGCATAATTAGCATTATACAATCTTTTCAACACTGTGATAAATACATTGTATTCCTCTAGGACAAAATGCATTAACTTAAATAACAAGCCTTTTCTTCTCGGAAATAAATAACATTAATTCACTTATGCGTTATTGAAATTATACATGCTTTTTGTAAGGTAAATCAATTGTGAAGTGAAAAAATTATAGAAAGTGTTAGAAAAGTTAATTTTATGGCAGTGAATAAATCACATAAAATATAGAATGTGTCGTGTAGCAATTTACAGAAAGAATATACATAATACATTTTGCAATATAATGTACACTTACAGTTTACTAAAAATTTTGAAATGTTATTGATAAAGCTCCGAACTTTCTCAAACGATTTGACTTGATTAATAACGCCAAGAAAGAAGAGTATTTTTCTAAGTGGTATTTATTAATTAGATAAAGATTAAAAAATTAAAGAACTTACAAAACAAGATGTAGTTTAAAATTATTTAATACAAGAATATGTACGTAACATAGTTACTAGACAGACTATTAGTCGGAAAGGTAGAATACTAATAAAATTTACCTTGCGTTGGTAAGATAGGAATCGTGCACAAAAAATCAAATGGTTCTATACGCTATATTAAATATATTTATATTAAAATGAACTTTCATTAGGCGTCAAGTCAATGTTTTTTATATTTATATTAATATTTTTAAATTATATATTGAAAAGTTAAATTTCAAATCTTTGTTAACGTTACAGTCGATACGGAAGAAATTTATTGACGGTAAAAGAAATACAGATATCTGTGTTATATGATAAGTCAATATTCTTACTACTTTTTATACAGTAGTACTAAATTTTAAAATATTTTTAAGTTATTTTTGACATTGAATAAATAAAGTTACATGCTATAAGAAATAAATATCCTTTTAAAAAGTATAATTTAAATTATATGTAACGATAGCATCGATTCTCGTGTAACGCGATTGTTTATCATGTTCTTAATAATTTGTTGTATGATTAACCACGTTGCCTGACACATAATCGACATTACGAAGATTGACAGTAGCAATAAAAGGAGACACATTTTAAAAAATCTTTTAGTCGTTACTTAGAGCAATTTTCGATAAATTTAACATTAACTTTCTTCTTCTTCTTCTTTTTATTTGATGGAACATTAACTTTCAATGAGTTTTTAAATTCAAGGTACAAAAAATATTTTCAAAGTCAAGAATTTATATAGCAATCTTTACACACTCTAATGATACGGTAGTGCAAATATTTTGAAAATTTAACAATAGTTATGAAGAAATACCTAGTTTACATTTTTTGCTTTTTCATTGTGGAATGTCATTCTTTGTATTTGGCGAGAAATCGACGACAGGTAAGCAATAATATTTACATGTTAGGATGATGTTCTTACAGAATATCTAAACAGAAACTTTTTACATCTTTAATATAAAATTTTAATTGCAGTTGCAGTCAGACATTGCAGTGACATTGCCGACAATAGATACTGATAAAAATAATGGTACCATACAGGTACTTTCAGATTTTATCTTTAATTCGGAGGATAATATTCCGCAAAATATACAAGATATTTTAAATTATGCTGAAGAACAGAACAGTACCGAACTCAACGTAGAAACTATAATACCAAATCGCGTTACTCGTAATTTGTTGACAAATGAAGAAAATTTAGAAAGTGTTACTAAAACTACCATCGAAGTTAACAGTGATGTTCCAACGTCATATTTTGCACGTTTCAAATCAAAAACTAATGAAATTTTGAAAAATAGTGATGATTGCAATAAAGATGATATTAGTGAAAAGGATACGTATTGTACAGAACAAACTGTAGATATAATTAAAAACCCACAAAAAAGAGATGCCTCTGGAGAAGATAATGATAATTACCCAAGAGAAAAGAAACAAGAAGCTCATATAGAGTTTACTGAAGACCCAACATTGTACATTGATTTGATGACAGAAACAGTGACTCTCAATACTAAAGAAAACGAAGATGATAATAAAAATGACGAAAAAATAAGTGAAGATGATATTGTAGAAAGAGGTAAAAATAAAACATTTAAATAAATAGTTTGTTTTTTTTTTCGTCATGTTGTAAAAACTTTTCATTTCAGAAATTTTTCAACAAGAAGATATATGAATGAATCTGCGAATTATTTATTGAAATTTAATTAACTAGCCAGGAGACTGTCACATCTCCGGGAAACGGATCCTTACCAAACTGTAGAATATGCTTACTACTATAAAAATATAAAAAAATCCAAAGTTTTAGACTCTAGCGCTCTTTTTTACGATAGATATAAGCAAATAAAGAAAATTTCGCTAAAAAACCCTTGAATTTGATCACTTACAACTCAAAAAAAGATAGAGATAGATATTCCAACTTAAGTTCAGATGAAAAGTGAATCGAGTAGATTGGATTTAAAAAAAGAAGCTTATGTATCTTGATTTTATCAAAAATTATGAAAGAAAAACGAATTTAACGATATTTTGATTTTTACTGATATTTTAGACGAAATTGTCTTTTTATGTTTATTTTTTCCATAACTTTTTTTTTAAATCTAATTCACTCGATCACAGTTTTCTCTTGAACTTAAGTTTTAGTGTCTATCTCTATTTGTTTTTGAGTTATTAGTGATTAAAGTCAAGAGCTTTTTTGGCGAAATTTTTCATTTGCTTACATCAGTTAGAGTCAAAAACTCTGGCTTTCCGTTTTCCAGAGATGTGACACTCTCCTTGTAAGTTTATGAGTTATAACTTCAATGTAGAAAATATTTTAATTATAAAAGCATATAATTTATAAAAATTTATATTATTTTCAAGGCAAATTAATCAGTTAACTTTATAAATTTACTCAACAATTTTAGTTAGGAACATATTTTGTTTGTATCATTTATTAAGTAAAATAAAACTTATAAGTTTGATGACTCGTATAAAAGTTGTAAAAATAATACAATATTTAGCAAAGGTATAAAAATTATGACTTATTTCAGTTACTATTTCCAGTACGGAAAATAAATCACCAGAGTTCGATTTGAATTTAGATAATCCATCGTCTGACAAAATTAATGCTAAAAGACAATCATTTGCAAACGATGAAATTAGCTTAAGAACAATTTATGTGAACGGTCAACGAATTAATTTACCACCAGGAGTTTATATTAGGCAATCAAATGATCAATTGAGGATACTAGATACTAGAGATTTCAATACTTTTATTAGCAGAAATCCTACAACTGTACCTGATCCACCAGTACTTCCTACAAGATCTCGTACTAGTTTTCTTGCAAACACAGTGGGTGCCGTAAGTAAACAAATAGAATAATCAATAATCACTATTTATTGTGCTATATATGATTATAGTTTAATTATATTTTTTATTATTTAATATTTAGCTTCAAGGATTATACAGATCACTAAGAAGTAGTGCTGCTCGTGTTACTCAATCATTATCAAGAATATTATAAAAATCTGAAATTTTGCTTCACATCATCACATGAGACATACATTTATAACTAATTTATTTTTTTAATAAAATTATTAGCGGAAAATCATGTGTTTCTTATTTCAAGATTAGAATTTAATGAAAAAAAAGATAAATTAATAAATGAGTTTCGTTATAGAAATGGTTTTTTTCCATAATTCAGTAATGCTTTAATAATTATTGGGTTATTGGATTATTATTTAATAAGTTATTGGGGATGGGGTATAACGAACAAGTCCCATATTAAGTTATAATTACAAATTATAAATTATGAATACTCTCTTATCGATTAAATGCTGCTAATATACCCGATTGCTGATACTAAGACAACTGCATACAGTAATATTGTAAACAGTCTTAATAATGGATAATCACGATGAATATTTGTTGCTTTATTACTGAAAATCAATGCATACTTATCGAATATAATTTTCAATCCATATATATTATGTTTAAGTATTTCAAGCAAAAATATAACAATAGTAAATATTAAGCATAATTTTAAAAAGCTAAATGCAATTTTCAATTGATTATAATTAATACGATTTAAAAAATAATAATCATTGTATATTTTTGGTCTCAAGACTCTATCAATAAAATAGTGAACTATACCGTTTTGGTACAACCAAGAATAGATTTGAAACATTCGTTTGCGCAAAGGAAAATCATCTCGAAATGTTAAAACAAAGTAATATTGTAAATTTTCATCCTTTAAAATTCTTGTCGATGTAGTTTCTTTAACTAATGTTTTAATAAGATCGCAATTTTCAGGGCAAGCTATTTTATCGGAGCTTCCTAACAATTTAACACATTCATTAAAATGATTCACTTTCAATATTTGATCATATATAGGGGTGTGTTTATAATATTGTTTTCCATAATCAGTTAAATAAACTTTATAATTATATGTCAGTAAATCGTCAACCGAATGTATTTTATTTTCACGCGTTGGCTCAGCTGTTACCAACGAACTCAATTTGGTTTGTAAATATAAAGTTAAAGTTGCGAAGGAAACGATAAAACCTAAAAATGTTATTCTCCTTGTAAGCAATTTTGGTTCGTGTAGCATCGAGAAGCCAATAACTGCGCGAAGTACGTCAATTGCCATGTATGATATACTCGTTTCAAAATAATACGCAAATAAAACTGTTATTATCGAATAAAGCGATAGTGACAGTAATAAAAAATTTGGGGACAGTATCGATTCGAAATGCTCACTGATCGTTACAATTTCTTTTCTAACATAGTAACACGCTCCTGTGTATATAAATGTATTCAGTTCATTTTTCCAAATATCTCGCTGGTAATCAAATACGGTGTTCATGTCAAATTTACCAGCGAATATATCTACTAGTCCTCCAGTTGGTTTTCCATTTTCATCTATAAAACCACTGTCTTGAATAATCGTTAACTGTACCTTTGCATCCAATTTAGTCCATAGAGTTTCCATTAGTTTTCCTGTTATTCCGCGCATTTTAAAATCGCCTTTTATAGTTGGAATATAAAACATTTCTTCGACGCATAATTTAATTAAATATTTATTCAATGTACGAGTTTTATCGAAATTCAGATTATGACAGATCAATGTCGCATCTAAGTGAAATAATAAAGTATACATTAATATTCTATATGTATGTAAATATTTCGGATTAATATTTCTTTTCATCAGTAAAGAATGTACGTATTATTCTTAAATACCTTCATTGTCATATTTTCGTTGAAACCATACAAATGGATGCCCGTGTACCTCGAAATCATAGTGAATTCGTGTCCATTCTGCAGGAGCAAAATAATTATATGGGTTAAATGAATGTAAATAAATCTCTGATTTTGCGCTTCTACAGACAAAAACGCAATGTAAAATATTAAATTCCCAAGCGATTTGCAAATAAGTTAATGCGTATCTACAAGTGCCTTTTTGACTAGTATTTTCAATAATAAAAAGACCTTCCGCATTCCACCATATTGAACTCTTTAATTTGTATAATGCTAATTTCAACAAATTAATCTTATTCCGACAATGATAAATTTCCTGGCTGGAAAAGGTTTGAACAGTGGGTTGGAAGGATCAAGTTTATGTACTTTCTTTACTGATTTATATTTTCTAAAAGTATCTGTCTTGTCTATTTTTAATTGAATTAGTACTTGAGAATATAAATCGCTCAACGTGCAATTAGTGATCTGTAATTACAACAATCGGCTCATTTTTATGTGGGAAACATGTATTAAAGATGTCCATCTGAAAAACATAATATATAATTTTACGACATAAAATAACTAAAACTTTAATTAGGATTAAACGATGATGAATACCGAAAATATTATACAAGTATTTTCTATTTGGCAGAGTGTTTTATTATTAAGCATATCTCCTAGTAAGGCGTGATTTATTCCAAAAGTTACAAAAATATGTATCAAAATTTTGCTACAGTAACTCATTTTTAATAATTTGTTACTAAAAAATATTATGTATGTATAATCGCGTTTAACAGCATTAATTTTTACATATTTAAAGTTGAACGCTCGGTAACTTTAATAATTTAAATAACTGTATACTTTAGCATTTGAAAATTGAAACCTGCATAATCTATTAAAATAATTGCGCAGGCCATAAAATAATTAAAGATTATCTATGTATGGCATCTTCCTTTAGAAACATAACTTTTATTTCAATATAATTGCTGTACACTACTGTTTGAATGAAATATTGTATAATTTTGCACATTACAAGTGTACTTATTTGTAATTACGAATGCTTTACCATCTTAATTTATTTAAAATTTGAAAGGCAAATAATTGTTCGGTAATTCATTACAAACTTGAAATACGTTAAAAAATATAAACTTCTCCATTTACTCATTTTGATTGTAAAATTTTTATTTCATTGATTATAAAGGTAAACACGATTAGTAACTATCCTAAGTAATACAAAATACCTTTAGAGGAATGAAAATTGTGACAATCCAATTTTATAATTCTCATTTTAACATAATGTTTGGATTTAATAGTGTAGATTTTTATTAAATTACATAATTTTTATCCTGTTAAGAAAATTTCCTAAAATTTGTCATTTATTATCAGGGAACACATTTTTTTAAACATGTTTTTCGTCAGTCCTTTATATTTGGTATATATTAACAATAATCTTGATGTATTTCTAATTGCTTCCTCGTAGAGGAAGCTTGGTAATAGTTAAATTTTTCGACTCGCCAAAAACATGTTATAAGTATGTTTTAACATGTCAGGAGTCGAAATCACGCGTTGTTAGAAACTATTTCTATGGATGTGTGTGCGACTGCGTGTGCGTATGCGTGTGATGTGTGCCATATTTTCGAAACTACTTTATTAAAAAAAAAAAGATAAATTTTTATATTTTTAATTGATGCCATCTAAAATTATCTATGCCATTTGATGAAAAATTCAATTTGATTGTACACATTTTTCTTATAATAAAGAAAAATTGTTGGAATATTGGAACAGAAAATTATGAATAATATTAATTGAGAATTGACGAAATGACCTTTATTTTTGTATTTTAATAAATATTTATTAAAAATATACTTATGAATATTATATTATATTATAAATATTACTTTATAAATGTTTTTTCTGAAAAATCTGTGTCTGATCTCTGTATTTATGAATAACGTTTATAAATATAAATAACGTTTATAATATACAGATATACATAAATTATTAGCATAAAAATTTAAATAGATTAAAGTATATCGATAAAAGCAAATACAAGTTTTATCAATAAAACTATAAAGAAAGTTATAATGTTTACGAAGTTTACATATCAATGCAAGTGTACGCAGCTACCTATATAGACATACCAAGTTCGACATTAAACTACATATATTTATATCTTTTACTATATTTATATTGCACTAAAATAAAATTTTACCTTTTGAATAAAAACAATTTTATTATTTTTATTAATTACGACGTTCTAATTATAATTTAGTATATTCGAAGTCCTGATTCACCTGACACTCTCTCTCTCTCTGGTAAGCATACTTGACGTGCTTCACGTCGCTCTGCCTTTGACTAAGTTTAACTTTGTTCACAAGGCACCTCTGAGTTTGATTTCAGGAGGGTCGGACTCTCGCTGGCTCACGCTACCCGAGCATATATAGCAGGCCTCGTTTTTTATGAGCCAGGGAGCCCGATTCCCTTCTGAACTTTTTCGATACTTCTGCCGACCACCGGATGACTTGGAGATTTTGGCGCGGGCACGGACTTTGTTGCGTGATACTGGTAGCTGTTCGTCGTCTCTCATCATCGACGCACGCCGCCTGGCGCCTCATCAGGAAACCACGTCCTGCCTGTACGCTGTCGACGGAAGACGTCGCTGCTGCTCTCGTGCGCCTGTCAACCTGAGACCCTATGACGGGCATCTGTCCGATCTGCTCGACTCCTATCCGGCGCAAGGACTTCACCAGCAAATGCGATTCCTGTAAGCAAAAATGCCATACTAAATGCGCCGGTAATCACCCGGGCACTAGTTTCCCTCGCTGCTGTATGTTGAGTAACGGTGAGAAGAGAGTTAAGCCCACCGCTACGGCAAAACCGACCAAGCGCCGGGCTACGTCATTGTCGCCGTCGCGCGCTCAGACTGTCAAGCAGCACAAAGGCGAAGAGACCACGCCCACTCCCACTATCGTAAACTCACCGCAAGACACTGCCTGTACAATTGATACCGGTGACATGGATGACGGTCCGGTTGCTCCCGCCTGGTTCACGGCGCGCTTTACACCTTATGCCGAGGCAATCGCCCGTATTGAACAGAAAATTGATTCTCTCTCGGCCGATTTAAACCGCCTCCGACGGGATCATGATGCACTTGCGCTCCGTACTGACGAACGCATCGTCAATATACAAAATCGACTTCTTGCACTTGAAAACAATAGCGCCTTAGACTCTAGCGATAAATCACAGGCACGACAACCGATTTTATCTTGTCCTCCCGCTGCTAAGTACTCTGACAGTTTCGAGGTTCTTCTTACCGGCATACCTGTCGCTCTTGCACTTCCAGAGTCTGAAATCATCGGCAAGATTTGAGCGCGGTCGCGCTCCCGTTGCTCGATAGACAAATTATAGAAACGCGCCCTTGGGCGCCTCGTCGAAAGAACAATATCACTAATAATAGTGCAATTCATATTGTTAACCCGGGCTCAGCTGAATGCGGTCATGCACCGGGTATAACTTCTACTTCTAACACTACCAATGGCGACGCTCGTTTTCGAGCCCTGGTGTTCCGTTTTTCAAATCCTTTCGCGCGCGATTTGCTTATTTCACATAGCAATCGACTTAAAAACTATAATGTATCGAAACTTTTTGGCTCAGAGGGCAATTCGAGCGTGTATTTGCGTCCCTTATGGCCCAAACCGGTCCACGAACTCCACACATTAGCAATTACTCGAGCGTCCGCGATGGGTTACGCACGTCCCCTCGTGCGCAATATGAATGTGTACATGCGCGAGACTAGAACCAGCCCCCTTATCTGTGTTCAGTCACCCGCAGATTTTGACACACTCCAACCTAGAATATCACTCACAGCGCCACCGCGGATGCACACTGATACTCCTGCTAGTAATCCAGCCCAGACTAATTCTGTCTGACTCCCTCCAGGTCGGACGAGCGAAAATCGCGCCAATCATGCACTTCATTCCTCTACTCCCTCCCACTCTCACTTTCTTAACATTTTACATACAAATATCAACAGACTCAAGACGTACTTCTCATTACTTGAAGCCCATACTTTACTATTTCAGTTCGATATCATCGCCATTACAGAAACATTTTTGACGCCCTTAGACTCCTCTGACTGCATTCGCTTACACGACTTTACATTTCATAGACATGACCGCCTGGGCAAGGAGGGGGGTGGCGTCGGGGTTTATGTTCGTAATACTCTTAAAGCTAAAGTAATTTGCCATTCTAATCCGGAATATAGTAACACGCCAGAGTACTTGGTGCTCGACGTTGTTTGTGATGCCTTTAAAATTCTTTTTTGTGTCGTTTATAGACGCCCGACAGCTGCCTATCCCATCCAACTCTTCGACGCGCTATCTGAACTTATTCCTTCTTACAGTCATGTGGTGGTTACGGGCGATTTTAATATAAATATGGCTGTGTCAGACAATGCCTCGAACTACTTACGATCACGCCTCGACGAGTTGAATTTGGGACTTGTCCCCTCTGACCCCACTCATCATGCCATTTACAGAGATCACATGACTCACACGTGGTTGGATCTCTTCATTTTGCGCGAACCCTTTCCCGACTTCGTCTATGGGAAAACTGATGCGCCTTTTGCAGCGGGACATGATGCAATCTCGTTACAGTTGAAGATCTCGTTCAAAAGGTATTCAAATGGGTTGTCTAGATCGCGTAATTTGAGAGGGATCAAGCTCGACCTTTTCAACAGAACTCTTGTACCGCTCCTTTCTGGCATTCCATCGAACATTCTTTCCCAGCCCTCATTTCGCTCGGCTGACCAGGGTAACCACGCATCGTCATTCCTTCCCCTCCCCACACCCGCTCAATCATCACCATCTTTAGCTTCATCAACCATCGACCAGGCTCCAGCTTCACTCTCACATGCCATCATTTCATCTTTTGATCAGCACGCACCACTCAAGAACAATCGCAATCGCCCGGATCATAAACCCTGGGTTTCCTCACACATACGTCACCTCATCAAGGAGAAAGTGAGGGCCTACAGGGTGGCTAGGTCAACCGGCCGAACCGCTGACATCGCACATTATAAGCAGCTTCGTAGTAAAGTCTCTAACACGCTAGACTCAGTGAAATACAAATATCTCATGAGCAAATTTAAGGACGCTGTGGATGCGAAATCGAAATGGGCGGAGATACGCAAGCTGGGGATCACGGGCTGCTGGAGGCCCTCACCGCTCTCTTTTTTCACTCTTGACCAACTCAACTCCCATTATGCTGCAGTTGCGTCTCATGCACCTTCCATTCCCATTGATTTTGTCGACTCCCTTCTCTCGTGTCCCCTTTCACCAGACTGTCCAGTTTTCTCATTCACAACGGTTACTGAACGTGCGGTCCTCAGTGCCCTGGGGCGGGCGGGCTCGCACGCTCTGGGGGTGGATGGTATTTCTGTAAGGATGCTCAGATTGGCGGGTCCGCCTGCATTGAGGCATCTTGTCGGCATTTTCGACGCCTCACTGAGGTCCGGTTACTTTCCTGACGCCTGGAAAAGGGCCATACTTTTACCTCTGGCCAAGTCTACAAAGTTGGAGTCTCTTTCGGACACGAGACCAATAGCTAAGCTCTGTGAGGCGTCGAAGCTGCTTGAGCGCGTTGTTCATAACCAACTCATGGCTTTTCTGGAGTCTAACAACCTCCTCTTTCCGCGGCAGGCCGGATTCCGCAGGGGGCACAGTACTCAGACGGCCTTGCTGGGGGTGACGGAGGATATCCGCCGTGGGATCGATAGTCGAAAAACAACAATATTAATCCTTTTCGACTTTTCAAAAGCTTTCGACACGGTCCCGCATGATCTCCTCCTTCGTAAACTCCGTGGGTTGGGCTGCTCTGACATCGTGGTTAAATGCTTTGAGTCGTATCTCCGGGGTCGTATGCAGGCTGTTGGAGACGAGAATGGCAACATGTCATCTTGGGCCTCAGTATCCACGGGTGTGCCGCAAGGCAGCGTTCTTGGGCCGTTGCTATTCTCCGTTTTCATTAACGACCTGCCAAGCGTCCTGGAGTGCTCCAAATGCATGATTTTTGCTGATGACACCCAAATTTACCACTCGTTTCCCTTTGCTGAGTTTGACCTCGCCGTGGATAGAATGTCACGGGATGCATCTGCGGTCGCCTCCTGGGCGAGAGACAATGGTCTCACTTTAAATATTGCTAAAACAAAAGTTTTATTTCTTGGTAGCCGTAATTACGTATCACGCGTGGACCTGAACACAGCTCCTAGGGTTTCTGTTGATGGGGTTGACCTTGCCTATGAGGGTGCCTCCAGGAACTTGGAATTGTGGGTGGCTCCGGCTCTTGACTGGGACAAGCACGCTTCATGTATCTCTAGACGAGTTCATGGCATCTTACATAGTCTGAGATTTTTCAGACACGCACTGTCTCGAAAGATGCGCAAGTCCCTTGTCGAGAGCTTGGTCTTCCCGCAATTCGACTACGCATGCGTCGTGTACAATGACGTCAGCGACACGCGGAACACCAGGCTCCAACGACTGTTTAACGCGTGCGTGAGATTCGTCTGGGTAATATCCCCAGAAGGGGACATGTAACCCCCTACAGATTGCGCCTGGAATGGCTGTCTGTCCGGTCGAGAAGGGCCTACTTTGTGGGATCCCTCGCCTTCAGCATCATCGCAAATAACTCACCCTCCTACCTGCTTAGTAACTTCACCCTGACTTCTGCCTGTACCAATATCCGCTCGTCCTCCCGCTTCCCCCCCAAACCGTTGACCTATCATCCTCCACGAACCGAATCATTACATAATTCATTTCATATCGCCGCTTCCAAACTTATAAATTCCCTCCCCTCTCCCATTCCTAGTTTCCTTCCACGTAATATCCCTGCTTTTAAAAAACTATTATTTATGCACCTCCTCGACCAGGATAGACAGCATTGGGAGAGCAGGATCGTTAATGAGGGTCTCACGTGTCCTCCTACACCTGAGTTTACTTGACTTGTTTTAATTTTATCTTTTATTTTATCTTCCCCTGACTGCTTTTACATTTTCCATTAGTTAGTTTATCTCTTTTACGGTCCTGCACTCACCAGCATGTTTAACTCGATTTGCACTGTAATGCATTGCTTTCTTTTCTCTATGCGACTCTATGTAATCTCTCTGAACATCTATTTATTCGCTTCAACAGTCACCATCCACCTCACTCATTCATCCATTTACCATTTATCATTTATTTATTGTGCATCCACACTCATTCCATACTGTTTGTATACTGATTGCGTCGCGTTTCTTATTTCTATTAACTTAATTTTAACTTTAGTTTTAATCTACACAACTATTGGCGCTTCAATCGCTAGAAACCCGACGAAGCCCTACTCTACTCATTCATTTTATTTTATTCATTTAGTTATTTATTTATTTATTTATTTATTCACTTATCTATTTACATAGTCTGTCTATTGTATGCGTCACGCTTCAATTATACTTTATTATATCGCACGTTATCCGAGTTTCTCTGCCGCAACCAAGCTTAAGCTACGAAGCACACATGTATTTTATTTTATTTTCTATTATTGTAATTGTTACATATTATTTTATTTTATTATACTATATTTTGTTTTATTATACTATATTATATTTTATTTTATTTTATTTTATTTTATATTATTTTATTTTACTTTATATTATATTCTTGCCTGCGCTGCGTTTTATTTTATTTTATTTTGTATAAATCTTGTTGACATTTTGTACTTCTTATGGGCCTATGGGGTTTCTACCCCGCTGCCCCAAATAAAAACTAATCTAATCTAATCTGACATCCTCGTAAACATTTATGTACTGTACATCCCGTTGCTGTTTAGCATATTTACAGCTACCTAAGCACAACTCCAGCAATCTTGTACGTCGTAGCCAGTGCGTTTGGTAAATAACGTTTGAAATATTAATTTAAAAATACAACCATTTAAATGGTAAACTGAGTTTGATGCTTAACTTTTTTTTTTACATTTTCTTCGTTACTATAGGAATATACCGAAGTACAGCATAAAACCGGTGCAAACCAATTACTCGAGAAAACAAAAACCAAAGCTTAATCCATTATTTTCCAAATATGTATACGTACGGTTCTCCGACCTTCAGTGCGACCACATCGTTATCATCGACATTCCAACCGATTCCGCAACGACATCCGCAGCCCCTCGTGGAATCCACGAACCTATCATTATCATCCAACTAAATACTTACTCGTATTCAAAGAAAAAAAGAAAAAGAAAAAGAGAGAGAGAGAGAGAGAGTACCGGTCGATGCACTGCAAACTCCACGAGCGACTTTTGAGGAGCAACCGCGCGGATTCGAAAGAAAGAGAAAGCGCGCGCCATGTCGTAAGAGAAACATATAGAAATACAAGAGTGAGCACGCCGTGGCAATCAGTCAGTGCCGAATATATTGGCGGTCAGTGTACATGTTCGATTTGTATAAGTTTTGGCTTGATTTTCGCGCACCCACGAGTTCACCTGAATTTTCATCGATGCCGAGATTCGAACGCGTTGAGCACTTGAGTGAAACTTTCGATTTTTCTGAGTAAAATTCAACCGGTTGTGAGGTGATCGGGAGATTGGTAAACGTGCGTATGTTGCACTTGAAGTTCGAGGTTTTCAATGGGCAGTATTATGCAGTGATTTACTGTAAGTTTCATTTCTTCCTTCAAATTTTTATGTACAAATAATATATAGTTTTTTAACGCACGCACTACGTTAATATTAATTTTTATTGTACTCAAAAAGAACGTTATTTTATAAATAAATTAACAAATTTGTGATCATTTTATATTGTATTGATATAACAAGTGTTAATATGGTCATATGTTATGATTTTAAAATAATTACAAATATACGTACTTTTGACAAAGGAAAGAAGTTATTAGTGTTTAAAACTTTACACATATTATATTTATAAATTTACTTAATTACTTAAAATTAAATATAATTTTAAATTTGTAAAATAATATAGTATTAAACAATTATCTTTTGGACAATAATGAGCTTAACTTCTTGGTGAAAATTAAATTATCCGATCCATTTATAAATACCCAGGTATCCAGAAACCTTTGATGACGTTACAAAACTACCGGAGAAACTCTGATGTCACAAAGAGGTCGGGGAAACACCTGTTTCATGTTATGTCGATATAGAGAGAAATTAATACGATTGTGTATATATTTTGGATTATTAATCAATTCTCTATTTTCTATTAATTAAAAATTGACAATTTCAATAACTATTTGATATTTATAACAATTGTTTTAATAGCAAATTTTATTGATGCAGCGTTTTTTTATTTAGTTCAAATTAAGTCTTTGAAACTAATGAAAATTCGTATCTTTATCTGAATGTTCAATGTAATTCAAGAGAATTATATATTGAAGTTAAAAAGTAAAATATATTCTCATATACAGCTTTCTTGTAATAAAAATATAATGTAATCACTTGTTAGTACATCCCCAACGTTAATCCTCAGAAGAACTACAGTTAACACATCTGGATTTAAAAGTGGAAGTTAGAAAGAAACCTGTTCCTCCTTACATAATGAACATAATAATCATCTTCATTTCGAAGGCGTCATTAGACTCTTCTTCCAAATCTAAATATTACCATAACACCAATTAAAAAAGGATAACATCACTTCCTATACACGATACGTATTTCTAGAAAATCATCGGCTCTCCCGCAATCCCCGTGAACGCTCTCGAAAGTCGAGACACTGTCGCAATACCATAGAATCCAAGGTTCCTTGGTGTATACCGGCTCGCAATAATCCAGTACGGTGAGCTCGTCAGTGGTCTTTGATCGACCGGATTGTAAAGTTCATCCAAGTCCTGTAAGATGAAGTACACGGGGATCCTCCTGGCAGTTTTATTGGCATTGACAAAGAGGGATGTCCTAGCTAAACCAGCGTTGGATGAAGAGCCGATCAAGTTTTCATTGGACACGGGAAAAGATGAGCCTGTGGTAACTCCGGTTAAGGTTGCTGTTAATTCGAGATTACAGGATGGGATGGTAAAGTTTTACTAGAAGTGTGACATTTTTTTCATTTATTTTACAGCTGATGGATTTGTTTATTATTTAAAATAATTTAATAAATTTTAATGACCAGAGTATTATTTTTTGGAAAATATTTATATTTAAAATTTTTTTATAATTTAATCATATTTACAAATTTATCCCGACATAAACAACTTTTTTGAATGGAAGATCAATTGAAGAAAAACATAAATTAAAATATTCCATTTTAATTTAAAAAAAAATAATTCATGTAGAGTCTATTTTTTTTGTTATTATATAATTTTGTTTAAATAATTTACATGTATTTAATCGTATACAACTATATACGAGTACTATTTATTTATATTATTTTATTTGTTTGCTTTTACTGTGTTTACAGTTTGAAAAATATAATAAAAATTATTTTAAGGAAAGAACATTGATCAAACATATTTATCTCTCATGTAAGAGATCGTTGACATATGAGCTCATTATGTACGATCTCCGATTTCTTATTTTAGTTACGTAATAATGGATTTTTTGCCACTTTTTCACGCTCATCATTATAGATTTGATATATGATTAATATTTGCTGGTTCATAAAAGAATATGTACGTCTACTTAATTTTGAAGGTGTAGGTAATGTAAAGAAAATAAAGAAATCTTAAGTGTAATTAAGAAAGTGTATAAGTATTAATAGAGAAACAAAAATATTAATCATTATAAGTATATAGAATATTAAATTGATATAAAATATATATTATGTTAAGTACTGTGTAATTAATTAATAATTTAAAGTCCAATTACTGTGTATATATAATTAAATATAAATAGTAAATAATATTTTTTACTTGTAATATAAATACAATAATAACGTATAATAATAAAGATATTGATTTAGCTAAACTATCATAAATTGATCGATGAAATATCAATCAATATTTGAATGCACAAATACAAAATGTAAAAAATTAAGATTCTTTCCATAATCACTGAATTCCTATTGAAACCTATAAAAATTGCTACCACACAACCTCTAATATTGAACTAGTACGAGACAATCGTTTCGATAGCATGAACGTCCTACATTTGAAATGACGAGTAAAGCATACAAAATCAATCATTCGACCTTTAGCAAAAAAAAAATTACCAATTGGCCTTCGACCTCTCGAGCATCAAAATCAGCACACGGTCCGCTCGAGGGGTTCGAAAATATCAAAATTCTGTTTGGCGTTTTAGGAGTGGTTAGGAAGAATGACGGATGCACTCAGATTCGGCCGGGGGCGATTAGTCAATTCGGTCTCGATAGCCCGAAACATCATTGCCGAACGAGTTGAGGTAATTAAACGATGCACGCGCTACAGTTTAAACAAAATTTTTTCACTTCTTTGATCATCGTTCATACATATATATATACATAGACGAAGGCGAAAAGAACTGAATTTTGTCGAGTCATTCTTTCGAGAGTAATCGTGCGTGAAAGTGCATATAATAACCCTCGTTAAGTACGATAAATGTCGTGCTAATTTTTCTAATATAGTTTTCGCACTAAGGTTTTAAACTATTTATTCGGTAAATATTAAAAGGAAAATAGTAATGTATCAATAAAATTGTTCGTTCAATTTGTCTTTCATTTATTAAAAAATATAATCGATTTACCTGTTTTAAAGACTGTCACATTTCTTTTATGCAATACACGCATTTCTCGAATCCTTATGAAATTCAAAAGATTACATTTAAAAGGATCGTGACGATACAATTATGTAAAATTCATCTATAATCATCAAAATAAAACTTTCGGAACTTACTCAACACTATAAAAAATAATAGATAATCATAATACATAGATAGTTATCCGTTAAAAATAATCAAAATTTTAGAAATATAATGAAGTCAATTATAAACTTTTGCAAAAGGGATAAAAAAAATTCAGTTCTGCTTCTCCTGAAAACACATATGTGTCTCTACTTACTTAATGTTCTGTTTCTTTTACATGTATGTGTACTTGTGCAAGATTACCAAGCGCAGCCATCAAGTTTAAAATTCTACCGTCATATAATCGTCACTTCATATTTTTCTCTCATCCTTCCCCTTACCTTCCTCGTTAAATTAGACGATCGTGTGTGCAGTACAAAACCATGAATAATTGATTAAAACGAAATGGTACGTTTCATAGATAGGCAAGGATGAAAGTATTTTTGTTGCGCTATATGCATAACAAAAACTGCCTACGCTTTCGCCTTGCGAAATTATCCCCACAACTAGATCACACGGAAATTTTGTTTAATTGCTTCTCGATATACACCTGTACGTATTATATATATAACGCGTGAGGTGTATACGTGCGTAAAGTAAAAGCTTACAATGATCGGGAAAACCAGTTTGGAAAAATCTGGTAACTAGAAATCCGCTTGTTAAATCACTAAATTTTTATCTTTTCAAACGATTACTTCATTTCGTTACCACTATAATTTCTCCAATACTTTATCTAATTATTCAACTTCATTAAATTGTTAACTCATGATCTAATTTTGTACAGTGAAATTAACCACTAAAATAAACTAATTGAAATTAGAAACGAATGCCTAAACAAGAATCGGAATAATTTCGATAGTTTTTTTAATTGCGGTATACAAAACGTAAATGTTTGTCAGAATTTAAACTTTTAATTGTACGTAATAATACAATCAATTAAAACAATATACAATCAATTTAATAAGATTAAAAGTTTATTGATCAGAACACGTCAAAAAGCAATGTGGTAAAAGCTGCATTATTTAAGCAATTTAAATAGATGATGAATACTAAAAATAATTAGTTACGTTGGCAATTATAATTATAAAAATTTCAAAATAATATTTCCATAAGGAAAATCGTTTTCTAATTTCAATCGAAAATAAATCCTTTTTCTAAATTTTTCGTTTTCTACTTAATAACATGTATTTAAAAATAAACTAAAATCGTGTACTAAACAAAGGGAGAACAATGGCTTTAAAAACAAAAATTAAATATACAAACAACCATTTTTCCAGGAGTTAATGAGCGAGACGCGAAACAACGTTGCTGGAGCGATCGGCGCTGCAAATGACATAATAGTGAAGAGTCGCAGTACCCTTCAATCGTACGAAAAAGCACCTTTCGCCCAATTTTTACCTCCAAGAACACGTGAAACGGTGCGTTTGGAAAATTCAACTGACCAAGCTTTGTTGGAGAAGAAAAAATCTAGCAACCCCATCAGTTCTTTCTTGGAAACGATTTTGAAGCCTCAACCTATCGTTGACAACATCAAAGAGGAGGAGAAGTTCGGTAACAACGGGGACAAGTTCATTGGTGTCGGACGGGCGCTCGTCAACGGCTTTGAAGGATTGAGCAATTTCCTTAACGCCATCGTCGATGTGAGTTCTTTTTTTTTTGTCAGTTTTGTCACCGGAGACGATATCTTGGGTTTTTTTCGGAAGGTATTACGCAACAGGAGGAAAAAGTGCATGGAAAGTTGTCGATGGGTTTACGAGAGGAAAGGAGGTTGATTGAACGCTTTGCGTGCGAATAGTTTTTTTTGTTTTCGCTTAAGATAGGGTGAAGTAATAATTTATAATGAATAGTTAACTCAATGTAATTTTGTATAATACATTTTGTTCTTGTACTAATAGGCACGCGACGCGTCATGAGTTAATAATTTTGCTCATAGAAAAATGGTGACTGACCGATAAAAACTTTAATAGAATTTGTAATGTTTTTTAACTCAGACGTAAAATGAATTCTATTTATATATAAAATAAAGATGAAAATTTACCAATACGTGTGCTCTAATCGTCGTCAAAATGATCTTTTTTCGCGTAAACGGGGCTGAAAATATTCATTTTATTTGTGCACAAAACCTACCATTTAATTAATTTATTTAAAAAACAACAGAAAAAATAGTGAAAATGCGTTTATTTTAATATACAAACTATATATAAAAAACTGAAGATTTGATTTTATCAATATTGTTATTAACATATAAATATTATTCAATTCGTTTATATGGTTGTATATATCCAAAACGAGAATGACATATTGTTACCCAAATTATCAAAAACCGATAAAAATTCTTAATTTTTTATCCTATTTAGCTTAAAAAAAAGACTTTTTTCATATAAACATCAAACGAATTTAATTTATATTTCATAAATGCATGTTAAATAAGTATCCATCAGTCCTTTTACTAATTCACTTGCTTCGAAAACTTCAGACACGGTCTATGTATTCTTATAAAAGTAATGAAATAAAAATTGAATAATAATTAAACACTTTATGCAAATTTAACAGTATAACACGCTATTGCAATTTGTATGCTTTGTTCGCATAAAATTCAAATTAACTAAATAATTCGAAAAATCTTTAAAGAAAATCGAAATACTTTTAGCTCATTAATATGTTTTTCTTTACTTTACTTTATATGCGTTATTAAAAGTTTTTAATTGTTATGTTAATTATAAAGTACATACAGTATATACTTGTTCGAATAATTACAGCTTAAATATTGTTATTGCATAATAACTTAAAAATATATTCAAAACCGAGAGAATTTTTAATACTCTGTTCAACATTGTAATAAGTATTTTTGTATAAATGTAATAAAAAACAGTTTTTAAATTAAAGACTAAAGTAATGCAATAAGTACTAACTAGCTTTACTAACTGTATGCACGATTTTTTTCTAGGTAATAAAAAGTACACATTTTTTTACTGCGTGTGTAAATAAATTAAAGTTAATTTTCATCACAGAAAACTGGGTCACATCCATCATTATGATTGAACGAAGTCTATCCATGAAAAATTACCTTTAATTAGTTTTTGTTCGCAGTGTGACTTTACAAATAAGAAAATATTTTTAAAAATTAGTTATAATGCAGAAATAGTTTTGTAAATAAGGTGAACGTGAAACTGAAAAAAGAAACACACGAGATCTTTTCAAATGATAAAAATTTTATAAAACAGCGCCTACATTACTTTTTAATATCTATTTTATATAAATTAAAAAGGAAACTTAATTATTTGGAATGTATTTATTTTAGTTACCGGTGAATGCGGCGAAGAAAACATCGCGCAGCCTCACAGAAGCATTAAATCAAATTGGATCAAGACTAATTGGACTGCAGTAAATATAATTGACTCGAAATGTTAACAATTCTCTGTTATTTATTATATATAAGAAATATCAAACTTATGTAAATATAATACTTAGGTTTACGAACATTGTTGCATAAATTGTGTAAAAAGTGTATTTATAAAAGTTCTTTATATATACTTATAGTTTTAACAAGAATTTTATAATTTTCTTTTATCAACATACCGTTTTATACATTTTATAATAGAAACTTTTAATTCGATCGGGTGTGTTAGTATAGTAAACATAAAAATTTGCTTTTTCTTGCATTTCGCGCTCTAAAATTAACAAGCGAAACGGCACGATAGAACAATCGAATATTAATTCGTTATTTAATCGCATAGCGTTTTCAAGCGTCTCGTAAATTATAATTCGAGTATTTATATATATATATATATATATATATATATAATATCTATAAAAGTCAACATTACCTATAATAGTACGCTTAATAATATAAATACATTATTTATAATACTTATGTGTCTAACTGACGAAAGATCAACTATTTTAATGAACATTTGCACAAATAAAGGGAATAGTTCCACGACGTTACAGCAATTGACAAAGTAGGAATTATTGAGATTGACAGAAATATCGTATTGGTATATATAATATATATAGGTGCGTGTGTGTGTATCTATATATGTTTTTTACACTCTAAAAACCACGGTGCATTCATTCAATTTTTAGGGTTGAGGGAACACAATTTGATTTCAAACACACCGGACAATATATTTAAAGCTAAAAATACAATTTACACATCATCGCGAATTTCAAAACAAACTTCTACAAACTAACTACGATACGTCTGGTTGAGCATTTTACATAACGTTTACAATTGAGGAAACTCGATAATTTTTCTGATTTGTTTTTTGGTCTATAATTTCAAGATTATAGTTATTATTTGTACGAATATCATTTTCAAAGATAAACGTACAATTTTTTTAATTATTCGTTCGATTCCAGCCGATTACGTTTTCTTTACTTCATCATTGGACAGTTTACTTATTTAAACATTTCTTACAATACATCTTTTTTTTTTAATTATTTTATTATTAAGGTTTTAAAAAAGTGTTCGTTTGAATAAACATAATAACACGAAAATTTTTAATTACATTGCGTAAAAGCATGCATTGAATATGGAAATTTCATAATAATTACAAATACACGGTGCGTTTATATTAATTTATTTTTTTAGCGGTAGAACGATTTTTTAATTTCTCAAAAAATTGATCATTATGTTAAAACTGTGATATAGTTTTCTACAAAAAAGGAATGCATTTATTATTTTAAAATAGCAAACTCAAACTTTGCTTATATCATGCGAAAGATAATATATTTGTGCATAGGCATTAAAAATGCAAGCAATTTGCAATAGACATGCAGTAACATGAGCATGCACTTTGAATTATCAATAAAAATTCATACAATTGTAAGATTAAGAACATTTTTCAGTTTTAACACGATAATCCATACATAATTGATAGAAATTCATGGCACATCGTCGTAAATTTCATTGAATAAGTCAAGCCAATTTTTGTAATCCTTTGAAATATAATGATGATACTATAATTTCGAGTGAATCTGTAAACAAAAATTTGATCGTATTGTACATTTGGTGCAGATTCTCGTAAAACGCATATCCGCGAGTATACACTGACAAAATATTCTTCAATCTCTCGGATAATTAATAGTAACAAACGGTTAGTTAGGAAAAGTTATACGAAGGAACCGTAAGATTATATGTATAGAAATATAATCTCAGCGATTATGAAAGATATCTAACGATACTCGATCTATCATCCATCAACCATCCAACCAAGATGAAAGAGTGCAAGGCCCGAAACGCGATATTAGGTGTTACACATATACAGAATAAAAGAAATAACTTGTCATGCATATGACTCGACACATCGCAATAATGAAGGAGACAGAATATATGTATATGCGCTTTGAGTTACCTAATCCGTGCGTATATATCACAATGGATATTTCTACAGTTTGCAAAATGCTTTTACATGCCAAGGTAGCGAACATTCGTCGGTGTGAATTTTTCATTCCACAATCATCATTATCATTATCATTATCATTCTATCATTAATTTATCAATGCATTTATTCCTGCTTACTACGGGATTCACTTTCTCTTTAAACAAATATATAGGCTTGATGCACTGTCGAAGATTCATCGTAGGTTCGATGTTTCAATTATCAGTGAATAATGAGATAGGAATGTGTTAATCACTTTCGATGTGAATGCTATGTGGTGTTTCTTAATGATTGATGAAAAATTATAATTTTAAGGATAAGTTAATACGATACCTACTTACATCGTTTGGCACATTAGTAATGGATATTTGAAATTGATTATACCGCGTATACGTATATGTTTACATAGATATGTTAGTATATGTTTATTAGTAAGAGAATAGTAAATCTCGTGAAAACGTATTTTACTTATATAATAAATATATATTTTTGGTAAAGTGCTATAAATTATTATAAATTTTAATCGTTAGATCTTGCAGTTGATATATAAATTGAAGAAAAGTATAATAAATCTTTATAAAGATTTGTTAATACCAATTAATACTGAATATATCTCATGGTTAATTTAGCGCACCGCAAAGTAACAATCTAAAGTTCACGTGTCGCAATAAGAAAAGTGTAAAAATAAGTCTTGGTAAATATTGAAAGTAGGAGACCACCACATCTCGTCACTCAAATCTACGAATCTCAAAGCCGATAAATACCTCAACAGTGCTTAAAAGCTCATTCTCTCAATAATATAACTTTTTCTCTTTCACGACATAGAAAAAATAACGGAACGGTCCGCAGGCGTAGGTGAGGGAAGAGACGTCGCGTGCCCATCGGTCCAATTGGGGGATCGGGAGGAGCAGCACGGTCGATCGATCGTCAATGGCTCAAACGTTGTTCTTCATCCAGAATCGGCAGAGCGCTACGTCCCCCCGCTTGCTGCGCCTGTCGATGAGCTGCGGAATGCGAGACAATCAACACGTTACACTTGCATTCTCATAACGGGGCCAGATGACCTACAATTAGGTCGTCGTGGTATCGTAACTTTTGTAGGTGTGCGTGGATCGTTTGTGCCTGACCGTGCAGAATAATATCATGCTGGCAATGAGTCCGAAGAGCTGCAGGAACCCGATCACGAGCCCGACCGTCCCGACGAAATGGAGCCGCTGGATCAACCACATCTGGATCGCGGACGCACAGCCCTCCTGGTACCAGTTCAATTGCCGGTCTGGATTCGTCGAGATCTTCCCGCAGTACCGCTCCCGGACCTTGCAGCACGAGTCTGGGACGTATTCGTCGTTGGGCCACGCCTTGATCCTGTACCAGTCGTAGTACTTGTCCACGCCGCAGCACTGGAACTGAAAATAAACCAACGATTACTTTATTACCAGATGTCTCTTGTCCGATATTAACGCTTTTTCAGATTATCTCCGTTACCAGATGTTTCGTTGCGACATTTTTTTTATTTCTTCCATCTGCTAGAGATAACGAAAGAACTAACTATTTCCCGTCATTCAACATTCACCTGTCACCAAATTATCTTAATAAACTTATTTCCCATTTAATCAATATTTGCCCTAAATAATCTAATTTTTTAATAATTTTATTAGTGTTAAGTACATTATACTTTTTCAATTTGTTCAACGTTTTCTTCCTTGTCACAGTTTAAAACGAAGAAATACTTTCTCCGTGTATCGCAGGTGAATTGTACAATAAAATTGAAACAG
The DNA here is from genome assembly GCA_026168455.1 of Theocolax elegans. Classification (NCBI taxonomy): domain Eukaryota; kingdom Metazoa; phylum Arthropoda; class Insecta; order Hymenoptera; family Cerocephalidae; genus Theocolax; species Theocolax elegans. The sequence continues at coordinate 77,750,814 of CM047426.1, read as the reverse complement.
TCGTGATTTTAAAGTGAGAAATTTAGGATTTTATCAGAAATCTGTAAATGTTTGAATGATGCAAGCATTTGTAATACTTACAATCCAATGATACAATTTTAATTTTATATTCCAGAAGAGATTTTTATAACCAACTTACTGTTTAAATGCATGATAAATTCATTACAATATTTTTATATACGTAAAGGTATTACTCTTACGCCATCAAACATCTTATTTACTATACACTTTCACGATAAACATCATGTTACAAACCAAACATTTGATTTTTTCGTGTAAGAAAAGCGTACGCTGCACGAAACTTGAATTGATACATCCATTGGACAAGGTAAAAAAGAAGAAAAAAATAGAGTTCAATAGCAATAGAGCTTGTAAAACTACTAGGTATCGTTGTTAAAAACTTTCTTCTCATTTTATATCACCATTAAAGCGAATGAACTGACTTCGTGACGGGGCGATAAAATTTTTGCCCGTGAAGGGTCTCTATGCCATGATAGTATCGAAATCTCCGCGTTACTGTATATCTATATATACATTGCATCGGGATCCCGTTTCTACGGATTTTTCTTCATTGTTCAAGCCACCGAACAATGGCATGTCAATATATATATATATATATATATGTACAACTCGGGTGTACAAGTGAAAGCAGTATCAGTACCAGACATTTTTTTTATCCTTCTTCCTCTCGAGGTTACTTCTAGTCGCGAGCATCGTCGGGTATCGCGGAAGTTTTTTTTTTAAGTTCGCGTAAGAGAAAAATGTAATTACGGTCTTTATATTGGCTTTTATTAAAAGTGACGAAAGAACTTTTATTACGAATCGGTGAGATTTTTCGCAAAAGTTTCTCGTGATCACGGTGAAAGGGCGTGAGGCTGAGATATTATCACAGAAATTTGAAAGTAAAATTTAATTGATTCAATTTTTACTTTTTACGTGCAATTCCCCAAGGGGGATTAATTTCATTTGTCCAAAGTTTTGAAATATCGAGTGTAGTAAAGTACAGCCTGTATAAATCTAATTCAACTATAATTTGCATACGGTATTACCCTGCGTATCGATTATACTTTTTATCCTAAACTTGTTTTCGAACATGTGAAGAAATTGAATTTACGTTTCACTGCAGTGATCTCTACCTTTAAATTTAAGGTACAGCTAAGACCATTGAATTTTCAACTTTAAATTCCAGAAACAAATATTTTGTTATACTCACATTCGATTGTATGTAATCCCAGAAGTTGGAGAAGGTACCGCTTTCGTGTACATTTTCATCAGTGTAGTGCTCCGTGATTCCATAGAGCAATTGCGATTTCATATTCGTTCCTACTTGATCCTTGAAAATAAATGCTAGCGTTCCCAGCATAAATTCAGCCAAGAAGACGAGTATGACCAAGCTGAAGTACTGCATACAACAAAAATTAATTTCTAATCATTATACAATGTTAAGCTCGTGCATTTCTTCTTTTTATTATTTACTCACATTAATATAAATAATCCTAATAATTCAATTGGAATTATTTTTTCACAAATACCTCATTTAGGGAATACTTATTAATTACCTTAAAACCTCTACTTAATAGAAGTGCACACTATATGTGAATGTAAGAAACATGACCTTTAGGAAACTGCAAGTGTATCTTTTTACATGTATTGCGCAAGAACTATTATGTTGCACGTACATGTACTTTCAAACATAGAGGAGCGTAACTAAACCGATTATTACGCAATATAAACAAAAATTATTTATTAAATATTATATTAACTTAGTATTTTAAAATTAACAGGACATTCCCCAGATTAAAAACAATTGATACTTATAAGTTTGAGTATTTAAAAAAAAAAAGTTTATGCGTGTAAAAAAAGTGAAAAAGTTTGTATAATCGATTGATTGCAACATAGCGTGTGACATTAATAGCATTGGAAACCTATTTCTCTAACAATAAACGTGCAGCCACTTATTAGCTTAAAAAAAGTAGTAAATAAAAATATAATCTATCTGTAATAATTACAATCTAATAATGAAAGTAAAGTACAATAAAAAGGTGCGATAAATTGAACTCTCGATAAAATGTTACCCACCGTGATCAGTAGACACCTCGATTGGAACCAGGCGCCACAACACCCGAAGAAGGCAACGACAAAAGTGACGCAACCGGTCGCTAGCACCACAACGTCCGAGGAGGCGTACCCGTGTTGAGGTACCAATGTTCCGTATTCATACGAATAGTTGAAACGCATCCATAATCCAGCTCCCAGCATTCCGCAAGCGCACAGCTGCATCGAAAACAGAAAATGCAAGACGATCAGTGGTTATTCAGTACGCACCGGTATATACAATTTTTTCTCTTCACGAGAGCTCGATATTTTAATGTTATATAGCCCGTAAACCGATTACGATTCCGGCGACTTCCTTGACGGTAGTTTTGCAACTTTTACAATGGGGAGTTGACGTTGGTTTATGAGATATTTTTAAGAGGAAGCGAGGTATATCGTTTCTATGTAGTCTTTGATGTTTGTTCAGTCGTGCGATTCTGGACTGTTATTAGTTCAAGAGTATTGCTTTAACACGTGACAAGGTATTTTGAAATTTACTTATTTCTCTCTCTCTCTCTCTCTCTCTCTCGCGAGAAAACATTTTAACAACTTGGCAAGAGCTTATATCCTACTCTGACCTTAAATACGTTCTTGATGATAAAGACTCAAAGAATCTTTGGAGAACGACAAAATACAAAATGTCTGTTTTTAATTTTTTTGCGCAAATTTTTCTGCAAGAAAATTTAATAGTTTCTCATCAATTTGTGGCTAGAATTTTATCCAGTTTAAAAAAAAATCGGAAATATTTGTTGCAGGAATATCGTCAGAATTGTATCGCTTTATTTACAAGTTTCAACTAATCTCATACATTAAATATATACTTTACTTAAGTAAACATCGCAAATTTATCGATTGCTAATAATTATTCATATACAATAATTAAAATTGAGTTTCATATTATTTATTTATACTTTCACTTTCTAATAAAGTATTATTTTTGTTTTACCTTCAGAGCAGTACAAGAAAATTTACAAATTGTCAAATCACTCTTGTGGTTTTAAATTTTCTCTATGTTTTCCTAATGAACAAGCTAGACAGGAAATACAAGTAGGAAATTCAATAAATGAAATTTCTTAACTTTAATTTTTTGTCATTATTATTACTTTCTGATTAGAAGATAATTACCGTTCAATGAAATGTACATATATTTTACAAATTGTATCATTTATCATAAGAGAAACCGCTTTATTTGAACTGTAGTACATAAATTTACGCGACAGTAGACACACACACTCACACACATATATATGTCTACTGCATATATATTCGAACAAATACAAATTTTTCTTGTGAGTAAAACGAATATCCGTTGTTCATTAGCTCCATCATTGTTCTAAATTATACTTAATGGTTTTGATACTATAAACCCAATTATCACAATAGCATGTGCAAGTACTCTACTTAACTAAAAGTTTCCCTCTATCGAAAAAAAGCATACCCCGTCCCGGCTTTCTTCAAGAAAATTTCACGTCGTACATTAAATTGCGATTGCGGTTTCTACAAGGCACCTTGCGAACTGTCCTCATAAAAACCGCAACCAGAAAATTGCCTACTTTATTTTTGTGTGTTCTTGTCGCAGTTTATTAAACATAAGAAAGTGACGAGGCATTTATGCCTTCAATTCAGTATCGAGTCGATTTATAAAATGATTCCCCCATAAAATTTTCATTCGGGATGTGTACACATCTATTTCTTCGCCATTTGTCGGGTAACAATCCATAACGAAAGCCTGCTCATTGTCGATGAGCGTGACTTACGACACTTTTGTACACGCGACTTCTTCATAATAGACGTATAACACACATGTTTTCGTTTCACTTTCGAGGTTAGGAAAGCATGTAAATTAATAAGTGGGGAAAAATCAAGAAGCCGTGTAATTAACTGATTTTTGATGCTGCGAGAACCGCGTGAACTGGGTGGATTTTTTCGTTCGTTCAATTTATATACGTAGAATGTGCACTGGTTTCTCCTATTACGAGAAAAATAACGATATTGGTAATATTATATTGTTTTCATTTAGGTAAAAGTGTCGTACAGTAGAACGTGCTGATATACTGAAACTCTGAACTACTACAATAAAATAAACATTTTTTTTTCAAAATAGTTTTCGTAAGATTAAAATGAAAGTAAAATTGAATTTTTCATATAATTAAACTAAACTAATGATTAATTAATTCAACAATGCATGTATTCCTATTATACGATAAAGCAATTTTTCCTTTATTAGATACAGTTCAACTCAAGCTGGTATCTAGAGCACAATAATGATACACAACAAACAACAATCTGTACGACATGTATTTTGAAAGATAAGTATATACTCTAAGGTGCAATTTAAATTCATTACATTTTGAAAAGGATATTTTTTTATTTTTCAATATTCTTAAAAACATATCTAAAAAGCGTAAACGAAAAAATTGTCATGTTCAGTTCAGTAACAGCCAATAAAAAGTGCTGAATAGTCTAAATCATTACGCAAGTTTGTTGTTAAAAACGTCACTAATGATTGTAAAAATAAATAATAATATATCATACTCTATTTACAGTTATAGACTTAGAACTTAAACCAGTGACGTTAAACAACGAAGTACGTTAAATAAAAGAATTTGAAAAGTACTTTTAATTATTCTATTTTTAAACAGTTACCGTATTATAAATATATGTAAGACTCGAATAAATTAACAACGATAAACCTGAACCACAACAAGAATTGAATCAAGGTTAAAATTGAATCCATTGATAAACGTAATCTGGATAAGGATGAACCTGCGTAGAAACATTTACTCTTGTATTCAAGATTTGAACGATTATAGCTTGTATGATGAGATTCCTATCAGTATTATAAAAAAAGGCTGAATTTTTCCATAAACACCCAAGTCATTTGAACGACCAAACCTCCGTCTATATCGATAACGCTGCTTACGACAGACACTCAAAGGTCATCAGATTGGTAAAGAGGAGTAACGAGCCATGCACCTATTCTCGAAAGAAAATCGTAATGCAAAAAAAGATCGACGCGGAGGTATTATAACCGGGAAATTCGCACTCTTTTCTAACGAGTTTCACGGAAAGAGCTGTGTGTTGTTACGTGTTACGTGTGTATACGAGGATATCTAATTATAGCGGGATCAGTGTCGGACACAGACGCGTGCGCACATGAAACGGTAGCAGCTGCCTGAGCTCTGCAGCGGGATATATACCGGCTTGGTTCCTCGCTTATTATGTATCCCTTGTTTCGTATTTGCTCCCCGAGGTGTACTTTGTCGTTTATTAGTTTTTCTGAGATTGCAGATACCAAGCCTAAAGATCCAGACAGTTTGATTGAATTTTAAAGTGTGATGAAAACGGATTGATGAGATGATGTTTTATTCAACTTGGTGTATTAACCTTCTGATGTTACAGCTATATTTAATACCACTTACTAGTTAGACAATCTATTTATTATTAATATTTATTACTTAATAATATCGGGTGCTGCATTCAGCAGATTTTTCTGCATTGGGAAAGCTTTATGCACGGTATAACAAACAGTTAATTAAATTTCTTCCACAAACATTTATAGTTTTTAATAATCATTATTACAACTACTTAAATACTTACAATTAATTCAATAGTTTTATTTATCATCGATCAATTTTATTAACAAAGGTGCATATCACACGTCTTCCTGTGCTATAACAAACGAAAATGATCAAAATACTATTATAATAATGAGCTAATCAAACATTTTATCAGATATTTATACGCATTAGCAGGCAATATTTGAAATTTATTCACAATTATACAAGTTAGAACTTTTACTGCACTTACGTACCGTTACTCATTACAGGCACACGTATAAGATACGGTTACGCGCCATCGAAACCAATTTTTTTTTCTCGTGCACAAAATAAACATAATAACCAGGATATACATGGAAATGGCCGGTGGTGGCATGTATGTATAATAAATCAGAGTTCGCGTGCAATATTTCCAATCATCAATCTTCATCCGATCATCGCACTTTCCCTTATATATATGCATCACATACGTGCCGCAGTAATTTCTACAACTTTAATTTCCCGCGGCTGCGATGCATGTGTATTCAAATGCGGTATATTATCCCGCGCTTACGTATAGTATGTATATACCAAAGTCGGCGTAAGCTTATAAATCGGGGAAAGCCATAGGTGAAACCTAGGTATGCATATATGTACAACGCGCCATTCCTTTTTCTATCTTCGAGATCGGATAATAGGATGATCCGCTTATTAAATGCGTATTAAATGCTCTTCTCGTTGCATGTTGACGTGAACAGCTCGTTGTGTATAGATATTAGAGTCCAAGTGTACCGAATTCATAATGGGTCTAAAGTAAATAGCATCGAGTGACTGTTCACTATACATGTGCTTTCGGACTGAGTTTTTCTTTTTATTCGAGAGACTCGATAATTCAAAGTTTAAATGCCAATTGAAGATATAATATGTCACAGCGAATAAATGATTCGTTTGTTATTATATGCCGAGATTGATAATTAATCTAACGCGAATGACTAATATATACCCGGTCATTATTAATTTCATTCTAGTTGAGTAGGTGTTATTTATTATCAACTTGTTTCGAGTTTAATAATTGATTGTGACAAATCCATCATTCTCTGTACACTCATTTTTTAAACGTAATGACTCGTACAAAGGGAAAGTATTAGATGCATTGGAACGCTCGAATAAGAATTTGATTATTAAAAAAATATATAATTTTTACACGAGATTAGAAAATTGTACCATAGGTATAACGTAGACGCTAATAGAAATATATTAATTCTATAAAAGAAAGTTAATTTATATTACTATTGGGCAATATCAATCAACATACTAATTAAATCCTAATGTAAAAATATTAAATCGATTTAAACATTATAATTGTACAATCTCAACATTGAAAAATTAAAAATTATACGTATTCGGTAATAACTAAACAGTGTAAGCTAAATTAATATATCGAAGTTGTATTTACTCTAGCAAACTGGATTTAATCAGTACTGCTTCTAAATTATTAAGTTTGCAAACGAAACAAAACTTGATAGTTAGCGAATCGAAATATTATATTCATATTTTAATAATACACTTCAATGTAATTTCATGTAAACTACCAGAACTTAATAAATCTTTAGATTTAATATATATCTATTAAACCTGAACTATCAAGAATTAAACGATGATTTTATGTTCAAACCAGGAAACATTAATTATATCTATCTCTATATAATAGAATATTACTTTGAATGTTGAAATATGCGTTAATCTCATAAACATTAATTTTAATTTTCAGCATTTTTTTGTAGGATCAAGTATAGTAATGAATTATTTCTTGAAAACTAAGTAAAAGTCTCATAATTTAGCAACAATACAAAATAAATATGTCTTACGGTACATATGTGTCGTAAATTATTGTAAACGTAATTTATTAATTGTAAATTATTTATTATCTCTATTTTGTTTTAGAAGTAATAATTTTTTGTCGGTGGTTACTAACGAGTACAACTTATTATTAAATAGTAACTGCTTAACTGTAAGTAGTAATTTTACAAGAAAAAAAATATCATTTTTTATAAACGCTTCACTTTTTAGATGGTTTGTTCAGTAACTTCCGCTATCTCTAATTAGCATGGCAGTGTGAAAATTATAAGTAAGGTAGTAACATTAAGGTATTTTATTTATAAATAATTATTATTCATAATATTACGTAGGTTTAAGTAGTAACTTCCAATAATCGTTTCTTACAATGATAATTAAATTTCTTGTAAAAAAGGTCTAAGTAGCACATCTAGAGGTACTTGAATATTAATTTTTTAGAGTAGTCAACGAGATGGTAGAAAATAGTACGTACTTGCTGCGCACAATAATCTAATTGTCCACAAATAAATCAACAATGTATAATTCAAAAGACTGTTGTAACTTACCAATAATTTGAATATTTACAGAAATTTTGTAAAGTTTTTAATCGGTGCTAAAAAATTGAACTCTGCAAAGTAAAATGAAAATTTAGGTAATTTAGTTAAAAATGATTCCCAGAGTTACGACGAAATTACCGACTCTCGAAGCACAGTTAAAATTCTTTAACCCTACGCGCGTAATTACATTTTTCTCTCAATACCGATAAACATCGTAACATACATAGATACCCCCAAACACATAGAAATCGCGTCTCTAAATGCGCACAAAGACTTCTCCGAAAAATTCCGGCTTCACGCTCGAGCCACCGTAAAAGTAAAAAAAAAACAAAGTGTCGACAACGCAGTGAGCGCGCGGGGTCCGACTTTGTCGCGTATGACGTTGACCTCGTTGTCGCGGTGCTACTCGTTGTGACTATAGCGCAACCGTATCTCTCTCTTCCTCTCTCTCTCACTTCTCTCTCACATCTCTCTCGGGTTCCTGCGTTCGAGGATCTGTTAATTCGATCCGTGTCCCCTTTACAGAGTCTCTTCGTGAGTTGTAATTTGATTTGGGGCTTCTTTGAGATGCGACCGAGGGAAAGTTACGGAAGGAGATCGAGTGCTTGTATATACGTACTAATGTTGCTTCTATGCGTCTATGCTTGCAGGCGACTAATTATCGACAGTTAAGTGTCCGCATTAGAATTTAAAAAGTAGTTGAGTACGTGTAAATTACATTTGCAATATTACGTTTATTAACTTATTCTAAGTGTATGTATATAGAATAAATAGTATAATTACTATTTTTATAACTGAAACATTTATAACTTTTAGCATCCATGTACAACAATTATCTAATCTCAAAAACATCTACAAGAGTAAATGTATACAAGTGAATGATACGTTGATACGCAACAAACTTTACTAAAAACTTAAAAGCAAATTTCATCATTTAAAAACAAAAAAATAATAATTGCGAAAGTGAATAATAGCCTCTTTAACTAAATTTTTGAACTTTAAATATATATAAATATTTAGTTAAAATACAATCGTAACGTTGATTGACACGTTTTAAAGTAAATAATGCGGGCTCACCGCGGTTAGTCGTACAGGTTAACGACTGAAATCGCTTAATAATGAATGGGAAAAGCATGACGATTGATGTAACGAAAAAAAATCGAAGGAAAAACGTGCACACATCGAGGGCCTGAGAACCATCTCCTTGCCTTCGGCATTAAAAAAACTACGCGAAAGTGCACCACACGAACTTCACTATACGTGAGCATCTTCCAAGTAGTACATGCGCGAAAAAGCGTTTCATCCTTTCCTCTCTTCTTCATCTTCAGCTTAAACTTTCGAATGAAAGTTCAAAATGTATCATCAGCGCGTGAGAAAGTTCGTTTGACAATTCGAATTCGAAAAATTAATTGCTCAACATATATTTAAAGTTTAAGTAGTTCAGAAAAAATGTCTCGTATGGATATATATACCTTTTCTTCCTAATTAAGAAGCGCACGATTAATCGAATATTCATTATGTACTCGATTAACATATTAGATTTCATCAAGTTCAGTAGAATTTCGTTTGATATATTTAATTGTGAACGTACGGATGTGCAGCACAGGTTAACCAACCGCGCATCGATAAATCAATTAATTAAAAAATGTAAACTAAAATATAAAATGTAAACGAAATATCTTTTTAACTGTATTGAGATAGTTACGTATATTTTACACGAGTAATCAAACAACCACATTTGATGTGAAAAGTAATAAATTATTTTCCTTGGATTTTAGAAAATTAACTAGAGGTTGTATACCGGAGTAAAGGAAAGCCAAATAAAAATCCAGGTAATAATTAGCCGCGTCTATGTTTCGTACACTGTAAAACCAACAATCTTATCGGTAATAACGTGCGCCTGTCATCTTATCTAGTAAAAATCAGTCTCGTGTAGTTCCTATTACCCAAAAAGGAGGAAAAAGTCAAAAGTCTCGGTATATAATTTACGATCGTAATTGAACACGCTCGACATTGGTATATTATACTTTCTCGAGGTATAGACTAATCATTCGAGTGCGTTGATACGGAACGAAGAAGTCGAAGATCGAACGATTTGTTATTTTGCATCGCGCGCGCGCGCGACCCGCAGAATCTAACGTAAATTCGAGATGCGTCATTAGGGAGAGGGGGGCTTTCGAAACATCGATAGCTCGATTAGCCGGAAAGAGAAAAAGGCTCGGAAAAAGGTGCAGGCAGTCGTGCGGTTCGATTTGTTAGGCGCATCCTCGATTAGAGAACGTTCGAATGCTCCATTCGTTTTTAATGACAGTTGCACTTTGTATTTCTTTATACAATGTATATATACCTTCGAACGCGAGTTTTACTTCAGGACGATAAAATACACTATTATTCAGTTATGTTAAAAGTTATCTTAACAATTAATTTTGCAGGTTATTTTCGTAAAAATTTTTTCATTGTCAATTATTCACGCGGGATAAAATTAGAAGAAACGTATATGTATATAGAATTAAATGAGTGTGCGAGTGCTCGCTTTCTTAATTGAATTTTTTTTAAATCGGCCTTGGATGGGTAAATTTGAACGTTTTCACGAGATACGGGTATACTACAATAGTTTGTTTCAAGTCATGTTTTCCGTTATTTTTATCTTCCCAATAATTTTTTAATTGATAAAATTTTTTTAATTGTAATTGATAAAAAATTATTAAATCAAACCTGATACATTATGTTTATAATCTTATTCTATCCTTTGCAGTACTATGATTTATGGGATGAAAGAGGTAATGGTAATTGCACCAATACTGTACTGATTAAACCAGCCTTACTGTTTTATTAGTTATATCTTGTTTTTACGCTTAGACGTAATTTACTAATTATACTATCTATATACAGTGTTCTACATAATGAACGTAACACACTCAACGATTCATAAAGTATGAAACAATTTGCAATATTAATATTCTATAATAAATTATTATCGTACGTAGTTAGAAAGATTTTAATAATCGCAGTACGATAATTTATTTAAGAAAAAGCATGTACCACCGTTTCATTAAATAAATAGAATAACGATGTTCCGATTCTCGATCAATCCATAACAACTTTAGAAAACGTTTGTATTTAGACTAAACTAACGGACATAAAATATCTCGTGGCATATGAGAAAGCAAGTATTATAAGAATTTAAACCTATAATAAATACCATAATTCAACGTTAAAAAGTGGCCAAACTTTCGATTATCTCGTATATATTCGCGAGGGACGGCAAAGAAATAATTCATAGAGAAAGAGAGAAGCCTACTGACCCAAATGAGGACATTAAGCGAGCAGAAGACGTGCCTTATGCACGTGTAGCCGGTACGACCCATGGTGCCAGACCGCGAATCTCTTTCACGTTGTCGAGACTTGGTGTTTTCTGAAATTTGAAAAATAAAAATAATATTAGTTATTTGTTTATTTTACATACGGTAAAAATTTATCTAATGCTACTCTTACAATATATATAGTCAAATTAATAGGTGAGGGTGTCACAGTTTTATCTTTTTTTAATATTTAAAACATTATTATTTGTACGTTAATTGTATCATATATATTAACATTTTTACCGAAGTTGCAAACCAGTTAAAAACTTTAGGATTCTATAAAATAAAATAAGTTTCCATTCTTTAAATTAAAGTTTAATTCTTATACACTTTTAATACTGCATATCATCATTCAAATTGTGACGGAAAAATTTCTTTTACTTTATCATTCTAAATTCAATAACTGTGCATTATTTAGAAGAAAATGTGAATTTCTTGAAAAGCTATAGTTGCAGCATAATGTGAAAGAAGTGACACCTAATTAATTTTCCATTATTTATGATTTTTCAAATTGAATACACACAGTACGAAAATAACTATGATTAACACATAACTAATAACTTATTTATCTAAAATATGTACAATTTGAATTTTAAACAAGCTACATTTTATTACGTTACCTAAACATGATGTAATTATAAACCTAATGTATATATATGTATGTATATATTTTTTATTTTGAATCTAAATATTATCCTACTTAACGGTGAATTTAAAATAAATCGAAATATTTGCGCTAGTAAGTAACGGTGAATCTTGACTTTTTTTTAATATTTTCTTATCGATCGCATAATTGAATCACTGAAATTGTTTCTGGAACAGCTAGCGATCTGGAAATTCCGTCAATTACTAACAAGATGAATTAAACTATATCCAATTCGGTTCATCCGTTACACACCTCAGATGCACTGATCCATGAAGGAAACTACCAGCTTTCATATAATAAAGAGCTTCTGTTATTTTTCTTATTAATAAGCCTCAGAGCTAAATAAAATATATTTATAAAGTACTTTCTTACTTTTTTAAACATTATATTGAAACAATGTTAAAATAGTAATCGATACAATAAACCTAAATACAAATATGTTGCAGGAATAATTGCATTTAATTCAAGTACTGTTAATTTATGCTCAAAATAGAAATATGTCAAAGTTGATTATTTGGAACGTATTTGAAAAAATATACATATTTTTGTTAAAAATAATTTGTTACATTTTGAACATACTAATTTAAATTAAATTTATGCAGAGGTATATTAGAACCTCAAGGATGTGTAACAATTGAATTAAACTGTTACAATTAGTAAAACACAAAACATCGGGTGAAATCCATTCGTTACCGAGAAACCGCAAAAACCATCCCTAGTAAATCACCTAGAAGTATCAAGGTATCTCCTTGTTTCTGGAATTCAATTACACTGCAATTAAAACAAGTTAAGTGTCTTAATTAAAATAACGAATGCAGTTTATTTTGACTACCAAGTGAATAAAGTGGTTAAAGAAGTACCGCGCGTGCCTAACGAGGTCCAGTTTGCCCAAATAAAAATTTCGCCCACACCAGTGACGTATTTTCTTTGTTTTGTTTTCCCTTTCCTTCGTACATAACCAAGCAGGAAACGTTTAATCAAGGAATCCTCTCAATTCTTCTGGACGAATAATCATTCGCATAACCGGGAATTAGCGTTTTTAATTAACGTGAAAAACAAACGTCTATTTAAACGGTCTAATTTAGATTCAAGAGTTGTACATACATTAGCTGACCATCACATATTTTAGTATTAGTTATAAGAAAGTCGGATAATTTTTTTTTATTCGGGCCGACGATTAATTAACCCGATTAAAGTACAACGGCTTTATATTATTTAATGGATTTTGATTCATTTTTAATTGATTAATGTTTTCATCTACATTTTTTATCGCCCATGGCTTATTAAATATTACCTGCGGGGTAAGAAAAATTCGACTTTATCGAAACTTTACATAAAGTTCAAGTTTGGGTAAACTTTATATGGGGTTTTCGTACGTAAATGAGTATTTGTGTAATGATTAGATAAAATTAAATACGTGTTATGCACAAGTTAAAGATACTTTATTGACCTTATGAACTATGTATTAATAACACAAATTCTGTATTCGGGTGTAGAATCTCCAAACGTTTACTTTAAAATATTATTTAGCTGTAAAGAGTGTTATTTTATCGTTTATGTCAATAAGTTTAAATGAGATTATAACAAACAATTGAAACTGAATAATAAAATAGCTCAGTTGGTAGAATCGGAAGAATTTGAGTATAACAATTGTTAGTCCGCCGAAGAAATTAATAACGTTCTTATATGATTGTTTAAATACACCTTAAAGTATCTTATAAAAGAGTAAGGACTTTATTTTTATGTTTTGATATATATTTGACTAAATATTTGCTTAAAACAACCACAATTTAGTTCATATACATCTGATAACTGTCTACTATACCTTATTATATATCTCAATTTATTTTCTTTTTATTTAATTTTAAACTGACATTTATAATTATATCTGTAAGAAAAAATAAACCTGTGAATCTTAATAAATTATAATTTTAAAAATATGATTTAAAGGAGATCTTTTTGTGATAAGCAATCAAATAAAAAGTTTTAATAATAGCTAAAAATGTGAATAATTTAAATTCGTTAAATATCTATTACTGAAAAAATTAATTAATAATATAAAACTATTATAGATAAATTTATTTTGCATTACTTATATAAATCAGAATTAGAAAAGATTATTTAATTTATTTCTAAAACTATACAGCAGAAATTTACAGTAGAAATTAAACATTTTGAAATTAGGTAAAACTATTTCTTTAGCCAATAATTGCGTCTAATTTTCAGGTAATTTTTACTAGCGAAGTAGACAAAATTATTATATTATTATATTATTGAATAAAGAATAAAAATTGATTATATAATAGTAGATAACAAACATTTATTAACATTGATAACAATTTAAATTATAAAATACACGTTTCTTTACATTAAATCAAAAAAGATTTTTAAACATAAACATAATAAAAATATGTGTATTTCTCTTTGAGGTTACTATATAAATACCTAACAGTCTACTAATAATTCAGAAAAATTTTAATGAAACTGACAATGGCCCCATTACAAACCCCGTCAGTGCCAGCTCAGGTACCTTGTCTAGGGGCCTAATTTGCTTTAGCAGGCACTCTATTAGGTCCGGATATATGACTTAATTTCATTTCTATTCGAGCGTCGAAGTAAAAGCTTTGAGGTACGAATCCCGGAAACAGTACATTAAACATTCTTTTCTAATAATCCAAATTTCATTTGTTTAATAATGATATTTTTAACTTTTAACTTGTGTATGTCATTTATTTAACCTTATCAAATCTTTATGTAAAAAGTTATTTAAGTTTGACTTACAAGAGAGTGTCACATCTCCGGGAAACGAGTCTTTACCAAACTCTAGGATATGTTTACTACTATAAAAATATAAAGAAAGAAAGCCACAGTTTTAGATTCTAATGCTCTTTTTTACAAATAAAGAAAATTTTCGTCAAAAAAAGCCCTTGACTTTGATCACTTATAACTCAAAAACAAATAGAAATAGATACTCAAACTTAAGTTTCGAAGAAAACTGAGATCAGGTAAATTGGATTAAAAAAAAGAAGATTAAATGTCGAAAGTTATGACAAAAAACGAATTTAACCAAATTTTGATGATTATTTTAAAAATTAAAACATTTACTGATTTTTTAGGACCAAATAATCTTCTTATTTTTATTTTTCCACAACCTTCGACCAAGTCAAGATATTTCAGCCTCTTTTTTTAAATCTAATCTACTTGATCTCAGTTTTCTTCGAAACTTAAGTTTGAGTATCTATTTCTATTTGTTTTTGAGTTATAAGTGATCAAATTCGAGGGCTTTTTCGGCGAAATTTTTCGTTATTTGCTTATATCTATCGTAAAAAAGAACGTTAGAGTCTAAAATTCTGGGTTTCTTTTAGTAAACATATCCTAGAGTTTCTCTCCTGGTTAGTCTAGTTACAAAATTTCATATAAAGTGTATAACCAAACGTAAACTTCATATAAAGTTTAGGTAAAGTTTATTTTGTTTATCTGGGTTACTTATTTAATGTAAGTTTAAAATATATTATTGAAAACAAATTACATCAAAGAAAACAATAAAATGTATTATAGTGTATCTTATAATAAGAATAAATTAATATATGATTACACTTGCACAAGTCCTAAAATATTTCTGTTATAGATTTTGCGACCTGAAGAATTTGAAGATATAGCGTTCAAAATAAGTTAAACGACAGGACAGTATGTTTATCAAAGTCATTCTGCTATTCCAAAATAATTATAGTGCAGGGTATTTTTTGAATGTCATTTTCGGAAATTAATCGTGCATAATAAACTATAAAGTATATTAAGTAAAAATTTAAAGATATTGTAGAAATATTATATCTACGCTATAGCAGTGCATGAAATACCACGGTAAAGTACTGAAATTGTATAATGTTCTCTTTCATACATGATAACGAACGACCTGAAAATAGGTCTATATTACAAATGAAAAGTCTTAACAGGTGGTGATAAATATAAATTTGTTCTATGATCGTGACTAGCAGAAATTTGTTTTTGTGTTGCATTAAAAATTACCATATTTTTTACTCTTAAATATTATAAAATTGAAGTACTGCATGTGACGCATATGAATTAAGATTTGAACTATGGTAATAAGGAGAAAAATAATATATGTTACGTCTAAAAAACTGGTTTATAAATGAAAATAACGTTATTCTATTACATTCGTAATAAAAAATTTGAATATAAATATCGTAGACCACTATTCAATTAAACATTCTAAGCAGTTAATGTTGTACGACACAAATGACGAGATAAAAAATAGATATCTCAATAAGACGTAATATATTTCAATAACAATAACAAATAATAGATAAATGCCACGGAAAATCATCAACTGTCATCTATATACATAGAGAAACATCTGAACTTTAGCGAACTACTGCACAGTTACATCACTAACAAACACAAAGCGCGAGAAAAAGACTTACAATACTTCACTACTTTTGTATACGAGGAGAAAAATCTAAAAACGAAGCGGTTCTCCAGACGCGTCACGCACACGATGTGTACCGCGTGAAAAGTGCCGGTCGACTCGCTCGATCGGTTAGTTCCCTCTCGCAACTCTCTCCCTCTCTCTCTCTCTCTCTCTCTTCTAGTTTATGCCTCGCTCCCACCATTTCAAGTTACTCCTACTTCTTCGCCTTGCTTCTCTTCCACAGTTTTTTTAACACTTCGTATATTACTCATCTTTTTACTTTTTTTGCGGGTGTTATGGTTGTATTTATTTTACATGCGTACACGAAACTTCTACTTTTTTTTTTTTCTACGTTGAATTAGGAATTTTATTGAAATTTATCCATACTGTTTTACGACACCATTTCGTATAAAAATTAAGTTTTTTTAATAAACAACCCCTCTTGCTTATCACTATTTATTATACAGAAAAAGTAATTGAATACCTATGATCGTGTTGCAAAAGAAACTATTGAATAATCGAAATCAAATTGTGATTAACGTTACAAATAAACATATTGGTTTAACAATACTTATGTGTAAGAAAATTTGTATAGATTTTTTTACAGTTATGCTAACAATAAAAATTAATTTAGAAAGACCATTGAAGTTATTAAAAAACTTTTGTACATTGTTCTTTCTAATACGTAATTGAAGACGTATGCAGTAAAAATAATAATTTACTTATATAAGTTACGCTATTGTATTCTCCTAAATTGGAAGAGCAATTTGTTAGAAGCTAAATATATTCATCGAGTATACTATAAGTATATATATAGCTGATTCAGGTGAGTTAGGATTTGCAAAAGTGATCATTTGCGCAAAATAAGATGACCATAAAGGTTTACGGTACAGTTGAATATCCGTTCACCATTTGAATAAATATTGCATTATAACAGAGTTCTAACGTTTCCGTGGCAAGGAAGTGGCTTACGTTTTTATCCGTCCCAACATTTTTCTTTTGTTCCTAAGCTTTTTCTTCTAATAAATCTATTTAACATTTTTTTACACGATATTCTATCAGGATATTATTTTAACCCTTTAACGTATTATTAAGCTTCATAAGATTTTTCTCGTCTCGTCAATATAATAAAAAATAGTTTTATAAAAAAGAGAAAATCCGGATTTCTATAGTTTTATAGATACATTCATGTACCTATGTTTCTATATTGTTTATTTTCCAATTTCATAATTTAAAAAATAAGGCTTAGTTTTTATTTTGTTAACTTCGAATTTTGTAAGAGTATATAGCCAATACTAAATATACGACTAAACAGACAATATTCATGTTTTGACTAGAAAATACTTTTGAAAATGAAACATTTGAGAATAGCAATATTTAAAAAGAAATTTAAATTGGAGTACAATGCACGTTTAATATATAGATAAATAAACACGTATTTAAATTCTCATAAAGTTTAAACATCTTGAGAAAAGAAGCAAGTACTTTTAAATGTTCAATTGTGTATTTTGAAAAGACAAAGCGGTTGATGAATAACGCAGTGATCGCGTAAAAGAATGCGCGTAGCAGAAGCACGACTAACCATAACATCCGAAAATTTACGAAGGCTTAACGAAAAAAGAAAAATAATAACGTTTCCGCATGATCGAGCTCGTTGATGAATAAAAATCCCCCAGCCTCTGGCTCGACTCGTGCACCGTATCCCCACTATCCGATCCCCTTCCTTCTCGTCTTACGTGCCTCTCTTTTACTCCGCGAGCTCGGGTGTATAACTTGTAGGTCCTCTAACGGTACTCTTCCCTCTCTCTTGGGTTTTAGCGGCGCCGTTAAAAGGGCAGAGAATCGTGCGCGGGTGGGAAGGGCTTCGGATTCTTGAACGCGCGCGCGACTCCTTTTTATCTCTCGCACGCACTGTGCCGGCTTGAATATGTATAATATAGGTATGGGAGAAGAAGGTGTACGAGATGTTTGTGAATGAAGACTCTGAATACATATATCTATATGTCCATATACATGTATCTATATAGTTTCTACTGTTGCTTTTGTAGGAAGGCATAAAAGCCGCCAAGACGAGAAATAAAAGACGGTTCACGCTTATACGGTTATAATCAATCTTGTAAAGTTTTGGATCGTCGGTGTTAATTGAGATATTGTCTAGGATGATAGAAATAGAGGGCCTCCGATGGTACACTTTAAAATAGTTCATTCAAATTACAAAATATTAAATATGTTTTACTCTTACTTTTCGTTAGCTAAATATTTAGGTAATTTTAACTACGCTTATAATTATTATTCATTTGAAAAAATAATGAAAAAATTTAGGATGACTAAACACCATACTTATACGTGTTAATACATTTATTGTAACCATATATATACACCTATATTACAGATAAATCTTGAGAGGTATTTCTGTTACCATAAAAGTGACATTTATAAATAAAACTATTAGGATAAATAGATTACATACAGGTTACATGTCAATGGAAATGGATTGTTAAAAAACACTCTATACAAATACGCAAACCAAGAATATTTTTGCTGAAGATGCGTGTGTGGGCTGTTTGTTTTATGATTTCATACGGGGTTTATGTCTCCTGGTATGTGTGTGTATATATATAGTTAGTATGCATTGTACAACTGAGTGCAGCGTGTTTGTTTTATGTCTCTGGATAGTGCATGTGGATGCGCGTGGGCGTTTCTATGGGTGAGGGCAGGTTCTTCTTTTTGGGAAAGATGATTAGAACGGTACTTTGGATCTTGACTAAACCATCCTAAGATCAAGTTTTAGACCTTTTTATGGACTTTTCATCGATGATCAGTATTAATACATTGTCGATAAGTCGAAAAGACTTTAATTAATACTTTCAGATTGTCGCTGACGCACACTTAGGCATTCATTTTGATTAAAAAAATGGAAATATTATTTTTATTATATTAGGGAACTAGTAATTAATGCATTTTAAAATTTTGTATTTCGGAAATGTGTATTATACCTATTATAAACTTGTAAATTACACTAAATATCACCATGAATATGTTTGACGCAGCTACACTGCTATAGTCGCAATTAAAATGCTTAAAATGTACGGATGACATCGTGTCAACCAAATAACTGCACTGTACAAACGAGACAATGTAATTAAAGATAAGAGGTGAAAAACAAATTTAAAGGTCAAAAATGTGGGACAAGTAAGGCGTTCGTTTCATTCGCTCTACTTGACGAATTTAGAACGCACGCCTACAAAGAAAAATGACGAGGGACAAAAACGTAGTTGGCGAAAGTCAACGAAGCGATGTTGAAAAAAAAGAAGAGTGGTGTTGACTTTACATTTTTTTTCTTTCAAGTATTCATGAACAAGTGTGACATTTCACGGTACCAAACCATGAAAGCTTCAAACAATGGTAAAATCCAAAAAAAATGTATGTCTACCCATTGGCGCGCAGTTTCATATATATATATATATATATATATATATAATACCAAAGAAACCTTACATACATGCTAATGTAAACCTTTGGAAAATATACACAGTTTTTCGTGATTGGTATACTGAAAGAGTTGAATTATAAATACATGTATGTATATCTACGTGAGATGTGGAAACTTAAAATAAATTAATCAAGTAAGCAATTTTGGATACATATCAATCATTTCCTTATTCACGTACCAGACAATGGTCTCAAATAATTGATGTTTACTTTCCCGAAATCATCGCGAGATAACTTTCATTCCGCGTTTATAGTTATGCAACATCGTTTATCGCAAGTGCATAATGAAATGCAAAAGTAATTATAGATACACTTTCTCTCTGTTTCAATGTGTATATAAATTATTTTCAACCGTATCAAAATGAGACGTTCAATACTTTTATTTCTCACCGAGTGCCAGTGTCTAATATTTTTTATTTCGCATATAACTGAAAAATGTGTACATACATTCGTTGTTGTTAAATAAGTTTTATACATATATAGGTAAATTATTAATTAAAGTGAATAATAATTATCTTCATAAGTTTTTACATAAATTTTACAGCCATTTATTAACGTTCTAACTATTAAAGTAAAGAGTAAAGAGATAATTTTTATTAAAATTGTTAAGATCATTATTGGTTAATTATAATTGTTTAAAATTTTATTGCGTTATAAGCAATTAATTGTGACAATTACATAATTATGTGCAGCGGTAATCATTGTTATATAGTCCGCATTGCAAAATTTAAGCGAATTTTATGTGCATTCTTTTAGACCATCAAATCTATGTGTACTGAGTAAAGTGTCGTAAATTAAAAATTAGTGTACTGTTGATGAATGGTACGACATATTCAAGAAAGACATAAATTTTAATACAACGATTTTAAATTTTACTCTATTTTGACTAAAGCATAATATTTTAAGTCAAATTTGTCTGTATTATTCCTGAGAAGTGAACCTATAATTATTGTTATATATCACTGAAATACAGGAAGATTGCAGTTCATGGAAAAGATTTAAATGTGTATGTAAAGAAACTTGACGTTTTTATGTATTAAAAATTAGACATAACTTTAGAATGGTTAAGCTCTTCTTCGCATTTAGTGCATTACTAAAAGTGAAGGAGAAACTCAAGAATTGATGACACAAAAGATAAAAGTAAACGTATAATAAATTACTTCAAGAACTACTTTAAACAACAGAAAAAGCCAAACCATTGTTTTTATTATACGAAATAAAAATTTGTTTCCTTCGAGGTAGTTCTCTTCTACAGGTAAAAATTTCTTGATATACAGGTAAAATTTCATTTCTTAAATATAATAAAATTGTAAATAAAACTTTAAAAGTTAGAAGATTAAAAATCCTGCATACATCTATATATACTAATTCGTATACACATAATTATTAAAAAGATAGTATTTAATATTTGATAATAATTCATTTGACATATTTAATTTATATTTCGATTAATAATATCGAATAATATATCTTGTTCCTCTATTACATTCTATATTTTTTCATCCTTCTTCAGCATACCTATTTTCTTTTGCATATTGACCCTGGGACATCAAATTTCAGGCAATCTGGAAAGATTTT
Organism: Theocolax elegans; assembly: GCA_026168455.1. NCBI lineage: Eukaryota > Metazoa > Arthropoda > Insecta > Hymenoptera > Cerocephalidae > Theocolax > Theocolax elegans. The sequence goes on along the minus strand of CM047426.1, from coordinate 77,729,281 downwards.
CATTTCAAGGAACAAAGACGTCGAAAAAACAAAAAAAAAATGACCGTCTCTGAAATCGACTCAGACACCCAAGCCTTACAAGACCAAAGTTAAACCACATTGTTAACCTCAAGTTCCTTCGGCAGCTGCGTCGACTCAGATTTCAGGGCCAGGAAAGGCACGCAAAATCGGGTTTGCGTGCTTATTCCCTTATAACGCGCGAAATGTAGATTCGTTTATCGACTCGAGAGTTGCGTAACACCGATTCTTCTTATCGCGGCTCGCCTTTTATACACATTTATGCGAGTGCTAAAGTGGAGGCGCGGAGTTCTAATTGCGCGGGACGACTAAACGAAAGAGGTTTACGAGCCCGTTGAGTACCGAACACGTTTGCAATGTAGACGCGGGCTGACATATACCTACACATTTCTGAGCGGAGTGTTGTGTTTACGAAAGGGTCGTACATGCACGTGCTCACATTTTTTGTTAGCCTACAGGATTTTCTTTTACACAAAGTGTAATCGTATCCAAAGTTTTGACTATGAGTGATAGTATGCTTAATAATGCTCATATTTTTGTCTAATAAATACATTTTTTTTAAATTTTGGTTAATTTATTATGCTTTAATTATTTAATTGTATTTGTGCATAATTTACAACAATACATTACATACAATTAAATATTATGTGAAATCTTGGATAAACAGTGTACTTTTTAGAAGGAAAAAACTTACTGTCAATGATTATTTTAGTCTGGTTAATTTTATTAGTATATACTCGTATAAATAAATTTGAAATTGATATAAATTTTAAATGAACCTAAAAATTCTATGTCAGTGAAATTTTCTTGGAGTCTAGATGCTGTCAAAAAATTTTTTAATCAAATCTCGTCTCGATCTTGTCTTGAAAATCAGATTAAACCGAGATTGAATTTTTTTTTACTTTTACGTGAAACTCTGTAAAGAGAGGATTCTATTTTTATCGTGCGTCTACATGTGTAAATTTGTTTGAAAAACTTTCTAATCAAAGAGTGCGATACCGCTCACGGCGAGTAAAGTCATCAACTCATCTCGTAGACAATTCTTCGTTGATCATTTAATTAATTAAATTAATTTGGCAACTAATCTATATATGTACTACTTCTACTAAGCTTGAAGTATAAAAGTTATACAATATGTATAAAAAGTATATACATAATTTATCTTTAAACATAACGCAAAGTACGATAATAAAGATTAATTTGGTACGAAAAATAATCTACTTATGTATTTCGTAAGCGAATAATACGTATATTATATTTTCAGGGTTCATAAACTTTCATCGCTTCACTGGCTCGAATAATTTCTGATTTTTTGCTGTATAAAAATTTGTCGACATTTTATCACTTATTACATAAAGTTTCTATATACAAAATATATGTTAATAATGACATAAATATTTAAAACTTGCTTATATTTATATATATACATATATATATACAGACTACTGTTTTATCATGTTTAATATTTAAATATTTTTTTGCCTGCATAAGTATTTTTGTATTCTATTTTATTGCATTCCTTTTATACCTACGATGAATAAAACATATTATATATTAAACGGAAAGTAAAAGTAGACAATGACTTTTTACAACTACACGTGATATAATAATAAAGTTAAATAATATAATAGCATGACATTAACAAACTGTATATAAATCTCAAAGCAAGATAGTATAGTTCACTGTTTATACATAGGATGTGGTCATTTATTATCATTCTAAAGCAGTTTTTGTAAAAAAAAAGAAACAAAAGTAGTTACAAGAAGTATGGTGTGTATATACAGATATACCTAAGTTGCACTCGTCTAGTTTACAATCAGACCACGAGATTTTTTGTATATGTTTGTGTCGTTATGCGATCTGGTAAGCAAGTGTGGTTGTCCCTTTAACTGTAAATTGTATTCGCAGGAATTTCAATTGTAACTCTCTGCATGGAATAAGAATAGACTTTAAGAGGGCACAAAGATAAAGAAAGAGGAGCACAAAGTATAGAACGTTAATGGTATAATGCAGATTTGACACTCGCTCATACGTGCGTACGTATAAAATAAGGTATAACTACTTTTTTATACTTCGTATTAATCGGTATAGACCGAAAAATAATTTAACGCTATAACTTCACTTGTTTAGAAATGTATTTATTTACATGAATTAAATTCACTTTACTTCTAATTGAGGTATACTCGCTATTTAACGACATGAAAATACTCACTTTGCTTAATAAAAACATATATGAGAAAGTTTTATTCTAATAAAGTAATTTGAGCGCACGGTATCTCATTAAACCCGTTTGTAATTGATACACAATAATATATGATAACAAATTTTGCACCGCATTTTTATTTTCAAATTTCTTTCGAGAAGATAATATACGCTCTCCAACTAATTAACGTAAGGTGTGGTAAAAAGTTTTACACCGTTAATTCGAGGATCAGTGCACGTAACGTCGCCAGGCACAAATTGAAATTGGAAAAGTTTTTGAGATTTAAATCATCGAAATGAACAAGGTGAACTATATATAGGCAGAGACAAAGAGAGCAAGTATGAGTGTACAGTTAACCGATAGATTAGATAGAAGAAAATAACTATATATACACCTTAGGGAATGAAAGTATACGTTTGTCGATATAGAATATATAAACCGTTAATTGCAGAAAGTAGCCTATTGTGAAGAGGTTTGCAAGAAGAATAGGAAATTGTATGATGCGGAATATTAAGGAAAAAATAAAAATCTTACTGTGAGTTGAAATTTCACGGTGCGCTTAATGATACGTTTATTATAAACTGGATGGAATCATCTGTATCGAGAAAGCTGCAGCCTATTGTAAATAATGTTACATAACTTTTTGTCGAAATATATTATTTGATATAATAATATTTTTTCACCAATTTTTGCACGAGAGTGTTTTTAGACATTAACTTTTACATAATTATAAAAGTGTAAATATTAAATATAATGCTCAGTATATATAAAAACAATTGCAGCAAACAGATGTGATTCTCTAATTCCTTAGGCATTAAAAAAATTTAATCTGATGAAAAACTAATATTTACCTCTAGCAAATTGACTTAATGTGTCATATAAATTTTCGTGTACTACGATATACATTTGTATACGCCTAACTCTAATAATTTAAAATAAAGTAAACATTTTAAAATAAAATTAAAAATAATATGTAATATAATTAGTAATATGAATATTTCATTCAATAACTAAAAGAATGTTTTATTAAGGGATAAAAAAATTAATAAACAATTACTATATTAGTATCGTACGACTTACGTCTCCCTATCATAACCGCGCATTCACTACACAAATACACGCAATGACTATCCAAGTTGAAGAATTTATACACCTCTGTGTATTAAACAATAATTATGAACTACAAAAATCATAAAAATGAATAAATTGATGGTTATGAAATCAAAATAAAAAAGGGAATAAAAAAACAAGCTGTTCGCGGGTAAAAATCAGCTACGATAGAGGCGCGCGCGTTTAAGAGCGCAGAACTTGGCGAGCCTCGCTCTACGACAGCTAATGAACGTTGAAGAGAGTGCGAGGGGGCGCACAAACGGTCCCCCGACTTCCTGCCAATTGCGGGCAATTTGCAATCATCTATGATCCCCACACGTCAGGGTCCTCGACGTGCTTCTCTCCCACCATCGCTCGCGTTCTTCTCAGCGCGCGTGCGCTCGCGCTTTTTGACAGCTCTAGTCTTTAGTGCAATCGTGCGTACGAACTTTCCAACGTTTTTTTTTCTTACGTATGTGACCAGTAATTTATTTCACTGGATTCAATTAATATGTTTTATTCTTATCGGTAGACCTAAGTTTGCAAACGCATATTTTCCGATCGAAGCTTGACTACGGCTGAAATAATTTATAGATGAAAATTTAATACTGACAATGATTCTATGTACAAGCCCGTTGATATCTATGTAGCTTGATGATATTCATGAAACTTTGCATAAACCGAATTTAGGTGCTGTACTTGAAGGGCCACACCTTTAGCAACCGGATTAAACGGAATAACACGTATTAGTTATTATGCTACTGTAAAACTTGAACATCGAACAACCGTTTGAATCAGAAAAAAGTCTGTTACTTTTAAAAACATATATTTAGAAAACAAATTTCAATGTAAAATGTATTAATGTAATTTTCGATCGTATGCAAAACCGTGTAGACAAATGCAGTAGAAAAATCGTTATACGCATTCTTTCTATCGTTCAGAGAGAAACGAAACTCTCGTCGACCGATAAAGCGAGGCCTATTTAGCACGGTGGCGGTGCATTATACAAGACCTCGGGACGCGATATGACCTGACACGACGGCTGACGCGTTAACATGCGAACAACCAACCGGTGAATCGTTTGGGTCTGCCTACGTGTTGACAAGATCCTCGACCAAGTGTGGGCTCGCGCCTTCTGTGATGGATTGCCTATATAATGTATCGAAATTTATGTTTCGAGCTCGGTAACTTGTATACAAGTAAGAGATATAATATAATAAAGGCGCGACTTTTTTATTTTAAATCACAGTGCAATAACGGTCATTAAATTCATCAAACATATAATAATCAAGGTGCATGGACGGAAAATAATTGTAAGGCAGTATACTTTTTAACTGACAGATTTGATTCGTTGAGATTTACGAGAAAGCTACTATTTAAAAATTATATCCATTATGCGTTAACATGCGTACTTATATGAATTATGTATCGACTACTTTTAACATCATCTTAAGAATCGGTCGAAATTATAATCATAAACAGCAAAACCATAAAATTTAGCCACTTATAACCCAGAAAAAGTTGAAAGAATTAATATACAAAAAAGTATGTATGTGCATATATATATATATATGTATACACAGACATTTGATCGACTCGACAAAAGGCTTCTTTGAACTTACAGGCATATTCCTTGTGCACGTCTATGTATATATATATAATTTCTGTCCGCACGCAAAACCGAGAGTACGCGCACGTCCCGGTCCATCGGCGCCCGAGCTCGCGTTAAATCGCACGCCCTCGGCTTTTATACGCGTTTCCAAGTTCCCACGTGACGTAATTCGCTGATCGAGTTCCCCATGCGAACGATGATGATTCGGGCAACGTAAAAAGAAGCATTGATTGTTTGGTAACCGTACAATGTTCTTTCATTCGTAGGCAAACACGTTATTATATATGATTTTTCTTATTTCTCCTTTTTTTTGAGTGAGTGAATTATTTTATTAACTCGAGATTACTAATAATTATTGAATTTCGTCGAGGTTTTGCTTTCTTCGAGGAAGTGTTTGTGTTTTTATGAACCTGCTATTATAGATGCGATTTATATTGTCTATAACGATAATAATTTATGGTAATTTTGTAACATTGATGTAACTTTATCTTAAGTCGTTTATATAAATCATTGTTAATGTTGGTATAAAAATAAACGAGAGCTAGACTGACAATCTTAAAAATATAGAATACGATTACTTTTCACTCAGGGTTTAAATCGTAAGCTTCTTAGATGGAAAAATATTTTTTAGTATAAGCTACGATACTGATAAAGAAAATTTAGAACATTTCATTATTTAAGAATTTGTCATAAAAATTATCATTCTACCTAAAAATTTTCTGTACTTAATTGTACGAGTTATTTGAATAAATTTTATTCTCAATTTCTATTATAAAATTTAATTTTGCTACTGTTATAAGTTGTATCATAAACTATATATAATCTACTTTGTTGTATAACAAAAATATTCATATCTATATATACGCGTAAAAGATAAAACGATTACATGGAAAATGTAATCACCATGTGATGTAAAATTTAAATTAACTGCAAATTTTTCCATATTTATGATTTAATATAATCAAATTATATACTACTTATTACTTTCCATTCATAAGAATCTATACTTCATAAGCTTAAATTAATTTATCATTTCCTATAGTATCCAAATTATACAAATAATATATGTACCTATAAGTATATTTTATTTTCAATTTAATTAATTTAGCAATACATCACTCGCTCTCTAAAATATTTTAATCGAATCCGTGACTGAAAGAAGCATAGATCTCTTAAGCATTGAAATAAAGTAAAAAAACTAATTCTAATTCTATTTAAAAAGGAGCTTTATACTTAAGCATCCTGGGGTAAATCACGACATCGAAGTTTCGCACAAGGCTTAACTGGCGCAACTATATGGGCGTGTGAGAAATTGCGGCGAAAGGAAGCAACCTATTGTTTAGGACGCGGGAGAGAAAGGTCGACGCGATCCACCGAGCCATAACTAATTCGACCGATTGCAAGCGACTATGTTTGCAAAATCGATTAAACACCTGTCGGACGCTTCTATAATACCCCATGACGAGTACCCTCCCGCCTCCCTCTCCCCCGCCCCAACTCACTCTCTTCCTTCACCCACGCGCTGTAGATAAGCTTGATTTATGCATACGGGATTTAATACTTTTCTTCTCCACCTCTCTCTTTCCCTCTGTTATGAATATACGTTAATTAAGAAGTGCGATGGAGAGCAATACGATTACTTTACTCTTGCATTCGATGTATAAATACTTTCATTTTTGCGTGGGAGTTTGCAGTTTATATAGATATTTCTTTTTGTTTATAGGGAGGGCAGATACATATGGTTAAACTGTACGAATGGTCAATGATCACAGATACCGAGGTTACATTTAAAAATTAAAAATATTTTTAGATTATTTAATCAACGTTTATAATTTTGATATGCTGTTTTTTTTTCAATTTTTCGAACTACCAAAAAAAGTTTTAAATTCTACAATAAAGATTTTATTACGAGTGATCGAAGGCTTTCTTCGTGAACGAATACCAAAAGAAAAATAATATGTCATTTGTATATAGACCAAAGTCGAAATGTTTGCAGTGTAGAAATAACCCTATGCAGCCTGTAGCTAAATAGAAAAATCCCTTACCACCATTTCCGCTTGGTTTTGCGCAACAAACAATTGACAGAAATGCCATTGCATAACTCTGTTGCGCCGATTATCGCCGGCAGAAAGTCTGGCTCTCGTAATGAGATGAGCCGCAATGTAGATCTTGGCGATGCAGCCGGCGCGCAATGAAACGCACGCCTACGATCCGCGTCAATTGTCCGGCTTGCGTATGTGCCATTTCACTTTTAATAAGATCCACCACTGGTAAAAGTTAGGAATCTCGCGTGTGTATAATGCGTCTTAGAAAATTTTGTCGAATTTACCAGCTCGCGTGGGTCTCATAGTACGTTTTACGGATTGATTATCCAATTTATTATTATTTTGTACACTGACAAACACGTCCTATTAAAAATTACTGTATTTTACAGTAACATAAGTATATGCTGAGGTCGTCGGAATATTTGTTACAAAATTATTAATAAATATAATGAAAATAAGGATAATTTAAGTATAGCTTACACTACTATTAAATATAGTAATCTTTAATAAAACTTATTTCTATAAATTCGACGTACTTAAATGTGAATAATATATATTGAAAAAATATATGCGAGAAAATTATATAAATGTACTAATTATATGTAAGAAGATAATTATATTATTTTATAAAATTATATTTTGACACGCAAAGTTGTAATTTAATTTAATTTTTATAATAAACATTCCTGTGGTAATAATATCTTTAAATAATGTTTATTTTTATATATTAAATTTTACATCATATTTTTTAAAACATTTTTACATTTTATTATAGTAAATTTAAGGAATTTAAATATTACCAAGACAAATGAAAGAACTGTAATAGTCATTTAATACGCATATGTTGAAACTGTAGTACCATTAAAAATCGCGCTCGTTTAGTAAAGTTGAGTAAAAAAATAAAAATTACCTGTCCACTACTTTTATTAAACCGGGAAAACAGTAAAAAAATGCTTTTAAGAGTAACAAAATTAGAGACCACAACATTCTCTAGAAACATTCTTCCAGTTAAACAGCTCGAGGTCACAAGGTTGCAATTAGAAAATCTTTGTGTTCACTAGGGTCTCGGGTTCTTTCTTCCGAGAATCGTGAAACCCTTTCGAGCCCTTTTTTGCTCTCACTTTTCAAGGTGTCGAACTTTTAACGCTGTGCCTATATAGTTTCTCTGCATGCACCGATACGCGTGTATAATTTACACGGGATCGAACGAAGAAAAGGCGAAGCGAAAGATTCTGCGCCTCAGGGACAGATTGTACATTCGATTAAATATATACTTATTTAAGAGGAAACGTGTCGGGCGAATGTTTAATTCAATAATGCCCCGCGTGTTTGATGATTTTAACGATTGCAAAATGTAGTTTAGATTGTAGTTTAATGGTAAGGTGCAAACAATTTTGTTTGTTATACAACAACGTTATTTGGAATTATGTTACTACACTTTTATTCTGATTGATTGCGAAACCTTATGCATGCGGATACAGTTGAATTATTTAATATTGCGTAAAGATATACGATGGATTAAGGATGAGTACAAATTCCGATTTTTAAATTTATATATTGATTTTGTAGTATTTTAAATATAATATGTATACATTCAAGTATAAATTAGATAAATTGCATTACACTTTTATAAAAAGGAATGTTACTCGAAATATAAAGAAAATAAAAATCTTTGATTCAACTTGATAATTTGAAAATTATTTATCTTACACACAATAACAATTTATATAATTTGTATGTATTACTGCGATTTTCCGAGGCACATGACTTACAACACAAATTTCAAGTTACACCAAAGGGTTTAGCAAGTGATTGCGCATATCGTAATATTTGCTTAGTCCGTTTGATATCACGTATAAAGTAGGTGGTGCATCTAGTCGAAGGCAAATGGCCCCTGTAAATCGCTACTCGTCTGTCAGATTACACTTGCTGAAGGTTCGACGTCGACGGATTAATGTTTTCCGTTGGCATCTAAATCATCTCGTCAAGGCTAATGAGACCTCGCTTCGGCAAACCTGTACCAGCTGAATTTACTTGCTTAGTCGAACGCTCGTGCATGTGCCTCTAAATGTCAAATGCAATCGTTTCGCATGTACACGATGTACTTTGACGTTTCCATACGCTAAGGTTTATTGATATATACGTATAGCTTGTGTATACCGCACTATTATTTGTTATCTAAACAAGTTGAGCTTTTTATTTCTTATAACTGTACCGTTTTATTAAGTCATTTTCTCCATTCGCACAATAAGTTATCATCGTAAGTTAATTCGTTTCAAGTAAAGTATTTACAAGTCATCTAAAACAATTTGTCACATATAAGTGCATCTTTGCTTAACTGGTGTATAAATTAAAAATTAAAGTTTATTATAGTCTTTAACTTGACAAAATAAATTTTAAAAATTGAAGGAATAATATTTACTAAATGTAGATGTTAACAAAAGTTTGATTGAACGTAGAAATACATAAAAATCGGTTGACTACTCCTCGACTAAATATAATATAATTTTGTTCGTTTGTTATCGACAAAAATACAGTAAATGTATAATAACTTTCTATAAAGCGAAAAACTATTATTAAGTAAAAACGACCAAGAACTCTATGTCCGTTCAATTTCACTACAATACTAGGAAACATTGCGACAAAATATAGTAATTTTGTCAATTTATCATACTAGGTAACTGACTCAATAACGAGAAGCAAAGTCTCAATTATCGGAATTCTAGAACATTTTTAATGAGCCTTGAAAAGTCAAGAGCAAACTTGGAAACAATACCTATACAATTGTCAAAAGTTGTTAAAAGTTTTTATTACACCTTGGTCTCAAAATTGAAGCATCTTATCTACAATTTTTATACCACCTCGTGTTTAGTCGATACACGCAATACTTTCATCTTATATAAAATAATTCTTTTCAAGGAAAGTGAATTTTATTTTACTAGAAAACACGTCGACGACATAAGCCAGATAAAAAGTATATGACACGAATGTATACAATGTTCCTAAAGTGTTTGTCACCGTGTATAACAAAAACCCTGCAACAAAACGTTCTATGTCATCAATCGACCCAAGAACCAACTGAAAAGATGTCTAATGCAATCGACAAAGACGTTGGGTACATGATGTATATATAGGTACTATCAGTACATACACTCGTAGAAAAGGAAGGGCATTAATATTTCACGGACGTTCGCGTTTGATTAATCTTAAGCACGGTTGGTCGAAGAAAGTGCACCAGCGGGCTTTTAACTGCTTGATTCATTGTTACCGGTAAGTGACGAGCTAATTGGACAAACCGTCCACTGGATTATATTATGTGCCTCTTTAGCATACGCTACTCTTACAATTCTCTCGAATTTATTCGAATTTTTCTGTTTTTTAGTCGAGCTTCTTTACTTCCTACCTCGTCGTCCATTGTTTTTGTTTTCACCCAAGTGTTTTCATTCAGTCATACGTCAGCTTGCACTTTTGAAATTTCAGTTTATGCGCTTTATTTATTATTCGCGCTCGAGAATGCGCGTGGATTTTTGTTCGGGCTCGCGTTCATTGACGCTCGTTGAAAACGCTCGGCTTGATTCGTGACTCGCTGGAGGTTGATATTTTTATTGATGAAAATAACTTTAAAATTGGGTGTCTTGAACCTTATGATTTCATTGAGATTGTACCACGTAAAATATCTTAAAAGTTAACTTTAGATAGAAGTCTGTGCTGTTTTATAAGAATTCAGCAATATATTATTATACCATTAATGCAATAACACATTATTATTATTAATTTTTGTTTTAAATATATATTTACCTTGAAGCAAATAACACTATTATAATATAATTACAAAATATTATGAAATTGAATAAATATTTTATTAGTATCAGATAAATGAAACTAATAGGATTAAATAAATATCTTTTAAAACAATTAAATAATTTCTTTGTTTCTGACACATCAATTTTATAAAACATTGAAATATTTTGTTCGATCGAAAAAAATTTTTGTTGGTTTAATAAAATTGTTTGGTTTAAGTGACTAAATATTTGTTACAAATAACTAATTATTTACTTGTGTGTTAATATAGCAGATTTTAATTCAATGAATAATTTGCTTGTTTAAAAGAAATATGTTGGTCAATACAACGCAATATTTATTTATTTTTAATATAGATTAATTTTGTTCAAATAAATATATTTTATTAATTTAACAAAACGGATTCTTCAAATATAGTGAAAGAAATAATTTACTTGATTCAAAAAAAATTTTTTTGAATTCAGTAAATTTTTTTTTCAGTGTACGCGTGTATAATTTACACGGGATCGAACGAAGAAAAGGCGAAGCGAAAGATTCTGCGCCTCAGGGACAGATTGTACATTCGATTAAATATATACTTATTTAAGAGGAAACGTGTCGGGCGAATGTTTAATTCAATAATGCCCCGCGTGTTTGATGATTTTAACGATTGCAAAATGTAGTTTAGATTGTAGTTTAATGGTAAGGTGCAAACAATTTTGTTTGTTATACAACAACGTTATTTGGAATTATGTTACTACACTTTTATTCTGATTGATTGCGAAACCTTATGCATGCGGATACAGTTGAATTATTTAATATTGCGTAAAGATATACGATGGATTAAGGATGAGTACAAATTCCGATTTTTAAATTTATATATTGATTTTGTAGTATTTTAAATATAATATGTATACATGCAAGTATAAATTAGATAAATTGCATTACACTTTTATAAAAAGGAATGTTACTCGAAATATAAAGAAAATAAAAATCTTTGATTCAACTTGATAATTTGAAAATTATTTATCTTACACACAATAACAATTTATATAATTTGTATGTATTACTGCGATTTTCCGAGGCACATGACTTACAACACAAATTTCAAGTTACACCAAAGGGTTTAGCAAGTGATTGCGCATATCGTAATGTTTGCTTAGTCCGTTTGATATCACGTATAAAGTAGGTGGTGCATCTAGTCGAAGGCAAATGGCCCCTGTAAATCGCTACTCGTCTGTCAGATTACACTTGCTGAAGGTTCGACGTCGACGGATTAATGTTTTCCGTTGGCATCTAAATCATCTCGTCAAGGCTAATGAGACCTCGCTTCGGCAAACCTGTACCAGCTGAATTTACTTGCTTAGTCGAACGCTCGTGCATGTGCCTCTAAATGTCAAATGCAATCGTTTCGCATGTACACGATGTACTTTGACGTTTCCATACGCTAAGGTTTATTGATATATATACGTATAGCTTGTGTATACCACCACTATTATTTGTTATCTAAACAAGTTGAGCTTTTTATTTCTTATAACTGTACCGTTTTATTAAGTCATTTTCTCCATTCGCACAATAAGTTATCATGTAAGTTAATTCGTTTCAAGTAAAGTATTTACAAGTCATCTAAAACAATTTGTCACATATAAGTGCATCTTTGCTTAACTGGTGTATAAATTAAAAATTAAAGTTTATTATAGTCTTTAACTTGACAAAATAAATTTTAAAAATTGAAGGAATAATATTTACTAAATGTAGATGTTAACAAAAGTTTGATTGAACGTAGAAATACATAAAAATCGGTTGACTACTCCTCGACTAAATATAATATAATTTTGTTCGTTTGTTATCGACAAAAATACAGTAAATGTATAATAACTTTCTATAAAGCGAAAAACTATTATTAAGTAAAAACGACCAAGAACTCTATGTCCGTTCAATTTCACTACAATACTAGGAAACATTGCGACAAAATATAGTAATTTTGTCAATTTATCATACTAGGTAACTGACTCAATAACGAGAAGCAAAGTCTCAATTATCGGAATTCTAGAACATTTTTAATGAGCCTTGAAAAGTCAAGAGCAAACTTGGAAACAATAGCTATACAATTGTCAAAAGTTGTTAAAAGTTTTTATTACACCTTGGTCTCAAAATTGAAGCATCTTATCTACAATTTTTATACCACCTCGTGTTTAGTCGATACACGCAATACTTTCATCTTATATAAAATAATTCTTTTCAAGGAAAGTGAATTTTATTTTACTAGAAAACACGTCGACGACATAAGCCAGATAAAAAGTATATGACACGAATGTATACAATGTTCCTAAAGTGTTTGTCACCGTGTATAACAAAAACCCTGCAACAAAACGTTCTATGTCATCAATCGACCCAAGAACCAACTGAAAAGATGTCTAATGCAATCGACAAAGACGTTGGGTAGATGATGTATATATAGGTACTATCAGTACATACACTCGTAGAAAAGGAAGGGCATTAATATTTCACGGACGTTCGCGTTTGATTAATCTTAAGCACGGTTGGTCGAAGAAAGTGCACCAGCGGGCTTTTAACTGCTTGATTCATTGTTACCGGTAAGTGACGAGCTAATTGGACAAACCGTCCACTGGATTATATTATGTGCCTCTTTAGCATACGCTACTCTTACAATTCTCTCGAATTTATTCGAATTTTTCTGTTTTTTAGTCGAGCTTCTTTACTTCCTACCTCGTCGTCCATTGTTTTTGTTTTCACCCAAGTGTTTTCATTCAGTCATACGTCAGCTTGCACTTTTGAAATTTCAGTTTATGCGCTTTATTTATTATTCGCGCTCGAGAATGCGCGTGGATTTTTGTTCGGGCTCGCGTTCATTGACGCTCGTTGAAAACGCTCGGCTTGATTCGTGACTCGCTGGAGGTTGATATTTTTATTGATGAAAATAACTTTAAAATTGGGTGTCTTGAACCTTATGATTTCATTGAGATTGTACCACGTAAAATATCTTAAAAGTTAACTTTAGATAGAAGTCTGTGCTGTTTTATAAGAATTCAGCAATATATTATTATACCATTAATGCAATAACACATTATTATTATTAATTTTTGTTTTAACATTCAATTATCTATTTTTAAAATACATTTCAATAATGTGCGATTAAGTTAACAAAACTTTTTTCTTTGTGATTGTAATTATGTTTCTGATTTTATTTTAATTATTGCAATGTTGATCGATATTTTAATAAAATATTATATTAATTAAACAATATGTAATGTATAATAAAATATAAACTTGATCTTTGTAAACATTTGTAATGAGACCAAAATTAGATACCCAGTTTATTTGAACGTGAAAATGAACTTTCGCGTGCTGCATGAAAAGTCGAGTCCGTCACGTTTCTGTGATACCACCGCAACCGCTCGAATAATACCTCAAAATGCAATCTGTACGATAGATTTGGCACAATTAACGTTTTCCTTTACTATCGTGTCACCAAATAATTTCTTGTATCAGAAAGAAAAATATGAAAATTAGCTATTACCGACTAAAATCGTACAACGGCATTGCTCAATTTAACTTTGTCAATTACCGCATAATTTTAAAGTACAACGTATCATTATGTAATATTATCTTAAAAATAAAAAAAATCGTTACAAGAATCTAAATAAACATTTTAATTTGATGCATATTATTTAGCATAACCAGATTGCCGTATCTTACCGTTAACACAAATAATACAACGTGAAAAAAAAGCATTATCACGTTTGTATATATGTACGATATGTTTATTTAATCAACCGGTTACGTATAACTTAACATAATTCTACGAATAATTTTATCTGCGCGGGAGTAGATGAACCTTGCATATAAATTACTTGGAGGCAACAAAAAAAGGATACCAGCAAATTTAGCTTAAAAAATCCCTTATCACGCAACGAAGAACCGTTATTGAGGCACATGCGCGTGCGCTTTCGAAACGTGAGAATCTTATCAGTTATCAGGAAAGTCGATTCTACAATAGGGAGGGAGACCGGCTAATCCTTAATTTACCTTTCGTCTCTCGTGTATCTCTTTTTATTTCTCCCTGCGGCTCGCTCGGTAACGTCATTATTATTAGTACTTTCTGTGTGTCCTAGAAAATTGCGATTTCACCGCGAGCTGCGGGTTAAATGTCGCGAAAACCTGCTTTTATCACCTCGATTTCTTGACTTTCATGTTTAACTCTTAACAGCTATAATTTTGTAACTATATAAAAATCACAGATACTATCCTTTCGCACGTAATAAAATATTACAATGAACAAATTTGTTTTGACATGTTATTGCTTTCCTGTACAATGTACTTATTTGTATATTACAAGTCTATATTATGTTTAATTATAATAGCTTAATGTTAAAAAGAATTAATTTACGTAATTTTACCAATCTTTTAATTTTTATGAAATAATTGTTTGGAAAAACCTGAGTCTAAATTTTATAATTCTATTAATTTTATAGTTACGGATAAAATGACATTTTTTTATATATATGCCCATTTATACATAACCAAGTGAATTGTTAATACAATAACATTATTATTAATCCGAGAGCATTTGATATTCTGTTAGTGTTGTACAGTACTTTTCTATTTTTTACACTATCTAAATTTTACAGTATTATAATAATATACAGTTTTTTAGTTATTATGAGCGAGAGTTAAGTTCTTATTAAAATATACACTGCACTGAATAATTTTTCTAAATATCAAAATAGATGAAATATAGTTTAGAATAAAATTTAAATTTACCGCTTTCGAGTGAACACCAAGCGACGATAAAATCCGCGTTGTTTGCCAGTGGTTTGCTCGTGGTATTACTGTGCACTAGCCGCACGAGAAGTCGGCGGAGTCAGCGATCGCGGACTGAATCTCGAAACTCCGCGCGTATATGCCACCAGTTCGTTCACCGATCGCCGCGGCATCTGTTCGAAGATATAGGTACTGTAACATTAGAGCTTCATTTTTTTCGGATACCATTCTTTATTTACTTTTATGAAGTTATCATCTATCTAGTTTGTGCCTTTTTTAATATCATAAGAACATTAATCTATGTGACGAAGTTGCCTATTTTGTAAATGAATCGATATCGTTCAATAGTTACATTTACGAAATATTTTTACACGTGTTGTAAAATATATTAATTTACATTTGTTTTACTATAATATACATTTGAAACTTATAAATTAACAAAGTTTCGATGAATCATTAAAATTTGTCGCTTCGAGTAAAATTTATAAAGTCATGAATTATTCAATTTTACCGGTTTGTAACAAAAATTAAGTATTAATTTTTAACACTTCTCAAAGTTACATATAGTACATTAAGCGTACATTTACCGCATGCGATCAATAAATAAAAATAACATAAACTTGAAATTTTTCTTTCACTTTTATATGATTAATTTGTATTTGATCTTTAATTTAATTATATTTGAACATTTAATATATAAAGTTATTGTACTTTAATACATAATCCAGTATAGAAAGATTTATTTTTTACTGTGATAATGAAGAAATAGGAAATGATCCTGATGCGTGAAAGGAAAGGCTTAAAACGTTTTCGTCCTCACGGCATATTTCCCTGAGCATGATACGAATAAATTACATCGGGAACCCTTCGTGAGTCATGTGGAATGTGTCAATAATAAATATAATTTTGATGTAAAGAATAGATGATATTCTGCTTATCATTCACTAGACAATTTAAAAATGTATAAATATAATATCATTAGTAATTAAAACGTTTTAAACTGACTTTACATTTTCCGTTTTTAATTTTTACTTACTTCTGTCATCATATATTTAAAGATATATTATATGTAATTTATGAAATTTATTTAAAATAGTAAAAACCTTGTATTCGGCAATTATTTGAAAAATGATAAAAAGAAACGTCTAAATGATAAAAAAAAGATCTATTATTGTAAATCATCTATAAATGTACAAATAAATTGAGCTACATTTAAATTAAAGAAATTTTATTAATTGTACCTTCTCTAGTTATACATATTTTTTAATTTAATCAAATTTTATCATTAATATTTAATACATTTAAATAGTATGTACAATAACTTTAGAATTTAAAACATATAATTTTAATATTATTTTATAACATGAGCGATAAAACAATACGTTATCATTCTACTTTACATACTATAAAAATGAACAATGTAACTCGTAGTCTCGTATACACAAACCTACATTAACTTGAAATAAATAAAAATAAAATAAAAAATTCTTAGATTGACGTACGTATGGTTCCTTTGTAGGCCACGAAGACGGGAACAGGCCGTCGATAACGAATGGAGGTCGCACCCTGTGCTGCCTCCCTTATTCCTGATTTCCGCTAAGATTTCATTATTGTCGAGCGCGCAAAGTCCAGTAGGCGTTATTGTTTATAAGTTTGAGAAACATGTCGATGTTCATAACGAAGCTGCCGACAGTGACAAAAGACCTTTTAATTTCAAGTAGGTAGTAATATTCCTAGTTATATATTCAATAAATTGCTTTGTCTCGAACACTTTTTTATATTAAAAATAAAACAAGTCTTTGCATAAAAAAATTTTAATTTTATTTTTAAATTAATTTAAATTGGAACCTTCTCATCTTAACTACATTTAATATCTGTCTCTATAACTTCTAAAATTAAATCACATTTAATTATAAAGAAATACCACCGTCAACTATTCACGTTTTATATAAAGTATACTATTCTTATAAAATGTCATCTTTGAGACTTGAAAGATGCAATAACCTCGATTTAAAATTTATAGTTCTATAAGTATGTGACATATTTAGTAAACAAAACAAAATGTATAATAAATCATTTTTTAAAAAAAACCTTTTTCATTGGAAACATTTGTTTTAAAACTATCGTAAACTATCGTATCCTCAGGAAATAGGCGACATCAAATGCATTGTAATAAAGTAAAACAAGGTGCAAGAAAATGAAGAAGTAAATTATGGTGACCATTGTCTCCAAAGAGAAACCGAGAAATCGAAAATGAATAAGGAAATAACTGTAATTATGAAAACATAAGAAACAGAAACAGTGTAACATAAACTTCCTTGTTTCAATTTGCATTCTTTCCTGATATTTTATGAGAAATACTGATGGAATATGCTAAAGTGTTTTATTCGTAAATTTAAATATAATAATTGTTATCTCAATTATAAATATGCCTAAACAAAACTATGTTGCATTTAAACTATAAATTAAATATTACAAGAAACGTCTAAAGCTAACTGATTCATACAGAAAATATTAAATACTTTATTTTTACTTCTATACTTTTAGAAAGTAAAAACATTCAAAGAAATTTTTAAAATTTTAAAGTTTCATCTATCATAACATATTTTTACACAGCTATGATTTGACAATTTTTAACTTTATTTTTTTATACGTCAAGTATACTTTCATTTATATTTTTAAAAAAGAAAATTTTTTGCTGCTATTTATAAGAGTTTTTTTATTAATGTAGATCAATAATTGTACATAAATAAGTTAAATTATGCTAATTACAAAAATAATTAAACTAATATAAATCGCAACTTACAAATCAGTAAATTGACTTTAATTCTAATGCAAATTCCTGCAACTTACCATCCATCTAACGCGACTAGTGTTCCATCTATTGGGTATACTGTGAACCGTGTAGTACTCTTCAATCGGTCATTATATTTTCATGTATACACTGTTTTATGAAAATATATTTAAAAACAACATAATATCAAAAAGCAGTATAGTTACATAATTTTAAACTATTGTCAGGAGTATAGAATTAGTATATTCATCACTCTTTAAGCAAACAAATTTTGGGAATCTGTTTTACCATCTTCGATGAAAGCATTCAACGTGTACAATTTTAAAATCCATCAACTGTGTATTGTAAAGAATAATGAACAAATTATTTTTACGACAAATTAAGTAATTGTAATACATTATTTTATATAATTATGATGGTAACGTCTGGTAATTCAGATTTACTGAGGGAAAAAACTACAGACACGTATCTTTAGTAGAAAGAAAAGCATTTATAAAACGTTTTTTAGTACAAAACTAGTCGTTTGATTAAAAAGCCAAAAATAGTTTCTCCATTTTTTCATCCAAAAAGCTAATCTCAAAAAGCTTTTTTATACTATTGGGGTATTATTTTAGATTAGCAATAACATTAATATGTTATAGACTAACAAAAAGTACAAATTGATAACTTTTAATAAAAGTTCAGACTTATTTATTCAAAAGTATGTCTATCAAAACCTTATTACAATAGAAAACCTAGATTCGCCAACCTATATAACATTAAATTATTTTTACTGCACGATAAAATCTTCAAGATTTGTCAGAACATCAACGTACATTCGTAATGTAAATAACTAATATATCCCTCACCTCTAAAACAAATGTTTAGAGAAGAAGTTACACCTTTAGAACGAAAACATATATTTGAGATCCAGCACAGTAATTTCTATTAACATTAATAAATTATAAAAATGAAAAATCTATGATAAATACAAAAATATGTAACGTTATCGAGTTTATGTAAGCAGCAAGAAGACGGTGCAACAACTTTTCACTTGGCCTTTGGATCATCTTTCACTTTCTTGTACCTCTGCGACGATTCTTCCATTGAGTCTAACCAAAGTTTAAGATCTTTGCTGATCTCAGGCTTGACCACACCCGGTTCAACTTTCTGTATGATTTCGGGTACAGGGACCTTGAGACCCGTGACACTTTGTTTGCTTAATACGACTGCTCGTACAAAGTTATCCGAGAGACTTATAAATTCGTGTTCAAGATAAAAGTTTCTGTCATCCCAGTAGATAAGCTGAAAAATATTTATAGAAGTTCTTTACTATATACTAGCATATTTAGCGTTTTCTTGCTAAAAGTTTCCTAAGAATTTTTTGTTATTGTTAATGTATTCTCTTTAAATTTATCTGACTTTCAGTATTCGTTTCTAACATTAATTGGGTCTCGTAATTGAATAAAATCTTGATTTCATTTCAATAATACGTTTCTCACAATTATGTGTATAACTACCGATATTCTGCTACCAAACAGTGATAATTACAATTGTCATATTACTTAATGTACATTTATATATAATTGTTGACAATTTATTTTTAAATTTATTTTTACACTCAGTTAACGTAAATACTTTTTTATTATACGTGTATTTTTAATATTTAAGACTTAACAAGTATACTTTTTTTTACTATTATATTTGTGTACCTATTACTATACGCTATAGTAGATATCTGACGATTTTAACGTTTTTGTATGCCAAAAGATGGCCAAGTGTCATAAAATACCGAATAAATGCCCAATCAATGCCAAAGTTAGAGTTTTGTTTAACCTTTACTTTACATGTTAAATTTTTACTATAAAATATAGAAAATATACTAAAAAATTTCACTCTCTGAAAGTTTCTCGACCGGCAGAATTAAACAAAACAAGTTTACCTGAGTAGTAACTTTATATGGAGTGAAAATGGGAATAGCACGACGATATCGTGTGGAAGAAGCGCCTTGCACAGCTCCGCCACCTCTTTTCGCAATTTCACCATAGATACCAGACCGATCGTAATAATGGAATCGTGCGAAATCCAATTCACGTAAGTACCTTGCGTTGTTCATGTGTTTCAGAAATATATCGACGTCCATGCTCAAGCACACACCTGAAATATCGTGGATTATATTATAATATATATACTATTACAATGTTATGTATATTATAAGTATGAAGAAGAAAATATAATAACAAGAAATTAACTACATTTTAGAACACAATATATAAAAAATAGTATAAAAAATACAAGTATAAAAAATTAAATATGAAAAGGTAATTATAGTTTTTTTATGCCCCGGTAAATAGGCAGTAGTCGTCATGTGTTGCGAGATAATTATGATTCTAAGGCAACACTGCAGTATATTAAGAATATGTCAAACCTTACAAATGCGTATTCTTTGAATCTCTTATGAATGAAAGAAATGTTTGTTGAAAAATTTTTAATTTATAAGTTGTATGGAATAAATGTCCCAAAAAATTGCTATTAATGATATGTTGGATTCAGAAAATGGTCATTTGTTATATTTTTTTATAAAAACCGAATGAAATGTTGCAAGAATTCTGAACCTCAGGCCTTCAGGCATGTTTTAAACAATATATCTAAATTTTTCCAGATTTTAAAAAAGATAATTTAATTACGATTTTTGGCTAAATATTACCGACCATAAAATGTTTATTCAATTATTATTAACAAAAATAATTTTTACTCAAAAAATTAAACACGTCTGGCTCTCTCTTTTGATCTAAGCTATCCGTATGAATTTTTTAAATTTTTAGTTCAATATTTTCGACAAAATTTTTGGATTAAAACGTGTAGATTCCTGTAATTTGGCTCCGATATTACCTCACGATTCGTCTTAAATTGTCAATCTATCAGGGTCTTCGATGTGATTGAAACTATACTAATGATTTGATTAGATTTTTTATCTAATATTTTAAGCATAATAATGCGTGCAGGGTTAAAAGTGTAAATCCCTGCAAATATCTTCTACTAAAGATTAAAATATTTTTTCAAATCATGAACAATACATTGTAAGTAAACATAAAGAAATTAAATATTTGATTCTAACCTAAATAAATTACAAAACTTTCGTATAATATAAAACTTATTTCCAAATATTCTAATGAGTATGTTTAAAATTTAACTTGCTGATTTCTTCTTTCATGCAACGTCATGCTATTTAAACGACAAAGTTCACCAAGCCAAAATCATTAGCATGGCTAAAAGAAAAGAAGTCACAGTCTGTGTACAATTAAATTTTTTAACAAAGTATATTTATACAAAATGCTTTTAAACTAAGTATAACAGCTTATAAATATTTATTTCTTTCGAATAATACAATAATTAATACACACGTATGATCACGTTGAACTAAATAAAAAAAATTGTTCAAACTTTCCACTGGATGCAGGTATTTTAATATTTCTATCACAACAAATAATTAAATCTTTATTCCAAGGCAATCGAGGATCTTATGGAGAGATTTACAGTTATGCGTGAAGCGATGTACAGGTTCTATAGCTAATATTTCTATCGGAATCGGAAGGATTGCCTACATGTACGCATGAATGTTATAGCATATGCATAAATAATACTTTCATTTCTTCAATTTAATTTTCATAGTTAAGTAAAAAGGTTTGTTAATGTTTATAAAATTATTCATTAAATTATATTACGAAGAATTTAATAGAACATATAAGTATAAGTACATATGTGAATGTTAATAATTGGATTAAATACACATAAACTCATAATTACAATGTTGCATTTTTTATCAAAACACATATATAAATTAATTAATCTCATTGTATTATATTGTGCACAATAACGTTGTATTTATTAATAAAATAAACTTAATAGCAATTAATTTGTATTAAGAAAGAACAATAGAGACGATGTAAATATCAGTTACAGTACCTATTAGCAAATAAGACTATAGTATTTACTACTATTTACTTACTACTTATTAATTATAACAGAATCCATTGTACGCGCGTACAATTAAAAATAATTAATTGATAATGACCCGTAGGAGAAAAACCATGTAATGATGTACTACGAGTTTTTTGAGGTTAGACCTTGAAGTCAAGGATCGCATTCGCGAAATGATAAACACATAGAGATAGACTAAAGTAGAAAAAAAAATAAAGAATTACATTCACTTAATTGTGAGACAATTAATACAGATAGTTTCAAACGGTAAATAAATCAAATGCACAATAAAATATATGAAAAAAATTAAGTATATTGTATGCTACGTATTTAATTATTAAATTACATTAAACATACCATAAATAGTAGTCTTCTCAAAAATTTTCTTCTTCTTTTGAAATAGTCTCCCATAGCCGATTGTAAAGGCTATCCTCAGGAAATAGTTGACATCAAATAATACGTAAAGAATCGCAATACACGCAAGGCTAAAGTAACTAATCATTTTTGTTTGGCCGGTATATACTGTAGATATTAAATAAATATAGATTGAAATCTAAAACAAAATTAAATAATAAGTAATAGAAAGGCAAAAGCGAGTCTCTGGTTTCCCTCACGGTCAGCCGAAGACTGGCCTGCGATGGAATTTTAGCCGAACCGGTAAAAGTACCAGTTACACTCGCACGGCGCAGTTACACCGGTCAGCTGGTGTGAGGACGTGTGTATAATGATTGCCAGGTTGTGTAAGATGCGTATATCTCGAAGAAAACAGCGGGATTTTTAAATTACAATTTTGCTAAGTATTTTATATTTAATTATTTATTAACATGAAATTATCGATTAATCGACTGTTTAATTATTGCAATTGAAAAAATTGCAGAAAAATAGTTTAAAATAGCATTATCTACATTATAAAAAGTCATAGGTAATGTAAAGTTATTACGTAGTTAGAAACATAAATTGATGTAATGAAATTAATCTAAAAAATGTTATTAAAATTTTTATTTTAATAAATGTTTTCTATTGCAATGTATGTAAATAACTATGACTAAAGTAAACTGAATGGAACATTAAAATAATTAATCGTCTCTTTGCGCCTTTAAATATTTCATATTATATTATTATTACATTTAAATAATTCATGCTTCACGAATAATTAAAAAAACAAAAGAATTTGCTGATTGCTGATTCAATAAGTGCACTAATAAAAAAGTTAAACGAAAAAGCAGTGAACAAAGAATAAGTGACCTCTTGAAAATTGCTATAAAACGATTTATATAAATTAGCTGAATCATCCGCGCGCGGTTTTGTTATGTGGTTTTCCAAAGTTTATAGTCTCAGTTCGATTAAAACGCAAACAATTTTTTTATTGCTACATTTATTTAAAAGGAATGACACGTAAAAAAGAGACTATAAGTACATTAATGGATTTTTTTTTAATTTTAAATGAAATTAAGTATAGAATGTATGTAATATATAAATTATTATAAAATATTATACGCCGACATTTATACAACAATTAAAAAAATTAAAATGTACTTAATTAATAAACATTGCCTGTTAGTAAATAGCCATTAGGAACAATAAAAATTCACAAAACATTATGCATAAGCATATATTTACAGATACAATAACGTATTCTCTATAAGCGACATATTCGCATACAAAATTCTTTTACATTATAGACGTAACGTGTAATTTTTAGTATTCACAGCAAAGGTAAATAACCTGTTTAAATCTTGTTTCCATTACATCATAATGTAATATTTATAATTAATTATAACACAGTATATTTGGAGTATCATTATAGAATAATGAATATAACCAGTGTTGAATATGAAAAAATACTTTACAGTTTTGTTTTCATTGAGTAATAGACTATATGTTTCGCATATTTTCTATAAGGCCTAAGGAAACTTATGAAAAAAAGATTTTTTTATGTTATTTCACTGCATTTTTATATTTTTTAATAACTTTGAAATAATAATATAAATTTATATTAAAGTATTGTAACGGTGTCAAACAGTAATAATTGTAGATGTATGAGATTAATCAGGATATTAGAAAATTTTAATGAAGTCTCCGTTTAAGTACTTTGTGATTCACTTGTATATTTCTCATTCCTCCCTTTACTTTTTATACAATTTAGAGACGCAACTCGTAGTCTTTGGCTGAATATGGCCCGAGCTTAGTATTATCTGAGTGCCAAGTCCCTTCACATGTATCGTGTTTAAATATTTTGTTGATAAATATATTTTTATATTTATATCGGATACAATTAGCTACTTTCATTTAATTTGTTTACGTTATTTAGGCTCCAAGTTTAGTGTTAATTCAGGTTTCTCCAATGCAACCAAAGCTGACTTTCAATGTCCATATTGGTAATTATAGTCTTTTATTTTAGATAAACTTGACACTCAAAAGTTACGGTTTTGATTATTTTGTGATTGTATGATACTTTTTATAATGCCGTTAATTTTTAGTAATCATGTATTTACTAAATATTAACGAATTGAAGTATGTATATAAATTTATAATATCTTTTATGGCTATATTATTACATTTAAGGAAATGATTTTCTTTTCATATATCGCAATAATCACAAAATAATCTTAATAACATCGTAAGCTCGAACGATTATACGATTATTAAATTATAATAAAATTATATATTGCGCATTTTTACATGTAAAAAATGTTGACCCACGCACACGTCATGTTTATAAAATATAATAAATCTTTTTAAGTACAAAGAGATCTTATGTAACAATAAGAATGTAAAAGCACTTAAATCAAGTGCAGCAAAGTACAAACTTTTCGCGAATAATCAACTGTTTATGACCATTTCGTAAAGTAGAAAGTTTTTAGTTCTCCCATTTTCTTCCAGCTATGATCTTCATTACCCTGAATCATTGAAAAGCCTAATTTATTCAAGCATTAGAAAAGAGAATAACATCATCGACGATTGCATCACTTCAGATTTTAACAACCGTTTAGCGAATAATCGCTCACTTTACAACAATTTTTTTTATAACCGTCTAGAATACATTCATCAACGTAACTTAAATTTCATACAATTTTCAACATTCACAAAATACTTATTTATCTGTTTCGTTTTTCTTCTCGCACATCGTATTCTATCTATCTAAGGTAAATACAATGGAACACTTTGTTTTATGTAATATTATAAACGCAAAATTTCCTATATTTTTCGTGCAATTTTATATAGGCAATCCATTGAATCTTATTGATTGTCTCGCACATTGAAAAACGATTAACGTATATGTATATATGTAATGGACCATTTTGTTCCGAGGTATATCTTTCTCGATCACTATAGAGTAAAACTCCTTCTAATTCATTTGTGTAAGTACATGTCGTAAAATAAGAAGACGGAATAGTGATGGCTTGTCGCTTCACCTGTGATTCAGTCAAACAAACCTATTAATAATAAATAAATACATGCACGATATAATACCTGCATCGTCAAAGTATAATTGATTACCACTGAAATTGTACACTAAATATTATTTAAATAAATATTTGATCAGTTATTCCTACGTCATCTTAACAAAAATTTACATAAACGAATTACTTTATATTATAAGTACAGTTAAATTCAAGATTAGCATTTTAATTATTAACATGTCTATTGTACGAAAATTATTTTTTGATTTTTTAATTACAATTAATCCATTGATATATCTTTTCTTATTTTTATACCGATTTCGATGCTTTGATGTAAACAGTGGAACGCAATAAAAGAAGATAACTAATTATTAAAGTGTCCTAACTGTGTAAACTTAAAATTATTTATTTAGATACTAATTGCACGATACACGGATATAGAAATTATGCATCGAGTTACTATAAGTGAAAAGCTATATTCACTTTTATATTTCGTCGACTTGTGCATTGGTTATAAACGAAAGGTATGCGTATGTACTTTATGTAAGGTGTCTCATTTCTACACACTGTAATGCGATAAATTTAACAAATTAGATTTTCTCTTAAAATAAACATTTAAGAAATACTGATTTTCGCTGATAATAATTTAACATACCTAGTTTTATTTATATGTAAAATAAACGGCTGATACCGTATAATTTTACGTGAAATTATTTCTTTCAAGAGATGTTATAAATAGAGAACAAACCATCACATAATTACGAAAAATGAAGAGAAAATTAATGCTTGACAGTACTTTTGCTTATTATTAATCTTAATTAAGCCACACTTTAGATACATTACAAATTAGGAAATTAAAAAGTCCCTATATTTTAAAGTCAAAATAGTCATTAGCGTCTGTTTTAATAAGTATTGCTTCAAAAATAAGGAAAGAAAAAGTATTTTTTAACAATTTGCATATTGAAATTAGTTGAGAATTCTAAGAATATATTGAAGGCAGCAATATAATTACATGTTCTTATAATTTGATTTTTAATAAAAGAATTTCGACAAAAATCAAAATTCTATACTTTGTACCACAGAATTGTTAAATATATACCCCATTACCCTAATAAATAATCAACATTTTAGAATAAAATGTTTTCACTGTACATTTAACTTGAAACGAGTAAGAAATGTTGTTAAATTACAGTTAGATGACACCTTAAAAGTTGTTTTTACTATAAATTTACGATTATCTATATATACATCGCGCAAAAGCGTACGACGCTCACGCATAACAAATAGTAAAAAAGAAAAAGTCTGTACACTAAAAAATATTAAAATGTAATCGGTAAACCTTCCGAATTTCGGAAAAAATAAAAGGACACGTAGAAGAATCCATTATAACAAAGAGACTAAATCGACAGGTCCGTGAGAAGCGAGCCAACTATAGATTGAAGGAAGCGGGTATAGGTTTAAACGATAGTCGTCTCATAAATCGACTGATCGTTTGGAACAGGAGTAGTTGCGGTCGCCGTCGAAGCAACGCTGTTCTCCGTGTGTCAGCAATGCATCGTGACGGTTTGAGGAGGCGGGGGTGGCTGCAAACGTAAATTCGCTGAGGAAATGTCGTTGCTTTCGAGCCACCTAGCTACCTCTGCTGGCATTTCTGGCCTTACATGCGGCACCTGCGGAGCAATTTTTAATTACACTTTAATTGCAATTGTTGAAATTTTTTAATTTTAAAATATTTACATTTAAAACGTGAACGGTCTTTGATTATTAAGGTATTCCGAGGAATAAGAATTATCAAAGAAATGATAAAATCGTATATACACTACGCGAAAGAATTTCAAATGTATAATTAAATGCTAAACTTGCTAATCTCGCTATGATATAATAATTAAATAAATTAAAAAGTGAACATTGACAACTAAACTCATTCCAATTACTATCTTGGTATACGTGCAATCATTTTAAAACTTTCGCTGCTTCGAACGAAACGTTTTAATTTCTTTATTTTTATGTCTCTATGTTTAAAAAAAAAGCATCAACATTATGTAAACTAACCACGTAACTCGAAGAAATTTTAATCAATAGAAGCAAAATCAATGTTTTTACACACTATGCATAATATTACCATGAATCCATTATTATTTAAAATGTATATATGTGCACTTAAATATATTATTAAAATACTTGAATGTAATATAATATAATTTCAATTAAATTATTGCATTTGCGATCGAATATATATATACAATTAAATTAAATGATACTCTGCGTATCGTAACTAGGATATAATTATTTATGTGGTTTCCAAAATAATCGATTTATTTACAAAAAGAAAAACATTAACATTATTCCTATTAACATAATGAATATTATCAGCAGAACTATTACACGTTATACGTATAATTTCGAATAAAAGCTGAATATATTTAGAAAGTTTAAAATTTCTATATTATCGAAACTAGAATCTGTAACGCGATGATTTGTATGAAAATTTACTGAACAGTGATATAGCAGGTAACATCGTTATTACATACAATGGACTCAAAAGACTCTGATTTATGATGCGCTCTGTAAGATTCAAAATTCAACATATTCATCGTATGTAATAGAGGTAATAGAGCGATCGACCGCGCGAATGGAACAAAGAAAGGTTCTAAGGGAAGAATAATAAAACAAAATCGTGAATACATATTTTCTTGCGAATTACCGAGCGTATAATTATAACCCGTCAAATTATATTATATTTATAAGTTTATGAATAAGCTAACAAGATGTTGAATAAAATTTCGTCTTCGAATTAACACGAGCTACTTTAAAATATAAATAGTTTACATTTTAACTTGAAAGAAAATCCTGTGATAACAATTATAACAAAAAAACTAGGATATAGTAACAATAAATTGTTGTAACAAAAAGTTGGATGCAGTTGTTACTATTATTGCACGCAATGGAAGCATATATCTGTATACCTACGCGTATCCTAATCGAGCTACCACGACATTGAAAGACCCATTCGGTTTACGACTATTAGAAAAGAAAAAAAAGGTATAAGAATTTAATTACAAGAAAATCGAGAGTCTCTTAGGAGCGATATCCCAAATCTATTACGTGATTCAGGAACATTTTCGATTTCCAGGTTGGAAGTAATGCCCCGGGGCAATTTACAATGCAAATCGAGGAGAGTGAGAAAGACAAATCGGGAAGGTCGTCGCTCATTATTCCACGTTCATACCTGCGTGACGCCAGCCTCCACGCTCCCGTTCTGCTTGACTCCGCGATCGATAAGGACGCCCATCACAGCCTCGGCACTGCAGTCGAGTAGACGTTGCCGACATATCGCGATCGCTCGCACGAAGCCGTCCGATGGAGTCACGAATCGGTGCTCCATGAAGATCGTCTTCTCGTCCCAGTAGATTATCTAGTTTTTTTTTCACCAACAATTGAAATATTAGAGCTTTATATCGATTTTCCATTAGTTCCTTCAATCTAACGTATATACAACAGTATAGAATGAAGTATCATTCAAATTTGTTTTTGTTTGAGTATACACACATCTTATATACGTATAGATAGTTATAGATTATAAAGTTAAATTTTATGTATTGTAATGTCAAGGTTTCGCCGATAGATTTTATGGACGTCTGTCTATGTCATAAATAACAGACCATCACAAAAAAGATATAATATGTTAATTTAAATTTATTTTAAACGATTATATACACCAGATCGGTGATTCGATCGTATAGGATAATTCCTTTTTCCCAAATTAGAAAGTGATTTGCAACCGCTAATGATATATGAAATCCAAGGTGTTTAAAGAACGTCGATCTTATAGTATTTCACTGTACACTTAAATGGAAAATTACTGTAGTTACAAAAACGTAAAATTGTATAATTTGAAAAATTTATGTACCAGTTACTGATTTATATTGTTTGATAAGACATTATTTCAATGTTGCGTGGATTTTAAGTAGTAACAGTTTGTTTTTATAAGGCGGAAACTGCATCGCGTATCTGAACTATAAAAACTAACTTGCTTTTAATACGTCTTTTTTGTAATACTACTTTTAAATCATACATTTTTATAGCGACAAAAGCGAAAATAGAAGATTTTATATTTATAGATCATTAATGCGTTAATAATGGTGTCTATTAATAGCTAAGTTATTTTTTTAAATTATTTGTTTAATCTAAGCAATTTACAATAATTATTATAAGATATATAAAAGTGCACTGCATAAAACCAAACTCTTTTACAAATCTAAATTGTTTGAAACTTTTCAATTGAACAAATTACATCTAGATCTAATTATTTAAAATCTAATTGGAATGTCACTGTTGATACTCCAACATTTCAAATTTAATGCAAATTATATAAACCCGTGATCTAGTTTCACATAAAAAAATGTTTGATTGCTGAATTAAAACTAGGTTTATTTATATAATTTCAAGTCTAGAGTGATTAGTAAAGGAATGAAAGCTCAATTTAAAAGCCCCCTCCCCATTTAAAATAATATGTCTAAAAATAGAATGGCTAAGAAAACACAGGAGAGAATTAAGTGAAAGACTCACCTTCGAAGTTATCTTGAAAACGGAGAGAGGCTTAAGGAACCTGCGGTAACGTATCGTTGCTGCACCTTGTACTACACCTGAACCCTGCGAGCAGATCTCGCGATAAAGATTCGTACGTTCGTAGAAATCCGCTCGGGCAAAGTCAAGTTCCCTCAAGTAGCGTGCGTTATTCATGTGGTATAAAAGCCAGTCTATGTCGGTCGTCGTGCAAAGACCTGTAAACAATTATTTCCTTATAATATTTTTTTATGCAAATTACTAATTAACGTAACATTTTAACTTTTATTATTATTATTATTATTCGACACAAATTAATAACATGTAATTTTTACGAAGTAAAATAAAATTTCAATTTAAATAACATTTCGGATGATTGATGCGTCCTACACAAAAGAGTTTTCTTTTTTTTAATTAAAGTAGGTAAACAAGCTAATAAAGTTCTTTGTTACTAACTGCTAAGCTACTGTAAGCTTCTCGGCTATTTTTCCCAAGGCTGATCGAGCGAAACTTATAATGGGACAATTAATTTAATGAAATCCCTTATTGGTACACCGTACATTTTATTTACCGCAATAATAATATCGATTATTTTTAATAAATAATGTATCTATCAGTAAATAATATTTATTTATATTTTGAACTAAATTATATACCAGCGAGTATTTTTACAAGAATAAAGTCAGAATTCGTAGAAATTTAATAAAGCTGATATACGATAAAGATTCGCTAAAATTTACTCGTCCGAATAGATCCGGATGAAAGATTAACAAATCGGATTGGTGAGCGCATTAATTTCTGGCCAGTTTGCATTTTTATTATGGCCGGAAATGTGAACGTAGAGATGAAAAAAATGGTTGTTATATAATACTCGAAAGGATATAAAGCATATAAAATTAAAAAATGTATTTCGTGAGCATCCAATTTTATTTGTTGTCATAAAAAACTTATATGGAAGATTATTATATAACACAGTAATAACAAAATTCTATAAATTAGCCCATTAAAATTGAAATTTTTAAATATCTTGCTAAGGGATGGCCGGGAATCAATAAATTGCTCTCGGGGCGAGTCCGAGAGTCGCTCAGCTGTTTCACGCGGCCGGCGGCCTATGTCAAGGTCGCAAGTATTGGAGTTCGCCAGTATGTATACGGATTCCCGGATTTTCGTGATTTCGACCCGTCTCATTGCGTCAGTCGAACTACCGTGTAAGCCCGAGCTTACCCATTACAGGAATGTATTCCACAATTTTCTGATGAAAGTTTTATTTAACAATATTTTTACTATCACTACTGGCAGCGCATTTTGCAACTATTATTAATTGTTCAATCATGAGAAATTCGATAAAAATAATATTATTAATTAAGTGGATTTTACGAGAAAGAGAGAGAGAGAGAGAGAGAGAGTTACGTTTTAAGTATAGGAAAGTTGTCTTAAACTATTTAATAATATTTTACTGATCGTACATATAGATCCGCCAGTATCGTTATAAATTTATGTATGAATTTGCTTTTACTCAGTATTAATATTTATTTTATAAAAGTGTATCGATTGGCTTTTACTTCCTTGCTAATATATTTCTGCAACTTCGAATAATGTTTACTTTATTTTCAACACTTAAAGAAAATATTAAATTATCGTGTATAAATCTTAAAAAGATGAGCACTTCCTTAATGATAAGTAATTAATTAATAATATTTTCAGTAACCCAATTCACGTATGAATTTAAATCAAATTTTATATTACTGAAAAGCATTTACTTAAATGTACAATTATAGTAGCCAGAAATCTTCACCAATTTCTAGCCAGTACATAGATAAATGTAAGGAGAATCACGTTTAATTGTTAGTATTCTATAAATTAATATTTTGAATTTAAAAAAAATCATTGGACCTGTATTCGTAAAGTTATCTTTATTAATTGTTAAAAAAATTGTTAAAATTATTTAAACATTGTTTTGATTGTATTTGTACATAAATCAACTAAAATTGTTTCGATTTAATTAACACGTTGACCAGTAAAACTAGACAATTTTCTACCAGGGAAATGTATCAACGAAAACAGTGTGCATTTATCTATTTTCATTGTAATTTCCTTATCTATAGATTATACACGCTACTAGCCAATCTGTAATATGCGAAAAATTCAAATTTAATTAAGCAATAAATTGAAACTAATTTAACTGAAAACGAAATCAGCTTACTTATACACATACGTGCTTGTGTAATACAATAAATTCGCATTACATGATATTATCAGCGCTGTAACATTTTTCACCATATTGCATCACACCTGCACTTACATATTTGCAAATTCATATCTTTATACCCACATTTACTATAAACAATTAGAAAATAGTAATTTTTATTCCAGGGAAATAATAAGAACAACAATTAATTATTGACTGGACGTTGTAAAAATTGAACATTTTGAGGTTCGCTGAAACCAATTTTCTGAAACCGCTTTAACCAATAAAGGACCTATTGATCATTACTGATCAAATGGCAAATTTTTAAG
Organism: Theocolax elegans; assembly: GCA_026168455.1. Lineage (NCBI taxonomy): Eukaryota > Metazoa > Arthropoda > Insecta > Hymenoptera > Cerocephalidae > Theocolax > Theocolax elegans. The sequence goes on along the minus strand of CM047426.1, from coordinate 77,696,508 downwards.
TAAAAAAGTTTTGCAAATGCTTTGATTTCTACTAGAGACTTTTTGAATTCTAAAATACATTAATTCAATGTTCTCTGAAGGTTGAAAAACTGATTCACAAAAATTATAATAAAAATTAAATAAAATTATTTAATTTCTGATTTCTATTGTATTCATGATTAATTTCGTACACGTTAAAAACATAAATTGAATTCATTAAAATTCTCAAGAAATTGTTCGTTTATATAATCGCACGGTGCATTTTAATGATACGGAAATTTAAAGATGTCACTTTTGTAACTCGATTTCGCCAACTATATAGAATATTCTAGATTATAATTACAATGCAGTGTGCGCATTGAACATGTAAATGTATATTGCATTAGTAAAGTATCTCTATATCTCTGGATTTGATCTTGGTAATAAAATTTAATTATAGAACTCAGAAATATTGATAAAATGATAAAATGATATCGATTGCCAAATAAGAAAGTAAAGTATCTTATTCGATAGAACTCGTTCTCATTGATTAATTATGTATGTTAAAATGAATCTACTAGAGGATTTTTCAGCAAATCAAACAAAAAATACTCACAATGAATTGAGATTTGAATTTATTGATAAAATAGATTGCTTCTTTACTCGAATTACATTATAAGTACGATGGATTATTTTATAGGTATATACTGCGATTGAGCAGTAATATCGTAATCAGTTCTTTGACAAACTATAGTATAGTTTATTCGTTTGAGTCCTAATTTGTGATTTATTAATAATGCAGATAATTCAATTGATTTTTGGAATTTCATTAAAATTAGGTATAGAATAATATTCTATATATTTTAAGAAATTAATAAGAAAATTTGATTAGGTATTTTATTATCAAAACACGCGATCAAACAACGGGCGTTATAAAAAGATACGCCAACGGATCAATCATAAATTATGCAATATTCATTTTAGATAGTTCAACAATTTTCTTGAAGCATGCATTGCAGTAGCTATCTACAGGTTTTATGATTGATTATAATTTCACGACGTCACTTATCATCGTATACGGTAGTTCCTTCATTACAATCAATGTAAATTTATTTTTTCTCAAAATCTATTTTTCATTATTTTCATATAAAACGATGGGTACAATTTAATTTAAAATATTAGTTTAAATGAAAGTGAGTAATGTAGAAATAAACCATTGTTAAAACGGGTGTGTAAAATTGTTAAAAGCTTTCAAATTAGGGATGTAATCAATGTCATACTAAATTATAGATGATGAATATATATTTAAGAAAACATTCTTCTGTGTATGTAAGGAACAGAAAAAAGAAGGACTTGGGAAAACCTTACAATATTTTTACTCCAGGGTGAGGGGTGTAAAAGAATTTTGCAAGAAAAACGTATGTGATTTATAGACGGTTCCTTATCGATCTACTTATATGGTATGTTCAATTTTCATACTCTCATCGTTTGAAAAAAAAAACTCAATCTTTCGACGAAAATAGCAAAGTATCGACGCGAATGCTTCTCATCTCTGTCTATTAATACGCGTATATATATGCGTCGAGAGTGAAAACATTCACCAACACTACAGCGATATACGCGTGTGTGAAACTGGACGGCGCGTCGATGCATTATTTCGCCGCATTGCATCGAAGGCCATCTCCAAGAGTCAGAACAGTGTTGCTCTCGCTTCCCTGACCTTCTATTCGATTCCCGTCCCACTCATGCCAGTTGTTTCTCATACACAGGTGCCTGCCTTTGTGGTGTTTAAGTGGAATACTATCGTTGAACAGTATTTAAGTATTTATTAAATTCACAGGACAGTATAAAGTATTTTTTTAAATATTTCGTATCCGTAAAATGCTCTTAAAGTGAAATGTGTTATTTCATTGGTAATAAACTAGATTGAACAAACCAGAGTGTCATTGCAGTAATATAAAGTTATATTTTGTTGTAAAATAATCATTTGAAAAAATTATTTAAGTTTAAATTTTGAAATTTGTACTTAGAAATTTTTAAACAAAATCTGAAGTTCTGATTTATGAACATATACATAAAAATAGTTTTTAGAATAAATATACTACGCAACAAATGCAATAAAGAAACGTAAACTTACTGTCATCAGCCCCTGTACTTTTCTTTTGTACAAATTAATACAAATAGTAAACGATATTTTTTGTACTACGAGTGAAATTGCATTACAAAAATTATAAATAATAATAAATAAAAATGCAGTTGTATCTAATATTAAAAATGGAAAAAATCTTGTTTATTTTTGCTAGCAGCTGCTTTATAATTATTAAATAAGTATACATTAAAACAATCAAAAGATAAACATGCATTTGTACTTAATAATTTGCAATAACCTGTGATTAGGATGCAACGATTCGTGTTCTTCTCTTCCTCTAACTGTTTATTTTTTATTATATCAAACGATAAAAAATCTTTCTATCATCAATGAAATGTGAAAATTATTGCAGATTGTAACGTTTAATTTATGTTAAGCAATTGTGCAAGTTTTTGTTACACGTTTTTTCATTTACCGTTGAAAATTAATCTTGTATATTACCGTATTTCTACCGCACTAAGTTGTCATAACAGTAATAATCGTTTAAATAACACGCTCAAGTAAATATTGATTTGAATTAATGCATCGCTGATGCTAATAATATAGTCTAAAATTTTTTTAAATATATAATATATTTATATTAATTGTAAATATAACATTACTGATTATTTGATAATTATATTAAACCTTCGAGTAAAAGTATTATTTTCCTTATATATCATGAAATCAAACGACTCATGCTCGATAGTAGTCGAATGCCACGTAATTAATATAAAATATTCATTTTTTATAATAAACGGATATGTATTCTCATAAAATCGAGACACTATAACCAAAACTATTATTAACTCCAGAAAATCTTCAGACATTGTCAAGAAATTGTTGTAACACAACACTTGTTAATTTATACACTAATTTACAATATTTCAGAGTTGTATAATAAAACTATATACAACCAGATAACATAATTAAGTATATATAAGCGAATGTATATCAATAAATTCGGAGTGTATAATTTAGGATAACTCACCGTAGACCGAAGTCTCATCAAGAATATGAACGCGTTTCCTACAGAATCGCGCAAGGAATACCGTGACGAACATGCGCAAGAAGTAGTGAACTTCGAATAAAGCGTGAAGAAGCACAAGGGCTCCAAACGCCCCAACGAGTATCCAACATGCAATCATTGTCTAAAGATGTGCTTGCTTTTTTTGAGGCCCACGGATCAGTCTCCTCGGGTCCCCCGTTATGGCCTACAACAAACAATTTAACATGTACAAAGATTGTTTTTTATCTGTACGAGCATATTTAATTAGTCTCTAAACTTCGAGAATTTCAGTAATGGAAAATTTCTTCATTTTTTTTCTATCGCTCATTTTGTAATTACACGTAACAGATAAAACGATTAATTATAATAATATAAGACAAGGATAAGCAAAAATCCTTTCATTTAGAACGTAGTTTACTTATTTGTACTCCGATATGTAAAAGCAATGAGCCGACAAATGATTAGTTTCTCGTATTTTATATTTCTACACATTTCAATCTTATTCATACAATTTATATTTATGAACGAAATGGCAATATTGATGATTAACTATTTATGATTTATGTTCTGGTTTATAATGGACCATACACATATATATGTGTTCAAGCATTCTTGTATCTTGTGTTTTTGCATACAATAATAAAATGATCATAAATGTAATGCATACATTTCTTACACCACTGCGTAAAAATACTGATCATACTCTTTTGAATCTAGTTAGGCTGCGTAGACTATAGATTTTCGCTCAATTGTGGAGCAATAGCAAAATATTGATAATTTAATTATTTCACGCTAATTTACTCTTATCTATCAGTATATACATTATACTCGTTTCTTTATATAATATCTTCTTAATTTCATATAGATGAATATACTTTAATTATGCTATATATTTAGTACTATAAAAATAATTATATCAATACTATTATTCAATGAGAAACTATGAACATGATATAGATCATGATTTCTAAAATGTTGGTATAAATTTTATAATGTTGATATTTATATTTAGTCAAAGTTACAAATATATTATTTATTCACTAACGACTCATTTAAAATAATTGAGGAGTAAGATGTTGAAGGTTTTATCGAAAGTAATTATACAATTTTTTTCTAATGCTATAAAATTTTATTCGATTTTTTTTAAGATTATTAAGAATATTACGAGTGGAAGAGATTTATGAATTAAAGCTAATAATTATGCAAAAGTATACATTATATAATAAATCTTGAGAATATAAACGTATTAAATAAAGTAGAAATAATAAAAATAATATAAATACATTCTAAATAAAGAAATATTATGATTATCATTTGAGTATATTGGTTACCTCGAAATAATCAATCACAACATAAAATATAGTTAATTGAACTATGTATGGTGGTAAATTTTTTAATCTTGAAAGCATTATTTTTCGTTAAAAAGCAAAGATTTTCCTGGTATTGAATGATTTTACAATTACATGACATTGTAATACGTATAAATAATACTCACATATACAAAAGAGCTTCTGAACCTAATCAACAATCAGTCAACATCAGTTTCTTTACCCAAAAATATTCTCTATTTCAAAAAGGTCGACAATATTTTTGCTAGAGTCGTTTAAAGTGGAAGAAGATTCGGCGAGACATATCATCCCCGTCGATAAAAGACATCGGGGATTCGTGCTTCCGGTCATCGCACGTCCGAGATGAGCCAGCACCGCCTCATCAGAGATAAGAGGCCGAGGGTTGACGATCTCGAATGAAAGAGAACGCCTCGTTTGCACCTGAAAAAGGAAGCGCATACACCATTTCTCGTTAGCGGATGATGATTTTCTTTTCTTCAAGGGCTACTTCTTTTTTATCTTGTCAGTCTATAGGTCAAACTCTCCGCAGGCTATTCGAGAGCTTATACAGATTTAATACTTTTTCAGGTGCCTCGTAGAAAATATCAAATTATGCGCATATTATAGTTTTTTTTCGGAATCGAGTCTATTTTTTAAAAACGTGAATATGTAACGTAAATAAGTAAATATGTAAAGATAATGAATTAGTATTATAAAATTTGAAGCATATACAATACAAATTGTTTTGAGGAACATTCATTTTTCAACAATTAGTTTTTCTGCTGTTTAATTACTATAATGAAGTCGTATCGACGAAGTAGAATAATCAATGAAGTAGTATATGTGTTGCGTTTCAATCCCTGTATACAGAAAGTCGTTATTCGAGATTTGATAGGTCAAAGGGGTAAAATATCTTTTCTGTTGCTACCAGAAAGTTATTTGTTTTCTTCGTTTCCCTAAAATTTTATTCTTACCGAGATAAAGGTTTCATTATGTTTGACGTCGATTGAGATATTGTAATTAATAACTAATTATTGTAATCGTATCTTCTGTACTATACACAATTCAAAAATTACGAGTAATATTTATTACGCTTAAAGCAATAATTAATTAAACAGAAATTAGAGATTAAACACGTCTATTATAAATGTAATTGAATTTAAAACTATCAAAGAAAAATAATTAAGAAATTATTCGTATAAAAAGTTTGCTGTTAATACTTACAAACAATACGTATTGACAAAAAATCCAATGTTAATTATTCTTTAGATTTATAAAATATTTTTAATTTTTACTTTTCTACATGTTACCTGTTGCACTGTAACATAACAAAAGAATGAAAAGAAATATATTTATATATACATTTTATTTACTTTAGTAATCAAAATATGAAATTAGTTAAAAAAATTTTTGAAATAAGAAAAAAATTAAACTAGACAATAATAAAAATTCGTAGTCTAACTTTAAGTACATTCAGATAGTATTACAAAACTTTTCAGCATACATACATATATGACGCACGTGTGTAATGTATACACATAAAAAAAATATTTACGCGTGAAAAAGTCGACTGCATAATGCAAAGTTGTACAAATGAAATGAAAGTCGTTCAAGTATTGCAGCCACGAAAAGGAAGTGGAGAATCAACGCACGTCTCAATTTTGTATTCCTGGCGTCTTCTTGGCCGAGGCGACGAAAATAGTAAAGATCAGCCGTTCTAAGTACGTAAACTTGTGAAATTCTAACTGTAGAATATGGAAGCGTTTGTTTTCCTTGACATTTTTCTCGCGGTGAAAGTGTTCAGGAGATTCTTGAAAAAAAAACTAAGAGAACTGGTCATTCAGTCGATGAGTTGATAGTTCGAATTTCGCAAAGCTCCAATGTCGGCTTTGAACATTGCAATTACTACAAATCAGAGTAAAGAGATGAAAACAAAAACAAATTTATCAACGGATGAAAATTTGTGTAGTTTTATTAGATTATTCTCATTGATTTCTGATAGTATTCACGTCTGATTTTTTGTACCATAATATTTAACATTATAATTAATTGTTTTATAAAATATTATATCTATATTATAAAATAAAAATATGTTAATCTTGTAATTAATATTAAGGGTGCACGTTCTACATATATAAATTTAAACACGCAAAAAATTATAATATAATCAATAACGCTAAAAAAAATTTATAAAATTATATTTTCTTTTGATAATGATAAACATTTAAAGAAATTCATGAATTTAATAATTATTCAACGTAAAAACTCTTAGATTAAACTATCACAAAGTACTGGATCATTCTCTTGATTTCTGTTTTATATAACTTTCTCGTACAACTCTCGTCTGTATATTAATTTCAATATTGCAAAAAGTAAGTCAACAAGGGGGAATTTTTGAAAAAGCTACGCAAACACACCCCGCCGGAAATTTGACCATCGGTAAATCGATGAAGTATTTGCAGATGACTCTAAAATCCGCTTAACAGAACGGAATTGAAATTCCTCGTACGATTGAACGATCCGTGAAAATAAGTTTTGTGTATACCTACATGCTTAAACGTATGAGAATCAGGTGTGAAAATAAACAGTGTTTCAAATAAAAGTTTTACTAGTTACAAGAAACCGACTTGTGAAACTCTTGTTAAAGTTGGATTTCTTTCAAATGGAAATTTGAGGATGTGTAGTGAATTTTGACGCTTCCGGGTGTTTAAAGAGCTAAGAAATGATTAGCTTTAATCTTATTTTCATTTTTAAATTATATATAGTCGAACTATTCTTTTGGTCAGTTGCTCTAAGTAATAGACTTTGCAGTAATTACTAGTTTTTATACTTTCTGATTTTTAGAATAAGTAATGTGTTCTTATTTCATCACTGTTGTAAATAATATGCATTATTTATTATTTTATGCGTGTATTCTTAATAGATCTATTGTGTAACATTAATGTAGCCATTATCTTTATTATACAAATTATTGTCACCTAATAAGCAACTAATAATAAAATTATTAACGTTTCCGAGTTTAAATATCATTATTACGTATTGCTCGCAGTGAAAATATTTGTTTAATTTAATCGATATGTTAATGAATTTACATTAACCTGATAAAATGACATTACGAAGATCGATAGAAATAATGATGGCTTTAAATCCTGTCGTCGCAAATCAATAAGGATTATAATAAAATACTACCTGGAGAACAGGCAGAATACAAAGTCAGGAGCAATCAGCTGACGCATGTGCGTAAGCAACCTATGATTAACAATGCACTTCCTAATACGAGTATTTTACATGGATTGATTCATAGCAATTATACGTCACACTGCATTATTTACTAACACTTCCATTGTGATCTTTCAAAACCTTAAGGAAATAGAATTATTTTTAATTACATACACACATGACGATGCTTTATTCCTACTGAATAAATATCAACTATATAATTTTCTCATGAATTACCCTCATTGATTCGAGATATTAAGCAAAAATATATAATTTATTACTCGAGTCGAATGATTTAAGAATTAATAAAACCTAAATAGTACATTTCCATGAGGTGTTATAAAGATAACAATTTTAACTATGATTTCAGAATATGTTTTGTTACGTTGATACATCTGAATCGGCATATACCGAGAAAAACTTGTGTTCAATCATTCGTAGATAATCAAATGCTCCATCGCAAAATATTCATTTTTGTTGAATACAAAAATTATTAGAATTTTTTAAATATAATATTTCAAGTTTAGAGAAAAAATTTTAAGTGTATTTCATTAACGTAAAGAAAATTCATATAGAAATAAGTTTCACTAAAAATTAATTGACGATTATTCTACACTGGATTCGAATAGGAGAAATATTTATGCGCGCAACGTCAGACAGATACATTTACGCAGAAACTCCTGCAATATACTCGCGAATCTAAAATATATAATCCGCAAAGATCAGAAAGTCAGAGATATACTTTCAAATGTAAGTCAATTGAGGACCTCCACGCGCCTGTCACCCATAAATTAACACAGTTTCACAATAAGGTATAACGTATAACATTGCAAAACATTTGCTTCCTGCCCTATATATCATCGATTCGTTACTGCAAATACACAAATTAATAAAATCTTTCTCTCTCTATGTCCACCTGGTGCGATATTTCAAACAAAATACACACTGCGATATTACGAATATTGAAAAAAAAAACGATACGTGTAACCACCGAAATCGAGAGTAAGCAAAAGTTCACTCAGCGCCGCGCCTAGAATGCGTCCAAGCCGTGCAAAAGAGCACTCGGCAATACCGGTTTTGGTTCGACTGCCTCTCACGCGATCCGGCCACATGTTTTTTTTTTCTATTATCTCCTTTAAGAGCGCATTTATTTTATCGAATTTTATACGGAGAAGAAAAAATAAGAGTATACGATGGCGATTGGATTAATCCTGCACCGTGTATTTACATTGTACATCTAAACGCGTGTCAAACATATACCCATTAGTGATCAAGTGTTCGTGAGGTTGTGCACCGTAATGAAAGGCGAATGGACCGTTGGGTTAGTTGGTCATGGGGGTAAGATAAGTCGACCCACTTGACTACGCATGGATTACGTAAAATCCATGACTGTGCAGTAACAATTACATAAAACTTCAAATTAAGCAAGAATCTGAGCCGATTATTATTAAAAGAATTCGTCTATTTTTTGTACCCGGGATTAATGCGAGTGCACTAGGATTAACGATGACCAGATTGACATTTTAAAATTGACTATCTTTAACATTTCGAATGATCGAGCATGTCGGTGAGTCTGATTTACATTTTAGTCAATCGAGTTAATACACCAAATGTACTAAATTATAATTAACTTAGATCAGAAAATATTTAACTTTTAACAAAATTGTGAACCGTTTCCTGAACAAACTCATGCAAGTATATATTATAACATTTTCTATTTTTAATGTGCATTATTCTATACTTAACAATGGAATTGCGTGATAATTTAAAATTAACATTCTAGAACTATTTTAAGCTGAATTGGCTAATCAATCATCCGATTATAATCGTTACAGAAAATAAACTGACACTTTATATCACCGCGAAATAAATTTTGGAATTTTTGAATTCTATTACCATTCTTATCTGCTTTACTTTAAATTAAGATGAAATTTATTTAAACAAACGATCAAAATATTTAGAAACCTCTACTTAAGTCTTAAAGTAGAAAAAAATATTTTACTTGTTGAAATGCATTTTATAACAATGTGAAACATATAATTTGAAAGAGGCTTGTCGTTTAAATATTACATAATTACTTATTGCTAAAATATAAATAATTACGTTCCGTCAATAATTGTGGACCAGTTTAAGTACAAGTTAAGTGACGGTCAAGTTAAAATTAAAGTCACGCAGTTTCACATAAATGTTATTTTAATTTATACATAAAAATGAGATTTAAATTGTCTATGAAAAATTATCTAAGTAGATTTAAACTATCAAACTACGTATTCCATTTCGTTTTAAAATAGTTAAATCTATTTTACTGTTGTTTCCCATCACTTTATATATATTGTAAGTTTCTTACAAAATGACAATTATTCATTGACGTAATACGGCATTTTGTAAATTTTAATAATAATTTTGAATGAATATTGTTGACGCAATTTGGACGTAGAAAAAAAACTGGTTAAAACCTTTACATTTTAAAAGGTACATTTTCTTATATTGATCAGCATTAATATTAAAAGTGAAATTTGAATATTTTAACTACATGTGTGTCACTTATTAATAGTGCGATGACTGATTCATTTAAACGAAAATGTTTAATTTACAATTTAAAAATTTCACATTCGGTACAAAAACCGATAGAATTATACAGGATTGATTACAGAACGATTACGCGCGCGCATGAACACACTCACACACACACACACACACACACGCATATATATGTATATTTATACATATATATATATATATATATATTTATATATATATACATACATATATATATTATCACGAGAGTTAAGTTAATATGCGGATATAAAAAAAGAACGTCAGTAAAAAAAAGCTGTGTATAACATACGCAGTAACATAACATTAAGAATAAAAATAAATATTACGTACAAGCTGGATTTTCTATTTTTGTCATTGTTCTATAAAAGTAAACATTTACCTAAATAAAAAATGTACGTATTGAGTTTGTAAAATTGTAAAGACAAAATTAAAATGATGACCGAGAAATGCGACGAAGCTGCATCAGACATTCTTCGTATGAACCGCAATTCAAACTCTGACAACCTCAACAGAATGTAATTCATTTGCATTTTTTCCCGAACATAAACTATTCAATATAGATAAAATGGCACTAATTGGATAAGGATTAATTCGCTAATAAAAACAACAATATTTTTGTTTCACTTCTATGATGTAACACAAAAACTTTTCAGCAAATTTATTCCATAATTTAAAATATTATTTCAGTAATTTGTCTAGTGAACCCTGTAAAACCAGTTTGATTAAATAAAAAGTAACATCGATGCAGTATACGGTAGAAAATTCTATAAACTGTCTGATCACATTGATCGTCATTAAGTACCTATACTATTAAAAATCATGTTTACTGAGACTTAAAGTACAATTTTTAAGTTCACGACCTATTGGAAGCGTAAAATTCATTCAGAATTAAATATTATATAAAATAATACGCAAATCTTTTGCACGATACGTAAAAAAATCAATATTTCCGAATATTTTCCGAACAAAATATATTTTTACTTGTAATTCTTGTTTGGTACATGCTTTTATGCGATATTTATTATTCCATTTTGATGCAAGAAATTTTCGATACAACTTTCAATTTACCGTGGAAAATATCTTAAAGTAAGTTTAAAACTTTCAACATTTTTACATATTTCATGTAACAGTTCAATCGAATTGCAAGAAAAATAAGCATTTTTGAAAAAAAGTTATACAAATACTTATATTTAATTAATATAAACTTGACTACAATTAATACTAAAAATGTATAAATGTCAATTACTTTCATTGTTTATTGTTCTACTAAATATCATACATTATTTTAATCAATTATGGTCTTTGTAGAAGAGTACGAGTCAAAATAAGACAATAAGTAAATCTGCTCAATAAATACTCGATACATATTTTAGCGATGACGTACACATTTACCATACAGGAATTTATATTGCAAGTTATAAAAATGCATTTATTTATAATAATTTTCGCGTAGGCTCGATCAGATAATATTTTAATAACTGTAATTTATGCGAATATTCTTTAATCACAAAGAAAAAATGGTCCCTATTGAAACTACGTAGATGAACAATAAATTACCTCAAATTCAATGACACTTTATTCATAATAAAATCTCCTCACAATCCACTTAATTATTAATTTAGTAAACTTTACTCGTAAATGGACACCCGGTTTTCCGTAGGATAAAAAAAAAGTAAATAGTCACCCTCATAGGCTGCTACAGCATCAGCCCTGCCGGCAACAGCAACAGCCTACCCGATCGATCGGGACAACATTGCTATGGGTGGACGAGGTTTCGCGCGCCGCGACCAAAACACGACTGAGGCCGGCAACCAAGTCTTCAGGTACAAGATGACGAGGACGCAAGCGCGAAAGGACGTCCGGGGCTTCCGGGTGGGAAGTTGGGTGGGGAGGATATTCGAGGCGGATGCGGGAGATGGATAACTATAAGGTTTTCGTTCAACCGAGCGCATTTTGCAAGGGGATAGTTTTATATTCTTCTTTTTCGATTATTATTCAATGGAACTTTTGCTTATTTCTCGGGCTATCCTATTTGTATACAAATCGAAGGATTTATTATCTTATACTTTTAAATAATATGTTAATTTACCGTAGTTTCTTTTTTCATACGTAATGGTGTATGGAAACTTACCAAGTCGAAATCCACATTTCTTTTATTCGAGTACTCTAAATTTGTTATGTTTATTATCAATTGATTTAAACAAAATCTTCGTTTTAAGAACGAGGACTTTTTAGTTCATCTTATATTAAATCAGATTTTTACTTTCGCACGCAAGTGTGTTTCTTCTTATTTCACAAATAAGGTTTATCTTTTATTGTAAATTGAAAACAATGTTTACTGACACCTTTCATGCATAAAAATCGTGTTTGATATATTATTTGATGATTTGATTCTTGAAAATCCAGTATTTGAACAGAAAATGAGTTCCGAGTATAAATGTATATTTAAAGTGGTTAGAATTTTTCGCAAACGTTTTTAAAGAGATGTGCATATTGATTTTTTTAATTTTATATATATTTCAAATATTAAGCTTTAGATATATAACTACGATAAACCAATTAATAGACCGGATCTTAGTTGCTTTTGTCCATCAGTTTGATATGTATTTATATAGTACATAAAAGAAAATAATATTTTGATTTTTTTAAATTCCTATAAGGGTAGAGTTGATGCTACGACATTTTGGCTAAATATAAGCTTGTTACAAGTAGCAAGTCTTACTATTTCATCAAGAATTTAAAGGTTTAAGATAACCATAAAATCAATAAAATTCCAACGGTTCTCTATGAAAACTTGATGTATTGATCTTCGAAATAGAACAGCAAGAACTTCTACATAATAGTACAACATTATTGCATTACCCAAAAAATATATGTAAGATGTATATTTATATTTATTATAGTTATAGGTATATACTGTTACGTAAGTTGAGAACAAAATTAACAATATTTATAGAACAATTAATACTTACCCATTAGAAAACTATTCTGAAATGAGTCGCTTTATCATTATTTTTAACAGAATTAAAAAATTATACGAATAAAAATATTTCAATATTTTTAAAGCACAGTATTTTATTGCAATGATTAAATGGCAATGATCTCTAGGAATGTCGAATTAACGTATGTAAGCATGATATATGCGCTTCAGATGAGATCGATACATTTTGAAAAAATAAATAACTAATGACACAAAAATTCTGAATGTTTCTTATTTTAATGTAAACTGAAAATAATAAATCCTCTCACGTCACAAAAATATAAGAAGAATTTATATATATATATATATATAAAATTTATATATATATATATATATATATATATATATGGCTGCGTAAATGTAATCCTTGTAAAGCTCACAGATATATCATATTTGTGAGACACAAACGACGTTTTACTATAAGTATACAAGTTTATATATCCTATAGAGGAATTCGACGAAAAACAAATTTACGCGAATCAAGTGAAAAGTTTGTAAAAGTCATTGGCAAGTCTATACGTCGACCGCGCGAAAAATTCCATGTGTTAAACTATCATAAAGACAATAATAAAATTACTAAGTTAACTGGAAAATAATAACGAGAAAAAAGTTGTAAAAGATTCATTTTCCAGTAGCAATGGAAATAATTAATAATTAAATAAATTAATCCAAACTATATACTATTATAATAAAACCAAATTGATGTAAAGTTCAACGAATAAAAGATAAATATAGCTACATGTACACAAATTCACTATTGCAATCAATACGTATTATGCAAAATCTTTGCATGAAAAATATGCTTATATTAGTCTATTGTTATTCATATGTAATAAGAAAAATAAGTAAAACAAATAATGAGATTGATATAATGTAAACGACATATTCATGAGTAAAAAGTATACATAATTTCACATTTCAGCTGAAATAAGGTGTTTACATGAAATATTTTAAAAATTCTGTACCCTTAACTATATATAGTTCCAAACATTAATTTATTCCCAAGTTATTGAATAAACTTTAAAGCACTATTTGAATAAAAGAAACTCAAAAATTATGTAACGTGAGATATAGAAGACAATTGACAACAAAATCAAAATTTAGAAACATAAGGAAAATATAGTTTAACAATAAGATTATAATACAAATTATAATCTAAAAATGTAATGTACTAATAAGCATAACTATTAATAAAATAGCTGTTATAAATAGTGCAGAATAATATACGTACTAGTAAAAAATGATAATATTAACTATTATATTATTTACAGTATAAATATTGTGGTGAAAAACAATAAATAAAAATAATGAATAAAAAAATATTGATTAGAATCTGGTCTTTAAATAAAATAGTAGATAGACTAAAATAAGAATTTCTTAATCCCAATGTTTCTGAAAGTAAACAACCGCACGTAACTTGAAGTGATCAATTAATTTACATTTGGTTGGTCTCTGAAAAGTATTTCATAAAGTTTGGTAACTACATTTTCTAATTTATATGCAACGTTTCATAATCAGCAAAAGTACTCAAGTTTGGTATAAAAACAACGTACATACCGACAACGAAAATTCTTCTTTATAATTTATGCTACTGTCGATATTACTATTTTTAACTTATAATTGGATCCAAGTAGTATAACTGTTTATCAAATATTTGATAATCAAATTATAATAATCATATATAAAAATAATTAGTAAGCATAAAATTCTTTTCAAAATTTAGCTTTTAATTTTTTTATTTATATTATATTTTTACTTACTTATTTATCATAAACAAACAAATTAAACTTTGAATAAATCAGAAAGAGTACTTTGTCGTATCAAAGTTATGTAAGAAAGACTTATTCGCATTTAATACCAATTTTTTATTATTTTATGGGTTGCATTGTAATATACACTATTATTCAATAAGGACCACAATTGAACGTGTATTACATGATTTATAAATAGATATTAATTGTCAAAAGCTTATAAAGAAAAGGCGTTAATGTTCCATTTGAAATTGTTTTATCGTAATTAATTTTGCTTCCTCGTATAAGGGAAGCTTTGTAATAGTACATTTTTTGACTCACTAAAACATGTGTGTGTGTGTGTGTCCATATACCGCAGTATTTTCGAAACTACTTGATCAATATCGCCCAGCTTGCGTGTAAAGTTTGCTTTTTATTTTCCGAATTTCGGAAGACTTTGGCTATTTATACCACAAATAGTTTTAGTTTTAAAAACAATTTTCAATTTTTAAAAAATTAATTTTTCAAAAATATTGATATTTTTATTTTTTTAATTGGATCAAATGTACTTTACAGAGAATAGAAAAAATCTATCCGCTTGATTTTGAATTGACTAATTATCTCTATTACTTTTTTTATTTAAAAAAATGATTTTTTCTTTAATAATTTATATTTTGGAAATTAATCAGTTAAGTATGCTGAAAAAAATTATGATGGAGGAACCTTCTAATGGTCATATACTGTAAAATTTTCAAGTAATTATATCGACTAATTTTGTTTTAAAAAATTAAAATGTGAAAAAATTGGGATTTTTATGTCGAACGTTTTCGGGAATAAAAAGCATTCAATCCACTTGACATTTTGGAAAAAAATAGTCTTTTAAGTATGTTCGATCCTAAGTTTTGAATATTATATAATTTTGTACAAAATGTTTGATTGCTTATATCTCTGAAAATAATTCATCAAATACATATATTTAAAAAAATCGTGGAAATGGAACAAAATTACAACATGTAAAAATTTCAAAATCTTTCATGTATTAGTTTTTGAGAAAAAAAATTATAATCTAAAACGTAATTTTCATTAAAATTTTGTTTACTGCTTATAAAATAGTCTAATGTAGAACTAACCATATTTTTGGAAGGAAATGTTTTAAGAAAATGAAGAAAAAGAAAAGAAGTCAAAGAAAGGCAAAAAAAGATAATTTATATATATTTTTAATTGATACCATCAAAACTTTTTTGATGTCATAGTTGCGGAAAATTCAATCTAATTGAACAGAATTTTCGTATTATGAACAGAAACAGCTATCAATTCATTGTTAATTATGTGTTCAATGTAATAACTTTATAGTATTTTTGGAAGAAAATGTTTTTAAAGAATTTAAAAAAAAAGTAAAAAAAGATAATTTTTTATATTTTTACTTGATGTCATCTAACATTTTCTATGTCAGTTGATAAAAATATTTTTTTTAATTTAATTAAAAATTAATAATGCAAATAACTAGCTGTATAAGTTTTAATCAGAAAATAATAATATTTTTCGAAATGTTACAACATTTTGTTTTAAATAATTAAATATATTACATATAGAATCGACATGTTAATTTGAGGAAGCTACGTGCCAATTAATTGGCAGCGGTTTTTTTAAAACATAAAAGTTTTTTAAATAACACATATTCAAGACTATTTAACATTTTTATTACTTATAAATTTAAAAAAAATTTTAATTCATAATTGAAACGTATTTTATGTATGTTATATCTCAATGTTATTGATGATTTACTGGCAATATATGTTTTTAATTAATAAAAATAGAATAAAAAAATATTTATTTATTTGAATTTTATAATTTTCAAATAATTGTTTATTGATTGAGTCTAAGTATGGCTATGATTTAACTACATTGCGTACATATTTAAAAGTATGATTTATACACATAAAAGGAATCTTGTATGTTTCTTCATGAAACATAAATAACTGTATAGATATTTGATTTCATTGAATATGATAGTAATTATATCATATTTTTCATTTTTTATTTCATGCATTTTTTTTCAATTTTTAATGCTAATATTAATGTCATATATACAATTAATTTTTTCATTATAAAATATTTTTTACATATAAAAATAATAAGTTAACAGTCATTGTTAAAAACAGTCGCATATTACAAATTGCATATTAGTTCTACATTAATTAATGTCAAAGTTATAATATATAATATTATTTCGATGTTAAAATTTCATAAAATTATACATAGCCCTTACATCCGCCACACACTTGACGCATTATATCGAATGTTGAGACTCGCAATCTGGTTGGCCGTGAAAACCGATCGACTACAACAGGTAGTACACTTACAAGTCACGATTTTCTTTCCGCATTTATTTTGTAGCATTGTCATATCTTATTATTAATTAAACAGTCCCTTGAGCATTTACTAACATTGTACATTATAAAGTAAGTATATAACATTCTTTTACTTTTTATAAGGCACAAATTTTATACAGGAGAACCTTCTAATTTTGTCATCGAAAAAAGTGGTTTTCTTCAAATATTTCAAATAGTTTTCAACCGATTTAACTAACATTTTTATGGTAGTTTTCTCATGATGTGAGAAACTTATAGTGTTATTTCCAGATATATCACACATAAACAGTTTAAGTTATAGCAACATTTATAATTACACAGAAACGATTTTAAAGCATTATCTTGAAACGTAATATGAAAACTTTACGAAATGCTCGTTTCAAAATTACAAAATTTTTCTCATTGTTCACTTTGCGATCCGAATAATATTGAAAAAAAACTTAAAGATAAACATAGAAAAATAATCAATACAACGAAAAAATGCAAAAAACGTTTTTTCGCAATCAATCAAAATATATCGTTCTTTTATAAAAATTTTAAATGTATGCAATGCTCGCCTCCAAATTACAAAACTTTGTCTTAGTTTTTCTTAGTTTTTCGTAGTTGAACTTAATTTTGGTTAAAAGACTGTTATATCATCATAAATATAGAAATAATATCAATTTTACACGGTTAAAGAAAAATGTACTACACATGCATTATACATCTCATTTAAATTAATTGGTTAATTATGTTATCAACTAATTAACTTCTTCTCCACTTTTATTTAAATTTGATGTTTCTGAAGTTTCTTTAGAATGCTCAATTATATTCTGTGATTCATTAAAATTCAGAACAAAAGGTTCATCATTAATTCTATATGGAACTAATGGTAAATCATAAGGCAAAAGGAAAACTGGCACCTCTGGATTGGAAGATTCTTTAATTGGAAAACTATTTTGATTAATCTAAAAAATATGTAATTGAAATATTATATGCGAATTTAAGTAAACTACACATATTTAAAATATTTTTGTTCATTTACCATAATCTGAGGAATGAATAAAACCCCTGCTTCATAGTTAGCAATGGTTTGGCATGTTCCACGATTTATCATTTTACCCCAAGCACCTTTACTGAGATTAGCACTGGTTAATAAAAACCATGAAATTTCTTTTTGATCTGGTGAAATTCTTGTATAGGTTTTCATATGTGGCATTGCTATACTACGGTTTAAGGAATCAGCCTTCCATAATCTAAAAAAGTAATTTAAAAAATTTGTTAATGTTTCATTTGATTATGTAATTCTTATAATTATCTAGCTTTTGATTACACCATATATTCTTTAATCCAAGTCTGCTTTTTGTGATTATCCTTATTATATATAAGACTGCTTGCACCAATTTTACAATCCAAACTATTATCAAAACAATTTTCACTTGGATAAATCATTTTGAAATTAGGCATAAATATTATTCTTTTATTTTTTTCTCTTGATGCAGCTTGAAGAATTGTAGGTTGTAGCCAACTTTGAAAACTTTCTCCATACACTCCCACTGCAGAACATTGAGATACAAATGTCCAATTCTTTTCATTAGACGGTAAAGTACAATTTTCTGACAATAATTGTCCTAACCTTCTGTGACCCCACCTGTTTAAGTTTGTATCTACGTGATGTCCAGGAACAGATGCTATAAAAAATACATTTATGGCTGAAAAATCCATTTTTAGAATTAATGGCATCCACCTTCTAATCTCGATATTATCATATACACTAAGATAATTTAAAAAATCAGTTTTAAAATTTGTAACCGATTCTCCAGCTGGAAATTCTATTTCATCCGGTAGAAGAGGTAAAAGTGGTGATATCCAAATCCTGCAGAAAATATTAAAAATTATTTTAATAACTACTGTTAAAAATGTTCTAAAAATTTTGTACTGCGTACCCTTGAGTTCTACATTGCCAATCATAGGCATATATATTTGCAGTAGAAACAAGAATTCTAATACACTTATTGCGGTATTGTAAAATTGATATTTTTGAATGATGAGATCCGTATGTTTGTTTTGGATCCATAATAATTGGTACCGTATCAATATCAAATGGTATGAATAATGATTTACCAAAATCTAAGAATTTATTATAAGTT
Organism: Theocolax elegans; assembly: GCA_026168455.1. Lineage (NCBI taxonomy): Eukaryota > Metazoa > Arthropoda > Insecta > Hymenoptera > Cerocephalidae > Theocolax > Theocolax elegans. Next base: position 77,677,096 of record CM047426.1, on the reverse strand, counting down.
ATTGTCATCTTTGGATTTTGTCTAGCAATCATATATTCAGTAACAATCCATAATATTTCAACCATATAATTTATATGAAGACTATTGATAATTTGTCCAAGAGAATAATCTATTATTTCATGAAGCTTTACTGAAAATGGCTGATTATATGTATCTTCTATTTCATCAACGGATGTTAAAAAAAGATGATATGGCTTAGATAAATTAAATTTGGATGCAAAGGTTCCACGATCACACACTTTGACTTTGCCTTTGCGAAAGGCTTTTGCTATTTTAATGCTTACATCTCTCATTTGAACTCTAGAAGATGGTTTTAAGTGTTTATAAAGTTTCATCCATGTTATTACATTTAAATTCAATCTATTGTCATATAATTCATTTTCTGTAGATGCTTCGGTACTTGAAGCAATTTTAGTATTTACAAATCTCAAACAATCTTCCATTATTTTGCCTAAAATATAATATAAATTTACAATTTTTCTATAGTAAAAATGTTTTTTTAATATTATGACTTTTTTAAATTTTTATTTAAATTCTTAACACTCGATTACTTTGTACTTTTTACTTTTTCGAATATTATAGTTGCTTTTTCCCCCTTGGATGTTACACAAGTAGAGAGATTATATATATACATATGCCTTTGCATATACCACGATACTATACAACATAAGAAATCGGCGCCCGGCGGTTCTGAACTCTTTATATGTGTTCTATAAATTCACTTATATACCGTACAGTGACTACCACTGTACACTGTGAAGGTAAACACAGCAGATCAGCTGACCAACTCTACATTCGTAGCAGAAGCGCGCAACTTTGAATTAATGTAGTATAAATAAAGACCTGTGTAAATTAAATGATTGTATAAATTAAGTTTTACAAAGGATGTATCATAAATTGATTATAGGGAATTTCGGAAAATAAATAAAAATATAAATGCATGTTTAAATTTTACATGTATGAAAGATAAATCAAATATATGGTACTAATACTAAAATAATAACGACTTTTAATGCTGATATAATAATAATACATTAATGTATATATATTTTTAATAATTGTATTTAACAATCGTTCTGGTCAGATCCTTTGAAAAGGGCAGAGGTAAAACCTATACTGAAAGCAGGAAGTAAAAATTTAAGATCAAATTATAGACATATTTTTCTCATTATTTCCACTATAGCTCAAATATTTGAAAAATAATTTTATAAAAAAATAACATTATTTCAAATAGTTTTGTTTTGTCCAAAGTAAAAGTATCACTGATGCATTAAATTATATATCTACTTAATTTAATGTATCAAAAACTTGAAAAAAGTAAATGTGTAATATTACCTGTGAGTTTTAAGCTGCATTTGATACAGTTGATCATGTAATATTTCTCTGTAATATATCTCTTTTAACCAGTTATCTAACTTTTAGATAACAGGAGTACCTCAAAGTACGATTTTGGGACTACTCCTTTTATTATATATTTGTTAATGAAATTATAAATAATAAGATGAGTCAATTTATTCTTATTTTGGTTGATGATAGTGTAATATAAGCTGATAGTTTTACATGAACACCACCTCAAGATAAAATAAATGTATATTTAAGTAAAATAGCAAATTAAATGTCTTTAAATAAATTATCTCTAAATTTGAAATTATGTAAATTTGAAAATTGCAAATATGTAGGAAAATCATATTTGATTATAATATGAAATAGCATAAGCATATTGAGTGCATCGTGAAAAAATCAAAATATCTCATTTTGTATTTGTAAAATTAGTTAAATTAATGAAATTTAAAATATTACTAATGATTTATCATGCATTTTTTCTATAATATACTATATATTAAACACTACTAAATCAAGTAAAAAGTCTCAATTTATAATTTATAAAAATGAATTTATTACATATAAAAAAAAACTTGAAATATAATTGCAGTACAAAAATAGATTATTAAGGAATATATTCTTATATAAATTAAATTAAAAACATAAATTAAGAATTTCAATATTTGTACAAAACATAAATCATTATTTACAAAACCTAATTAGTTTGTTTTATAGGCAATCTATGTACACGATCAAATATAATTTTTTAAAGAATAAGTCAATTTTAATGTTTTTTAGTCACTTAAGAAGTCTACTATGAAAGGCTTATCATTTGATTCATAGCGAGTTAGAGGAAGATCATATGGCAGTCGAAAAATAGGAATATCCGATGATTTAGACTCCTTGACAGGAAAAGTCGTTTCATTTATCTACACAAATAAAAAATTAATTTATTAATGTTATAAATTACTATTAAATGAATAATCATGAATATGCAATCAGATACTTACAATAAATTTTGGTATAAAAACCACACCTGCTTCATAGTTCATTATGTAGTGTGATATTCCTGTTTTTGCACTGTTACCCCAAGCAGCTTTACTAAGATTAGCACTTGTTAATACAAACCAAGGAATTTTCATTTGATCTGGTGATATTCGTGTATAGGATTTAACATGTGGCATAGCTTTTGTTCGACCTGTCTCATCTGCTTTCCATTGACTAATTAACACAAAGTTATTTTGTAATAAAAGAACTGAAAAAAATTATTTTAGATTATAATAGACTATATTTTATACATACTACAAATAATTCTTCAGCCATTCCTGCTTTTCATGTGTTTTTCTTGTGTATGGTAAACAACATGAACCACTTCTGCAATCAAAACTATTTCATAATTTTTCAATGATGGATAAACAAATTGAAAATTTGGATTGCTTTTAATTCCTTTTGCTTTTTCTTTCGACATTGATACAACAATATTGGAAAATACCCAACTTTCATAATTTGGTCCCAAACTTCCTATACTGGAGCATTGAGCTATTAAATTCCAGTGTGGTGCATCAGGAGGTAATACAGCATGCTCTGATAAAATAACTCCGAGTCGCCTATGTCCCCAACTATTTAGAGATAAACCTTTGTGACTACCAGGTACAGATGCAACAAAAAATACATTTATAGAAGAACAATCAGCATTTTTAATTAAGTGTTCCCATTCTACTAATTTAGGATGCCTGTATGCTGACAAGTATTCTCTGAAACTCTTTTTAAAATATGTTGGAGATTCACCGTCACTTGAATTTGCAGTTGAAGGTAATTGTGGTAAATGTGGTGACATCCAAATACTATTAAACATAAATAAATGTTATAAAACCAAATTGTTTAAATTATTATTATTATTAACAATTAATAACTTTACCCTTGAGTGCGATTTTCCCAGTCATCAGAATAAATATTAGCAGTTGAAACAATAATTCTAATTCCATTATCACTATATTTGAAAATTGATAATTTGGAATGATGAGTTCCATAAGCGGTTGGCATATTGACTTTCATGCATAAAAATCGTGTTTGATATATTATTTGATGATTTGATTCTTGAAAATCCAGTATTTGAACAGAAAATGAGTTCCGAGTATAAATGTATATTTAAAGTGGTTAGAATTTTTCGCAAACGTTTTTAAAGAGATGTGCATATTGATTTTTTTAATTTTATATATATTTCAAATATTAAGCTTTAGATATATAACTACGATAAACCAATTAATAGACCGGATCTTAGTTGCTTTTGTCCATCAGTTTGATATGTATTTATATAGTACATAAAAGAAAATAATATTTTGATTTTTTTAAATTCCTATAAGGGTAGAGTTGATGCTACGACATTTTGGCTAAATATAAGCTTGTTACAAGTAGCAAGTCTTACTATTTCATCAAGAATTTAAAGGTTTAAGATAACCATAAAATCAATAAAATTCCAACGGTTCTCTATGAAAACTTGATGTATTGATCTTCGAAATAGAACAGCAAGAACTTCTACATAATAGTACAACATTATTGCATTACCCAAAAAATATATGTAAGATGTATATATTTATATTTATTATAGTTATAGGTATATACTGTTACGTAAGTTGAGAACAAAATTAACAATATTTATAGAACAATTAATACTTACCCATTAGAAAACTATTCTGAAATGAGTCGCTTTATCATTATTTTTAACAGAATTAAAAAATTATACGAATAAAAATATTTCAATATTTTTAAAGCACAGTATTTTATTGCAATGATTAAATGGCAATGATCTCTAGGAATGTCGAATTAACGTATGTAAGCATGATATATGCGCTTCAGATGAGATCGATACATTTTGTAAAAATAAATAACTAATGACACAAAAATTCTGAATGTTTCTTATTTTAATGTAAACTGAAAATAATAAATCCTCTCACGTCACAAAAATATAAGAAGAATTTATATATATATATATATATAAAATTTATATATATATATATATATATATATATGGCTGCGTAAATGTAATCCTTGTAAAGCTCACAGATATATCATATTTGTGAGACACAAACGACGTTTTACTATAAGTATACAAGTTTATATATCCTATAGAGGAATTCGACGAAAAACAAATTTACGCGAATCAAGTGAAAAGTTTGTAAAAGTCATTGGCAAGTCTATACGTCGACCGCGCGAAAAATTCCATGTGTTAAACTATCATAAAGACAATAATAAAATTACTAAGTTAACTGGAAAATAATAACGAGAAAAAAGTTGTAAAAGATTCATTTTCCAGTAGCAATGGAAATAATTAATAATTAAATAAATTAATCCAAACTATATACTATTATAATAAAACCAAATTGATGTAAAGTTCAACGAATAAAAGATAAATATAGCTACATGTACACAAATTCACTATTGCAATCAATACGTATTATGCAAAATCTTTGCATGAAAAATATGCTTATATTAGTCTATTGTTATTCATATGTAATAAGAAAAATAAGTAAAACAAATAATGAGATTGATAATGTAAACGACATATTCATGAGTAAAAAGTATACATAATTTCACATATTAGCTGAAATAAGGTGTTTACATGAAATATTTTAAAAATTCTGTACCCTTAACTATATATAGTTCCAAACATTAATTTATTCCCAAGTTATTGAATAAACTTTAAAGCACTATTTGAATAAAAGAAACTCAAAAATTACTGTAACGTGAGATATAGAAGACAATTGACAACAAAATCAAAATTTAGAAACATAAGGAAAATATAGTTTAACAATAAGATTATAATACAAATTATAATCTAAAAATGTAATGTACTAATAAGCATAACTATTAATAAAATAGCTGTTATAAATAGTGCAGAATATAATATTCGTACTAGTAAAAAATGATAATATTAACTATTATATTATTTACAGTATAAATATTGTGGTGAAAAACAATAAATAAAAATAATGAATAAAAAAATATTGATTAGAATCTGGTCTTTAAATAAAATAGTAGATAGACTAAAATAAGAATTTCTTAATCCCAATGTTTCTGAAAGTAAACAACCGCACGTAACTTGAAGTGATCAATTAATTTACATTTGGTTGGTCTCTGAAAAGTATTTCATAAAGTTTGGTAACTACATTTTCTAATTTATATGCAACGTTTCATAATCAGCAAAAGTACTCAAGTTTGGTATAAAAACAACGTACAGACCGACAACGAAAATTCTTCTTTATAATTTATGCTACTGTCGATATTACTATTTTTAACTTATAATTGGATCCAAGTAGTATAACTGTTTATCAAATATTTGATAATCAAATTATAATAATCATATATAAAAATAATTAGTAAGCATAAAATTCTTTTCAAAATCTAGCTTTTAATTTTTTTATTTATATTATATTTTTACTTATTGATTTATGGTAATGTAATCAACATTAATATTCTACGAAACAAGAAACTAAATATTTTAATCTCATAAACAAACAAATTAAACTTTGAATAAATCAGAAAGAGTACTTTGTCGTATCAAAGTTATGTAAGAAAGACTTATTCGCATTTAATACCATTTTTTTTATTATTTTATGGGTTGCATTGTAATATACACTATTATTCAATAAGGACCACAATTGAACGTGTATTACATGATTCACAAATAGATATTAATTGTCAAAAGCTTATAAAGAAAAGGCGTTAATGTTCCATTTGAAATTGTTTTATCGTAATTAATTTTGCTTCCTCGTATAAGGGAAGCTTTGTAATAGTACATTTTTTGACTCACTAAAACATGTGTGTGTGTGTGTCCATATACCGCAGTATTTTCGAAACTACTTGATCAATATCGCCCAGCTTGCGTGTAAAGTTTGCTTTTTATTTTCCGAATTTCGGAAGACTTTGGCTATTTATACCACAAATAGTTTTAGTTTTAAAAACAATTTTCAATTTTTAAAAAATTAATTTTTCAAAAATATTGATATTTTTATTTTTTTAATTGGATCAAATGTACTTTACAGAGAATAGAAAAAATCTATCCGCTTGATTTTGAATTGACTAATTATCTCTATTACTTTTTTTTATTTAAAAAAATGATTTTTTCTTTAATAATTTATATTTTGGAAATTAATCAGTTAAGTATGCTGAAAAAAATTATGATGGAGGAACCTTCTAATGGTCATATACTGTAAAATTTTCAAGTAATTATATCGACTAATTTTGTTTTAAAAAATTAAAATGTGAAAAAATTGGGATTTTTATGTCGAACGTTTTCGGGAATAAAAAGCATTCAATCCACTTGACATTTTGGAAAAAAATAGTCTTTTAAGTATGTTCGATCCTAAGTTTTGAATATTATATAATTTTGTACAAAATGTTTGATTGCTTATATCTCTGAAAATAATTCATCAAATACATATATTTAAAAAAATCGTGGAAATGGAACAAAATTACAACATGTAAAAATTTCAAAATCTTTCATGTATTAGTTTTTGAGAAAAAAAATTATAATCTAAAACGTAATTTTCATTAAAATTTTGTTTACTGCTTATAAAATAGTCTAATGTAGAACTAACCATATTTTTGGAAGGAAATGTTTTAAGAAAATGAAGAAAAAGAAAAGAAGTCAAAGAAAGGCAAAAAAAGATAATTTATATATATTTTTAATTGATACCATCAAAACTTTTTTGATGTCATAGTTGCGGAAAATTCAATCTAATTGAACAGAATTTTCGTATTATGAACAGAAACAGCTATCAATTCATTGTTAATTATGTGTTCAATGTAATAACTTTATAGTATTTTTGGAAGAAAATGTTTTTAAAGAATTTAAAAAAAAAGTAAAAAAAGATAATTTTTTATATTTTTACTTGATGTCATCTAACATTTTCTATGTCAGTTGATAAAAATATTTTTTTTAATTTAATTAAAAATTAATAATGCAAATAACTAGCTGTATAAGTTTTAATCAGAAAATAATAATATTTTTCGAAATGTTACAACATTTTGTTTTAAATAATTAAATATATTACATATAGAATCGACATGTTAATTTGAGGAAGCTACGTGCCAATTAATTGGCAGCGGTTTTTTTAAAACATAAAAGTTTTTTAAATAACACATATTCAAGACTATTTAACATTTTTATTACTTATAAATTTAAAAAAAATTTTAATTCATAATTGAAACGTATTTTATGTATGTTATATCTCAATGTTATTGATGATTTACTGGCAATATATGTTTTTAATTAATAAAAATAGAATAAAAAAATATTTATTTATTTGAATTTTATAATTTTCAAATAATTGTTTATTGATTGAGTCTAAGTATGGCTATGATTTAACTACATTGCGTACATATTTAAAAGTATGATTTATACACATAAAAGGAATCTTGTATGTTTCTTCATGAAACATAAATAACTGTATAGATATTTGATTTCATTGAATATGATAGTAATTATATCATATTTTTCATTTTTTATTTCATGCATTTTTTTTCAATTTTTAATGCTAATATTAATGTCATATATACAATTAATTTTTTCATTATAAAATATTTTTTACATATAAAAATAATAAGTTAACAGTCATTGTTAAAAACAGTCGCATATTACAAATTGCATATTAGTTCTACATTAATTAATGTCAAAATTATAATATATAATATTATTTCGATGTTAAAATTTCATAAAATTATACATAGCCCTTACATCCGCCACACACTTGACACATTATATCGAATGTTGAGACTCGCAATCTGGTTGGCCGTGAAAACCGATCGACTACAACAGGTAGTACACTTACAAGTCACGATTTTCTTTCCGCATTTATTTTGTAGCATTGTCATATCTTATTATTAATTAAACAGTCCCTTGAGCATTTACTAACATTGTACATTATAAAGTAAGTATATAACATTCTTTTACTTTTTATAAGGCACAAATTTTATACAGGAGAACCTTCTAATTTTGTCATCGAAAAAAGTGGTTTTCTTCAAATATTTCAAATAGTTTTCAACCGATTTAACTAACATTTTTATGGTAGTTTTCTCATGATGTGAGAAACTTATAGTGTTATTTCCAGATATATCACACATAAACAGTTTAAGTTATAGCAACATTTATAATTACACAGAAACGATTTTAAAGCATTATCTTGAAACGTAATATGAAAATTTTAAATAGACGAAATGCTCGTTTCAAAATTACAAAATTTTTCTCATTGTTCACTTTGCGATCCGAATAATATTGAAAAAAAACTTAAAGATAAACATAGAAAAATAATCAATACAACGAAAAAATGCAAAAAACGTTTTTTCGCAATCAATTAAAATATATCGTTCTTGTATAAAAATTTTAAATGTATGCAATGCTCGCCTCCAAATTACAAAACTTTTTCTTAGTTTTTCGTAGTTGAACTTAATTTTGGTTAAAAGACTGTTATATCATCATAAATATAGAAATAATATCAATTTTACACGGTTAAAGAAAAATGTACTACACATGCATTATACATCTCATTTAAATTAATTGGTTAATTATGTTATCAACTAATTAACTTCTTCTCCACTTTTATTTAAATTTGATGTTTCTGAAGTTTCTTTAGAATGCTCAATTATATTCTGTGATTCATTAAAATTCAGAACAAAAGGTTCATCATTAATTCTATATGGAACTAATGGTAAATCATAAGGCAAAAGGAAAACTGGCACCTCTGGATTGGAAGATTCTTTAATTGGAAAACTATTTTGATTAATCTAAAAAATATGTAATTGAAATATTATATGCGAATTTAAGTAAACTACACATATTTAAAATATCTTTGTTCATTTACCATAATCTGAGGAATGAATAAAACCCCTGCTTCATAGTTAGCAATGGTTTGGCATGTTCCACGATTTATCATTTTACCCCAAGCACCTTTACTGAGATTAGCACTGGTTAATAAAAACCATGAAATTTCTTTTTGATCTGGTGAAATTCTTGTATAGGTTTTCATATGTGGCATTGCTATACTACGGTTTAAGGAATCAGCCTTCCATAATCTAAAAAAGTAATTTAAAAAATTTGTTAATGTTTCATTTGATTATGTAATTCTTATAATTATCTAGCTTTTGATTACACCATATATTCTTTAATCCAAGTCTGCTTTTTGTGATTATCCTTATTATATATAAGACTGCTTGCACCAATTTTACAATCCAAACTATTATCAAAACAATTTTCACTTGGATAAATCATTTTGAAATTAGGCATAAATATTATTCTTTTATTTTTTTCTCTTGATGCAGCTTGAAGAATTGTAGGTTGTAGCCAACTTTGAAAACTTTCTCCATACACTCCCACTGCAGAACATTGAGATACAAATGTCCAATTCTTTTCATTAGACGGTAAAGTACAATTTTCTGACAATAATTGTCCTAACCTTCTGTGACCCCACCTGTTTAAGTTTGTATCTACGTGATGTCCAGGAACAGATGCTATAAAAAATACATTTATGGCTGAAAAATCCATTTTTAGAATTAATGGCATCCACCTTCTAATCTCGATATTATCATATACACTAAGATAATTTAAAAAATCAGTTTTAAAATTTGTAACCGATTCTCCAGCTGGAAATTCTATTTCATCCGGTAGAAGAGGTAAAAGTGGTGATATCCAAATCCTGCAGAAAATATTAAAAATTATTTTAATAACTACTGTTAAAAATGTTCTAAAAATTTTGTACGCGTACCCTTGAGTTCTACATTGCCAATCATAGGCATATATATTTGCAGTAGAAACAAGAATTCTAATACACTTATTGCGGTATTGTAAAATTGATATTTTTGAATGATGAGATCCGTATGTTTGTTTTGGATCCATAATAATTGGTACCGTATCAATATCAAATGGTATGAATAATGATTTACCAAAATCTAAGAATTTATTATAAGTTATTGTCATCTTTGGATTTTGTCTAGCAATCATATATTCAGTAACAATCCATAATATTTCAACCATATAATTTATATGAAGACTATTGATAATTTGTCCAAGAGAATAATCTATTATTTCATGAAGCTTTACTGAAAATGGCTGATTATATGTATCTTCTATTTCATCAACGGATGTTAAAAAAAGATGATATGGCTTAGATAAATTAAATTTGGATGCAAAGGTTCCACGATCACACACTTTGACTTTGCCTTTGCGAAAGGCTTTTGCTATTTTAATGCTTACATCTCTCATTTGAACTCTAGAAGATGGTTTTAAGTGTTTATAAAGTTTCATCCATGTTGTTACATTTAAATTCAATCTATTGTCATATAATTCATTTTCTGTAGATGCTTCGGTACTTGAAGCAATTTTAGTATTTACAAATCTCAAACAATCTTCCATTATTTTGCCTAAAATATAATATAAATTTACAATTTTTCTATAGTAAAAATAATGTTTTTTTAATATTATGACTTTTTTAAATTTTTATTTAAATTCTTAACACTCGATTACTTTGTACTTTTTACTTTTTCGAATATTATAGTTGCTTTTTCCCCCTTGGATAAGGTTACACAAGTAGAGAGATTATATATATACATATGCCTTTGCATATACTATACAACATAAGAAATCGGCGCCCGGCGGTTCTGAACTCTTTATATGTGTTCTATAAATTCACTTATATACCGTACAGTGACTACTAACTGTACACTGTGAAGGTAAACACAGCAGATCAGCTGACCAACTCTACATTCGTAGCAGAAGCGCGCAACTTTGAATTAATGTAGTATAAATAAAGACCTGTGTAAATTAAATGATTGTATAAATTAAGTTTTACAAAGGATGTATCATAAATTGATTATAGGGAATTTCGGAAAATAAATAAAAATATAAATGTATGTTTAAAATTTACCTGTATGAAAGATAAATCAAATAAGTATATGGTACTAATACTAAAATAATAACGACTTTTAATGCTGATATAATAATAATACATTAATGTATATATATTTTTAATAATTGTATTTAACAATCGTTCTGGTCAGATCCTTTGAAAAGGGCAGAGGTAAAACCTATACTGAAAGCAGGAAGTAAAAATTTAAGATCAAATTATAGACATATTTTTCTCATTATTTCCACTATAGCTCAAATATTTGAAAAATAATTTTACAAAAAAATAACATTATTTCAAATAGTTTTGTTTTGTCTAAAGTAAAAGTATCACTGATGCATTAAATTATATATCTACTTAATTTAATGTATCAAAAACTTGAAAAAAGTAAATGTGTAATATTACCTGTGAGTTTTAAGCTGCATTTGATACAGTTGATCATGTAATATTTTTCTGTAATATATCTCTTTTAACCAGTTATCTAACTTTTAGATAACAGGAGTACCTCAAAGTACGATTTTGGGACTACTCCTTTTATTATATATTTGTTAATGAAATTATAAATAATAAGATGAGTCAATTTATTCTTATTTTGGTTGATGATAGTGTAATATAAGCTGATAGTTTTACATGAACACCACCTCAAGATAAAATAAATGTATATTTAAGTAAAATAGCAAATTAAATGTCTTTAAATAAATTATCTCTAAATTTGAAATTATGTAAATTTGAAAATTGCAAATATGTAGGAAAATCATATTTGATTATAATATGAAATAGCATAAGCATATTGAGTGCATCGTGAAAAAATCAAAATATCTCATTTTGTATTTGTAAAATTAGTTAAATTAATGAAATTTAAAACATTACTAATGATTTATCATGCATTTTTTCTATAATATACTATATATTAAACACTACTAAATCAAGTAAAAAGTCTCAATTTATAATTTATAAAAATGAATTTATTATATATAAAAAATAACTTGAAATATAATTGCAGTACAAAAATAGATTATTAAGGAACATATTCTTATATAAATCAAATTAAAAACATAAATTAAGAATTTCAATATTTGTACAAAACATAAATCATTATTTACAAAACCTAATTAGTTTGTTTTATAGGCAATCTATGTACACAATCAAATATAATTTTTTAAAGAATAAGTCAATTTTAATGTTTTTCAGTCACTTAAGAAGTCTACTACGAAAGGCTTATCATTTGATTCATAGCGAGTTAGAGGAAGATCATATGGCAGTCGAAAAATAGGAATATCCGATGATTTAGACTCCTTGACAGGAAAAGTCGTTTCATTTATCTACACAAATAAAAAATTAATTTATTAATGTTATAAATTACTATTAAATGAATAATCATGAATATGCAATCAAATACTTACAATAAATTTTGGTATAAAAACCACACCTGCTTCATAGTTCATTATGTAGTGTGATATTCCTGTTTTTGCACTGTTACCCCAAGCAGCTTTACTAAGATTAGCACTTGTTAATACAAACCAAGGAATTTTCATTTGATCTGGTGATATTCGTGTATAGGATTTAACATGTGGCATAGCTTTTGTTCGACCTGTCTCATCTGCTTTCCATTGACTAATTAACACAAAAATATTTTGTAATAAAAGAACTGAAAAAAATTATTTTAGATTATAATAGACTATATTTTATACATACTACAAATAATTCTTCAGCCATTCCTGCTTTTCATGTGTTTTTCTTGTGTATGGTAAACAACATGAACCACTTCTGCAATCAAAACTATCTTCATAATTTTTCAATGATGGATAAACAAATTGAAAATTTGGATTGCTTTTAATTCCTTTTGCTTTTTCTTTCGACATTGATACAACAATATTGGAAAATACCCAACTTTCATAATTTGGTCCCAAACTTCCTATACTGGAGCATTGAGCTATTAAATTCCACTGTGGTGCGTCAGGAGGTAATACAGCATGCTCTGATAAAATAACTCCAAGTCGCCTATGTCCCCAACTATTTAGAGATAAACCTTTGTGACTACCAGGTACAGATGCAACAAAAAATACATTTATAGAAGAACAATCAGCATTTTTAATTAAGTGTTCCCATTCTACTAATTTAGGATGCCTGTATGCTGACAAGTATTCTCTGAAACTCTTTTTAAAATATGTTGGAGATTCACCGTCACTTGAATTTGCAGTTGAAGGTAATTGTGGTAAATGTGGTGACATCCAAATACTATTAAACATAAATAAATGTTATAAAACCAAATTGTTTAAATTATTATTATTATTAACAATTAATAACTTTACCCTTGAGTGCGATTTTCCCAGTCATCAGAATAAATATTAGCAGTTGAAACAATAATTCTAATTCCATTATCACTATATTTGAAAATTGATAATTTGGAATGATGAGTTCCATAAGCGGTTGGCATATTGACTTCTACTAGAGTAATATTTGATGGTAATGGACACTGAGGATCACAAACAGATCCACAAAAAATAGTCATTTTTGGATTTTGAGCTGCAAGTAAGTACTGAAGACATAACCATCCAACTTCAACCATAAAATTTATATGCAGACTATCAACTATTTCTCCCAGACTAATATCTAATAATTCAGGAAAAGATACTGTAAATTGTTGAGTGTGTGTAACTTTTGATTTTTCAACTCTATTAAGAAAATAATGATATGGTGCTGATAGTGCATATTTTAATGCAAATTCTCCTGGCTCGCACAAGCTGACTTTATGTCCAGCTTGTCTCATTCTTGCAATAGCTTGATCTCTGGTTTGTTCTCTTAGTGCTCTATCTTTGGATACAATTAAATTTTCTATGTACGTTTTACTCGATGAAACATTTTGATTTGAAGTACAAGAACTTGAGGATTGTGAATCAGTGTTGGAAAAACTGGAATTAACACAATTTATTTTGGAAGTTGTTTCCATAGAACCATGTTTAACTTTTTTCATAGAAGAAGAATCACTACTTTCATTTGGTAAAACTCTTTTTTTATTTGCAGTCTTATTGGTTATTGATTGATCATCAATTTTAACAGCGTTAGCATCCATATCTTTTAACTTACTCTGTCTCTTTTCTAATGCAGCTTTTTTATGTCTTTCTATTTTTTCTTTCAAATCTTCTACTTCTTTTATACTCTGTGAATCTTTCTTTGTCAAAGAAAGTTTTGAAGGAGTGATATTTTTTATTGAATTGTTACTTTCATTTTTATCACAATTTTTCCTTAAAACCATCTGTAAAACTTTAAGCTGATCCAGCAGCTGTGATCGATCTGGGCATTCAAAATCTAAATTATCTGGTATAGATATAGTACCATGTAATTGATTAACAACCAATTTTTCCACTGAAATATAATTAAAAGAAAACATGTATTAATAATAAGTAAGTAAGTACAATTTTAAAACAATCTTACAATGTGGATGTGACATTTCGTTGAAATGAACTGGATTTTTCCTGTAACACTTATCTTTGTAAGGACATGCTTTTTTATCTATAAAAGTACATCAGTATGAGAAAGCATTTAACTTTGATTTCAACAAAAATAATTATTTTATACAATTGCTAAAACTTACCAGTGATATTAACATTTTTCAAAATATTATTCATGATGATTTTAATTCTATTCGATTGTTTCCCGAAAGAGAAAGCAGATAATGTGAAAATTTTTTTATAAATACTTTGAATAAATATCATAAATAATAAATCAACTGCTTTCTTGACAGAATTTCACCACCCTAAAACAGTTATTGCATCGTGTTTTATCCTCAACCGGTTACTTAATATATATATAAATAATGTCTATACTTCCTCTCGTCGCTCACTAGATGGACAAACGTAACGCGCGTAATGCGAATTTTATTTTATGAATTTATTTGGAGTGAAAGTTTTAATAACTTAATATTTTTTAATAAATTAAAAATGTATAGATATTTTATAATTATTCGAATAAATTTTAATAATAAAAAAATAAATAATCTTACAATCTCTAAAAAACAAATTTTGTCTATATTTGTAATTTATAAAGATAAGTGTTATTGATTCTAAGTATCTGTTAAATAATTTAGAATTTTCATTCTAAGAGTTCATGTAAAAATTTTAATCGAAAGTTTAAAAATTCAGCAATATAAATTGCTGTAAAAAAATTTGATGTAAAAAAATTTTAAATGAATGCAACTTACTAGGAAAGGTCACGGTCTCTGGATCACGGATCTTAACCATACTCTAGGATATGTTTTTTAATATGAAAGTATGAAGAAAGCCAGATTTTTAGACCCTTACGCGTTAATTTACCCAAGTTATGGCTAGCTACAGCCAATTTGTACAAAAATTACTTCTACTTTGATCGCTAATTATTACTTGGAAACGAATAAAGTTAGATACACTCAATCTATATTTTAGAAGAAAGTTGAGATCAAGTAGATATATGATTTGAAAAAAAGCTTAAATCGGTCAATTTGGAACAAAGTTATAGAGAAAACAATAAATTGCTGAAATTTTAACTAAAATTTAGTAGTAAAAAAGTATTGACGTTTTTGGCCAAAATTTCATCAATTTCTTATTTTCTCTATAACTTAGCTCCAAATTAACCAATTTGAGCTAATTTTTTTTAAATTACTTCTATTTATATTCTCAGCTTTCTTTTTAATTTTGAATTGAGTCTATCTTTATTTGTTTCCGAGTTATAAGCAATCAAAGTGTCAGTAATTTTTTTGCAAAATTGGCTTTAGCTAGCTACAATTTGGGAAGTTAACACGTTAGGGTCTAAAAATCTAGGTTTTTTCATATATTTATATTATATAACATATCCTAGAGTTTGGTTAAGATCTGCAATCCGAAGGCCGTGGCCTCTCCTAGTTAATTATAATAACTGTATCAATTCCCTAGTGAAAATTGAGGATTTTCGGGTAAAATTATTGTTTTACCATTAGTTACAGACATTATTGATCATTTTCAATGAAATATTCAAATATCTAGTTTTAAGAATTCAGATAAATTTTTCCATATTTTTACATCAATAATTTAATTAAGATGTTTGTGCTGAAATTTTATCTATTAATAGTTTATTTTGATAAATAATTACTGATTAAAACTTTTTTATGCAATTATTATTAAAAAAATTATTTTTTCCTTAAAAATCAAAACGTCATAGGTTTTTTCTTACATTTGAAGTTATATTTATGAATTTTTTCAGATTTTTAATTGGATATTTGATATATATTGAAAGGTGTAGATCATTCTAATTTGGAATAAAAAATAATCTTTATAAATACTATAATTAATTTCTAATAAGCATTCAAAATATATTTTTGTTCATGGATATAATATCACTATTTGGTAAAAGTGAAAATCATATTAGGAAAGACCGAATTTTTTAAAGTGCAGTATAAAATCTAAAATTGTTCTTGGGTAGGATCTTTTAACATGTAGATATTAAGATTGTTCTTTCAATCTTGAGTTTTTTGGTTTTAAACACACAGCCACACAGACCCATACACACACACACACACACACACACACACACATGACACATCGTTTCGCACGAATGCACAGCTATACAAAACGAAACGAAATCTCTTCCGCACTTCGACTATACGGATTTTTACTACCTTCCTATATATAGGCCACTATATTTATGTACGTTTTACAATTTTATGACTCGGACGCGTCCGCGGGATTTTTGAGGATTACCTTTTCGTCTTGCGATCCATTTTTTTCCTTCTTTTTTACTCAGGTATGGATTGAACGTCAGCTAAACATGCGATATATTGCTACTTTATGTGTTATTGTACCGAACTCCGATTGATACGATATTTATTAAATTGATACACGCACTTAGAAAATATCTTTATCTCTTTATATAAAAATAATTCAGATATAAAAAAATAGTTTTTAAATGAATGTTTTTATAAGTTTTTAATAAAATATTTAGAAAATAGAATATAAGATGTAGATGTTAAAATTTGTTAGTAATTTCTGTTGTATTTATTAAAAGTTCCGCGGTACAGGTATTGTATATATTCACCATTTAATTTTACTTATTTGAATACTTCTTTGAACTATATTATGATAGTGAATTTTAAAGAGTAGCTATTTTAGAGATATATAGATATTTCGTAATGTTATTTCTAACAGCAGCCCTTGGACTAACTATAATTAAACATCGATAATTTTATTCAACATTTGATCTTTTATGTAATCAATTTGAGTAAATACAAGAATTCTATCGATCATTTCGTCAATATTACACATTTACGAGGCGTATATAACTGCATCGTATAATATTTTTGGCGATTCAGTCGCAAATAATGATATATAATATAATTTACAAGTTACGATATATTTTCAATCAACTAGTAAAACTATCAATCAACATTAAGTAAAAAATAATCCTGATGTCTACGACAACTACAAACACGAAGATGAATATTTGCATATGCCTCGAGAAAGTGTACTATGGCGAGAAAGATTCAATTGTGTCTAAATCGATCCAATGTAAGATTAATATAATTCAACAAGTATTTGTATAATTATTTTGTACTTATTTGTTCATTTTATTTTCTTAATGATTTATAAAACTTTTTCTTACACGAATTATCCAAGGTAACATTGAAGAAATTACTGATAATATATTATAAGTAACTTTTGAAGTGTATCAATATTTTTATTTCTGTTTATATGCAGCTTCTAATATTTAAAAATTTTTTTTCATTAAACCAACGACAAAGCCTTATTTACTAGTTCATTAAATAAAGCGTTCATGGCACAATATGTAAGATGGTTATCTTCCTCAATGAGTAGACTATAAACGCAGTAAAAATACAGTAAACTATACTTAGATAAATAAAGATAAAAATCAAAATGAACTGATCTTCTAATTACTACACGTAAACCAAATTCTCAGTGGCATAATAATATAATTATACTGTATTCATTTAATAAGATTATCGAATACAATTGGTATATACATTTCCTTTTTTGTTAACAAAACTAACCGATGATGTACCCTTAGAACTCAAAATTTAGTGTAATAAATTCTGGGGCAAAAAATTTTTACGCCGATTGCGAATTGTCTTATCAAATATCACCAAAATCCCTCATTAATCAAGGCCGCCCTCATCCATTTCATCTTCTTCTGATACGGGACTCGAGGAAGAGAAAACCTTATCATTTGAGCATCTTGAATTGTGGTTTTTCCGATGACTTTTCGGAATGGTCAGCGTTACTCCTCCCTATATCCATTCCACGGTGTAACAGATTTTTTTTCTATACGAAAAGACCCTTAAAGGAAATTGACACTCACAACAGTGGATACATTTTCTAGACGTAGTAATAAATTAAATAAATTTCGATTGATGATATATAATAACGTAATAATAATTAAGCAAAATAATGTGATTAAATTTGTTTACTATATAGGTATAATAAAATGACCTACTAAAATGATAGGAAAAAAGTTGAAAACCGATATACAAATACTTATTCTAGAATGATTTGCAATGAAAATTCGACTGGAAGACCTTTTGCGTGAACAGTTGTAAACTATCATGTAAACTTTGTAAACGTCAAAATTGATTCAATGAAGAAATTACTAAACGATTTAATTCAGCATCCACCCTACCCTATATATATTCCCTATATTCTATCTCACCAATTCGTCGAAAAGGCTCCTTGGGATTTTCCCGAGGAACCCGCTAAGCGCATCTCGGCGCGCGCGCACACACAAAATTTACCATCCGAACAACCGCCTCAGAGGGTGGGAGCGACGCCGCCGCGCGCTACTGCCTCAGTCACCGCCCAGGCCGCGTAGTGAGCGATTCTCTTATACTTTCTTCTTGTGTATGTGTCAAATTTTTTCGGAAACAGTGTGGTTCAGAAAGAAAATCGAATTGGATCGATTGGTAACGTGTATGTAATTTATTTAAAGGGAAAAACCAATCAGTTCTGCCAAACGTGTTTGGATTTTTAAACTTGGCGCGCGCGCGAAATTTGAATTGCGAAGTGTGATTTGTGCATAAGTCTGGACTAAACTCGGGTTCAGTTGTAGTGATATACCTAAAATATTGCGAAAGGCGAATTTGTTATTTATTGTATTGATCAGATTCAATTTTTTGTTTTCATTATTTATATGCACATGCTAGAGATGGCATTTATTTATTAATCAAATCAAAGAAAGTTATAAAGTACTGATGAAAGTTTTAAGTAGATTTAAAACTGAATGTAAAACGTCTACTTTAGACTGGTGAAAATACTTAGGACATTGGTACATCTATTAAAGGATTCGAATTAAATTTTCCTTAATTTCTCCTGTCATCTGAAGTAGTAACTTTTAATTATACTTTTAAGCTAGAAATGCGATTATCTTTGAAGTAAATTTTAACTTAATCCTTATCACTTTTATGCAGTTAATTAATTTATGTTTCCTTTACGAAAGTTCTCTTTAATGAAAAATTAACTTAAATAGTTATCTCAAAGTATCAATAAATCATGTGTTAATTAAATAAAATGTTAAATTTAAAAATAAGCATATTTATTATTTATATTTACATATTTATATTCTGAAATTGATTATTTTATTATTAAGAATGTCGATTTATTATTAATTTAATTTATTTCATAAAAAGAATACAATATAATAAAAGTTTAAAAATAGTGAATAAAGAATTTACGTTAATTTAAGCAGTGAATGCGGCTACAAGTTAATAACGCCGGAAAGTTTATAACCTTCAAATTTATTCCTTTATAAATTTCCTTGCGTTTGAATAAGTGGTAAATTTATGCAAAATATCACAAAAAGTAACGTACATTATGACAACCTTCATAGTTAATTTATTAACAATAATTTATTCGAAAATTTCTAAATAATTTACGTACCTGTTTAGCATGCCTATGTATATTATTGTACAATTTTAGTAATAAAAATATGATTAATTATATACGATATAGGCTTAATTAAAAATATTAAATATTATAAATTTAGTAGTTTAAAAATACATGGTGTTGCATATAAATGTGCAAAATTGCCTTTCGCAAGTTAGCGATTCGATAAAATTTAAATAACTTCCTTGCAGTGCGCGAAAAATTAGGAAAATCAAATAACCCAAGGTAAACAAGGGGGAAGAAATTCTCTGAAGAATTTGGCACGAGGAATCAACGGTGGTGCTAAAGTAGTTTGTAAGGAGAGGTGGAAAGAAGCTCGGAAGCTGAGCAAGACAGGCTCGACCCTTTCCTCTGGAGGCACTCAGAAGGCACTCAAGATCCGTCGCTGCCAGGAGATGCCAACAAATCAAGGTCGGAATTTGTTTCATTAATGAGCAGTTTTTCTTTACCTTTACCGAGTTTTCTTTAACCTTGATGCTCAGTTTATTAGATGGTTATTAAATAAAACTTTTTTCATTAAGCGATTATTTGTTTACTTTAAATTTTAGATCAGAGTTATATATATTAGAGATATATCCTTAATTAATAATCTAATTTATACAAATATGTATATCATTTTTTGACGTTCTTACTGGTATCTATTCCTCTGTTAAAATCAATCACTGAACACGTAAAATAAGAATTTGCGACAGTGAAAATAGGAACTTTTCCTTGTATAACTTGCTTCAAGAAAGTAGACTAAAATGTAATTTTCAAGAGTTTATATCGCTTTTTTAAAACAAAAACATTAGTAAGTGATAAAAAAGATAGTTTACTAACTAGTCATCTAAAATACACTTTAAAGTTACTTTATTTCAAGATTACCCGCTTCTATTTCTTTAAAGTGCACTTCTATCTGCATAAAGAAAAGTAGCATAAAGTGAAATGAGCTTATCTTTATAGCTGAATATCTCTTTAGTAAAATTTTAGGATTAAAATAAATAATAAATGTATTTAAATATGTATATTGTATATAGAATTTTTTCTTCCCATTTGCGCACGCGTTATAAACCAAATAATATAATTTGACGAGATGAAATTTATAAATTATTCAGCAGCATATCATTACGCGGTAAATATCTTTTTCCATTGCAATGTTGAATAATGTTATCTTGTGCAATTCTGTAAATTTGTCAACTATTATTCAGGTAGACTGATATGCGGTATATTGTAATCATATTTTCGCAAACAAAAAGTGGTTCGCCATTTATTTGAAAAATTTTATTAACCTAGTAAACAAAAAGAGAAGGACACCAGTTGAAGGAAAGAAATACTAAGTTTGATATCACTAAATCTATTTTGGCGGCGAGAAAATTCGAGATTAATTTGACCCGCAAATTAGCAGCCAGCTTCCAATTTGCTTTTGCGCCACGGCCTTTTCTGTTTGCGAGTGTACCGTGTATTACTATACTATACTATAAGTATACGAAGAAAAAAGGGAAATGGGAAACTTTGATAGCTCTACGTGAAAGTTCGAGATCGTAGAACGAATAGGGCGAAAATTCGATTGTTATTACACAGGTCGGGAGCAGTGGTTTCTCTTCAATTAATTGCCTTTGTATTTTTGTCTAATTAAATTTCTTACTAATTGTTCATAATTTTTAAATTATTATAAATTGTTCAACAAATATTATAATTAATTAATAAATAAATGCTCAATTTTTATAATTGATTTAATAATTTTCTTAAAACTTTAATATCAATTATGAATGTACTTATATTTATATACTTTATTTAACCTCTCGAGCTCTCTTAAAATCGAAAAGAAAGATAATTGCAGTTTTTTCAAGCCCGCAAAAACTCTAGAAAGCATAGCAGTACATTTTCAAGCATTTTGTCGCCTATCCCTCGGGCTTGCCGGATATTATTTTTACGCCTCTTTCCTCTTTCTCACCTGTCCTCTTATCTTAACGTACTTTTCTTTTCACGGTTCAGCTTAATTTCACATGCATCTCTCACTTTACTTTTTTGTTTTTTTTGTCGTATCCCTTTGAAACTCCTCATTTCTGCTCCGCGGTTCATATATTTTATGCAAAACTGGAAATTAACCAGCGGGAATCGAGTCGAAAGAATCTTGGATATCTCGGTGTCTTTAATTAACTTCTCGTGAGGCTAATTAACGAAAATTTAACGCCGGATGTATAAAGAGGAATTTTTTTCGTTCAGCCTGAAATTTCTGTGGCTGACAGTTGTAATTCCCGCTTCTTCCCGCATTACGCGTGATAACTTCCAAAACTCAACTTCAAGTTCAGCGTTGCTCATTAAAATTTTAGAGCTAGATTTGCGATGCAGATTGCCTAGGTTATCCTGCCAGCTTATACTTTATCATCTTGACTTACAAAAATTTAGGATGTAAGCTAACTTACATTCGTCTTCCTCGCGTAGACTATTTGCTTTATGTAAATTTCTATTCAAGAGAATCTATGTAATTTGGGATTTTCTTAACTCGAATAGACCATGCTTCTTTCCATATATATACTCACACGATGAAGAAATTAAGGGATCGTCTCAAACGAATCAAAAATATTATATATGCCTATGTACATATGCAACGTCTTATTGAATGAAACGCAACAGACATCACCATGATTAATCTATCAATTTAGACAATAAATAATAATTCTAGAATAAAAAGTATTTAATTCTACGATACAAGGAAATAAAATGTTTTACCATTTATACGAGCTTTAGAGAACAATGTAGATGTAAGCGTAGACAATTTTCGTGAATTAAGTTATTCGTGAATTTTTGTTTATTAAATAAGTTAACTCGCTATTAGGGATATTCTGAGAAGACGATTAGGTAGGGAAAAATTAAGACGAGCAAATTCGAGTAGCATTTCATTACGAAAACAATGTTAGACGTTGTGCCGCAAGGCCAACGGTTTCGTTTATACGACGCTAAGGTAAATCTAAACATTTTAACTGCACCGAAGCGAGCTTGATTCGATTTGCAAATCCACGAAAGCGAATGCATATAGCTTCGTTTGTATGTTATATGTGCGTTTTACGATTTATCTCTCATCTCCGTATCGTGGTGGTTTGTTAAGCCAATTATATATTTTTCTCGACTCTTTTGGTTTTATTAGATTACTCGTTTCGAAGCTTGACTCATTAATTTACTTTCTACATACATATAGATTATATTTAGTAACGCATATGTTCGCTGATAAATTAATTAATTGATTTAACAACAATTAAAGATAACAATAGGCATTAGTATAATATAGAAGATTTGTATCAAATAACATTTTAAATGCACATACACCATGAATGAGATACTCTAAATCCATGATTTATGTAAATGGTCATTATAATAAGAGATGAGTATGTTCGAGCTAATAATTACAATACGTACCAAGATTGAAAATGGTTCATTATCATATGTTACGAATATTACATCTTTCCAAATTCGAAAACATGCATGCACTGCACACACAGACAATTCGTAAACAAAATGTATTTACCATAATCATGGCTCTCCTGTAGTTAGTGCTCGGTGTTTCGGAAAATTTTACAATGTCAGTTTCGTAAGAAATAATACCAAAATTCTGAAATATACTACGCATATAAGAAATGTTTTAAAATATCCCATCTGTATGCATTTTATAGCTTAGAGTATTTTTACGGAAAAAAATCTATGTTTTTCTCATACTTTTTTAGGAGTTTGCAAAAACGATTAGTCATTCGTTTAATATTACGTTAATCGCTCAGGGTTTCAAAATTTTTATAGATATTATTTGATTGTGTATTCCCATCTATTATAAATTTGATCATCATTTTTAAATAATTTATACTTATTAAATATATTGTTACGCTGTCTTATTATATATAATGCTTATTTTTATAATTGGTCTCGTATTACTTGCATTCTACCAATAATAAAATGTGGATTACAAGAATAAATAAATTCTTTTTCATTTATAAAAAAAAGTAAATAAAATTGATAAACACGATATTCGTTAGAATATGAATAATCGCTTGATAAATGAAATAACGAATCATCAACGCGAAACCCTTTTCACTTTTCCGCGTTTTGCATCTGGATTATATTTTCATAATCATGAAGGCTTACAAGTTGGAAGTACGAAGCCAGGAGAAACTGATCCTGTGCAAACAAACCGTATAGAAACCGAAGGCCGCGCGGCCAATTACTTACTTTAAGAAAATCGCGCAACCTGCGTATAGTTTTATATCCGAGCAATTAAGAGAGTAGGCATACGCACACATTAACCGGGAAGCCACGCCGATTCCATAAATAATCCTCAAGGAGAATGGAGGCTGACAAATGGCGGCCGCAGTGCCGTTCGATCTGATAAACCGCGACTTAATGCGGGTTCCTCCACATCGCGGTACCTCTCGATACCATCGGACGTGGCTTATCGTCGATACACCGAGTGACGCCTTTGCTATATTCTACTTTTAATTTTTTTTCCGCGGCTTCCTTACTTTTTTGTTATCTATTTTTTCAATATTTTACGGGTCATGGATCTGACCGGATTTCTGGCATACGCTTTTTTAATAATGTTTAAGCAGTTCAGTTTCTATAGAATACCAAAAATAGTATTTATACGTAGGCTTTTACATTTTTTATTAATTGAGTATTCGATGCCTCCTAGTTTTCTAAATGAATAATTTTAATTTATTTACATCCGCCTATTATATTTACGACCAAAATTTTTACAAATTATTGAAAAAAATATGAAACCTTAGTGTGCAGGAGTTAATTATTTTTATCGAATAACATTATTCTAGCAGTGAAATAAATTTAAAAACGGTTCGGACGCTGCGATATATAAAGTTTTAAACTTCCGAGTCAGCTCTTTGTTACTGTTGAATTATCCTACAAAACTGGAACATCTCGAAAGTTAGGATGCGGCAAATAGAAAACTGATAAATATTACAAAATTGCTAAAAGCGCATTATTTTCAAAGTTGCAAATTTACGAATGTACTTGAATGGTGAAGAGATGGATCACCAAATAGAAAACCGATAAAAAAATTTGAAGACGTCTTCAAACAGTAAAACGATTATTTTGAGAGTCAAAGCTAAAGTTTGTAAACCACATAATACCGGAAAAGCCGCAATCACATCAGTTGGTTTAACAGTCGTCCAGCCGATCATTAAAATCTTATCCATCAGAGTGAAGGGTCATTAAAACAGTCTTACAATACACTCGAACGATTTTGCGAGGTTCATCGAATTCAAAGTAATCCGTAGAATCGTAGATCTCGCATAAACGACTGGCGTGCCTGCAAACAATACGGAAAAGCTTGGCAGTTTCGCTTTGTCCAGTTTTATGCCACGCAGAGAGTTTCAAACTATATAAAGTCGACCACTGTGAAGGAATACCTAGCAGCTTCTTAACGTCGAGGGGAAAAAAGAAGAGATTTGAAAAGGCGGATATGGCTCGAAAAGCACCGCTTAACGAGTATCCGCGAGCTCAACCGCCCGCGAGATTCGAGAGGGAATAAAAGAGTCTTGGTAAAAGTTCACTTTGAAGCGAATCTACCGAGATGCGAGGCGGTCGCTCTGTATATATATTCAAGTTTATTTAAATTCTTACTTTAATAGTTTTTGTGATGCTAATTAACTAGAGTTCATAAATTATATTTTTAAGACAAGCAAAAGATTTTGGAGATTTATTTAAGTTATTAAGGAGGCCAATAGTGACCGCTTTCAGACCGACGAGGAAACAAGTGCATTTTTGACCTCCTGTGGTTACTGTATATACTTGCAGTCTGCGGCTCGCAAAACGTACCTGCCTTCAACTTGAACTGCAAACGATTTAAAAAATCTCGCCATTGGTGCACTATTAATTTTATCAAGTTATACATAACAATATCCATTTAAATAAGGCAACTTATTTATATCAATAATTTGTATTAAAATTCTAAATATATTATTAAATTAATTATTTAAATTAACTAACAAGTAAGTATATTATAGAACTGCAATAAAAAAGTAACGATCTCTATGTAACAGGTTGATAAATATTATTCAATTATTAAATAATAAGTTAAATCTATAATATTTGAATCCCGTTTGCATCGAAATAAAATATAGAAATCAACAAAACGGTTAAATCTCATTAGAGTTGCGTGGAAAAAGTAACAGATGTACAATAGAAGCACTTAACCGTTATCTAATCGAAGTAATAATCGAACGATTGGCTCCCTGGCAATAACCATTTACGATGCGCGAAAGGGAATAAGAAAGTTATTATCATGAGTGTGAAATGCAGGAAAATAGTCTTATGGAAGATAAAAAACTTCGGAGGGTAGGAATCCTTGGAAAGAACATAAGAAAATCGTGATGTGAAGGATCATAATAAAATGTAATATTTTTCTCTGCGTATAGGAGAGGGACTTTTAGAGCAGTATGTGAAAATAAGAAGAAAGTGTGAATATCAGTGTGAAACTAAAGGAATATGCAAGTTAAAATGCAAATCGCAAGTCGAACATTGTCTTTGTTAAGAATAAATCCTATATGAATTCATTACCGGGATGACGGACCCAAGTTACAGAGATCTACGCGTTTCAACATGATAATTATGTTGGAAATATCAAATTAAAAATCTGAAAAAATTCATATGGGTAGTTTAAAACGAAAGCGAGGGTATGACGTTTTGATTTTTTAAGAAAAAATAAAATTGTTAATAATAATTGAAAAAACAATTTTCGGTCGGTAATTATTAATTAATTTTCAACGAAAAAATCAAAATTAAATTACAGATTTAAAAAACTGAAAAACTTTGAGTATAATGTTTAAAACGTGTCTAAGGGCCTGGCGTTCAGAATATTTTGAAAAATATATTCTTTTGTTTATAAAAATAAATTAAAATTTACCATTTTCTGAGTCCGACATCCAGAATTTATTTATTCTTGTTACAGAGTCGTAGCTATATTGTCTATTGTATTTTAGTTTATCTATGTAAATGGTACAGCAAACACGAAACTGGGTACATACCTTTTTCTTATACGTTTTCTCAACTGCACGATGCGAAACATCCAAGCGGACATTTTTAGTTAGGTCTTTGCCTCGGGCATAGAAACTAAAGGTTGCATTGTTCAGTGTCTTGTGTATATTTCAGGTGCTTATATCATATTTCCTAGGTTTTACCATATTCAAATAACCTCGAGAACGCTTTATTAAAGTCAAATCGTCTAAGCTGCTATCAAAGTTACGTATGTGGATATACACGTATAGCAGTCAGATGGATAACTAACAACCTTACCCACTATATTGCTTAATTTTAATGTTTGGTCCAAGTGATATCTCATTAAGCTATATCGTATTACCAATATTATAAATAATTACAAAAAAGCACAAAAATATAATGTGTTTGTCAATTATTATTTTTTATTTCAGATCACACTTTATTATTTACATTTAAATGAGCTTATACATCTTTTAATTTTGCGATAGTTTTTTTTATCACAATATGATTATTGTAAATTACGCTGAAATTGTGGGTAATACTACAATAAAAATAATTATTACCCCTTTCAAGAAAAAAAAGAATCAAGAAAAGCAAAGTTGGATTTCTTAAGTACATCTTAGAGTACCTTTCAATTGGTCTTCGATTAACCGAGCGTTTATCTGACACCTATTGAGGAAACAAACAATTTTATGAATTGTGCCACTGAAAACTACCAAGAAATCGAGATAGGGAGTGAAAAAAATAAGAGTGTTTCGTGTCGAATACAGTCGAGGATAAAGAAAAGACGGAAAAAAGGGGATGAAGTGACACGAGAAAACTGCCGCTTAACCGATTGAATGGACCGAGCGACTGCGCGAAACGAGCACTCAAAAGTAATTACCTCGAGTTGACTGCCTTAACGTATATATTCGGGGGTAAAATCGTCCCGAATCCGTTGGATGATATAAAAAAGAAGTCAGCGTATATATATATATATATATATATATACATATACATATATAGTAACTTAATCGCCAAGTTGCTGCGCGTAATTACTGCGTTCGTTCGCGCTAAAAGCTAGAAAATTACTGCTACACGAAAAATATCTTATTTAGATGAAAATAGATTTTCTATTAACGTTCTTATTATCGAATTGATAATTTATTTTTTAATAACAGACCTTTTAAATTTATTACACATAAATTGTATTTTTTCAAATAATTTCAACTTAAAAAAGCCGGAAATTTCTTATTCAAATCAAAATAAACGACGATCATCTTTTTTGAATCAATATATGATTCGCATAAAATGAAAGGAGTTAGAATTATTTTTCCAACAACCATATGGAAAAAATCTCTGAAATATTTCTCTTTCTATAAAATGAAAGCGTTGAAAGTACTCGAGTTCAGCCACTTTTTAAACACCGGTTAGAGGTTATTTTTAGCTTGGACAAATTTGAAGCTTTTTAAACGCTGTATACAATTCCACGTATAAGTCTTTATTCCTCGAGTCATCGTATATCCATATAATTTATTTATCTTATCTTATTAAATTATTATTGGAATTCTGATTCACTATGCTAAATATAAATAAAACATTTCCAAATAATCTATATAGGAGCACTTAATTTCTTTGCAAAGTAGTATAAATATTTAAAAAAAAACGTTCGTTTGCTTCCACATTAAAACAAATCTAAAATTAATTGAAGAAAATTTAAAAAAATAAAAAAAAGATAAATTTATAACCCTAATAAATAGGACGAAGAAAGGGTTGGCGAATCTAAATTAATAAATAATAATGAGCATAAAGCGAAGGCGAAAATAGCTTAAAATAAGTAACCGAAGGAGGGATCGATATTAATTTCTACCTCGCAACATCCACCTGAAGTTTCTCAAGCCAACAAAAGGTATGTGCGAGGTGTTGCGTCGTATATACGCGCTCATAATCTTCGCGTCCCCCGAGCACTTCCGGCGTAATATAATACTATGCGCGCTCGCGCCGCTTCCGCGTGAGCGCAATACTTAATTGCACGAACGCCGGGCTATTCGGAGCACGAAATAACACGATTACGCGGGATACAATTTCGTCCGTCTTCGACTGGCTTTTCAATCATAATATATACCGAAGCTCAGGTGACCGATATATATATATATATATATACCAAGGAATACCAGTTTCCATACCCTTTCTTTATTTGTTTATAAAGATTCTTTATGTTTGCCAAACTTTAATATTTTCCTGTTAAGATTTTCCAAGTAACAATGACAATACACGATATACTAGATTTATAGAACATTGTACTAAACGGACAACTTTATACTGATACGTACGTGTAACACGATGCTCTTGTTTTAAAATATATATCATTTTAATACATTTAATAACTCTATAGAAATAATAAGATCCTTATATACTTTACATAAATATAGAAAATATATTTTTAAACAAATTTATTTATAAAATCCTGAGATTTTTTGGTGCGTAATAATACACTCGATTGAAAAAATCTGTAACATAGCTGCATCTTAAGTTTTTTTTTCGATTTCCAAGTAAACATCAAACATAAATGGAATTTTTACGATAGAAATCTGAGAAGCTACGTATTTTACGACAATTGGACGGATATAGAAACAGGAGTACTAAAAGGGTCTTGTTTTCAACTATAAATTTTGTTTTCCGTCAAAATTAACAAAATGAGTACGTCAATCTTTGACATATATTAATACTGACGATTTTATGGATGTTCGACTATATACATCAAATATTATGTGTCAGCTAAAATAATTTATATCACTGTTTGAATTATATCGTTAGAGACAATCGCTGACTTATGTGTATAATATATCTATATATTAAAATCAAACTGTTCAATACCACAAAGCTTAGAATCGTGAACTCTTATTTACCTTGAGCGCTGAAACGCAACTCAATACACTTAAGCTGTGCATACCATATTGAAAAATCAGAAGAACTTCTTCTTTTAAAATGTTGAAACGTATCACTCATCCATTTATTATAAAATATAATATAATTATGATGTGCAATATTAATTAGTTGTAACAAAATTGGATGATAATAATATGAACTTGATAATCCTTTTTAATGCAATTTTTGTAACACGAGGAATTAAGTAAACGTAGTCAATGTTTTGCCAGCCGGTGCAATAGAATGTCTTTAAGATAATAAGAAAAGATATTACGTATATTTTGTCACACTATTATTATACTGGAAAGCGTGATAAACATTATTACATTATTCTATGATTACATTGTCTTCACTGTATTAAAGAAAAATTTACAAGAAATGGAAAATAATAAACCTACGATGCAGCAGGTGATTTTAAAAATAATAAGAATATGATTAAATATAAAAAGTGCAACTGAAGGGAGCTCGTAAGTGCAATAAATTTTCAGCCACTTCGCACTAATTACCGTACTTCCATAATTTACTGAGTCACGTCACTTACATGAGGTAAGATTTTGCGTATATCAAATAATTAGTTGTTCAAGAGTTTACGGGAGATTGTTAATATATTATTTATTATTTGACTATTCTTAATTTCTTTTTTACTTACAAACATTATAAACATTATACCAAGGCAATTTAAATGTATACGTATATATATCTAACACACATTCAAGAGATATAAATTAACGTAAACTCCTTAATCAAAACATGGAAATTAATAATTTTTGCATAAATAAAATAACTGAAAGAGTAATTTAAACAATAATTTACTTTTTTTACTTGATTTATTTGCAGATTCTGTCTTGGCTCATCTAAACCTATATAAATATTATTCAAATTTTTAACAATCCATTAGAGACACTAGAAATGAATTGCCATTTCTGCTTCGCTTTTATTTTTGGCCGTTATAAGAATATATCATCATATTTTTACGATGTGCAAGTTGTTTTTAATTAAATGAGAACCAGGGCGTTCATCTGAGTTCCGCTTCGCAGTCGTACTGTTGATTCCTTTGGGATTGAATCAAGGACATAAGAAAATACATACACTAAGATTAATAACGAGGAAAATATGTGCGTGTGACTTTGAGTAACACTAAATAACATAATGTATTAGTATTCCTCTAATCTGTCACTTTTAAATTATTTTAATAATATAGAATAATATACGTTTTTATATTCTTTTCTACGTTAATATATTTTTAACACGTCAATATTTTATCATTTGATATTACAATTTTAATCGTGTAATCCTGAAATAAAAAATTTCTTCATAAGAGTAAAGCATATTTGAAACTAAGTGTTAATTTTTCTCAAAATTATTTTCTGGTTTTATAGGAACCAAAATTATGATTGGCAGTGCTATATAGGATAAATCTGAAACATAAACGAATTCATCTTTACTTCTCGGATAAACTTTTTTTATTAACACCAATGAAGGATAATCGAACGATCTTCATGAATAATTGAATTTTCTTTCATGTATTATAATTTTATGCAGTTAATCAGATAATATTATTTTGTCCGGACTGAAATGTGTCAGATATGCGGAGATTCATACAAATTGATAACGAACCTCATTATTAGCGGGAAAGTTTATGTCATTATTACACAGAATTAAATTGATACTTTGAATAAAGGCGATAGAATTATTCGATTTTTTTTTCATTCTACATACGAGTTTCGTTTCAAACTGGGTCGGCTCATTCAATGAAACGTTATTTTTTGCAAGCACTTAGATAAACGGTACTCCCCGGAAACCTTAAAAAAGCATTGCTAAAAGTCAAATGAAGCAATACAAATTATATTATGTGAATGTCTTATTATCATATTATTTCTACGGTGACTAATTAAAATTTTTTGTTGCATATTTTATCTGCGATCCCGCGAGCAAGTTTCTATCCTCAGGCTGTGACTAAGTATATTTATAAGGTACGACCAAATACCGCTTGCGCTTTGCGCTCGCACTATCAGTGGCTTTCTTCTTAATTTACAATTAGTATTTTTTCTAAGTAGTCGATTTTTTATAAGAATTTTAATTTATGTAAATAACTATGTTCTATGAAGTATTTATATTATTTTTAATTAAAAAATAAAAAAAATTTTCACGGGAAAATTGTCTATATGTGTAAACATCTTCCTTTTCAAATTCAGGTTATATGAAATTTATAGACATTTTGACGAACGTTATAAACAAGTAATAAAAAAATTAAAAATGATGTGCTTGTTTAATTACTGGTCACTCAAAAACAGTTAGATGTATACACTCAAACTTAAAACTAGTAGACAGCTGAGATCAAGATAGGTACGATTTGAAATAAGAATCTCAAATATCTTAATTTGGTCAAAAGTTGTGAAAGAAGTAAGAATTAGACAAAATTTTAACGAAAATTTAGTATTCAAACTTTTTAAACGAAAATTTCATCTTTTTGAACAAATTGAGATACTTTAGGTTTTTTTAAAATCGTATCTACTTGATCTCAGCGTTATACTAGTTTTAAGTTTAAGTGTTATAATTTTTTCTTTCTATTTATATATTTATTATAAGAATACATATATTCGCCTGTCATCACGATTTAAAATTAAAACACCAATTAAAATGCTCGCGACTAAACAATGCATTTACATATATAAGTCAGATCTCGTTATAAGACAATTTACATGTTCGGAATTAGATTACCGCGCGATTGATGAGACAATACCACTTAACTTAAAGTTGCGCTAGTGTCTTTGGTTGCTCTCTCACGATCGCATGAATTTTTTCAGAGAATCTTATAGCCCAGATTCTAGACTGTCCCAGGGTCCTGTTTGAATATGAATCGCCACGTCTTCAATACGCCCTGAGTAGTGTCTCCTTCTGAGCATTGTAGCTGGTACGCTTGTTGTCTTCTGCAGTACTTCTCTGCAGGGGTCGTTGCAACGATCGAGAAGCGAGATAGCTCGGTTTTCCCTACTCTTTAAGGAATCATGGGTTGGAAAGCGCTTATTACGGGTATCTTCTGATAACAGTACCGCGATTGATTATACCAGTATATAGGTAACTGTTGGTTTTTCCGACATCTCATTACAGTGTCTCCTTCTAATTGCTTCCGAGCTATAAGCGATTAAACTAAAGCATATTTTTTTACAATTTTTTATTAACTGCGTATAATTTTTGTTAAATTGCCTATAGGACTGAATTTAATATGAATTCTTTTATATTTTTTTCTTACCACTCATTTTATTTCAAAGTTACAACGAATTTTGTGACCCGGAGGAGGGAACTCTTCCTTGTCGGTAGTTCATTTTTTTGGAAGAGGTGAATGCGCGATTCAAAAAAAAGTATACTATATACGTATATGACATATTTTAGATACTACAAATTAATAAATAGTTTCATAAATTGTATAGAGCTAGAATCATATATTTTTCTGTTTATGTTGATCATTCTCAGATTGAATTCAAAAGTAATTTATATTTTTAGAATTTTAGAGATATTAATTTTAGAGTTATTAGGAATATGAACCTGTAATAAGAGTTGTTATTAACAAACGATGCGTTATTGTAATAGGATTATCACACAAATAAATAAATAATAATAAACTTTTCTTATTTTTATGCGTTTAATTGGAAAAAGTTTTACATCCTTGACATGAACATTTCGTTCTTAGAAAGTTTTTGCGTAGGATTTATACATCTCGAGATAATATACAAATAATGAACAACAACTACTTTTGAGGGAATTTTAAACAGTGCTATAATTTATCAAGGCTTTTATAGTATACATCTCGACATAGGACTATGAGCTTTTTTAAGTTAACAGAAAACTATCTTAAACATTTCAACCATATCAGTAGAAAACTGTTCGAGATAATAAAGGTAATTCCCTTTTTTCGGTGAAAAAAATACAAGGATAGTTCTCCTATATAATGCTCGAGTCTAAAAATTAATTATATTATAAATTAGAGTTTTATACTTATGTCGTAATATATGAAATATTTTTCTTAAATATTATTTATTCATTCGATAAATTTTTTCAGCAAAATAAAGAGATTTCTCTTTTATTAGATATAGTTATAGAATGACGTATATCCATAACAATAATCAAACACAAAGTAAAGTATACCCCATAATCCACATCTGGAAATATGAAACGAAGCGGAAATCAACTCCCGTATTAATCACGAAAATACGGCTCTTCTCTCGTCGCAAAAATTATAAAGCATAAAAGCCACGAGCAGTAGCCAAACTCTCGGCGTAAAAGCTGTAAAATTTCTCGTCCCTTTTAACGTACGGCTTGCAAAAAAGCATCGTAATTCCGCTCTTCGCGCCCAGAGACAAAAAAGACGGAGCCTGATAAAATTTTGGACGTAAAACATATTGCCGGGAGTTGTTCTGGTGACAAACGCAAAAGAGACGTAGGAAAATGAAGTGTAGAGTCTGCCCCGGGTAAAGGCAAGATTGATATTACCTAACGTCTCTATAACAAAACTTATACCTTCATTGTACTGGATGGCAACGATCATTTGGATAAATTAACGACGTAGAGTAATACATATAACTGAGATATAATTACTCCTTAGATAGTAATAGAAAGTTAAAATAGGAACTATAATTTTCATCACGTGTATTACGTGTACCATGGTACTATGTGTTGCATACAAAGGAGAATATGGTAATTATTATATAAAGCATATATTATACGTTAATTATTCTATAAAGCAGAGTAATTTTGATTTTTACTGTTTTATAAATGTATTTATATAATTTTATTGATATGCTAATGAAAATTAATACGTTCATATATCAGTGGTTTAATTAAATAATGCGAAAAGCATATTTTATCAATTCACAAAACAGTACTTATAAATAAAAATTTGAATCACGACGTATAATATACTTAAAAATAATTTACTTAAAAAATAATGAAAAATGTTTTCCACGCATATTTTTGACTAAAACGGTAGATTTAATTCGAGTAGTATAATTTGTTTCAATTATTATAATTATTGTTCTTTAAATTAATAATACAAAATTACTATTTCTTGAATTATACAGATTTAATAGCTTATCCAAAATTAATTTAATTTATTTTCTTTAGTTTCTAACGATATTATATTTTACATACAAGTTTAATGATATAGTTTCAGCATGTTCTTTGTGAAGAAAGCTTTTAAAAGAAAAATTATGAAAAATATACGAAAGTCATCAATTTTTATTTGAATTAAAAATACAATTTAAGTTGCAGGGAAACTCTAGTACAACATATAATCATAGAATAATCATTAATAAGTCGAGATGGAATTAATTATTTATATTAATTTGTAAAACTCTAACTCTTAATCTAGATCTTATTGCATGACAGAGAATATATTATAGAACTTTAGTTACTTAGGGATCTTTATAATTAGCTGAAGTTTCGAGGCTTAAATGCCGACATTGCTTGATTATGTAATTAGAAGTAAATTTTTTAATAAAATAAACAAGTTATACATCGTAATGCAAAGATCAAGTCAAATTATTATTTCATTTAAAGTTGATGTTTTGCCATCCATGTGAAGACAATAAATATCATGGAAATCATCGATCGAATACTCGACATCTAAGATCAGTCAAATTAATCATTTATATTAAATGCGTAGTAGATCGTATATAGGAGAGCGAAAATCGTAAACGATTCAATTGAACGCTCGACTGCATAATGTTCACTTCTCAAATGATAGACAAGTTTACGCGATGCGCTCAAAATGTTGACATTTCCGAATGATATGCAAAACGTCAGTCCAAAGTTCGGAGATGCGTCGCCGGTAACTTTGAAATTAACTTTCGATTTACAGTACTTTGCGACGAATTTTACGCGCTGCCAAGCTGAATTTTTACAATCTCTACAAAGATATTGCGTAAACAAGTTAATTCGAGTCGAAGATTTCGTTCAAATATGTTCTTTTCCTATCCAACTATATTTGTACACATCGTACATCGATATTTCTTTATATTTTTGTAAAATTTTTAACTTTATTTAATTTTACATCTGAATAATTTTGAAAGCTTTTTAATAAAATACCTTCTACATTTTGTTATGAAAAATCTGGTTAATAATTTAATGCAAAAAATATGATTTTACTCGTCTTGTTGTTTCTGCATTTACTACAAAATTAAATTTTAAATATGATTGATTGATCAAAAGTATCCCATTAGGATAAGGCTTTAAAGTCTTATGTACGTGACAGGAGAAAGAGAATAAAGTCGCAGCTTTTAACCTCGAGGGCATAAAAGTTAGTGCAAGAAAGAAAAATTTTTCTTTTTAACTTGATGTAAGCTGCAGATATTTTTTGCATTGTCAATATAAAGAAATCCTGAAATATATAATATCATTTTCATCATTAATAATAAAAATGTTGTAGTAGATATGTATCTTTAAAATTTTAATTTAACTGCTCACACTGTCCAGTAACAGTTTTTCCTTTAGTAAATGCAGTTTTATTAATATTATTAAAAGTTATTTAACTTTTAAAAGATTCTAGAAAGATCAATGTATATAATATCTAAGAATAGAGGATTATTAAGTACAAATTGGGCGTATTAAAATCTAGATAACGTTACTCGTAAATATTAGAAAATGCTTCAAATTTACGAGAAAAAAATTAATTTTGTTTCACTTTAAAAAAAATTCTGCATTAATCTTTTTGACGTATTATATTCTAAAATGGATAAAAATTCGATGAATATCAGTGAAAGAGCTCCTCGATTGGTAGGTTTAATAGAAATCAATTATGATGAATTCGAATCTTCCTGGAGGTTCTAAAAGCTTTCACGCTTCGTGGATGCCTTTAATTGGCAGCTGTAACTTCCAGCCTCGTTCGACTAACTGAATTATAAATCGAGCCGTTTATTCTAATCTACTGCAAACACGTAATTGAATTTTTGAAAGTTAGTTTTCATTCCTAACAATTTAATTATTAATACCTAATTATGATACAGTTACATCATCAGAATAATAGTAATATATTTATAAAAAAGTAGTTTCACGCTATACAACTCGAATTAAAATAAAAGAAATTTTGTGCAAAACATATTTTGTGTATTTAAAATTGAATAAATTGATATGAAAGTAAATAAAATAAATATTGTGAAAATGTCGTGTTGTCTAATTTTTACATCCTCTAATTTAAGAATTTTGCAACTTTAGAAGCGAGAAATGTTTAATAGCTCGTAAAATAAAGTTGAAACTTGAGATTAGAGAAACTGTCGTCATCTAAGGTGTTTACACGGAGCTTACTCAAACATAGTTGAGACAGTCTTTTTATGAGATCTTTTCTGAACAAGCTCTTGTTACGAAAATTTCTGTTAAGAATCTTAAGGATGAATTAAAATGCTATTGAGACTTGAGTAAAGTGTTTATAAAATGTATCATATCTACGTTATACGTATAATATCTCACTTCAACTGTATTATATTTTTTTCTATGAAACTTTTAATATCTATATTTTCTGTGCAGCACATTTCAATTCTACATATTAGATATTTTGAGAGTAAATAAACCTAATATTTACAGAAATTACGTTAACATTAAATTAACTAGAAATAAAGGAAATGCACTTGACTACTGAAACGTTATCCCAGAAATAGTTGGGACGGTATACAAAGACGGCGTACAAAAATAATCAAATTGTA
Source organism: Theocolax elegans (assembly GCA_026168455.1). Lineage (NCBI taxonomy): Eukaryota > Metazoa > Arthropoda > Insecta > Hymenoptera > Cerocephalidae > Theocolax > Theocolax elegans. The sequence goes on along the minus strand of CM047426.1, from coordinate 77,639,398 downwards.
GGAGTCAGTCGAAAGTTTCGCCTCGTTTAAACTCAGCCACCTTTCCTCATTATCGCTAGCTTTCCATTTCTTTTATCTGAAATATCATTATCCGCGCTTCCATTGCAACCAGATCGGGGTGACGCGAAATTGAGGTCAACGACAAGCGAGGCCCTCTTAATTATTTGGGTCATTCCCTATATTCGCGCGTTTTGTCACCCACTCGCGCATTGCACCGAAATGAAATTCGACTTTTTCTGATCTTGTCTTTTAGTGCATTATTAGTTTCTCTTCGATATAGATCCTGCCTGATAGAGGGATTGACAATACACTTTTGGGAAAAGTTAATCCATGTATCTTTTCATACACAAATGGTAATTCTTGGATGATCGTCAGCATGTCTCGAGATACTTGAATTTGCGATATTAATTTTATAAATTACTATAGTACCCTACAGATTAAATATTTATTACATAAATTGAAATAATATAATTTAAATTATTTTAAAAATGTAACAAAAATTTTAAATTGTATATAATACTTAAACTTGTATAACAATTTTTAACGTTTAACTTATTTTAGAATTTAATTATTAGCGGACCAACACAATGATGCCACGTAGAAATATAAATTGTTATTATTCCACATTTATATGGGTAGTAAGTAGTATATATGGCAAGTACTTAATTTCACTTAACAATAATTACTCTTTCTAAAAAGAAAAAGTATAATTAAAAAAGTACAATAATGTAATTCAAAAAGTAACATAATGTTAGAGAAATATTTGAATGTAATAGTATACAATTAAAAAAATATTTTCAAACATTATTTCAACAAATATGCAAATAATGCATAAAGAAAGTAATATCTGTGTCTTTGTGGTAAGTCTGAATAAAACCGCAAAACTATCTCAGAATGATGAAACTATTTTCGTTTATATGATCGCATTGAAGATATTGGCAACCGGTTCCTTCATTCTTCTCTCTTTCTTTCTCTCTCTTCTTCATCAAGAACTCCTCTCATGGTAAGCCGGAAGTTTTGCAATAGCTTGCCTGAAACTTCCGGTTGGCTCGACACTGGATAGCTCTTGGTTATTCTCCTTTATGACTGATTAGTTAGAGAAGAGAATATTCGTCTCCCTCACACAGATTGTTTTCCTACATCATCTATGTTTTATTTATGTTCTAGGCTTAAAAATCCAATTATTCTAGATAGAGAGGTCAAGCGAAATTTAATACCATGTACATTCACATATGTATAAATGCGAAAATGCAGTTTGCGAATTCATTGATAGTTTATTGATGAACCGCTTCTATATTGGCTATTACTTATATCCGAGATTATTTGTTTTCCTGCAGCCAGGCTTAACAAGATTCACCTGATGCAGTAAAATACGAATAATTTTATTTTTAATTATATCGAAATTAGTTATGTAAATATATAAAATTACATGTTATATCGTCGGTTATTTGGAAAAAATTAATTTACAACAGCGAGCTTATCTTGTTTACCTTTCTTTTACGAGTTAAATGTATGCATATGTACAGTAAATAAAGTTTTTTTTATCCGCACAACAGAGAAAAATGAAATATATTCCACACGAAATAATACACATAATATTTATCGTTTTTTTGTGTAAATAAATCTTAGTGAAAAAATCTCTAAAATAGTTGATGATACTAAAAGCATTGTTTTGATAAAGAAAATACAAAATTCTAAAAGCTATTAATATTTATGCGATCATATTTGTAAGATAAGAAAACAAACGTTCAAGCTTCAAGTTCAAATACCAAAGACAATAAACTCAGAAGCTTGAACGTGGATGATTCGCGTATTATTTGGGATGCGAGATTCGGCTGTTAAGCTGATCCTTGAGTTAAGCGTTCAAAATTGCCGGAGAATTGCTATTAATTTAACTGAGGCTAATCGCGATATGAGCGACGATGAATTCTCGATGTTCACGTACCGGAGAATAGATGGGAACATTGTAATACTGAATTGATCATAAACATATATATCTGAATATTTGCCGGATGCACACAACTCAGTGTTTAATTAATTAATGTGTATCTTTGCTGTAACCACAAAGACTTTAATTAAACTTATAATATAATAATTAATGAAGATAAATATTAAAAGTTTTTCTTTGCCAGCGCGTTAAAATTAACGTATAAAAGAGTATCACACGTAACGTGTTAAAATTCAAATAAAATAATTTAATAATTAACATTATTGAAAAAAGAGTTATAATTTGTGATAAATTCTTTATGAATTATAATTTCATTACAACAGTACTATTACCCAATGAATGAATTTTTAGTTTTAGTGGTATTTTATATAGACAGTAGATTAAAACGAAAATGGTCAGACATTAAAATAGTTATATTCTTTAAATACTTAAATCATGTTGATAAAGCAGGAAAACGAATTTGTCGTTAAAATTTCGCCCCTTTCAATATTTTATTTCTAATAATAATAATAAAGTTTTGTTACGTATATAGATTGTATTCTAAATAAACTAAAAGTGATCGGAGTGACAGGGAGTAATTATTACGTAAAATGGAAATAAGTAAAACTTATCATAGGTAATCGATGTGGCATGAGACTTTTTAAGTGCTGAATAAAAAATGAAGCGGGCGTCGGGTCTTGAACCCGAGCCCCTTCGGATCCGAAGGCGTTCACGCTAACCACTGCGCTACGCCCGCACTGGTCGTAGCGCCTGCTTATTGCTCTCATATGCTACCGATACCGCGCCGCTTCGCGGTGTCGGTAATGCTGGCATCTATATGACAAGTGGATTAAATCCACCTTGTCACATCGAAAATGACCAAAATTGACCAAAACTGACCAGAAGTAAACCGGAAGTAATTAATCGTTATTAATTGACAGTAACCGCAAATGACCGAAAGTGTACTGAAAGTAAAGAAGTTGCGATGAAAACCTGTTTTAATTAATCGGAAAAGACTAAAATTGATTGCATAGAAAATGAAAATGATTCATTATAGTAACTAAAAATATACAAAAATAAATACTATACACTTACAGTCACAATTTCATCTGTATTTAATATTTTTTCGTAAAATATTTGATTTATTTACTAGTTAATCTTGTAATTGTAAATAATTTTGATTATAAGTACATTTCGATTCGTAAAATTTTTATCTATTCTATTTTTAATTAAAAAAAATAATATAACTTATAATTTAAAAACGTGTTACTAATAATTTGAATTATTGTATGCATATTATGGTTGTAATTAAATAACACAATATATTGTGCAATAAACGATTTTTTAGTATAAATTTTGTAATTATCTACAGTAATTGTGAGAATGTTATTGTCCTAAAAATTTTCAGATCAGTGTTATAAAAAAATAACATTGATTTACACTAATCTCTTAGAACAAAAACAGTGATAAATCTGTATCAGGAGGAATAACTAAAAGAATGTATTTTTTATAGACGTATATTTAACGACTAAACAGTTGAGAAATGTAGTAGTATGAAAGTTGGAAAACCTCACTAACCACAATTCAGCTTCTCCTCACGGATTATACAAACGTGATAAAAAAGAAAAGCCCCTCCGAGACTGATAGTCGATAATAGAGTCTAGTTTTGTGTGCGTGTAAGTGTAACATCGAGTACGGAGTTATGGATAGCTGCGATACACCTCTCTTTCCACTTTGATCTCTCGACAGATGAAATTTGATTGGTAATGTATTTAGAAACATATTTTTGTCAAAAAAATTTATTTTCATTAAAATTATGAGTTGTTTTTTAAAATTTTGTTGTTATGATTATTGAACGTATTAGAAAGTTTTGCGTATATGAATGCCGGATTGGCATATACGAAAATGCTAAAATTTCTGTACTTCGAAAATATCGATTAAACCTCTTAAGTGCATTGCAGTAGTACATTGTGCAACATGGGACGAAAGTAGAAGATTTTTCCTGCGAATGGTTTTATTACTGGAATGAGAATATTTTTCGTGAGGGTGGGTTTAAAAACTGGATTTAACAAAAGCAAATAAAATGTATCCCAATAGTAATTTGAAAGATCAATTTTCGACTTTCTGTTGAATAAACTTAAAAGATTCAATCACCAATCTTTCAATTCTTTTGGACACGTCGTAAAGTGTGTTATATATACGTAGACTCGATAAAGACATATATATTCGAAATACGGCTTTCAGTAATGTATCAGTTTCAGCTATCCCTTTTCGCTTCATCAGCGAAGCTTTCTAAGATCAACCGATCCCTGGAGATACCAAGATAGAAAGTACAAGCTCCCTTACTTGCGATTTACGCTTGCCGGCACAGAATTTCGGATTATACACGCGTCTCTGTTGATAGAGATTTACCCATACGCTGTGCGAAAGAATACCGATAGTATCACGCACATGTAAGGAATATACTTCAGTTTTATCTCAAATACTCTTTTTATACAAATGTATGGATGGAACAAAGGAGATTAGGGGCTAAACTCGGAAAGTTGCTGGAAAATTTAAACAATGGAAAAAATTGACTTGTTATACGTGCAGCTTGAAACTTGTTACACGTTATGGGAGAACGTGCATAATCGTGAGAGTAGGCGCAAGAGTGTCACGTCATACATTAGCAGTCACGTAATCTGTTTAACTTCGTTCGTGTCTCCAGTATGAATTGTGAACTTAGTTAAACTTTGCTCTTGGTTTCCTTAGCTTTACCAGCAATTTTGAATGGGCAAGCACTTATTTTAAAGGTAACGAGGGCTCTACAGAATGGTCTGTACTTTTTATAATTATTTGATTTAAAATTGAGAGCTTGGAAGCACTTGATATACCTATATTTATAATACAGAAGAACATTTACCCTAAAAATGTCTTTGTAAAAATCATATGAATTTGTTGACAATTATAATCAGTTATATCATTGGGGATAAAATTAATTTAATTTTATCATTATTTTTCTTATAAAAAATTACATTATTTTGTTTATAATATTTATGTAATTATAATTGTGTTACACTATGATCGTAAACTTTTAAATTATTTTAATAGTTGCATTATACATTAACTGCGCTAAGTGATTGTACGTGTTTTGGCATATTTTAATAAAATATTAAGTACAGTCACAGTCGAGGCTCATTACAGATAAACTTATAATCAATACTGTTTTACGTATCAAAAAGTCTAGTTTACACGTTAATTACTTATTTAATCATTCGATTAAAATATTTAACACAACCTTAGAAACGAAGCTAAATAAATTAAAATATAACTAAATTTAGTGTATAAGTATAGTCACAAATTAAACAGCAACATCTTTATTGTAATTTTCATGCACTACTGAAAGACTAAGAAGCTTTTACTCGCTTTTCTTCCGAAACTAAATATTTTCTCTTTTCACAAAGTTTATTATGGTATTTTGCAAAACTAAATTTTAGTACAAAAATTCTTATGCCATTATTGAGTTATTCAAATTAAAAAATAATTCTTTAACTTAATGCATTATTAACGAAATGAAAATAAGTATACTTACACATTAGAAAATCATAAATAAAAAAGCATAACACGATGCAAACTTACCATTGTATGAGCTGAAATTAATCATCCCAAACGAGCGTCCAACCAACTACAGGAAACTTTTAAAACGGAATTCTACGGTTAAATTTTTCATCGTGATTCGCTCGGTTGCATTAAACATTTCCGGTGGATGCACTTCTTGTTTTATAAAAATTCGAGATGTCGAGAGAAGGAGACTCAGCTTCTAAAGTTGTTTTACAGTACTTTTATAGCAAATTCTGCATGGAAAAGAGAAAACCCGGACCAACTTAAGAGTCGTGTTTTATACGATACCAAGAAGAGATGCGTTCATAGGTAAAAACCAAAAAAAATGACAAGGAGTTTGAATTTCATGCTTACTTGTTATTTATTAAATGGAGCTATTACGCTTCTTTCATATTAATTATTTGACGTATAATGTTAATGGTTCTGCAAATACTTTACATTAAATTAGATAATGCACATTTTTTTTCTTAATTTCATTCTACTTTTTTAAAAAAATTACAAGCTTATATATTTGTTGTATCAATAGATAAAGGTATTACGAATTGTGATTTTACTAATATTGTAATAGCTACACTTAAGATAGCACTTGATTTTTTAGATAAAATTTTATATTCGTTTAATTACCTTCTAATTATTATGAAAGAATAATTAATTGCCTCTGAAAATTAATTAATTTATGCTTTATAATTTAATTATTGCAGAGAATATATAGCAACAAAGAGAATATAATGTGCTACAAGTTTCAAATTTAAACTTTCGCTTTATAATTTTATAAAATTTCCAACAATTAAGGAAAGTAATATAATTTCTAGCATGAAAATTAATATGGAAATAAACGCACTTGTCACTTTTTATTACTGTTTCTAACGATACTTAAATCTAACAGCAAGTTTTGTTCTGAAACACCAGTAGAAACATCATTTAAAATAACGCATTTTTGTAAACAGCAACCTAGATCGCCATCCAAAACAGCCAAAAAAGACAATATTATAAATAAGAAAACAGGTATCTTAAACATTCTGCCAAATATCTTTGCATCACATTAAATCTCGAGAAGTACTCACGCTTAGTTACTTATCTCGTTTTCGATGCTCCTTGAAAATAATAGATGTCATTTTTTTAAATACTAAAATTTAGTTTTTTAGTCTTGTGCAAATAGAGACATGACCATACCTTGGATTCTAGAATAAAAACTTAAATGTACTCTTTAGCTACCATAAAATTTAACGGTATCTTTTTGTTCTTTAATTTGCATAAGCTTTCTTTTTAAGAAGAAGTTTGAAGATCCTTTTTTGGGGAGTTTAATGTGTTAAGAACGGAGAAAATTGGGTGCTTGTGTCCTTCTAACTGAACTTTTAATCTGTAAAAGGTGCATATTTAAATAAAAATGGAACCTTTCACTTTCTTTTATAATTTACCGCGGATATCGTCCGGTATAAATTGTGTGGTATATTGAGTTCTAATCTGAAAATTCATTTAAATTGTAACGTAATAGAGTTGTAATATACGTATATTAGAAGACAATTTTAGACTATACAATCGTCATCTGTAGATGCAGCAGAGAAACGTTAATATTGCTCACACAAAGTATTTCATTTGATGATAATCATACTTTTGTGGCACAATAAAATCTGGTTCACTTGTCTTTAATGTGAACGTTTTTAAACAGTATTCAGCGATTTATAGATTTCCAATCATTAAATTCAACTTTTTTTATTCTTATAATTCTTTGGGGTTTCCTTTAGTTTATTATCATACATTGAAATATTTAGTAATATATACATTCTATATATAAATTTGCTTATTATTAATAAACAGTATTCACGTTTACCTGTAAAAAGTATTGACATAATCCGATAAAAATTTTTTTTTAATCTGAACGTCTCATGATACGTTTTGCATTATTTTATTTCGATTCTTTTGCAAAATTTCAAAACTCATAAGTATGATTTTGAAAAGCAAAAGAAGTTCAATAGTGTGCGAAGAAGAGAAAGAAGCAAACCTCTTGACCCACAGATTGAGATATAATAGAAAGGAGATTATTAAAATAAGTTTGCAACTTTACCTCGTGCTCGATTAAAACGAGAATAATGATATTTCATTGTGCATTTTTACAGAGCTTATATTGTCTGACTTATATAGAGAGTTTATAATTTATAATTTTCCTCTAACATTATTAGCAATTTCAAATTTAGCAATTTTTAAAAGAACACAACTCTTACAATGTAAATATTAATATGTTGTGATTTATATGTTTTGTGGTAAATAATAATATCTAAAATGTTGAATGAAATCGAATGCATTCGTTATTTAAAATGAAGAATATGTTTGTAGAATATGTTTATTAGAATATGTTTCAATTATTGTATATGAATAATTATTTTTTGAAATTTACAAATATATTTACACAAAATTAATTATACCTAAATTATTTTATACAAATATTTGTTTCTTACCATAAAAGAGAAAAGAAAAGAAAATATTTACTTGCATACTCAATTCTATGGCCCATAGCATTCAATTACATAATTAATCACTCTGCCTATGTATTTCTCATCATCAAAAATTTTGACATTCGCATTGTAGTTTTCTCAACTGATGAATCACGCACATTTACAAAGCTCGCACTTGCGCGCAGGCGGACGGGCGTTGAAAGCTCAAAAAGCTCTCGTGGTATGAAGTCGCGCGGGTGCGTTATAATTAGGCCGCAATTAAACGCGCTGAGCTTACTACTCGACGCGAGTTGAAAAGGGCGATACGTCGGCGTGAGCTTAGAGGTTTCACTGAATCTACACGAGAGGCTGCGTGCCGAGAAACTCTGGAAAAGGACGTAGCGCTTTGTTAATACGAGGAGAAACCTTGGCCGCTTTCTGCTATTTCGGATAGATAAGATATACAATTATTTTCGGATCAACAAGATCGTATTTTCTAAATATTATGTTTTATTTTTATTTAGATTCACTTATTATCTTATTATAACTGTGGTAGCGAACAAATTTTTTTGTCAATAACATTATAATTGTATTACAGTGTTAATTGAAAGTTATAATTGCATATCCGAAGCATTTAAAGTAAATAATTAATACTGATTTAAATTACATATTATATTAAAAAAATATATTCAATTTGGTATAGGTTCTTAATAGAATTATGAGGTAGCTCTTACGACCAAGATTTATTTGAAAGAATATTTCATCATTCTTTAATGGCGCGATAAATTGCGGAGGAGTTAAGATGTTACGTGTATGTTTAAATGTGTTGAGCTTAAAGAGTTGGATTACATACATACACACACCCACACACAGACGTGGATTATGTATCGAACGGTGCAACTAAAAATACATACAAGTGCGAACGCATTGATGGCATTTATTTGGAAGTTTAGTTTTCTATTTTTCGGATGATTTAACCAATCATTTTTTTGATGAATAATTTAGGCGCTTATATATATATGTATTAGGTTTACCAATATACAAAATTATGGATTTACAATATATACAGTAAGTCTGATGCGTATATCAAATGGAAATTATTTATTATTAGGTTGAATGTCTGGTGGGATAGCTACAACATCAATGTAAGAACTTTGTTACTCAACAAACTTTCTATAATAAAGTTATCCACGTCTTGATGCAACTTACTTATAGTTATGGTTCTATCTAACAAATTAATCCGATAGTTTTTGCAGTAACTTCGATAATCGCTTTATTGACATGAAACAACTGATTTACATTGGTTTAATCTTAATATTTTAAACTAAAATAAATATTATATTGAAAATATGTTTTAGATTAATTATCTCATATGTAACTGTTGCTCGAATAAATTTTATTTGGAATCAATATGTATTACGTTAAAATTTGTTTACGAATTATTAAATTTTGTAAATGTATTGGATAATTTAAATGTAATAAACCATACAATACGATTAAGATCAAAAAAGACAAACCGTGGAGTTTGAAATAAATGGGTTGTAAGTAAAATATGTACAATTAAAGGTTTTCCATTACTCGCAAAAAAAATTATTTAAATGCAAATATTTCAAAAATTATTTTTAAAAAATCCTAATTTCATGGAATTTTGTAATTTATGGCACGAATATTTCTTCATTTTCGTAAAATATATAAAATATAGTTTATTATTGAAAGTGTGTCGGGCAATAAAATTCAAGTTAAAAAAAAACAAATACAAGTGACTCGATGCCGTAACAAATTAATTATACATTATACGAGTTAAACGGTACAAAGGAAGCCAAGCGAGAGGTGCACTTGACACTCACCAGGAAGAGAATCGAGAAAGGCTAAAATATCGACGATAAGCGATAACTGGGTCGGAGATAATGGAAGAGGGCGGATATACAATCGGATAGCCGCGCTAATTGAATTGCGCACCACCCCAAAATTTCGCTCTCGCCTTTTCCGCATTACACCGGCGATGCGGCATCGATATACAGCTAGCGCGTACTTTGCGGCTCTTGGTTATACGATCGAACGTATGCAATATTACCGGGTACCCGGATTTTCATACCTTTGAAGATGCGTGTCTCTAGCTCAAACCTTGAGATAATTGCTTTATCATATGCACCGTTTGATTTCACCTGTGGTCACCAGTTTCATCAACATTTATTTATATATAACTGGATTTTTTCATAAAGTTTACTCACTTTCGACTATATTCTACGTACTATTTCAGGTCCTAAAACCAATGAGTTACAATTATTAAAGGATAACGTTGTAATTTATCATTATAGCAGTATGATTTCACCACATATTAATAAAGTACATTAATGATATCAATTATAATTATTAATTATTCGAATTACATTATCAATTAAATACCAATCAATAATGTTGTAGAAGACATGGTTTCTGATGAATAAGACCACTTTTTTTTACCATTTTATGATTCACGGTATTCATTACTAGTATATATATGATTACCTTATCATTCGTCTTCATTATTCTATCAGATATTAATAAATTATTCGGCTAGTTTACTTTTTGATTAACAGGAAAGCGAGTAATTTACTGTATTTCGAAATTGCACCAATTTCATTTGTCATGTGTAATACTTCATAAACAATAAATCGTGCATAATGCAAATCTAAAGGAAACAAAGCGTTACTGTAATGGCAAAAAATCATCTTATTCCAATGTACAATAAATAACTTTGGTATACAAATAATTTATTACTTGTACGTTTTGAAAGCAAACACTTGCAATATATATTCAGGCAGTTTCTCAATTAATAAAAAAATAGCAATTGTTTACGACTCGAATCCCAACCACGCATAAATTTCATCTCGTATATACAGGATTTTGTACGAAAACAAACCGGACCAGTCGGAGATAATGTCGCAAACTAAAACCAGATTACCTAAAAAACTGTCGTTAGTACAGTGTCATATCGATAAGCGATTAACCTCGAAATCAATTTTTTCACTCGTCTAGAATAATTTGTCGACAAAAGAACGATTTATTCAAGCCTCCTACGCTTAACCATCACTCATCGTCACGAAGTTTCGCATAGATCACTTTCGATGAATGTTGCGTTGGTAGGTTTACAATGGCAATCGAATTTCAATGGAAAGTGAAATTGCAGGAAATGATAAAATGGTCGAGAAGCTTAGGATTGATTGTATCTTCGCTGAGTTTACTGCTAAATAAGAAATGAGAGCCACTGTCACATCGTTGAGAATTTGATAGAGTCATGAAACTCATGGATATTTTAACGCGGATATTCACGTGGTCTTTACGACTTGGTATTTGCGAAAAAAATACAATTATAATTAAATATTAGGTGGATTTTATTAAGTTGATTCTATTAAGTGGGATTTGAGAAACTAAGTATAAATATGTCAAGATACATTTACACGAGAATCGCACTGTACAATGACGGAGTATTGGTTCTTCGTCTTTCATTCGGAGATGTCAACGAGGCTTTATGGCACTCGCCATTCAATACAGACCCTTGATGATATTCTACTTTTCACTTGAAAGGAGAGTAAGTAAATGATGTGTCAACATTCTATTTGAGAGATATATGCTAATTATACTTAAAGATTTATCGTTTTATTTATATAACTATAAAAAATATTTATATAGTACTACACGGGGAGAAAAGTTTTATAAAGAATATCTATAAAAATAGTAGTATTATAGCGTCGTAAAAATTTTAAAATAAAACATGTGCTCTAAGCGTCTTGTTCGAAAAAAATTGTTATTTAGGATGGTAAAAATGTCAATCCAAATTTTTCAATATTAATTAATATTATATGAACAAAAATTACATAAATAAGTGAATGTCAACATTTGACCCTCAACATTTGGGTAATTTTTATTCATTTTTTTCTATCGACTAAAATTACAATACCATTATTGATTATCAAATGTATGTGAAATAGTGCGATAGAAGGTTGAAACTTTTCTTTCAATACTGGTGTCTATCAACTTTCTATAATTTTTTTCCCATACAATCAATATTTTCTTTCTGTCGAAATGCAATTTAAAGTGTACACCTCGCAATATGAACTCCTTCTCTATTCTATTTATTACCCATTGCAGTAACAAGAGCGTATAAACTCACACCAAGTTGATAGTATTCAACACGGAATCTTCCATAGACACGTATCCCACGAATCGAAGCTGGAACGTGAACTGCTTGCGACAAGCGAGTCTTAGCCCTTTTTGGCCTGCTGCCCTGGGCCAGAGTGATTTACTACGTAAACAGGCCGACTCTTCCATCGTAACCCTCGTAGCACGACGAGCCTGTGAGGCAAACGCAGTTTTGCCAGAGGGCCGCGCATTTGTATGAGCTTGGGCGAGTTTTGAGAGGGCGAGGAACTGAAAATTTGGTTTTCCGGTGCAGCCGTGATGAAAAGGGTCGTTCTGTAAACACGAGTTACGATGTGAAGTTTATGTTTTGAACGGACGACTGTTACTTTTTATATTTTTCTAAAATTCTTGTTGTACATTGTAAAAATACAGGAAAATACAATTTTTATATGCGCATTATTGTAATTATTATACCACTGTTACGTTACGTATTCCTACTTAACGTTTACGCAATTATTATGTAAAAATTATATTTATATAAAAAATGTGGAGTAAAATAATAGTTACAAAAAATTATCTTGGGAAATTTTTATTAAAAATAATATTACTTATATAATAATATAATTTTACAAAGTACATATGAAAAATTACTTTAAAATTCAGAGTAGGATATTTTACTTAGAACAACGCCCACACGTATGAGCGTAAAAGCACTTGCGGAACTCGATTTAGTGTGGAAAAGCGTCATTAAAAATGTAACTGAAACTTTTGGAACAAACCTTTTAGTATAGCGAAATAAAAATTCTTTGCAAGTTGCAGGATATTTTCTCGTTATTAAACATTAAATTTCGCCACAGCTAATAACCAGCACAATATTTAAGAAAAATTTCGGACAGATATTATATTATCGTAAACAAAAATTTTAAACTAAAATAAAAATGTCTGTAATTAATATTAAAATTTTCATTGATCTTGCATTTGATTACTTAACTTTGAAAGTACGAGCAATTATTTAGATATATTTGAAATTTGAGATGTAAATGAATCAATTGCCAGACTTGGCATTCGTTCATTTACAATTATAGCGATAGTTATAAATAGATTATATCTATATATGCTCTATGCTTCCGCCAAATATTTTGACAAATGAATGTCAATAATATTGTTTTAAATTAAGTGAACCAAATATTAGAATCTTTAATTTGCAGAAAATAATATCAAATGTTATTAAAACCCACTTTGAGTTAAATAACAAAATTTGCACTTGACCTGCGTAATAAATTATGTTGACATTAATAGATATAGCTGATGGTGACAATAAATGCAATTTTACTTTAATATATCCTTCGTAAAATATTAATTACAATTAAATTTATTGCTATTATAAATCCAATTACTTCAGTAATAAGTTACAATGAATTGCCTCAACAAATAATATATATATTTGTAATTTTTAAATTAAAATTAATTTAATATTTCTACTTATTGTTGTTTTTTCAAGATTATTTAAAACCGCCTTCATCTCTATCTCATCTTTATGGAAGAACAACATTTCGAGTTTATACCAACTCTCGGATGTATTTTCCAATACAAAAATATGAAGAAAAACTTTATTATTAGAGTAATACATTCCAACAGTGTTTAATATCTCTATGTTGAATTAATTGCCTGTAACTGAGCAGCAATCAGATAAATAGAAAAAGAAATGTAATACAATTTAATTAACAATAATAGTAATAGTTAATTATAAGCTCAAAAAAATGTATAAAATTTATGGAAATTTTTATTTTATGTTATTTCTATAAACTTTTAAAAAGTGAAAGATTGAGGTTGATTATTTTCAAATCGCATTTATTTAATCTAAATTATTTGTTAATTGACTACCTCTCTTCGATATATACATATATGCAAAACTATTGTGAAGACTTTTCATAAATGTAATTAACGCCCAAAATATTATCACAAAATTGTAAATAGTGCAGTACTTAAATTGTATATTACAATGCGAACATTATGATTACGATAAGATGGTATAAGAAGGCAATTCTAAATTGGTATATATATACATAATCTTACAGGTAATAATTTAACCAACTCACGTGATAACAAAAATGAATCCGTCGTAAAACCCGAAAATGATCAGAGCGTGTCCCGAAAAAGTACGCAATCAATAGTCCAGCCTCGTCGGAATGTACGAGGGTGGAAACCGCAACTGTCAGAGTCGCGCGATTATGCGCTTGTGTGTATATACATACACAGTTCAAGGGCCCGTTTCTCTCAAATACTCCCCGGGTGACGGGGATTTATGCATGAATATGGTACGCGAGGATCGTGGGGGAATTTAAAAGTGGCATATTGCATAATTTTTTTCTCCTCTCTTTTTCTCTTTCTCTCTCGATGTCACTTAGGTAGGAGGCTACAAAACGAACCTTTAGGGATTATTTTGGAAAACATTTTTTGCCGATTTCGCGAGAGAAAGCTTTTAGCTTGGATTTTGTTTGGAAAGGTATTTGGAGCATAGAAGCTAAAGGCGAAATTGTTTTGATTGATGCAGTAGATACCTCGGTGATACGACTCTGTGGCTCGTATACTACTAAATTTATGATTCTAAGTGTTACGGTGTGCATTTCCAAGTAATGTTGTTGCAATATGTACATATACTGTTCAAATTGCATGTGGAGTATGGACGTAGGCAATTTAACGTGTGACCAAGATAAAGCTTATATAAACTATACGTTGTTTTGATTGCCCAAACGGGGATTACAGTACTGCTTTATTTCAAATTTTGGTTCTATTATCAAACCATATATTATTAAAAAAACATTTTTCAACAACTTCTTAAAATACACTTTTTTCATTTATATTTTTGGTACTTATAAATATTTATATTTGTACGTAAAGTTCATTATAAAGCGCAGGTATTTTAAAGCCTCGAAAAGAATGCCACGCCGCTGTTATTGCGAAACGTTCAAAGAACCTCTTACAGAAATATAGTCCTGCCGAGTATTATGATATTAATTAAATACAATGCAAGAATACTTTTGAACTTTGCATTTAATTACTTTATTAATTCTACTGAATCTATGATTGTTCCAGAGAAAATTATTAACTTAACAATTAATACAAATTATGATTTATCAGAATAATGTTGGTATTTTAAAATATGCTGTGATATTAAATATTAGAACATATTTTATTTTCGACGTACTACTTTATATTAAATTATTTTTAAACAATCTTCAAATGTACTGCTCACTCTGGTGTAATTTATTTGTTACCATACATTCACTTTATTGCAGTTTCGTCGCAAATTACGTAAACATTACAAATCTATTACAGCAACCTGATAATCGTAAATTTAACAGGGCGTTTATGTTTCTTCATTTAAATCATAAGTAGTACTGACCCAATTTTCGGACTATATAACAGAGATACTGGACTAACGAGGGACTATTCTGCTTGTAACCTAAATTAATCAAATGAAATAATGTTTACGATAATGTTTCCATTATACTCTTAAGTGCTGCACTTTTCTGAAGTAATGAATATAAATGTATTCTTATAATACAATCTTATTTAAAACGTTATGACAGGTGACATCAAGTTGTAGTTATACTTTTTCTTCACGTGTACGTAAATTTATAAAAATTAAGTAGACTGAACAGAGAGTTTGTCTACATCCGAATAAAAATTGTAACAAAAGAAGTACCAACGATTTATCCAATATCTAAAAGTAAAAATATTATGTTTCCTATCTCACCGGAATAGTCGAATAAAATTTCGGCAACAAAAAATACATGTTTCCCCTCGGTTATATAGAAGAAACAAAGAGACCTATGAGATCCGCAGTTCTGCACGAATGATGCGATACTCGACAATTCGTTGCTTTTTATACGCGTCTATCGACGCCACAACTCAACTATTGAGAGCCAAGGGATTGTCTGATGCATTCGATCAAGGGGACTCGAAATCTCCCGTGATTCGCGTCTACTCACCGAAATCATGCGTCATCTCTTTGATACTGTTGAAAATGCTTACTTAATGCACTAGTTTTTAGTTTGGTCAGACGTCGGCACAATGAAATGAATGAATGGAGAACTGGAACGATTGTTAAACCTAATACAGATACACTGGTGAAATATTTATTTCAAAAATATCTTTGTCAAACATAATATACAAGTGGAAATTGTATTTAATTTAATAACTAATAAATTGATTGTTTTAAATTGTAAATAAAACGAATAATTTAAAAACGAATTAAGTCGGTATGGAATTTTTGAAGCTTACTACTTATGATGGGAAGCTGGAAAAATAATCTGATTCTGCTAAAGTTGGTTCGTTACAAAAATCCTAAGAAAATGAGACTGGAAGCGTCTCGTCTCAAGCCATCTGCAGGCCATTTTTTATTATTTAGTTCTGAGACTAGTAATTCTACCACAGTATTGAAAGAAATATTTAATTTTTTTATATATAAGTAATATTATTATATCTATTACAATTGTAATACAGAAAGAAGAATGTAACTGTACAGTTCTTTATTTGATAATAATGCATTACAAATGTTTTGCTTATAAAAAAGTTCCTTCATACACATGCATTAAAATTTTTGGACAATAACATAAATTTTTGTTATCTTCGACATTGACCAACTACAAAGAAGTTTTAATCCAAAACTTTTCTATTACAAAAAATGGGTATATTTGAAGTTAGTTTAACTTTTATTCAGCAAAGTTTTATAAAAAATTTTGCTTATTAACACAGATATTTACCTCTTAGATTATAAAATTACGTAGAGCGAGTTAGACGAGACGCTATACGATTAAAATTTTTACGAAATTAATAATCAACCTGCCGAACACAACAGCATTGATATTAATTGAATAATTATTAACAGTTCAATTTATTTTTACTTTCTTTTTTAATCTTCCTGGAACGAAAATATTAAATTCTTTATAAATATTGCAAAGAAAATATGAATATTTTTACTTTTGGTATACTCTTGTATTTTACCTCCGTGATGTATGATTTTGCTTGATATAACATCTAAATCTCAAAGCGTATGCTAAGTGTGTTTTACAAACTATATTTGAAATCCACCAAAGGCCGTGACACAGCAAACAAATGAAATATTGGCACATATATGTATATGACTAAAACCCAAATAAAATAAATTTTCATATCATTCTAAATTGTTGAATGTGTAAATAATTTTCTTGTATATTTTTCAAATATATTTTATATTTCATATTCACGTTATACTGTTATTAATTAATTGTACCTAAAATATGCAATTTATTTGTTAATTCTTTATTAAAAGTGTATTTGCTTTATACCTATAACACATATTCACAAATAAAAATGGCATTCAAAGACGTATATAAACAGTATTTCTTTTGATATTCTTTTTTTTTTAAAAAGTAATAAATCACTATATATATGATTTTTTATTCACACTATTTTTTCTAGAATACCGCATTTTACATATTACGTTTAAAGCAAAATCTTGTATAAAATACGTAATTATATATAGTATTCTTGTAAATCATATCATAAATTAATTAATATAAATTCATTAAAATATACAAACATTGTCTTTTTCAAAAAGAAAAGTTATGAATAAATTAAAACATGTTGTATACGCGAGTACTTTCTTTATCGTTCTTCGCATCATATGTATAAGGTAATACGTAGCATAGAACATCTTTGATAGCTATACATATCGATAAATGTTATATCAAATGTATTTGATTTAAATTTCTTTTCAAGCTTTGGATCAATATCTATTTCTAATTACTGAAGAGATATGACTGACTAAAGTAATAAAGATTTTTCTCTAGAACATTTATGGATATGTAAATACATAAAAAGAATTGGTTGGATTTTATCTCTATTTATTAAATAAAAAATGGGTATTATATGGTATTGAAGAAAACATTTTGATTTCATACACTATATTTCAGTTCGCATAGTGACTTTTCTATTGTAACAATTACATTTTACGCAATTGAGAATCATGTAATTTTTGTAATCAATTGTTACTTTCAAATAAAGCGAATAACCTCTCGATTTTTATATTTAAATACCTCCGTTATTATATGTTAACCCATAATTTAACCTTAAGTAAAAATACATACACGTGATGTTATTGTTATGTGCATTTTATTTAATAAACTAGGTAAAGACAATACCTATATGATAGTTTGAACAGGGACTTTGGTTGAAATTTGACGGTATTATAGCTATAAAATCACTTTATTTGTTGAATGTAGATACGTAAACAGCATTTAGCGATAGTTTCTGTTATAAAGCCCACGTATTATCGGGATTTTATAGTGGATGTATAAACATACTCTATATCAATTGTCTATAGATCAATATATAAAAAAATTCATAAATTATGCAATTGTGTACTTTATGATACTTTGTATGTTTGTATAGACACACGAAGGTATTTAAACTTGGTAGGGATAGTCAACACGTTTCTTCGGTCGTCTCTTGGTTTATCCATCTCCCTCGCCGTTTAGCGCTTAGCGAAGTCAATAATATTATTAAATTTAATAAGTACACATATGAGATAAATAACATATTATAAGTAATTAATAATTTATTATGCACTGATTTAAAATATTTTTAATACTTTGAATAAAAAAAAGCATTAATAAAACTATAGAATTATGTAGAAGACAGTTAAATAATTTTTTGACTAATCATATCTTTTCAATTATATCTTTTATAATTCAAATAAATTAACTCAAAATATGTTGAATAATACTTACAAGAAGAGGACCAACCCTGTGGGAAATGTATTTTTACCAAATTCCAGGATATTTTTTCTACTATAAAATATTAAGAAAGCCGGAGTTTTTTATTCTAATGTTCTTTCTTACGATATATATGTATAATAAATAAGAATTTAGCGATATTTTGTTAAATATTTTGAATTAAAAAATGTATTAATTTTCATACCAAAGTATCGCTAAATTACTTATTTCTTTCATAACTTTTGACAAAATCAAGATATTTCAGGAAACCTTTTTTTAAATCAAATCTACTTGATCTCAGTTTTTTTTTGGATTTGAGTTTGACAGCATATATTTATTTGTTGACCAGGATTTTTGGCAAGATTTTTTGTTATATGCTGTCACGGGCGTCTCCGCGCGACTTAGGTATATGAGAAGGATAGAGTGAGCGATAAGGTGTCTCGACTAATGTAAGCGTTGCATTGCAGCGCGGACGTTAGCTCGATGGTCAGAGTACGAGATTCGTAATCCATGGTCCGTGTCTTCGAATCCCGTCGTCCGCCTTTTTTCGCTCCTCGCCTTTTTAATCCGTAACAATGATTATATCTATCGTAAGAAAGAGCATTAAAATCTATAACTCCGGCTTTTTTCATGTTTTTAAAGTAGAAAAAATAACCTAGAGTTTGGTAAAGATCCGTTTCCCACATAAGTGGTTCTCTCCTTGCTGATAATTATACTATTTATTTAAAAAATTAAGAAATATTGTAAGTCATGAGATAATAATAAGTTATTAATTATTTACAGTATATTAGTTTTTTCTAATTGTAACCGAAATTCGTCTTCTTCTATCTTTCCAAGATCTTTTCTATTCTATCTATATTTACGTATGAACACGCTAAGTTTATGCTTCGGTTCTTGATGTTTTATTTGTAATTTATACTTTGCAATATTTATTTTCATTGTTAACACTATAATATCATAATAAATTTCCAAGATCACTCCACGAACTAAAATGTTTAGTGTGTATTCAATTGTTGTCATTGCTACCAAAGAGTTAGGAAAACAGTATATACATTGTTATAAAAGCAGTATATGATTGTAAACTTTTTATAAAAATAATATATCAAATTATTCATGGCTATTTAAAAAATTCGTTTCTCAAATATTCTGTATTATTAGGAAAATTATTACAATCTATATAGAAATAGAATTGACATTCAGGCTTCAAAGAGGCTCTTTGAATATACCCGACAATGTAATATATAGAATGGAACGATTACAAACAGATATAAGAAGGTCTCATCTCCACACATATTGAGCCGACTTGCATCGTCGGCGGAAATGCTCAAATACCACACATCGATGTATATATAATTTTCATATTCAGAATAGAAACAAATATTACTAAATATATTTAATTACATTATATAAGTTTCGCAATTGATGATAGAATCACTAATTAATTTACGAAAATTTTATATGTATAGACAATTTGTCGTAAAAAAATATCTTAGACTTCAAAGGCATACATAATGGACGTCTCTTAAATGACGACTGTTCATTACCCTAAACTACTACTGTGATCGCATCGTTTCCCAACATATAGTCTAGGTCGAATTATTCGCGATATTTCGAAAGTCGCTTTTATGAGTTTCAGTTTATATGTGGTACATTACGTTTACATATTGTGAGAAAGTTGATAAGCCATCGAATGGAAGAGAAGAGTCTAAGACGAAGTTCAGTAGAAAATTGAATTGCGATGCATAGCAGAAAATGCGAATATATTAATGTGTGTGTGTGTGTGCGTGTCCGCACGTATGTGTTTATACCTTCTGACGTAAAGGCGATTACTATTTTAATTATACAAATTAATGAATATTGATGTATTGTATTTATAAATTCAAGAGAAAATAATGAGAATTTTACATTTACATGAATATTGATTGAGATTAATAAGTATAGTATTATGATTCATATTAAGTTACAACAGAATTTTTCAATTAATATTATTCGTTTGCTGAAGTAGCTTCAAGAATAACTGAACTTTCAATCGAAATATTTTCATGGCTACACTTTATTTGACACATTGTATTACATAAGTTAATTTATTCTACAATATTTTTATGTTCGTGAGATTACTTATCAATCGTATTTTTTTCATTGGAATACATGATAATAACTGAAAATTATTACATATCGTTATTGAAAAGAATTTTTTAATATACGATAATTATAACTACTTTCTAGAAAATATGTATACGTGTAATATATAAAATATGGAAAAATTAAATTAATATTTATATTTACCAAATTATAAATTCAAATATATTATCTAATATGATTGTCAATTTAATTATTATTATTTTTCTGTTACAGGTAATTTACATATAAGGAATATTGTATGATATACGAAATACGTAAGTAAAAATATAAAAATTTTAGAAGTCTGTTATTTTGCAATTGTAACTTAAATGTTATACTTACAATTTGTATAATTGTATCGTTTTACACACAATTATTCAATGCACATGTATGTATGAATATAATAATATATTCTTTAAGAAAATTTTTTAAGAAAATATATGTAATAAACAATAGTAAAATGATGACAACTCTTGTGAATAATTTTAAGGGAAGAATAAACATACAGTAAACGTAAAATGTCGATTGTACAATAAACTCACTAGTCCAAGAAATCGTTATAATTTAAAAGCCTAAAGCATATTTTTAAGCGTATGTCAAAGCCAATCAATAATTCAAGCTTTTCGCATAATAATATCGACTAAGAAATGTTGTTTTTACTAAATTAGTAATTAATATTAAATTTTAAATAAAACTATAAGAATATATCATCAATATCATAATCTACGATTGTGTAACATTTGAAAGCAACTGGTGCAGTAAATTATGAGAATGTTTCAAACATTTTAGTCTCATTATACTGTTTATTTTAAATTTTTAATACATTTTGTCTCATAAACTACTGCACCAATCATCTGAAATGGTACTGGTCGCAACTTGGCACAGTTATAAATTTTATTATAACAAAAAGCAATGTTTTCGTGATTTTTCTTAAATTTGAATATAAAAACAGTAGTTTTCATTCGATAATTTTACGACGGAAAATTTAAATCATTGATTGGTTTTACATTCCCTGAAATTCGGAAAAAAGATCTACTGGGCTGAACAATAGTCACTAGGGAATCATCGATAAGCCAAAACTCGATGTTTCGCCTCTGTATCCCGGAAGTTGAAAACGTTCGATGTTTCTCAGAGAAATTCCCAAATGAGCACCGTAAGCTCGGATGTTTGCTATGCTTCATATTGATCGTTTGTATCTTAAATCTTGATTTTCGTTTACATCCAGAGCGGAACTGTTTATCCATTTCTCTATGTCGAAATATAATATTTTGAAATCTAAGTTGTTGTCATTACATAAAATAGTAATTTTATTATACTATTTGCTGCAAAACAGTACAATAATTTAAGTTGCACATTCAACAATTTTTGGTGTTATTTTGTAGCTCTTAATTTAACTGTTATTGAAATAATAATTACCGGCTTGTTATATTAAATTAATAGTTATTTTCATTGCTATAATTAATTTTTAAAAATTGATGTAATTAATTACTAGTTAAATTAATAAGTAAAAGTATTAACTATACGTTAGGTGAATTAATATAATATTAATCAAATTAAAAGACGCAATCGATTGATTCGTCATACGCAATTTGTAAGATATATATTGAAAAAAATTCTTAGTAGACTATTGAACAAATCATAAAAACATTAAATTAATGAAAGGAATGAATCCAACTTTGAATAAAAATGTCTTCCACAAAAATATTCATTTCATCGTCGAAGATAATTACAAAAAGGGGCAGTTACAACGACCAAGTCGCAAGAAATAAAGCGACTCATCCTCCGGAAAATCAACGGAGAGAGTGAGAAAGAGGAAGCTCAGCAAAAAATAGAAGTTACTTGCCCTCTCGAATCTCTCGCGTTTTATCGCAAAAAGAACCCGAGGAAGGGAGAAAACGACGAAGGATAACTCATTACGCCGAGCTAACAATGGCGCATTGTTTTCATAACGTCCGACGTTGGACACCGTCTCCCTTTCAGTCTTAGAAAAATAAAAGATGGACTGTGGGGACAAAGTTTATGGTCTAACTGTATCGTGAACTTTGCCAGGTTTCGGATATAAAGTTATATACACCGTGTTACTTTTCCGCTCTTTGATATCGAAGTTAAGCACCTACGAGAGTTTAAGGTTGGAAAATTTTTGGTGTAAAATCGTCGCGGAGAAAACATTTTCGTTCTGGAAAAGTTTTGAGTATGATAGATTTATGCCTGCGTTTCGTTTTATTTCTTTAAGATTTATAAGAGATTTTCGTGTTTATATACGGAACAATGTTCTTTCTCACTTTACCTTATATTATTTATATTTGTATATTTTTACAGAAATATGGTAACGAAAAGACTAAATGTAGCAATTGTATTTTAGAAAAGAACCACTTGCTACTCACATCGAGTTGTCACAATAATACATGAACATATGCATAAACATTTATAAACAAGAAACATAAAGAAAACTGGATTGTCTATATAATTACTAATTAATTAATGTTTAATCATCTAAGCACTAAATTAAATGATTGAATAAATATTAAAAATTATAAGCAAATTTTTGCACGGTGATTATATACACAAGTATTAATGTTTAAATGGAAATTTAACCGTGCGTAAACATTCATAAAATGACAAGGGTATAAATCATTTCTGAATGAGCTGCATTACTATTCACTTAATTCGGATTATTTACTCGTTCGTACTCCATCCGAGGAAAACTGCATAATTTTCAAATAATCACCAAAGCTACTTTTCCATAAAGAATCGACATAAAGCTCGAGGTTCGAGAGTAATAAAAAGGCATAAACTTGAACGAACTCTCAGGAATATTTGAAAAGTATAAAATTGCAAAATTAACAGTATCATTAATCTATCGTGAAAAGTACGAGAATTCCTTCCACGTAAAAAGAGGGAAATAAACGTTATAGAAAGGAAAAAAGGCATGAGAAGCGGAGATAAAGGGATGACTTGATAGTAATACATATATATATA
This sequence comes from Theocolax elegans, assembly GCA_026168455.1. Classification (NCBI taxonomy): domain Eukaryota; kingdom Metazoa; phylum Arthropoda; class Insecta; order Hymenoptera; family Cerocephalidae; genus Theocolax; species Theocolax elegans. The sequence goes on along the minus strand of CM047426.1, from coordinate 77,615,456 downwards.
TATATTACATACAAGAAAAGTCGGTCGCGTTTCGTCGTCTCTTTTATGCCGAGAAGCATCGCGGATAACAGGCATTTTCACGGCACCCGCTTTAACGCTTCGCTTTCGTCAAAAAGTTTTAGTGGCGTCGTGACTCCCACGATCGTTAATATCCTAGCTTGTGGTTAGAGAAGTCCGTTTGGATAGCTCCCCCCACGATTTCGCGCCTTTTTTACTTTTTTATCCTACGTTTTGTCAGAATGAAAAATTTCTGTTTATTGTATCGCTTTGACACCGTAAATGCTTCTTTTTTCTGGCTGATTTAGCTCGGATAATACTTGCGGTAGTATTTGCATATTCCTGTTCCAAGTCACACTTTCGACCGAGTCAGTGGAAATTATCTTAGTGATTGTGTAAAATACATTTTTTTAAAATTCGATTTCATATTATTATTTATCTTCAGAAATAAAATAAAAATATTAAATAAGAACAATTGTATATTTGTGTCCAGATTTTATTAAAATTTTTAAATAATTACGTTTTCAATAATTTCGTAGTGTTTTTTAAAATTATTTTACGAATGAGATTGCATAAACTTCGGTATTTTTTATTAAGTTCGAAATAATTGTTTTGTTATTTAATAATCTATTTGTAAATAAGTTAAGTTTAACTCAATAATTAAATAATTTATTTGACTTAAAAGATTAGTTAGCTACCCTCTTATTTACACGGTAGCTTTGTCACTTGCCTTGATTATAAATTTATAATTGCAATTACCTCGAAAGAGCACAATACCTACCATGCTTTGTTTCAACATATTCAACGCAAGTGTAGAAGAATCCATATCGAACCAGAGAAAATAAACTGTCCCTTGGTGTTATATTTTCTTTCTTGCGTTTGACTCGCCTCGTTTCCGGTGGCACGGAGAAAAGGCGCGAACATCATAAATCTCGCGGGCGGATAAAACACGTTCCAGAGCCGCTGAGAGATTAAAAGAAAGGGGCACAGAAAAAAAGAAAGAAGTAAAACCGAGTGAGCTGGGATTCTGGAAAAAATCCATCGATCTTCGGCAATGTGGATTGTCGGTAACGCAAAGAGAATCGAATCCGCTAATATTAAAACGGGATTCCGTATTTAGTAAACATAATACCGATTCCAGTTTTTACAATCTTAATTTGTAATTATTTTTTTTAACTGTATACCCACCTTAACTTTGATCTTTACGTTCTAAGTTATATTTGTAAAGTTGATATATTGCTCCAAAGTTTCAAGAATTATGTTATGTACAGTAAACGTGACATTAAAAAAACCTTAAATTAAATTTATATATTTCCATTTTTATTACTTTTTCGCAATTAATGGAATTGAATTTCGTTTGTAGTTTCATTTAAAATTGGTTGACGCTTTATATATTTAACTCTATTAAACTTTAAATATTCTTAATCGAAATTCGAAAACTAATTGACATTCACACAGATTTTTTTGTAAATTAATCGATTAACAATTATCTTTTTTATTCGTCATCGGAAATTGTTCTTGTTAATATTTTATTAATATGTGTTTGCATCCAAAATAAAAATATAAAGCCATTAAAAAACCGAATTAAACATTAACGAATAAATACTTAAACTCGTTTAATTAATTGAAATAAACAATATAAAATATAATATATTGATTTGTAATTGTACCATAAATTATTCCACAAATAAAATATTGAAGACTACAGATCAAATGCCTTTTACGAAAATATTCGATAAATTTATACTACCATCGAATCTGGATAATGGAAAAAATGGAAAGTCTAAGGCGTGAAAAAGTATGCTGAAGACAGGCGAAACAGACAAATTAAGACAAATAAATCGTCCAGAAAGAAACGAGTGTAAAAAAGAAAATGCAAATAAAAAACGAGTAGATTTAAAATCAAGTAAATCGTAGTTGATTGTTCTTGCCAAATATTTGAGTTTACGATTTGTTTATATTGCTAGTATCAATTTACAGTGCAAGTAATTTACAATTGAACAATTAATCGAACCCAATAACGCTTATATAATTATACGTGATAATAATTCAATAAATTAGTTCTTAAATATTTCTATTGACTGTACAATACAAATGAAGTATAAACGAAAAATTAATTAATTTCGTTCCATTTTATAAAATTATGTAAGTTGTGCAAGTAAATTCTGCAGACTGCTGAAAAAAGTACGCTTCTTTTGCGCACCTTCGCAAATGCAAACTTGCAGTTGGTATTCGGACAACTTTTTTTTATTTCTTCTAGCGCCACTTGAAAAGCTGAAAAACACATAACTCGTCCTCTTGCAGTTTTACTGAGGAATACGTGAACTTTTTCACGTTCTCTATTGTCACAAAAAATGAAAGAAGCAATAAAGGCAGCTTGATTAATAACACGAATTTTTGTACTTAGGTATAGTCTTTTTGTTTTATTTGAAATTATGATGATAATAATTATGATTAAAAGGAATAATTTCAACGATTATTAATTACTGTAAATAAAAAATATTCATATAAAGTATTATTAAAATTATCCGTAAATCGATCAAAGTAATATTTTCTTTCAGAATTTCGTTTCTCAATTATAAGTAGACAACAATCTAAAATTCCTCGTCATCGCCAAAAATGAGCATCGCACTCATTGCAAGCTCTTAATGCGAAGAAAGGAAGTCATTGCGAAAACGATGCGTCAGTCCCTCGAAATTCCACACGCAGCAAACCGATTTCTATTTCCGAACGATCACCACGCGCACCGCGACTGATTGAGTGCATTGTTTCAAAGGGAATACGACCTAAAATCCATAAATTGCCGCATCGCTTTTATACACTTGGATATAGCTCCAATCTTTTTCTCTCGTTTTTCTCTTTAAGTGTCCGTTTGTACGTTTTGGTATTTCTTTTGTACCCGAGCGATTAGTAAGTATAAATCTGGATACAGACTCATTTGCGCTTCAAGCTGTTCCATTTACATTCCTTGAATGTTTTCATCGATTTCCGGCTGATGAATTTTCGATAGTACTTCGAAATAATTTTATGTACGCGGACTGATACATTAATTGTTTTGATGGGAAATAGCAATTGAATAATAATTTATATGTATTCGAGAAAATATAGGTGTGTGAACAAATTAATCTTTGTTCTCTGCTATCGTAAACAATTCATATTATATAAATAAATTGTAAATATGTTTACATACTAATCGATTAACAGCTGTTGACTAAATAAAACCTTTTTTTTGCATTAACCAAATTTTTGAAAAAATAATTCGATTACGTTTATTCTATCAACTTTGGAATTGCTAATTTGACGTATACAATTTGCACCTTTAGATATCTGGTATGTAACTATAAAACAAATAATATGTATTATTAATTTTTATTCATAAATTTTTAGCCTTACATGCTTTCAACCAGTCAACTTGAACACAGAAAATTATTATATAGGCTCCGTTGCAGGTCTCGTAAAATCCCAAGTGAAACGTATTTTACGACGCTCGCAATGCACGCACACGCAAAAATATTCTTGCGTGTATTAAACTCTTTAATGCACTCGCGGAAAAGTAGAAAGCGACATCGAGATATTCGAATCGATTTTGAAATCGATATGCGGGAAAATATTCAATCTTTAGATCGCGATGGGAAATTCGAGCTGACTTTTCAGTATGGATTTCTCGGGAAATGTTATACGCGAATGAGATAATGTAGAACAAAAAGTAAGGGTAGATTTTAAAGTAATATAGACGAACCCATACACTGGTAATTTTATTATCGATATTGCGTTTTAATTGCGCATCGGTTTATTGAAATGCTGTTACTTGATTAATTATTAATTTTATAATGATACATTATTCTATTATAAATGTATATATTTTAAACATTTTCCAGCTATTTATTATAAATTAGTAATGTATATTCATATATACACATGTACTGTTAGGTACATATAGGGGTAAGTAGCACGTTTGCTCAGATTGGAGCATGAGCTCTATTGTGAGATTAAGTACCGAAATAACTAACTCGGTATTTGGTGATTACAGTACGTGTTACGCGTTCTTGGACGTACGTTCCTTCTCTGTCTTGTCGGTATGGCGAGGAACTTGACTTCAAAGTCCTCCAAATCACAAATGTCGGCATCTTGATATCTAAGATTACAATTCCATTGTAAGCAATAATATATCTTTAAAGGATTTGAACCATTTACGTACCGCGCGATATTTGTTTAGTGGTGACGGTTTATACATGATTTTATCTAAGGATGTGTAAAAAGATGTTCGTGTAGTCATAATATGTGTGTTACATTGCCAGAAATGATCGGTCTTTCTAGTTCTCGATGAACTTTGTAGTTCATTCATATGTCATTTCGGTATATATTTCGAATTATGTTAAGTTATCGAATACGCACAAATAATGTTGATTATTTTCCGGTGTTAACGGACTTTATATTATTATCTTTACAAATTTTGTGTACAAATTTTATAATTGAATTTAATTACAATTTGATTTAATTATAAATAACTTTAATAATTAATAAATATTATTTTATAGGAATAGCCTTCGCTAGTAATTAACTCTATTCATTTTTAGCCGTATTAATATTAATAGTTCGATACGTTTGGCATCAGTCTTATTCATCACAGCTGCTCTTTGCAGTTGCGACTGATAAAACGTAATATCGTTTACGTAACTATGGTGTAGATTATAAATGACTCTTTGGTCAGAAAAGTAAATGGGTTGTGAACTTTGAGCTTTAAATTCGAATAAGAGTTTGTACAAGGTATAAACAAACCTTCTACTCACCGTGCAATTGTACGGGGTAAATACGCTTTAATTTATTTCACATAACCTTAGAAATGCTGTATAACCGCTTGCGTAAATGTAACGCTAACTGTTTTAATTTTGTTGTATATACAAAAATATAAAACAAGTAGCTGCCTATGAGGCTCATGGCTATGAAAATTCATACCAGCGTCCCGAAGAACTTCATTAAAGTCTTTTGACGAACCACATAATACTACGCAAATGAAACGTTTTAAAAAAGTATATAAAAATTTTCTGGAACAAAATTGTATAGTATCTACATATGGAGACAATTCTGATAAATGCATGGGGTTAAAGTTCCTCCGTCGGAACAGAATTATTTTTTTTTGTGGTGATAATTAGCAACGAAGGTCATGCGATGTCTTTGTTAAGAAAGTACTTGTTGAAAAATACATTTCCCCAGTGGTGCTTGTATATCAATTGGCCGGGGCCGGGATGCAAAACAGAATTATTAATTAGTACGTTCATAAGTTCAGTCTGATTCTAACTTTTTATTAGAATTTTGGACAAAATTATATGATTCCGCATGCGCCAATATTTTACATTGAATATTTGGATAATTTATATAAATTTTTTATCTCCGACAAATCTTTCATCGAAACAATTATAATATTCGTCCTGTATTACACTTTGATGGCTCGATGATTCGTATTTTTGTGCAATATTTACGGCTGTTGCATTTACGCGTTGTATAGGGAATCAGAAACCTTGGAGACACTGCTGATATTGGAAGAATCGAATTGCGGTTGTTCCAGAATATTTCTTGTGTTCTTCAGTTTCCTCGAGAGACGATTCTTTATAAATTCCATGTTTTAGAAAGTTTACGCGCATGCTACCATCGACATTTGTATGAGAGCTTAATAGATTTTCCGTTTAAGTATCGAGTTTTCACATTTTTATTTGTATAATTTATTTGTGAATTGCAATTTCTTAAAATACAAGTCAAGTTAGCTAAACATGTGGGATATGTGTGTTTTCATCATCGTGAAGGTACAGTGAAAAATGATTTTTGTTTGACATTAATTCGTTGTAGCTTTCACCGCGACATCTAAAATAGAACCGCTGTCATATTAAATAGTGCCACAAATTTCAGTCCAATAAAATCAGTTTTCATTATCTTTGTCTCCAACGAATTTAGAAAGTATAATGGTCAAAGTTGTGATAAGACTGCCTCTTTTATCCTTGTTGTGTTAGAATTCACTTGTTAGAGTTCCAAAAATTGTTTTGGAAAATGGTGTTTGACTGCACTGCACTAAAACAAAGGAATTTTTTAGGACAAGTGAATATTTCTTATCATTAATACACCGTGTATAACTTCCATAAGAGAAAAATGTCTTATATACTGACAAATACATGATGTTGGTAATACTTTGGTGCGTATATTCAACCTCGAGTTTAAGCTCTATTGTGAGGTTAACTACGGAGATAAATAACTAGATATTTGGTAATTACTCGTTGGATTATCGTTCCATCTTTCTCTTGTGTACACAATTGTATTTCTCTTGAGTGCAAGCAATCGCAGGTCCGTTACAAATTTAATGGATGAAAAATGTCTTAAATAATTTAACAATTTACTTCTTTTATATCCATAAATTTGTACATAATTTTAAATCTTCTTGTGTAACTAATGGATAATATGTATTTTTTAAATCATTTATTTGTTTTATCAAGTACACCTATCAATCAAGTATAGTACATATTTTTGATTTTTAATATACGTATAATATTTCTTTAACAATTTACAAATTCGATATTGGATCAAATTTATTTTCTTCCACGTATTATAAAAGTTACATAATGCACAATCAAAATTTCCAACTGAATAAGTTTCATTGTTCGAAAATGCCTTGAGGATAACCATTCTTTCAAGTTTCTTTAAAAATAAATTTTTAAATTTTGAATGTTTTGGACATTTACGTGATTTATTTACAGAAGCTGTTTCCTTCGAATTTCAGTAATTGTAAGTATTGGTTAGTTTAATGTAAAAGAGAAAACAGTAATACAATGATATAGTATACTAATAATATGTACTGTTAAATTAAAAAACTACTTTTGTACTATACTAAAACTGTGTATGGTACTTCATTGAAATATATTTATAGTGTGAATTAAAATATGACAATTAAAGATCAGAAGATGACTCGAGACTTATGCGATCCATGTTCATACAAGATTCTGTCTTTCTTTATGTAAGAAAATATTAACATCGTAAGTGTATTAAAAAATTGGGATAATAAATTAATAAGTTGTACAAAATGTCTTTAAAACTTTTAAAATATCAAACCCTTTGTCGTAATCGCTAAAAATACATCACTTATTGCTACAGAGATATTAGTTATAAATTCTTCGGGGGTGATTATAAGTAGGGGCAATCTGATTGCCCATATAATTGACTGTAAGACCGATAAAAATATTAATTAATTTATAAATACGTAAACTAAAATAACTTTAAAATCTTACTTTTGTTAAATACTACACCCCAACATATGTTTAAAGTTTTAATTTTAAATTGAATAAAAAACAAAGTTAGTGCAATTTTACGTAGGTACGGAAAAACGGTGTAGGTTCCACTTCCATACGTTAAACCGTGTGTCCTGATAACAACATTCTCTATCAATCTTTTTCCCTCCCGCTTCAACCACCTTCACCCGTGCCGTCGACCAAAAAGCGAATTACCCCTCTTCGTCCCAGTAGGGAATCCACGTTCACGCTAGGATTAAACCTCTAGAAACGGGTATACCTTTTCGTATACGCGCAGACGCAAAATAAATCCGCGGTGCGGAAGAACTGCAAAACTGTGTCGTTCGCGTTTTCCTTCTACGATTTATTAAGACAAAGTATTGAAGTTTTGAGGGTGATGAATTTTCAAATTACTTGGAGAAATTGTGGACTTTTTCTTTTTTTTTGGGTGATGGATATTCAAACTTTTATCATTACATAGGCATCTTTGAACATTTTTTTGCGTAAGTTTTTTTTTACTAGTATTACATTCTTATATTTTAGATGTAGTGGAGATGAACTTTTATAATTAATAGGAATAATGGAATTATTTTTTTAAACTTTTTTAAATTTTAATTATTATTTTTAAATATTATAATTTGTCAAATTTCTATGTAGTTATGTGTACTGATATATTTGACACAACTTCATTTTACAAGTTCCATTTGTCTGATTCTGATAACAGTTATCAAAAAATAGAGATTTTGAGGTTAAGCAGTATTTGTTGCACGTACAACAATATTTTTTCAAATAAAACAGTATAATTTCTCAATAAATCAGTAAAATTTATATGACAATTAGTGTACTAAAATCTGAATTGAATAAAAAACAAGAAGAAATTTAAATCTTTAATCAATATTTCCGGAGCACATCTTTTGCACATATATAGTTAAATTTCGATAAAAATATATCCTTGGGCTATTACAAATTTTAGCAATTTGTATTCGTCTTACAAGGTTTCAAGCATATCATATCAAAGCATAACTATTTTTGTTTTTTAAAACAAAGTATATTAAAAATATATATTATAATATAGTAATAATAATATAGTATATAATATAGTATATTATAAATCATTTTTAAAATGTTTAAAATACTAAGTCAATTAATCTTTAATTGCTGTCGAAATTTCATATTATATTCTAAATTTTAAAATTACTTTGCAATAACAAGTTACAGTAGTATGTAATTTTAACTTGTGTTTCACTTTTCAAACAAAATCAAGATTTAAAATTTTTCATCTACTCTGTAATAAGCTACAACATCCTTAGGCGCAATGTAAATGTAACCGTAGACGAAGAAAACTTTACTAAAGTCGGAAATTGCGAAAGGTAAGAAGTTCACAGAAGTTCACTTGAACGCTTCAGATTTTAAAGCCAATTATTTTCAGGGAAAATATTGTCTCTTTGTTGGTTTATATTTTATTTGCTTCTAACTTTGTGGACTATAATATACATTGTCTCAAGTCGTCCAAGTATATTTTCGAAAGATTTTCACATACAATGCAAATAATACTATAACTTTTAAAATTTAAAAATATAATGCTTCAATAATATAAATAATAAAATAGTAAAAACAACGTTTACATCTCTGTGCAGTAAAAGTTAATAATCTCGAAAACTATACATTCAGATTAAAACATAAAACGTTGTATGAAGATATATTACGACTCGATTTATATCATGCGTTAAGTCTCGCAGTAAAATTAATGAAGCGCAAATGTTATTTTAACAAATAAGTATATAATAATCAAACAAGTCTCCAGCATTGGTATTACCACCCACGCTCGGAGATTGTACTGGCCGATAAAGCAGTCAATAGCATTAGTAAAGGAAACGAGCTGACGACTATAAACACGAGCTTTACAAACCTCGTAAAGAATCGTCGCATATATTCTCCCGTTGGTTTCTCTCTCGCGTCTAATGCTCGACGCCTTGGTTCACGCATCCCAAGTTTTCCCAGTGAATTACGACGATTCTTCCATATTTACGGTCACTCGATCCATAAAAGTCTTGTCTCTGCATACTGGATCGACAAAGAAATCAGTTTTTTTTCTTTTATTGCTACTATGGTGCATTTGTATTGTATATTCTATTTTCTTTTATTACCTCGGTGTGTCCGATTTTGTCCTTTACTTTTTTTTTATTACTGATGAGGGATTATCCATCATTTTAATTTATTTACAATTTAATGCGTAAAATATCACTTTAATATATCTTATTTAAATATGTAATAACGCGTACATCAACGCGAGTCAATGTGCGAGAAGAAGTCGTGTGACCGGAAATAAAGTGCAGACGAATGCAAACGATGTTGAGCATCGCGAATGGTCTGGTGGTCAAAGCACGAGTTTCGTAATCCAACGGTGCGTCGTAACGTGGGTTCACCTCACGTCGTAGGCTTTTCATACAATAGGTATATAGAAACTGCTTACAACCATTCTCATTCCTCCATTTTTTGCTGCTATATCCCCAGTTTTTGATGTATTTAAAATTTTGTGTTTCTTTTTATTAGTTTAATATTTTAATAGTCGCACAAATCACTTGAAGTGATTCTTATTCTCTATAGTGCCTAAGAATTAACAGTATGAACGAATTCCGCGATAGTTCCGATCGTACATTTTGATTCTGTGAGATCCTTTACATGTAAATAAATATTTCAAATAAGTTTTTCAAAAATACGTCATACCTTTAAGGGTTAATAAAATTATTATATACTGTTACGTATGAAAAAGAGTGAAACGAGAAATAGAAAGGTGCGAGATTCGAGACCGGAACCTTAGCGTATACGAATCGTGCTGTAACCATCGAACCACCGTCCACCCGAGGGATCATCGACGAGATACGACCTACACTTCTTATCTGTCACTCACTCCTTTTCATACTTTCTAAGTCAGGCGGCGATGCCCGTGACAGTACATATAATATTATAAAAATCTTAAATTTTTGTTGGTACAATATCTTTTTAAAAATTATATCTCGTTTCTTATAGATTTAAGTATTAAATTCAATTTTTTTCTTAAGTGATAAAGAAAGTAGAGGGCATTTCCAAAAGTATAAATTTTTTACTCTCAAATGCAAAGGATAGAATTAATTAGGAAGCTGAATTGTTTGAGCTCCTTTCCGAAGTTACTATCACCAATTCAATATTTTGCTGTTATATTCATGTATGGAGAAAAAAAAAACATGAATAATTATAACAAAATCTTTGTGTTATCCCTGTAAATATTTAAGTGGATCCCCTGGTACCTACCGATATTATCACATCTTTTGTATATATCATTATAAAGAATACACTAAATTCTTCTTTGGAATCCCAAGAGAAGTCAAAAGAAGTTCAATCTACGGACATACTGTCATCAAAACTGACTGGTACGCATAATCCCACATTCGATCTCAAGGCACGCGGGCAGGTCTCGTAATCTGGTAAATCCCTGAAACGACTCGCAATGACACGCTCGGCAAACGCGTCGCCGTAAGTAGATGCAGGCCAGGACGATTTGCAATGGGGGAGATTTACCGGTCCGATACGCCGATGGGACTGAGGGACGGAAAAATGTTTTAGTGATAATGAGGAAATCCTACCTTGAGGAAGATGTGGATTGAGATTTTCCCTTGCGTATAGACTTCAAACATGTTTTTTTTGAGCTTTTCATTAAACAGATATTTTTTTATATTTCCTATTTATATTGTTACTTATTTTTTTATTTATTAACTTATACTGCTGAAAAATATTCTCTATTAAATTTTTTACCATGTTTCAAAAAATTTTATATCGTGAAGAAATTTTTTCGTCATAAATTATTTTGTGGTTAACATTAATTTTAAAAATAACGTTAAATTCTATACTTGTACTAAATTAGATATTTATTTATACTTCAATTTTGTTCATATAAGTAAAAGTGTGCGATTACAATTTAAGTTTAAAAATATGATTTATGCAAGTAACATATTCAGTGACCTAGAAACGATCACACAAATGGCATATTAATGAAAATATTAAAATATCTGAAAAGAAACTCATTAAAGAAAATGAATGTAAATCTATATGTGAATAAAGCAAGTAAAAAATTATGCAAAGGCATATTTCGTTGATGTATTAAAATTGAAATAATTCACTCATTTTAGCAATTACACATTTCTAAATTACTTTGTTATTTAAAAAATTTATTTTATATCTCATCTCTTTGTGCAAAGCATCGAAATATGCAAACTATAGAAATAGTAATTATTTTAAAACTTTGTAAAAACTCTAAAATCACTTGAAAAGGATCTAAAATTTATATCTTCATATCTGTGTACTACCAAAACCTCAACTATATTCAAGACAAGTTAAAATTCCTTAAAAAACGAAAACTAATCGCACAAGGCAAAGGACTTACCTATAACGGTTCTTCGCTGAGGTCAAGCGAAAACGTATCTACTGACCTTTTGCTTTCCGGAGCTTCGTAAACGTGGTCCAGGAAACTTGGGCAGGAAGAGATTTCCTAGGGATGAGCGGATAAGAGGATTTTGGCCTGCACGGTGAAAAAAATGGAATTTTCACCCTGTTAGAGTGACATTATGCAACTCAATTTCGATGAGATTGTTTACTTTATATGGACGAGATTACGATCGACATTGCCATGAGATTGCTTGCTTTAGTTTTCTGAATGTAGATAGATTACTTTTTTCCGTATATAACTGAAATTTTATGATAGATTCTATATTGGCATAAGATTCATGAGCGTTGATAGGCTATATAAATCATACATAAACTACAAGTGTCGGTGTTACTAAAACTGTATTATTTTTTATGAAAATTGTGACTAGTGATATGAGCAACCAAATTTATTTTAAAAAAAACTGAATGAAATAGTACAATATTTCTTACTAAAATTTAATGATTGAGAATTTGATGACCTTATAAAATGACTAATAGTTAATATATAACCTCCCGTAGTACAAAAGAATGCACTCACCTGCACCCTTAAAAATGAAAATCTAATTTGATTCAACAATAATATGTTTCACTTGTGAAATTAAAAAATGGACATTAAGTCGCGAGTTTGAAAGACAAAGAGTGGAGAAAACGCAACAAAGAAATATGCGAAAGTACGCCTAGTGAGACCGTTAAAATGTTTGGCCAAAGAGGAAGCGAATGGGCAAATATAAAAGAAAGCTCCCCCAGTATACGTATGTATGTATATACGCGCCAGGGAGGCCGATATAAAACCAATGGATGAATTATTGATGAATCGACCATGAGGCGGGAGGGAAAATTTAGTAGAATTCCTGAATCAATCTCTTTCGTGGGTATGTTTGGTTTTTTTTTCCTCGCTAGCTCTCAGACATAACTAGATTACATTTTCGTACGCTCTGTGTATATGCATAACGAACAAGTTTCACCGAGGTATAAAAATAAAGCCCGCGCGAGGTCTTCGTTATTGGAACGCGAGTTGTTTCGTGATGATCAATGCTAATTCGGTAAATCAAAAATGCCCACCAACATTACAAAGTTTCCGCCACTTTTAATTATTGTAACTATCTCAATTGGTGCGATATTCATTTACCTAACAATAAATTATTTATGATTAAAATATATTATTATATTTATGTTTAGAATATTATATTACATTTTTTATTTCATAAATTATTCATATCCTTTCCATAAATATATATTAATGTATTCAAATTTAAAAAATTTTTTTTAGAATTTTAATCTTTAAAAGTAAACGTGAAAATTTTAAAAGTAAAAGAAAATTTATTCGTTAGTATTTACATTTTTTATACATTTTTATTTACTAGAATGCCAATTTCATTGTTAAAAAATTACAATCCGTAAAAAACTAAATTTATTCGGTTTTCGTACACCATAACGTAAATAATATACATATGTTTCATGAAACCATAATTAATAACCAAAATTAATTAGGATTTTGTTCTTTGCAAATTAAAGTCGTAATATACATTTGGAATACATATTTCACTGTATAATTTAAACATAAAAAAATAGTTTATTTATTTTATTAACCTTTTTTTGTAAAAATAACAAGCGTACAAGCATGTAATTCGAATGATAATCTGTAGTATTTCATTCCAAATGTACATTATTATATCTATTATCACTACGGCAAATATCGAAATTCGAAATGCCATTAATTTCGAAGATAACCCGGCGTATTGCATTACAAATAATTCGAAATTTGATGTAAGACGTTAAAGGGAAAATGAGACCGCAAAACACCTGCTTGTGTGTATGCACACTAAGTTTGTCGAGTGAAATTCGGTGGAGCGGTGAAAACAACGTTTGCAAGGGTCGAAATTCGCCTCCAGTCAGAAATTTCACGTTGTTAAAGAGATATCTAACCTGCAGAGGAAGTATATAACGCGTACTTTATTATTTATAGTATTAAAATAGATTTTATGAATAATTACTTACGGTCCTCGTATTTTGTTTACACAGTTATTAAACTTTCTTTTACTTTTCATTACCTTATTATTTTCCTCGCGAACACGTAAATGACGAGAGACCAAAAATTTTTGAAACAGTTACTGACATTTGCATGTTAAATAAAATAGCGAATAAAAAACCAACAATACAATGGTCGTAAAAAGGAAAATCTGACTTGTGTTGGGTAAATTTTGCGTGTTACTTTTATGCTCTTTCAACATACAGAAAATGTGTGCTATTATTAAAGCGTGTAAACCTAATTGTTTCAGTAATATAATTAATGTTTAAATTTAATTTATTTAAGTAAAATATAAAATAACGTTGCGAAGTAATAAATACAACTACATACTGATAGGCATATTATACATATGTAACAATAATATGTACACGGTTTGTGAAATGTAAAGATATTGAGCTCGACTTAAAAATAAAACGTATTTAAATTATGATTGTAACAAATGTTACGCTACAAATTTGAAATAAGCTGTATAAAATTTAACTAAAGTTCAAACAAAATTTACATTAAAATGATCGTAATTTATTTAAAACAGTTTGTTTAAATATTGTAATATCATGCAGCTTATTATAAATATTTAATGAATCGAATACGATTTGACTAATCTACTTTAACGAGTATATTTATATAAGAACATTTATCATAAAAATTACTAATAAAAATATTGTATAAATGTTATAGTTCTAAAATTAGTAAAATTAAATTTACATACGCGAGAGTATCCTTGCTCTAGAGCAATAAAGCTATTGTTAAAACTTTACAAAGTTTATCCGTTGAATTTTTTTTTTCATAACGATGATATGTAAATACGCATCAATAACCGACGATAATTCGCAGTTTTATTTTAACGAGACGAAATATTGGGAAAGGAAAAAGATCAAGAATAAAAGGGAAGAAAAATTTATGGATTAAAGCATTCGTTTTGTGGAGGGTACTCTTGGGAGATAAGTTGAATAAAATAAATTTCCCTCACGCGCGTTTTTTTTTATAACAGGATTGTTGCTTGTATAATTTATGCACAAAATAATTGATTGTGTTGCATGCGTATAATTAAATTGCATCTTTACGTACTATTTTTATTAAAATACATAAAATGTCCAATTTATTCTAGGTTTTTTAAGTATTGTAAATTAATAAGTATTATAAATAATAGTATTTTATATACCACGTATAGATTCAGAGATAGATATCCATTGGATCACGCTGAAGTTAGCAGAGCTTTTCTTTAGATTGCGTGTGGAATTTCAAAGGAGAGCTACTTTCTTAGACTTGCAATTCTGCGCGATATTCTGGAAAAGAAGGAATAGCTCTAAATTAGTTACGTTTCACCTACAACTACATTAAAAAACCTAAATAAATGTTGCTTTTTACTGAAAAAATAAAGGTTCATAATTTACTATAAAATATGTAATTTTTATTTCTTTTGTTGCAATTTCATTTCAGGATAATACAAAAAAATTAAAATAATTTACTTTGCACTTTCTAAAATAATTTCTATTTAATAATTATTATTATTAAATTTTTTGTAATTCAACGAAATCAGCTTGGTTTTATAAACGGAAAAGACCTTGTATTAAAAATAATCATGTAGTCTTTAGTATTGCAGACTCACAAAATCTTAATAAATATTAAATTAATTCTAGTAAAAGTTATTCTTACTAATTTTACTAAATTTTCTATTAATTGTTTGGATTTTGACACTGTGGGGCTTCTTTCTTGAATACTAATAGTAACTTTTAGTCATATAACATTTTTCTCCGAATGATGTTAACTTATGTATGTTTAACTTATAATTAGAATGTCTCCTTGCTTCTAGTGTGAAATAAGTATAACTCAGCTCTTTCTGTAAATATTTGTGCATTCATCGGTTTTTAATTACAGCAACATAAGGTTAAAAATTATAAAGTGTTATACTTTCGCCAAAGAGACTCACGGTTTATTACTTCATGCGAATACATTAAATGAAATATTATGTTTAAATATGATTTACAATCATTTATTTTAACTATTGAATAATAATTAAAATACGAATTTAATTGCATCATTAACTTTCTTAAAAGTTGAAATTAAAGAATTACATAACTTATAGGTACAGTAGAAGCATAACGTTGTAATTAGTCGTAACTGCAATATATTACTCTGCCGCTACGCATAAAATAATAAATTTTAAAGAGGATCTCGTAGTTTTCAGTTTGGATAAATGTACAATTACTTGATCATCTTTAATCTTCCCTTATTCTTATCTTTACACTTACCAGTCAACGTTTATTCGAAACTCGAATGAGATGCAACCTACACATGCATCTACACAGGTTCAATAGGGGAGATGGCACACCCGAGGATGATGCCGGAGACGTGATGGGTATAGTAGCGACACTGTAAAGCGAATTAGGTTAATACTGGCCACTTTACTCTCACACCCGTCAAAGAGAATAATTAGCGAAAATTTCCTTATATATATATATATATATATATATATATACACACACGTGTGCACATGCATACCCTATCTTGGGTTTCGATTCGCAAGAGATTTATCTGTACGACGTTAATTTCTAGGAATTTATCCTCCGAGACTTGTTATTAATGCCTCTCGTTTACTTTTACTTTTTACCTATAGTAAAGCATGTGCATGCATTAGTTCCATTCCGTAGGGTTTTCAGTTCTATTTGCCGTGAAAGATTTTTAGTTAATATTCATCAGGTACTTTAGTCAAGTGCCTCTCCTCTCATGTACGAGTAGCCCACTTTAGAGAAGAAAGCTACTAATGGAGTATTATGAGCAAATAAATGTTTTTAACTCACAAGCTTAGCTTATAATTTATACATAACACAACTTTCTTTTAATTTTTTTAATATTCACATTGGCATTTCCTACCTCATTCGTAACAATAGCCTATTTTTAAATTAAACTTTCTTTTCACATTGTATACGAGTAAGAATCGATGTATTCAAGCGAATTTATCGTTTTACACAAGCGTTATTACCTTTATTTACGATGATACTGGAATAAAATTAATTAATTATTATAAAGTTTACGGTCATATCTTCCTTTTCTAAATTATGTTTCCGCTTTCTCAAACTTGATTCATTATTTTTAATTTATCAAGTTGTATTATAATATTAATAATCTGTTTTATTAAAAATACAGTAATTGAATGGAAATCTATGAACAATTTTAAAACATGTAAAAGCTCTGAGGATTAGATTCGGTTTTTACAAGCAAACTGAAACCTTACAAAAAACTTCTTTTATACCAATAGATCGAATCGTTCAATGTAGATGCCCGAGGGTTCAATTTTCGCAGGCAGTTTAACCCTACCCATATCCCCGATACAACGACGCTCCTTCCATCTATACACGCAGTCGAGTCGTCCATTGGCATCACCGGATTAACGGCATCGACTCGCGTAATTGCCGGTTCACGAAGCTACGTCACGAGCAGGCCATCCGACATCAGAGTGAAATATATATCGGGCGTCTCGCGTTTGTTCACACACATACTGTGTGCCCATGTTTACTGATCACGAGATTCGATTGGATCGTTTTCTTTTGTTGTTTTACAGTTTATATACGTACTACGAGAGAAAAAGAGTCTGTCCTTTTACAATTGTTAGGATAAATTTATTTTATTTCGAATTAGATTGACGATGATACACGAGGTATTTGTATATTATCGAAATTCTGTCCTATTTTCAAACAAATATACCATAACAATAGATTTTCAACTCGCAACTTATTTGCATTATAGAGATTCACCGACCGAAATAAATTCTCCAAACAACAAACACTTTTACAAACCTTTTGACAGGAAATAAATAACAAGGTAGACATATTCAGTAACATTCCACAAAGTTAGGTCTGGTAACGCAGAAAGCTGTATCAAGGCTTCGTAGCGCCAAGCAACAGCGGCCTTGTGTCTTTCAAGACTCCCCGTCACAATGTAAAGAACCGAGCGTCTATAAGTTCAACGCTCGGCGCAACCCACATTACTCGCGGCTCCCTCTCGTGCACGGACAAAGTCCAGATTCCGCGTGGCCTAGTCTCGCCGAAAAAACGCAGGCTGCTCGCTCGATAAATCCGACGATCATTTACGATTCGCTTAAATTACCAAAAAAAAAAAGATAGAAAAACAGCTTCTTGTACTAGATATTGATAAAAATGAACTATTAATTAGATTAAACAAATTTAGTTTACTTATCCCTTGTAATAAACTTTATTATAGTAATAAGTAACTTAATCCCTACCAGTGGATGAAAACGGTATAGAATAGAAGAGTACGTTATGTAAAATTATAATATCGTTCTTATGATTTAATTTTATTTGCGTAAAGAAATATAAATATGATTTAAATTAAGTTTATAATTATAACACCATTTTATATGTTCTTAGAGCTAAAAAGATAATTTAATATATAAATTAAATCTACATACATATTGTCAGTAAAAAAAATAAATACTCTCGGCTGACCATAACATGGAATTTCTACTTAAATTATACCACATTTATTCTTGTGCAACAAAAAAGACTATTAACTTATTATACAGTAAAATAATAAAAAATAGTAATTAAAAGTAGCCTTATTCATGCTTTTCGTAATTAAAAAATTTCATTGAATTAAATATATAAAATTAATATAAGTATACATTTTCCAAGACATACTTAAATAAATAGCGCAATATCGCTGTCCTATTAAAATAAAGTTCAAGGAACAGATATAATACTCTGATGTTCGAAACTCATCAAAAGTCGAAACACGAAATAACTTGTATTTCTAGGGCATATCGGTGAAATGTAACGATTGTCAACAAAGGATTTAGATATGAAAAAAGGTAAAAACTTTTCATTTTCTTCGTATCGTTATTTTTTTAGTTGGCAACAGTGAATCAATGCATTTTTGCGATGTAAATACGGCATTTCAATAAATATTTCAATAATATTATTTACGTAATTATAAATAAACAAAAATTCATTGGTAAATAAATCTATGCTAAATGTTGAATGATTAAATTATAAAGAAATCTTTAATAATATTTAACCGTTAATTTATTTTAGTAAAAAATAAACTATATGTAGAAGTAAATATACTATTTAATTTTAATGTACATTGCGAGCAAAGCGTTTAACACAAATTTTGGGATCGTATATTATTATCCGAATAAACTTTAAATGTCTGTTTCAACAGTAGGCAAAAATTAGAGACAGCGAACAGAAAGTTTGTTCAAGAAGTAAACTCTAGCTCAGCAAATATTTCAAAAAGTCAGGTTCATCTTTTTTCTCACAGAAAAATCAATTCGGATGCAAAATATGATGAAAAAAAACTAGTTATAGGTACATACTTTTTGGTTATATACCTATATAGATGATCGTAAAAGGAGCGTTATTACTTCGATAGATAAGTCCAGGATTAGTACGGACCCTTCTTTCCTGACCCTTTCTCTTCATTCTTGTCCGTATCCTCGTAAAAATGAACGCAGGGCCACGCAGCTCTTTAGCCAAGCTCTGCTCGAGGTAGATAAGTGAATTTTACATCGACTCCACTGGACGAAAATCACCGGTCTTTTCTTCTTTTT
Organism: Theocolax elegans; assembly: GCA_026168455.1. NCBI lineage: Eukaryota > Metazoa > Arthropoda > Insecta > Hymenoptera > Cerocephalidae > Theocolax > Theocolax elegans. The sequence continues at coordinate 77,596,129 of CM047426.1, read as the reverse complement.
ATTGATATCGTAAAACCAAGTAATTACGTCGTTTGAATGAGGAGCAAGACAGAATTGTCCCCCGCGAGACTCTTTTAAAGAGGCTGCGAAAGTAAATTTTAGTACTGGGAATTGCTGATCCGCTCGTTAACAGATTTTCTGTGAGAAGAACAATTGCTTTACGTATTTGAAGAATAAGTCTAGGCTAAGGCGTGTCCTATCTACACTGGTGGTAAATAATTTATGTTCATTTGTTCAAAAGAATGACACACAAAAGTTTGGAAAGAGCAATAACTAATTCTATATAGAAGCACTCTGAGTCTTACTTTTCAGTTTCTGGCAAAAATATTTATATTTTCTCTTTTTTTACTAAAATTTTTTGTTTTATTTTGTATTAGATCCATCAAACTTTTATAAAGTAACAGATAAACAAAATGAAAAAGACACTATTATTCAAGTAAACGTTCTAGGATTCTATTCAATGAAACATATAGTCGATGAAATTAAAATTTATTTTGTTAAAAAGTCTATACGTTTTATAATTTATAAAAAAACTTTATATTTCTAAGAATTATTGATCACAAAATGTCTCAAGCTCGAAGTATATCTACGTCATTAGATTGGAAAAAGAAGACAAATCGTGTGGTCACTCATAAGAAAAGCTCGTCGCCTCGTCTTTGGTGAGTTAAAAAAAGTCCTGGTTACTTATATACGTTACATCGCGAAAATCCCAGAGGAACGAGCGACTTTCGAAACTAGGATCGAGGCGCACACCTGCCGCTTCGTCGTGCTGGATTTTCGTCGAGTGACTGAGGGGTGGATGCCTCTGGGTGACAGCAGCTGCGACGACGTGTCACATCATATCGCCAACTTTTCCGATTTTCGGCTCGACTTGGTGGCGTGTCGTTTATTTTCGTACTTCTCTTTTTTTTATAGAAATAAATGGTACGAAGAATTGCGAACGATGAAGAAATACGATCTCTAGTGTTAAGCTTTGGTTTTTCCTATTGTGGTTTGGAAATTTATTTCTGAAGATTGATCACCAACGTTCGTTATATTTCGCCTAAAAAAACTATTTATGACGTAACGTTCAACTGTTGATATTTAAATTCAGATAATAGCAGAATAAAAATAAATAAATGAAATATTGTTTATTGCTTGAAATGTTTTGCAAAAGAAAAGAAGATCGGGTGTATAAAGATATTAGTCTTGTATTGAGAATTGTGTTTACTATTACAATCCAGTGGTAAAGATACATCATTTGTCAGCCATGCTAATCTAAATATATCTAGAATTACAGTAGACGCAATAAAATATTATCAATTTATTTTTTGCAATAAAAAAATTATAGTCCAAAACATTTTAACATTGTTGGCAAGGTTTATATGAGAGTGTTTAAAAATAAAAATATTTTACTAGATAAAAATATTATTTTCATAAATATAAACTAAATAAACATAATAGTAACATTTATATTTATACTGACGTGGCAGTAAATTTTCTTTTCGGTTAGATAAACGGACTTTCTACATTTTGTCAAAGGAACACTTTTTATCTTCAAGCGCTTTATAACATGATATGCATTTGGATAAAGTCTCGAAATATATATATGTATTTGCATAATTTTACAAGAATTGACATTTTTTAACTAAATTACTGGTGATGGAAAAATGTATGTATTTAAATCATGAAAGAATTAAATCACTAGAAAAATATTAAAATAATTTCGATTACGTTAATTTCGTTAGTATTAAATATACAAAAATAGCCAGTATCGAGTTACTTTTTCAATTTCCAACTGCTATTCTCTAACTTAAATCCAGAGGTTCACTTTATATCTGTTATATACAAATGCGCGGTTTTTTCACTTTTCATCTCCCTCGAAAAGGACAGACAAATGTTACAAAATCAACGAGAGCACGTATCTTTTTATGCGAGCATTATATTGCCTATCTCTTTATATGTGTATTATCTAGACAATTCGCGACTCTGATAAATGCATGCGCCGAATTTGCGCACGAGAAGAATTCCAGATCGATGTTGTGGCGGAAGTAAATTTATTTCCACTTCTTTTGTGATGATAAACACCGTAAGAAAATCTAGTTTAACTGTATCATTTAAATATATTAGATTTACGTGAATTATTGTATCTGGTTAAAAATATGAATAGAAATCTGGTTAAAAATACTCATAGTTTGTTTAAAATAATTTCATCCTATCTCCATTACTGCAAATGATTTATGTATTTTATTCATTTAAATGAATAATAATATACACAGTGAAATAAATTTTGTGGCACACACACACATATATAGGTACTATAATTGTTACAATTCTAAATAAATTCTAATTTCAATTGATATGGTAATCAACATAGTCGTTAAAATCTTTTTTATGCGCTTATCTTATTTCTTTTATTACTTTTACACAAAGATTCTTATTTATTGTACGATTAAATCAGTCATTTCACTAAAATAATTGAAATTGCATAGTGGAAATAAATACGTAAATGATGAAATAAGATATTTTATGAACTATAATAGAATAGAACAATAAATAAAGGTTTCTCTTGAAGTTATAACATATACAGTTTTGTTAGTAACAAAAACGCTATTAATGGTCTCAAAACGATATCGTTATTTAATTTTATTTCATTTATATTTTTTTCAATTATAGTAGTAGTACCTACTATAGATATACTTTGATTTAAATTTTAATCACCAGCAAAAGAACCGAACTACTACCGATGTACTTTTGTGCAATATCCCTTATAAAAAATATACAAGTAAAAATAAATTTTGCTCATTTTTTGTCTTTTAAAAAGAATATAGAATTTTAGGAATTTTAAGAATTTTATAATTCACATTAATAGAACATATACACGGAGGAAAAAAATGGTATACTTTATAATAAAATTTAATAGAAGTTGTAATCAACATTATTATTTTATTCAAGCTTACCTATACATAGTTTAATTATTTTTCTCATTCTGGCAAATAGTTCAACTTTTGTTATAGATGATTTTTAATCAAACATTTTTCTTCGTGTACATTTATAAGTTAAATAATATAATTTAATCGAGTGTGTAAAATTCACTGACAATTGCCGGTTTCTTTCTATTAAACCTTATACTTTAACCGATCAGTTATCCATATTTAAAATAATTAGATGACACTGCACCCGTAAAACCCTTTTTCGCAGATACAAATAAAAATCCATTTTATTTTGATTATTCAAATTTGCATTGACAGAATCATAAGTATATATATTCTAAATATATTCTAAATATTGTAATACACTTTTATATTTTTTAATATAAAATATATTGTAACAAATTAAAATAAGATAAAATAACATACACGAAAATATAAAAATCCAATAAAAATGCAGGTTTTTAAGTTTTTATTCTCCTGCACGTAGACATTCACAAACACGAACTGAAAGATGTTCCACACACAGGAAAGAAAGTATATACCCTTATGTAGGTTCAGGCATATAACGATCCAACTGATCTGGGCCGAGTCGACCCCTTGTCTTGGACTACACAAGTTGCGCATCACCCTCCTATAGTGTTATTCGTTTCTCTTATCTCTCGACTCCTGGCGCGTCAAGTAGGGAATCCGTCCTCCTCATTTCCGTCTTGGTTTTCTTCGTCTTACCGCGATGATTCGATCGATCGTATAAAGAGAAAAGGACTGGACGTTTTATTTAGCTGAGCGTCATCGGCAGAAGTGCGCATTTGTCCGAGAGATAGCGATCAATTGAAGCACAATAAATTGAAATTTTTGCGCCGGAAAGGGAGAAAAACGCGGTAAAGAGTTGAACATTGAAGTCTGGTATAAAGATCAATATCTATAGTAATGATTAATTTTAAGTATTTTTATAATGACAATACGACATTTATATAGACGTTTAGCATACTCACTGACAAAACCATAATTATTTTCAATAAAGAGGTTTTTTATTACTTTACAAAGAATTGTACGCAGAGACTCAAAACTCAGGATTAAGAAATTGTTACTAACTTTTTGGAATATTATTTTTTGATTATATTTTGAAAACTGCTATTATATGTATATGTTATGATAGAATATCGTTTTTGTAGAAACATAAAGCTACTATATTTTAAGAATAATTGTATAACTTAATTAATAATAATAGACTTAATCTGTAATACATGTGTAGATATCGATATTTCATGTAATTATATTGTCGGCGCTCTCACTTTTTCTATTTCAATATTTATTTTATTTTCACATCAATCTATATGTTTTGTCTTATTCGAACTAATTTCTCTTTCTATTTCCGTTGTCGCCGCACATGCGGTCGTGTCGAATAAAAAAAGGACTGAAGAAGAATACCGATGTGTATGTGAGAAGTGGTAGAAAAGGATAAAATAAAGACAAATAGGTAACAATGAGGAAAAAAGTGGAATTTCAGATAAAAAAACGAAAATCGTTTCGTATGTAATGCCTTGGCAGAGTGCGAATTCTTTTATTGATTGTAACGGCTTGGATAAAAAGATGAATTTGGGATGAACCATAGAAAATTGGCATGAGGATGATTTGATTTTCTTTATTAAAAGAAAAAAGAGCTCATTACGTTGAACGAGTTTTTTATTTCATTTATTCTGATTCTATCTATATTTGTACATCATACAGAATAAATTTTTAGATATTAAATTTTTATTACTCTGCATTTTGTATGAAATAGTTGCGTGGACAAAATTATAATAATATTTTTCTAATAAAGATTAATAATTATCTCATACTGATAAAATATAATATTGTAATATTATTATTGTACATGTATCGTTAAAATTTAATTTAAGTGTTATTTAAAAGTTTTATTACAAATCGTCTGACCATACTAGATTACTTCTACTGACAAATCAAACTTTTAGTTTAGTTTAGCAAGTTCCTTTATTATGCAAAAGTATTAGTATTTTTTTATTATTAATTTAGTATTCGCGCGTAAATATAAATTATAAGTTAACCATATTTTTGTCTTGCGAAGCAGTGAATTAGTTCATAGACAATTGTGCATCGTATTTGTAACAGAGCAATGTTTCTTTTCACTTGATAGGCAAAAGGTTGCATATAATTGTATACGATTGATTCATGATAGTTTGCATATTTTTTGCAGTTATTTTCATGGAAGTGACGTATAATCATCATCGTATCATGTATAAAAAAACAGTAGGTTTGAAAAATGTAGATTGATATAATATGATCATGCCCCACAATGCCGTAACGTACTCGTTCCGGGCAAGGTATTGCAACAGCTTTTCATATATTGGTAAAACAATTTGTTAATATATCAATGAATATGTTTATTATATATAGTACCACCACGTAAATATAATTATCGAAATTTCATATAGTTTAAAAGTATGATATAAAACGTTAAAGATGCGAGAGAAGCAAACTTTTCGCACTAGGTATTTTCACCTCGATCGCGTGGAAGCAATACATCCTGAATTCGAGCGCAAACGCGTCCGTCTGAGATAACGGGCGGGGGTATTTCTTTTCCTCTTGAGCGAATAAACGCACTTTGTTCCCGAGCGGCCCTTTTGTCGTGCTCCTTTGTCCAGCTTTGAGCTCGATCTTCGCCCGTCAGCGGAATAGTTTTTCTCGCGAAGGGAGATGGGGAGAACCGATGATCGAGTGACGGAACGTATGATTGGAGCTACGTACGCAATCTTCCACCGTATGTTTTCCGGGTCGGTTCAATTGTTCCAAAGACCAACGACTTTACGGCGTAGATTAATCACATCTATTTATTTTTATCCATACTGGGATTTTTCTCAAAATCATTGTAATATCCATTCAACTGATTGGCTTCCTTTGTAAAATTTTTTACAACATTTCAAGTAGATAGGATTTTGTTCGTCAACAGTAGTTCTCAAGATAAAAAGAAATAAATCTCCGGTTACAGGATTTTGTATCAATGATTTTTAATTTTTAAAACGCTTCAATTGAAATAAATGAAAATGTTTAATTATATTTACACTTGCCTCTTGGGGACATGTGTCACAATTATGAAGATTGGTATCGAATAACTTATTATATTTTACATTCGGGGAGACTCGGATGGTTATAAAATCTTTCAAGGTGCAATGTGCATTACTATATGGAATTCCCTACCCGCAGATGTACGACACTTTCTATCACTCGGTTGCTACACAGTGTATCTAAACCTCTTGGGCCTCGATATCTATTGGGTTATTTCACCTATTTGACGTGCCTTGTATTAAAAAGTTTAATTTATATATTTATATGTTGTGACATTTCATTAATCACTAAATAAATGCTCTTTTAATACTCGATTCGCTGATGACGTGACTATAAATACACAATTTGTCTTTTTGATAACATTATAATATCGTTTATTTTACTTTATAGACATAATTGTAAGCGCATAAAATATTTTAATAATCTTCTTCTTTATTATTTGTATAATATTAACATTTACAAATATTATTTGACGATATTAGAATTATAGCTGTTATATAAAGAGGCAAAACCAAACGTTCTTTTAGCTTATTATTCATCCTTTGTGGTTTATCTTGCAGTCTGTGCTCTCTCTCCCCTAGAAAGCTCCTCAAACTATGTGTTTGTATGAGAATTTTGTTTGTCGATCATCAGTTTGCGCGTCAGTTTTCATCGACGAAAAAGTCGAAAGAAGCCTTGCAATGCTTACTAAACGAAACTCCAAAACACCCAAGGTCTGATTGCCCTAGTATATCGATGTAGAAATCACTTTGACTGTATGTGTGTGTGTGTGTGTATGTGTATCTGAGCATGAGACGCTCATTGGCAAAGTTTTGAGGGGGCGTGTAGTGGTTCGAGTTTGGCTACTTCGGATTGGACTGCAAGAAGATGAACCGTGTACGAGTTGCGTTACGTTGAAGAGCTTGATCTAAAATGTTTATGAATTTCGGAAGGTTTATTGGTTTAATCTAGTTTCCCGACGATATGTTCGTACTCAATACTTTAAAAGCTTGTTATATCTTTTACATACGTTTGAAAATACTGGATGTCGTGTTTTATTTTACTGAATATTTTTTCCAAACTGTTAATCATTTTCGAAATACACCTTCATCGTAATTTAAACTGCGTAAATGGATACATAAATTCAATATACATCGTGGTTATTTATAAGAGAAACAATATATATTTACTCTTGAAAGTTTACAACAATATTACACACAATTGTAACTAACATTGGTCAGAAAACATAAATTAGAACAAAAGTTAAACAATTCATGCTGGAACTACTATTTGACTTAAGCTAAAGTTGCACATCAGTTTTCGCTGTCACCTGCCGAGTAAAATTTACTTAGATGTCAAGCCAAATTTACTTGTTCAATGAACTGAGTTCTGGTTTAGTTCACGTTATCTAAAATTCAATAGGTTTCAAGGGACTACGCATACTACGCCTCATCTTCACTATCGATACTTCTTTAGTCGATCATTACTCAATCTTCTTAATAAAGCGATTTAGACAGAGCCGTCTTCTACAATAATGTTTATAATAATTTTATGACTATCAAATAGTTGTTTCGCAGCTTAAACGTGAAATATACAATAATACACTTCTAATGCAATAAAATTGAAACATTTGTAATAAAAAAAAGCTTAAAACCCTATTTATAAACTTTAATCAAATGTACCAATACAGAAAATCAATCATATTTCATTTTTCCTTGTAGAAGAAATTATAGATTTTACATTTCATATAGCAATAGTAAATAATAGAATACAGAAATCACTTTTTTAAAATAAGTGTGTTCGGTAACTGTTATTGGATTTACTGAAATCCAATTACTTGCTTCTTCAATCTTGAAAAAAATAAATTTTTTTTTCGCTTTGGATTTATTAAGTAAAACTTTATATTACATGCGCATTTTTCCTCTTAATTATACAGTTTGGAAAATTTCTAATTAAAATTTCAAATTTCTAATATTGTATTCTATTTTAAAACTATTGATTACAAAACTCAATGTGTGCAACATATATTTGTGTATAAAGAAATTTACAGAAGATTATTTAAATAAATTATTTGAATAATCCTTCGTTTTACGATTTCATTTCCTAATGTTACATAATACTTTCTATAAACAAGTAAATTCTACTAAACTTTAAACATTTCGTTGTAAGTACTCCATGATAATTCTTAATCATTTCTTAATCAAAAATTAAATTTCAAAGACAAGTTAGTAAAAGCAGGAAAAGAATCGTAAATGATAATAAAATTTTCGATATTTTTGTATAAGCAGTTATACCGTAGAAACGCTTAGTTAGGTCCGCGGAGACGCAAAGTCAACTAATGACGAACTGATGAACCGGACGACAAGTGCTATCCGGAATTGCGTGTTATGACTATTGCGAGACGACGAGGGGCTCGTTTGAATACCAAATAGATGTGGACCTATGTGTACAGGTGAAACGCGCTAGGATGTAGGGATGTGGATCGTTGAGTTTGCCAGTTCACTGAATCGAGGATGTGGCGATCTCTTCTCCGTTTCGTATTTCTCCTCATTCTTTCGGTTGAAAAATTCAAATTTAACAAAAGGTGTTTACGTTTAGTACCTTCGTACAAAGCTATATGTGTCCCCTTTAAAATAAAATTCTATTTTACTCTTTTTCGAAATTTAATGGTACACGATAAAGTGAATATTTCTTTTACTATAATGATTGTTAGTACAGTTATTAAATATAAATATATCGTATCAACTCGTGAATAATTGACAACTCAAAAAATATAAATTCCACAGTAATACTTCAATATCCAATATCAAAATAAGAAAACATGTATATTTTTAATGAGGTTTTTCTATAACAAGTCAATAACTAAACATATACGAAATATTATACGAAAGCAATAAATCTACATACCGATAATCATTCTCTAAAAGAAGCTTTCAAACATTTAAAAAACTTGCCTTATTTGTCTTCATTTCTCTCTCGTATTCTTCATTACCGTTGCTTGCACTTAAAAACAGTAGGGAAATATAGTTTTATGAGGTAGTCTTTTAACATATATGTAATACGGGTGACATATTTATCTGTATACGTGTATATACATCTATATGTAAGCTCAAATATGCGAACGTTTATGCTGGTGAACCCATATGAAAAAGACTTTTTAGTTGAGATAAGACCAAAGAGGAGTCTCTACTCCGTATGAATTTCAGAACCCCTCTTACTTTTTTTATACTTCCACTTTTAGCAGTTTTCCTCTAACTAAAATTGCTTTTCGATTCCCTCCCCCAGACAAAAATTACGTAAAAATATGTATGAACCTTTGAAACTTTTGCTGATTCGTTCAAATTTCAATTTTCGTTTATAATAATATCAAACTCGAACTTTCGTTTAAGAATAAGATATTCATGCATATAATGCTGACATTTACAAGTTTACAACACACACACTCGCGCGCGCGCACACACACACACACACACGAACAAACTCACACAAACACATACAATTTATATATAATTTATTTAATATGTTTCATATGAGATATTTCGTTATAACATCTTCAGATTAAAAATTTACATATATAATACTAGTTCTAAACCTTTATATATGCGCTATACAACATTTAAGTATATAAATAGCTTAAAATTATAAAGAATAACGTCAGTTAATATTTAAATGCATATTTAACTGAAATTACTAAACATTTTCTACTGTTACATATGAAGATATATAAAATGAATGGAGTTAATTATTTTGCAATCCAATAAAATATCATTCTCGTATATAAATTATTTGTTTTTCAATGTATATATAAATAAATAATGATATAATTTATATATCTAATGAGTACGTCACACTTTTTATAAACTTACAATAGATTTGAATAAATTATTATTAACTTTATATATTAATTATAGTTAATAAATATAGTGTAATGTATAGGTTACATTAATAAAACAAATTGTACAAGATTCTGCACAATTTAAAGTAGCTTGTTCGAGCGTACTTTAATGTTATTATTAGTAAAACCCTTAGAACCTGTGAGCCCCGCCTACATTAGTTTTCCAACAGCTCAAACGGCTCCCGACCGCACTTATAATAAAATAAATAAGCGAGGAAGGTCGCGAGTCTGCGAGTTCTGAAGCATTTCTCTTATATCGATTCTCTCGGCGTGAGACGATGTACCAACCACTTGAGTGCTTTGCTCTCTGTCTAACTCTCTTTTTGTCTCTCAATACCCACGTGTATTGTTAACTGATATAGAAATAGAGTTCGATGTTGCGTGAAGAACGTAATGAAATTATTCGCGTGTAAAAATAAATGCGAAAATTACAAAAAATAATATAATATTGCATAAAATGTATTTGTAAGGTAAAACAATCAACTTACAATTATTTTGATTGTAATAAATTTGATTATTACTAGTAGTTTTATCGTAATCTGTCCATAATTTCGTTTCTTCTCAAAGATATGGTAGAATTTTATTGTCCATCATGACATCACGTGGATAAATATGCTGAATTCGCGATAAAAATTTTATTTTATGCAGCTTAAAATTATACAGATTCTATTGAAGTATTTATCAGGCCAGCGATTACTGCAATTCAATTTAATATGTTTCTAAAATAATACATTGTTAAAGGTATTTTTCAGGCAGTTTAAAATAATGGTGATAAAGATAAATATAATAAAATATAAAAGCAGTGTTCCGTAGGTAAAACGATTCTGTAACCAAGGTTAAGAAAAAATTGAAAGACTAGGAACTAGAGCTTGAACCAGTTTATTTCGTCAATAATTATATGTCTAATAAACAGTGAGTACTACTGATCGAAGCAACAGATCATCTCATTGCATTCTTTACACTTATGCGTGTACGTAGAATTAGTAAAACCGATTTTTCAAAATTACTAGAAAATTAATTGCATCAAGTTATTATTACTCTCTTCTATAACTAATGTTCAAATGTTTTATTATTAAGAGTATCAATGTGTAGATTTACTTCTATATTCTGAAATGTATTTGACACAAATATTGTGAAGAAACAAGTACTACAAATATCTCTGTATAACACTTTATGACTCTTTATGCCACCTCAGCTCATGTTTTTCCATTTTTTTCGTTATAACTTTGATATTCACAATGTTTTCCTTGTCATTATTTTTCCTTCGTTTTCATTTATATTTATCGTCCTTTTTATTTTCATTTAACGTAGTTTCTTCATCGTTTACGTTGTCGTATTATTTTATCATGTTTCCTCCACCTTTCTCGATTTTACTTATGTACGCTATGAACTATTTTTTACAAAATAATATATAAGCTCAATCTTTATGACTCGTATTTTCAGTATTTTAGATATTTATAAGAAAATATATGCAAATATAGACATTTAAATTTGAAGATTTCTCTTATATTTAGAATAATTTTTCCTTTTTGAATAAACGATTTATAATTAAAACTAAAATATTAATTTTAACACTGTTTTATATTTTTCAAAAGAATTCTTTAATTTTAATATTGTATGTAACAAAAATATTAAGTCTACACAATCACAATTTATTACTAAATACACTATTTATTATAATTATTATTTCAATTTAATATTAATGATTCATCCCTTTATTTCTTTATGTTTGTAGTCAACTGCATTTTAAATGCACTTGTATTAATTTTGTACTATTTGAAATACTTGCATTTTTATATTTTCCTTATTGTTTTACAACAAATGAATTTTTCGAAATAATTAAAAAATAATATATTCTTACGCGTGCGTAATCACGTTATTAGCAATTGAAACGCTAAAATTTCTAGCAAACGAATGAACTTTCTTGCTCTGTAGTTACCAAGTTTCGTGAAAATGAGCGTAAAGGCTTATTATCTCAATTTTACGAGGCGACGAATTCAAGAAGTAGAAAGCGGAGTTAAGTGCTTCGTTACATTACATCAAGGTCGGTATACCACCTTGCACCCACTTCTATATTTCGCGCTGTTAGAATGCATAAAATATCGGACTTATGGTCGTCGACACACCGTCGGTATCTGCAAGTTAAATTGCGAGCCACCAATAAGAGCTTGACAGTTCGTGATTTGCAATTTTTCGTATATACGTAGACTTCATCAAATCCAATTTAGAGAATGCAAAATTGTCGAGTACTCCTGTCTCCTGCATATATTTATATATCAAATATTTCGTATTGACGAAAAAGGTGAAGAGAAAAATGTTGATTTGTTTGTCTTTAAAATACTTCCATTTATCTAAAAAATATAGTTGACAGATAATAGCAAATAATATACTATACAATTCTTTAAAACATGTCTATTGAACATCAACTCATCAAATTCCATTGCAAATTTGGTAAACTACATTAAGATCCTATATGGCATGTAATTGTTGTATTAAAGTAGTGCGTTTGAATTTTATATCTTAATAAAACTAAATGAATAAAACGTCTTCGCACATATAATAAAAATACAAAGTAGTTGACTATCAATTTTTAAATTAATATATTAATTTTATGTACAAAAAATTTAATTTCTGCTCACAATCCGCTAATTACTTTCTGTGGTGAGATATAATAAATATACAAATATAAAAATACAAAAATCTCGCTAAAATTCGTCTTATTGATCGTTATTGTTCTTTGTTATACATGGATTTAAATACACTATAATAACGAAATAGTTCACATAAGTTTTGCAAATAAATTGTAATCTTTCGTATTTGTTTTTTTTAATTATTGTATCTGTAGTTTCTACATCTTGCACCGTTTTACAATTTTCGTGTTACATATTTATTTTTTTTGTTGTATACTTCATAAACCAATTTTCGTTTTACTAAAATTTTCATTATTGCAATTTCAATTCGATCGGTTTTCTTCAACATTTATGCGCATTTACTTCCTGTCTCTTTTCCGACGATCAGTCAACCATAGATATTCCAACGAATAACGTTGTTGAAATAAACTGTGTTTTAATTTCTCAAACAATAATAACGTGAGAGAAAATGAAATATAAATATTAATGAATATTTATGTTGCGGTCGACACTTGGAATACTCGTTAAATAATAAATAATATTTCTGTCATCGACGAGTCGACCGAATGAATTTAATGCGCTGATTTTATTTATTTCACACGTTGAGAAACGAAAATTTTCCAACACCCATGTACGGTTAATATTAAGTGTCAGCTAAATCAATTATACGTTTTAAACAAAAATTGTGTTATTAAATGTAGACGCAATTATTAAATTATAAATTACTTCGTATTATACTATTATATCATTAAATTACTTCATGTCAAAATCAATTGCTACCCTTATATAACTGATTGAATATTTAACTGAAAGGGCACGGTTATGTGTGGTTATGAAGATCTTTTGTTGAATATAAAAAAAAATACCGACGCGTCACAATTTGTCTCCCACATTTTCATATCGCACGAAAGCTCTAAACTCGACAGTGCCATTACAATGGTATTCAAGCACGCTTTAAGCATCTGAAACAGCGCAAGGGTTTTAAAACTTGTTCACGTAAAATCTCTGAATGTGGCAACAATTCAGGGAAACGCGAGTGAACTATCAGTTTCGCGAATTGTCAGTGGTTCAGCGAGATATTCAAATGTTTCGTTACGATCGTATAAAGGACTTAAAAAAAGAATTGTGGACATCTGCGTTTTCTCTTGGTCATTTTTTAAAAAATTAATTTAGATATTCAATAGCATATCATCTTTATGACGGGCGACACGTAAAATATTACAATCGCCTACAAAGAAATCAATATATAGCTACGTAAGATAAAATAAAATAATAATTATTCGATGTTTAATATCCCTTATATTTGGAGTTATAAATCGAATACTGCGAATTTAGTAAAACATGTTCACTTTACATTTAATTAATTTTTTCGATGTTATTTATAAAATCTTTTTAAATAAAAGTTACAATTATACTTATAAATTAGATTTATTTTATTAAAATAAATATTCTTCTGTTACAGTACCGAGGTCATCAGGGTCATGACACAAATATACCAGAGATCGGTGAGTACAGGTATAGTACGAACTTTTTTAAAGGGAACGTGTACGTCGACGTTAAAGCACAAAAAAGTACGCACACGCAAGCTTTTTCTGTTGAATGTACATCAATGTGTGGTGTATCGAAATCGTGTAATTATTTTCAGTAACATAAAGTATTATTCCTATAACTAATAATTTAATCTTAGAAATGTAGAATGAAATTGTCAAAGTTTACAACTGTACGTATACTTTAGGTTTATACGTAAAATGAAAGGAACTGTTCGAGTAAATGATGGTAAAGAAAAAGGGGAAGAAATTTTTCTTTATCCTGACCATTAGTTTTCTTGTCATTACCCAATGCAAAAGAAATCTTCAATGACAAATTTTCCAATAGTACTAATGGATATTCAAAGGTATGAACAAAATGTGACTACCAGTTCATTCTCGTTATTATCTACCATTAAAAGGCTTCAATTTTGCGCGATCAGGGTGAAAGTTGCCTACCGATTTTCTTTACGCCGGTAATGTACATATATTGTGAAATGTAAATTGGCTGAGTTAGTGGCTCGATTGGAACGGTGGATAATTTCAAAATTAATGGGCCAACTCTAATGCTCTACGTGAAAACTGCGATTTGAGTGGCCCGCTGCTATAATCCTGAATTATATTACGCGAAAACTCGTGTGTGGTTCGTTGGATTCAATTAGTACTGTATTATGCGTAGACCTTTATTAATGAAATTTTAAGAATACATTATAGGTACACTATTGATCATCAAATTTTGGTTTATGTTACATCTTTGGTTTTTGATTATCAAACAACAATGTGTATATTAATTTCACACAACATTTTATATCATTATAGAATACTTTTTTTTATAAAATATATTTATTTCATAAAAAGTTCATTGATCATTTGATGAACAGAATTTTTTTTCTTCGTTACTGTCTTCTACATAAATTAAATATTACACCATTAATTATTAAAAAACAATGTATTTGCTTTCCGCACGCAAAACTATACAAAAGATGCGTACAATTTTAATCCTTGTGACGAGAACTGCAAAATCATTTTTATTTTAATTTTACTATCAAAGTTTCCGTAAAAGTGATGTCTATTTTGTGGAAGAGAAAAGTTTGATGAAATTTTGAAAAATTCACTTACGAAAATTTGGTAGGTGATAAAATCGGTCGATGTTGATATAAAAAGCGTTCTAAGAACTTCAAATAATCTTTAAAATGCATTGAATAAATAAAGCTTGATAAAACTTGGTATCGTTTACTTTCTTTTATAGATATCAATAAAAAATTGAGAGATTTTTTAAAGTAAAAAAGCATTTTACTCATCTACGAAATAGAATTTCCTGTCCCAAGCTAATTTAATTTAATTACACATTTTACGTTGCATTATTATTCTATGCGATATTGCGGAATTATTCTAAAACCATAAATATTAAAAAGAATATTAAAATTATAAATAAAATTTGAGGTATTATAAAAGGTCATAAAACGCCGAGGTAGCGCACATGCAAAGGAAATTTAATTTACCTTCGGCGTAATAAGCATCTTTACGCGATTCACGTGGACAGAATTATCGAGTACCGTCATTTTTCTACGTTCACTTTATTATTTCTTCGTTTGATGGCTAAACGTCAAATGACGGATAGAATAATCTCGGAAATAGAGGACTTGAAACAGATTTCATGTACAACTGAACTTAAACAAAAAGCTTATTACCACTGAGAGCTTAATGATCTTTATTGATTTATGGATAAGGCAAGAAATTCTTTAATCATTTTTCCGTAACCTTTTTTATGCCATTTTTAGTGAAATGTAATGTAATGGTTGTTAATTATACTCGCAATAAATAACATACTATTATTATTAAATTATTTTACTGGTAATTTAATACATTTCATTTTATTTATTATTGAACGGATGGAAGGTTATAATTTCTTATATTCGAGTTATTTTATGTAACTTTGAAGGTACTTTTTAGAAGTCTGTAATTGAATTGAACTTTCAATCGATACGTACACTTTAATCATTTTAGACTTAAATTAAATTTCGTTATTATAATTCACTTTCGCAGGATAAAATTTGTCATGATTTTACTTTCGTTACTGCAATTTTATTACGTTCTACCATTTATATTGATTGAATAACTAAGTATTAGTTATTATTACGTCTATTAATTTTTCATCATTTTTACAATTAACTGACGTTTTACGTTAGTTACTTTATCATATTATCAATAGGTCTATTCTATTTGAACGAACTTGAAACGTTGGAAAGGTCAAATAATATTATACATTCTTATATATATTGAAATTTAAAGATTTATTACCATTTTCATTATTATTTTTCTTCGCATATTGTCTTCACAGAATTAATTTTTGCTTTTAATAAAAGTTACATTTCTCACTTAGTATGCAAGATGGCGCACAAAATACGAAGTACGCTTAAAATTCACGACACCCCGAACAATGCAACCCAAACGTAAACAAATAAAGGAGGAGGATAGAAAAAAGTAACAGGGACGCGAAAACTTATTACACGTAGACACGTGAGGAGCTTCGTGAGAAGCACGGACAGCTAAAATCTGCTGGAAAAGTGGGCACGCGAGCCAGCGATATAACCCGCCTTCTTCCTTTGGATTTCAAAGGATTTCGCAGCTGCCTAGCGGCTATAAGAAAGCCAGAAAACTCGAGCACAAAGAACTCTAGAAAGAAGGGAATAAATACGTTTGAGCTTGTATACCTTGAGCAAGTGCTTTGTTCTTGTTCGGCGAGTTTTGAATTGTTTTTTCTAAGATTACCGAAACTTCTTTGAAGCGTTGACCGCGAAAAATAACAGTTTCAGGTATAAATTTGTCTCTCATTGTTAATGTAAAAAATTTATTTGACTGTGTAAAAGTGAATAAAATTCGCTAGATAGATAATCGAAAAATAAAATTGACAGTACAGTTAGGAATATTTATTGATAAGATGATTACGCTGTGGCTGGCTATATCTATAGAATAAGTTCATGTGATATTCCATATGGATTAAGCATACATATGGTTTTCTCGAAGTTTGTAGGAAAAATACTCAATACTATATTTCAGTCTTTTAAACCTTATAGAGAAAGTCATGAAAATTACACATAAAATTATACATTAGGAAAATGCATGTAAAAATATTATCATATTTATGTGTCTATTTCACATGTAATTCCTTGTTTCATAAAATTTTTTATTAAATTAAAAAAAAAACGAAATAATGTACTAAATATTTTTTCACAAAGACCGAAAAAACTATGTGATCCCCCATATAATCTGATATGCACTTTTTAATGGAAATCATATTATTATTCTAAAATTTTAGTTAGCTGGATAATAGACACATATATAAATATTTATCTAATTGGAAAGTTTTGAAAGCTATAAACTTTGAGCAAGGGCAAATAGGTGCAATTCAAAAAAATAAATCTATCAGTAGATGCATAAATGTAAATCTTACTTTTTTCTAAATTTTTATCCATTTACGTAAGTTTCTCCATTTGCGTGCGTATCCCGAGTGCAGCTTCAACTACCGACACGCCTTCGGCCATCCCTGGATTCCAGTCACCGAAATTGGAATGCCAATATGGGGGTGCGGGAATCCAGCCTCGGTCTCACTTGGTGTTGATACCTTCGTAAAAAAAATTGCTACACGTATATATACCTTACAATCCTCGGCTTCTGTACGATCGCGAAAGAAACTTAGGGTTTCGTTGGATTTTATTTTAACAAAAATGTTAGGTAAATGTAATGTAGTGCATTAATTTTAATAGTACTTTTAATAGATATAAGGTATAGTAAAGATTTCAAGAAGTTTACTCCGCATATTATAGTGTTTTAAAAATTAATCTACTATTGATATTATTAAGTACAAATAAAATTTCTTTACTATAAAAATCTAATAGTTATCACAAAACGTTGGTCGTATAGTATTTTTTAAATAATGTTATGAATTTTAGTGATTAAAAAATTAAATGAGTTTTAAGAATTCTTAATACTACATTTAACAGAATAGAATAAATTTTTTAATTTTATAATTTTAATCTTATTAAAAGATCCATCTTTGGCATCTCTCCTTACTCGATCTCAAGAGAGCTATATGTTTCCGGCACACCACTTACACAACACACAAAATTGTAGTTATACTAGTGTTGCTAGCCTAAGGATTTGGATACAGTTGGTAGTGGTAAAACTGCGGCTATAGAGTTTCCATGTGAATGTAGGTGTTGACGAGCAAACTGGGAGTTGAATGTATATCTGGTACATACATCTACGCGGTGCTGTTTTAGCCAACTTCCACATTAATATTCAGATTAAATCAATTAAATTTCGTTATAAAATTTAAAATTTTAATTTATTATATTCTGTTATTTACATAAATTACATTTTGACTTTGAATAGGCACTATACTACTTTCGAATCTATACAGTAATTTTACTAAGAAAGCCTTTGTTTGATATTGACAATAGTAATTTTGTATAAATTTAATTGAAAAGGGATAAGTAACTTACATTTTATAATTTTTAATGTATTAATATAAAATACGTTATTGTTAGTAACAAACCTTTTTGTACCGATTGCTTAAAAATGGATAGTTTAATAGCTAAAATATAAATGTTTTAAATTTCTACCATTAGCGACAACGCATTCGAATTACGAGCTGAAAACGATTGCCACATTAGGACCGGACTATGATGTCTTGAAATCAGATTTGAGCTAAATATTTACTCGTTGTTATGGCTTGTATTAATCGATAATTATTTGTTGACAAAAATAAAATTTTAGTAATGTGCATGTTATTGTTATTATTGATTTATTAATATCTGCTTCAATATATTCTATACCTACATCTGCGAAAATGACATTATTCATTGGGAATAAGAATTGACTGAACAATGCAAAAAAAATAAATTAAAAAAACAAGTACTATAAGAAAGACAATTAACTCGAGGTGATAAACGTAAAAAAGTGAATACAGTTGCAAACAGAATTAAAGTAAAAGAAACTTGTAAGAAGCTGAGACGGAAAAAAGAATTAAAGTATCCAAAGAAAAACAAGAGCAAAGTTCAGTAAAAAAAACTGAAGAGGAAGAGAAGAAACAAAGTAAGCGGAGGAATGGAAAAGTCAGTCTATATCCGACAAAAGAAAGTCTCCTATGGATTACTTGCGAAATTCACAAAAGTAACTGGGCAATAACTTAAAATTTTTTTTTGTATTTATAATCAGATTTACAAAGATAAATATACCAATGCTTTCCATTCAAAAAGTAAAATAATGAATACTTGATCTATATAAGTAATACTATAAACCAAATGAATAATAAAGTTTGTTACACTTAAAAATATAGCTTTATCATGTAACTCATTATCAACCGTTCGTCAAACGCAATAAACATAAAATTTTCATAACAACACTTCAAGTAGAAGGATCCGCAATTTATCACTACCCTTTTTATCACCCACGCGGAGACTCAGTTGAAATTTAAATTGACCACAATAAAGCTGGGAGAAATGAAGTCGCGTTTACCAACTTTTGCGTTATTGTAATTTTACTCGGCGCAAGTCCGAAAATGGCCATTTTGAATAACGGTAGATTATTAAGTTGTTCATTAACGTAGTTGATGTGTTATACGAATCATCACTTCCTTTGGAAGATAATCGTTTCGTGCAATTTTTCTTACTGACGTATTAATGGTAATCGACGTGTTATTAATATTTGGCTAAAGATAATTTCATTTATAATCGCATTTAAATTATAATCTGAATTTTATTGGGTACCAAATAATTTGACTTTTGTTATTTAGAATTTACAACATTGTAAAACTTATGCTGAAAATGTAATACATTACAAGACTATTCATCTTTTGTATACGTATATATAAAGGTCTATAGCTAGATCAGTAGATTATAAATAAATTATTGCAGTAGTTAAGATGTCTTGTGCCTACAACTTAAACATGGTTGATTTATATAGAATATAGATATTATACAGAATATTATTATTATAATCCTAATAAAACTTTTCAAGTATGTCTTGTAGAATAATCTGTTTCTTTGGAAAACTGTTAGCACAATCACGCGGGTAAAACTTAATTTTCTCTTTCGCAAAGTAATTAAAGTCACTTTACGTATAATGGGAGAATAATTTCCTTTAGATTTTCAAGTAACTAGTAAGATTAAGATTATATATACTCACACTGTGAATCCTCATTTGTAGCATTTGATTACTGATCTTACTCTGATTCAATATCGTCACGTTAAACTTCTGGGAAGTAGTAACTTGTGATAATATTATTCCACTATTAAATACATTATATATAATAATACATTTACATATATATATTTATTCTTAATTTTATAATATTAAAATTAATTCAAATAGCTCATTTACCGTATCAGCGGATAAAACTTTGTAAGCATCGAAAGATAGTTTATGAACCTATTTTTCAATTATAGACATATTTTCCGAACATAAAGTTCGTGTTTTATGGTGGCGGAACAAAAATTTTCGCGCTAGAATTGCATACGTTCATTTTATACGCAGTAATTTCTCCGGTTTTTTATTATTCCTCTACTTTAATTAATCGGGAACCGCTTGAAAAATGTTTCATTTAGAGATGAAATTGCCCAGAAGAATGCTTTCAATTTTCACTAGTGTGACGGAATACCAATGGTTTTTCCAACAAAATTTTTTTTATTCAACATTATTAGAGTTATTCGGGAGTATCTTAACGCATCATACCGACGAATTCTATAAATTATGTCGTAAAATTTTGTTAACTGATTCAAAATAAAATGCTATCACCCGTGGAATCCATATAAGAAATAATTTGTTTTCACATATACGAACCAACATAATGCATATTTGTTAATATGATAATATTTTAGTTACAATACAATAACAGTAAACGATTGTAATTAATGTAATTATTATTAAAATAGGTATATATTTTACGTTGTATTACTTAGATACATCATTGTGTTGTGTTTGTAAATAATAGTTGTTTATTTATATTAAAGAAGGATATTGATGTTGGTTTTCTAGTCTCATCAGGATATACTGTTTGGTGATTTAAAATTTACTTAACAAATCTAACATCAATCTTCTTTCTCATAAAAATATTTGGACAAGAAATTAAGCACAAAAATAAATAATAATTTATTTAGACGATTCTTGCATTGTTATACGATATGTAATTTATCCAAGTATAGTAGTTCTCTCGGTATATCCCCTTTAGTTACTTACATCTAAAACTTTCCCAACATTTCCCTAGCTATGACAGAAAATGGAAAATTCCACCAAATTTCACGCACCCGGTTCACATGAGTTCAGAGGGGTATCAATTTTCAAGGCACATCTTTGTAACTCGAAGATGCGGTATTGCGAGAGAATAGGTATCGGATTTCTAATGACCAAGCATTCGTTGATCGAGTCGTAGCTCGTCTCCATCAATCTCCCGCGAGAAAAGAAGCCTCCCTTTTTGTGGTAGGATCGCTAATGTGCCTTTTTTGCCCAGTGCCTCTTGGCGAGATCGCCTTACCTTTGACTGATGCATCCGGAAAGTTTTTGATCGGCTCGCTCAGGCGTTCTCGGATCCGTTTTTTTTGTTAGCCTTTGTCAAAATATCGGGGGTAACTTGGAAATTGTCTTAACGATCTCGATCGTTACAATGTTATTCAAACTTTTGTTTGTTCCACAAAAATATTTTTTATTCAAACTGATCGAGTAGTAATTAGTTGACAAATTAAATGAAGAGATATATTTTATTAAAACAATTGGTTATTTATATGAAATATGCTACTTTACATAAAATTAAAAACATTTTAAAATATATTTCTTTTTTATAGTAAACACGTAATAACTTTGGTAGGCTGTTGTAATGGTTAATAAAAAGATTAATACAAGCATTTACGTATTTTAGAATCAAATCTACATAGAATATAACTTTTTTCAATGAGAAAATGTGCGCGTTTTATGCTTACTGCGATGAATCAGGAAACTAAGTAGAAACAGACGTTGGTGGAACCGAATAAGTAGTGACAGCCGTTCACATCAGGCGTCAGCCTCGGTAATCGATATAGCAGTAAAGTCTCGCTTAACAAGACAACGCGTTCTTCGATATTATACCGACCTACTGACGGATTATATAAAGATTCAAAATTTGCGGTAATATTATTATAATTTATGCGAATGTATTTTTAAATTTTTACTTTAGAACGACAAAGATACTCTTCGAATAAATATGTATGTATACAAATGCAATAAATTCAGATAAACTGAATAAAATGAATTATTATTTATTTAATATTATATGCTGGTACATAATTGATAACACTTTTATACAAAGTGATTTTGAAAATTCACTGGTCAATAATCGTAATTAATATCACTACGTAATTCGCGATTTAATCGTGTTCACTAAGTTCTACAGTATATCCATTAAAATATAATGCTAAATAATTAACTCGCGTGATTCCGGATAATTTAAAATTAATGCGATGTTATAGCGATATTATGTATTGTTAAAACGTTCAATAAATATTAATGGAACTTCTTTAAAAATAAATAAAGTCACAAAAAGTATGACAAAATTTTTAAACATGGTCTGAATCGTCGTTTACTATAAGTTCTTTTTACAATTCGTTTTTACCAAGTACCGTATATTTCTAACCTTCTTTTTCTCTCGCTTTCGATTATTACGAAACCGTCAAATAACTAATTATCCTAAATATTCAAGAAAACATAACCATTCTTAATTTTCATGATTTTCAGCATGCAAACTAAATTTACCAAAATACCGTGTAGTTTTTCCTTTCCGAGCACATTTGCCTCGAACCTTGGAGATTCGTGCGCGCCTTTAATTAAAGTCTCACGAAAGTACCGGCAATGTTTTTTTAGTGGGATGCAGTTTAAGCATCACGAAACTGCCTCTCTAGACCTGTTGTAAAAAACACACTTGAATTGCTCGCTGATTAAGGAATGGCGAGACTTGACGGTACGTTATTTTATTAACAGCATTTAACTTCTTAAATATCTATGTGTATGTGAAGGAAAAATTAGGCAATCTTATTATCGTGATCCTGCTCATGAATATAAACATTTTTAAAATATTTATTACCATCAGCAAATCCATCCCGCTGAAACATATGCGAATAAATATTACGAATTCAATGAAAATCCAATTCAACGATACATCAATTTTCTAAATCCAAAGAAAATTCCCCTTCAGTGAAATGTGATAATTTTGTTCCCCCTATAAACATCCATCCAAATATTACTTAAGTACAAACTCGTACGAACAGGTTTCAGGTTAGCTGCGCCGCTACCATTAGCAATCACTTTTTCCTAAATAGACATCCATCATGAAATCTTCAAATTCGCCCACGCAAAATTAAATAAACGGAACTTTGCATCAGATCAATTGGTATTTCCAAACGCGCAAATAAGAATAATATATATTGCTAACTGAGAAATATTTAATATGTATTAATACCGATCATCAAAATAAGATTTAGCGTGAATATTAATTTTCTTGATTAAATAAATGAAACTGTAATTAAAAAATATTTCATTATAGTCGCGTGAGACAATGAGACTAAGATTGATTAAACACCTACTCTTCTACTGTTACTAAAAAGTTTAATGAGTTTTCACGTTTAATAGTTAAATGAAGATTATAATTAAAATGATTTATCATTGTATAGTTTAACGACTAGTTAAAAAATTAACTAATAACATACAGTGGGTTATAGAAAATTAAGTGTAGTGTTAATTTTGATATCTAATCAACTGATGTACGAAAACAAGAAATTGATTTTCAACTGGTAAAAAATCGTATTCGACGAATCACCCGTCATTACATTTTATTTGTTGGGCGTCATCAAGCAAATGATTGCTGAGCAGGTGCGTGCGTTCGTTCATTCATCAAATCAATAGCGAATTATGGAAGCAGAACCAAATGTGGCTGCTGTGAATTTGTGTCGTACACGCTCAACAACGTTTGCATATACTACTTGTTTACAAAAAATAGTTTCAATGACTGTGCATTTTAGATGATACATAATAAACTTTTAAGCTTTAGTATATTTATGATATGTTTCGTTAAATCAATCTTTACAATATTTTAATAATTATTTAGTTACATACTAATCGGTTTTATTACGTATATATCACTATACCACTGCAATGGATGCAACCTGCATGCAGTTTTTAAATTATAAATAATAAACTTTTTGTGTAAAAAATGGAAAATATTTTTTTATTCTGCTTTGTTTATAACTTTTAATTTACTGTAAATTGTAGAGGAAAAAGTTTTTCAAAAAGGTTTGAAGTTGGCTATCCCAAATCGTGATTAAGCAAAGGATAGGGTACTCAATTAAACTTTTAATCGTAAAAAAGAAAAAAAAATTCAATCCCTGGGAAAGTTGTGGTGCTAGGCGAGAAATCGATATATAACAACAGAATGCATCCTCGGTCAATGCGATGAAAACTTGTCAGTAGGTATGGAGAGAAAATGGAAAGAATAAATGGACGGCAAAGACTGAGGTAGCATTGCATGGAATAGGAACGTGTCATTCGCTTCGGGTGGTAAGGGTCCTAATCGATCGGAAAATTGAAGCATATATACGGAAAAAGGGAGACTCGAAATTACGTTTTATAGTTTCATATTCATTAAACTAATAAGTAAAGAAATTTTTGATAGGTATTAATACATAATTATTCTTTTATAAATACATGTACACATTTAGAGCCACTAAATTAGATGAGTTTAAACTCGTGTACTTTGGAATGATAAGCAATCTAATTAATTTGAAATATATACTGTTTAATATTAAGCATACAATTATCAACGTAATCAATTGATTACAACTTAAATCAATATACAAAGTAATCATTAATGTAATATCGTCTAATTAAATTTGATTATTATTATACAAACATGTCGTTGCGAAACTTAATTTATTTTCAAATACAAAAATGACTTTGTACTAAAACAGATTTACTGCTCACAAGTTGGTAACTAAATTATAACCTATCTATAAAAATAAAAAAAAAAACAAAAAATTGAATACTATTTGTATCGAACGGATTCTAAACTTTTACTTAAACTTGAAAGCATGAATATGAAATTAATAACTAGGAAAAAACTGAAGTAAGAGTTAAAAATAAATTTATTTCCAAAATAAAATGCATCTTAATTATCAAAACCTGAAAGTATTATGAATCTCATAAATCAATTAAACAGTCGCATCATGAGAGTTAAATTACCTTTTTCCCTAAATTACTGAAAATGTGCACACACAAACGTTCTGTATTATTGATTCACTACTATGAATAGAATATAAACCTTGACGGGTGTGCGATAACCCCTTGAATTGACATTTATAGGAGCATTGACTCTTCTCAAGATCAGCATACATATAGAGGACCCGGAACCTTAATGAATTCTCTCCCTCTTGACGTACGCCCAGTATCTGAACCGATAACGATTTGATTTCAGACACCCGACAGTATATACACATATATATACGGGTCAGTCATTTCGACACCTCCAGACTAATGAGAAACTCTCCAAGTGTATATTATCCATATATACATCGTCGTATATACTTGGATCAGCACCAGGATATTGGAGTACTATATATATATGTATATATATATTTATATACATCCACCGCAAATGCATATGTAGCTATTTATATAACGGTTATAATAATTTAAGATTGGTTACAAAGACTATAATTGTCGATATCAGCTTAAATTTTGTACAAACGAAGATTGCTGTTTCTTCATTTTATCTTTGCTTTTAATCGCTTCATTCAATGGAATTTTTATCAATAACTTTCTATGCAATACATAATTAATTAATAACCAGTTCACCAACAAGTAGAATTAATATTCTGTGTAAAGATTAGCACAAGTTTTAGGAAACATTATTTTTGTTAATATTTTTAGAAAAATTGTAGAAGATGTAGAAAATGAAATGTATTATTTTTTGTTACTTTAAAATATTTTTCTTAACATATAAGTGTTATGTATCTTCTGTTTATGAAAATGTGTTAAATCTCATTTTTCCTCGTTGATCATTTTGCCAGTTCGTTCATTTGCCGATACTTGACTACTATTCCAAGTTTTTCAAGTAAGCGATATCCAATTGCTAGAAAAAAGACTAGAAACTTCCAAGAATCTAACTAAATTCCCATCCAAAATATCATCGACGTTAACGATCAGCTATAAAAAAAACCGCAGGTTTTTACAACCGCGCAAAACATCAACATCCGAGGAGAGAAAGCGGCTCCATACATAAACTTCGAAGCGCGATTCTCTTCCCACCTTTTGAGTTTTTTAGGATCGAACTTTGAAGTCGCGTTGTCGTAAAACTTTATACACTTCGGGTTTACTCCTTCCTTACCTCCTTCTTCGTCTTACGCGCGATAAACTTGCTTTGCGTATTGGGCCAAGTAGATTGGTTTGTTACATGGATTTTGTCAAGGATCATCATGATTTGCAACAGTGAATAGATTTATTTTTGTGGCGTCGAGATAATGTAAGAAAAATATTTCAATATTTGATGTTGGTGCAAAATTGTGCGTCTACACTGAGAAAAAGGAATTTTTTAATATATTTCTGTAATGTTAAGTTTTAGTTGTTAACTAATTAGAAGTAAATTGATTTTACGTTTTAAATTTCTACATTTAATTGGAAATGTATACTTAAGGTACTATAGAAATATTTCATGTTAATTAACAATTATTTATCAAGGATAATAAAATATTTTATAATAATAATATTATTATGTACGTGCACACGCATCTGAATCAAGTGCTCAGTATAACCTGCATGCACGGATCATCTCCATTTTATCGCTACATATCTTTTTGAGCTGTTCGGCAAGACATACATTTCGATGTATCATTAAAAACTTTAAAATTTAAACTTTTAACCTTTATTTTTTTGTTAAAATCTGTGAATTGCATGACAGAGCAATAATATCACTTCCGGTGAGAAACCATTACTTTTCCATAAGAGCTGCGTGAAAAATTCGATTTTGAGCATGTTTTACTCTTTTATTTGGTTGGCAACCATTCTCAAAATTTTTCTAGGGATGTATTACGTATTAATTAATAATCTAAAATAATTTTCATTAGATTCTACGGATTTTCAATTTATGTATGAACATACCTTAAAAAAAGTTCAATTACTCTTATTTAACTCATCAATTTTTAAGAGTTAAGAAATGTCAATTCTACAAATATTTCTTTCACTTTAAATATTTATTATTGTAGATAATTGTTTATCGATACCTTTTTTATTAACCTTTTACAATTGTAATATTTTTAATATCTGAGGATATTAGATAAATATGCATTAAAAAATACTACCCTACTACTACTTGTATATTGTGCAGTCGTGCTTCTAATCGAGTTCTGTCGTGTTAGATTAAACCTACGATACTAGTAATTAGCGTAAGAAATTTACTTTTAAATTTCATAACAATTGTATAAGAATACTAGTGTGTGAGAGAGCATAACTGATTTATCTCTTTCATTACATATAATTTTTGTTTGTTTTATATTTAAAGTGCATTTATACGTTTTTAGAAAATAATATTATTTTTCATTTCAATAAAAAAGCATGATATGCTATTTATTTAGAAAACGATAATTTATTATTCATTTATTTACATTATACGTAACTAATATTAATTATGAGAAATAATATAATATTTTATCAAGATCTTACAGTAAATTAAACATATTTGCATCTACTCGTTTCGGGATTCAAATAAAAAAATTGATTCTCATGCTTCATTCGCCTGACAATTCCCAAGCAAATGCAATTCCACGTTTTTCAGAACATGGCAACACACCGCGAGGTAGATTCGAGATCTTTTTTGCAAGCGAAATCGCATTGCGGTACGAAAAAGTCAATCGAGAAAGCTGCGATTGAATCGTTCTGAAAGAAAACGTTCTAGACACAATAACGATAGTACAGAGTATTATTACAATATACTACAATCGCTATATAGTTCACTCCTACAATAGTTATATGTGACAATGGAAAATTGGAAACATTATTTTTCGAACTTAAATACAAAACTTATTTTCCTACTGATGCATCTTCTAATTATATAAAAATTGCACGATGTTTAAAGATAGATGTGCAGAAATAAATTATTTATGCAACAATTGATGCGCATATATCTTCATAAAAAAATGTAACATAATTTTTATAATACTTGCATCGCATATAAACTCGTTCCCGTAACAAATTTAAAATGTTCCCGCGGTATTTGCATGTACTTTTACACGACACCATTAAAATACATGGGCTTCGTAAACGTAAAATTTAATTCCACAAAATTTGATATTGGATATAATTATCATGTCATCGTGTTACAAGCTGATTTAACTATACTAACTTGATTAAATAGCGACGGCGTGATCCTTCCCAGTAATTAAAAGTAGTTACGTACCACGGAGGTCTTCCACGGTTAACCATGTGAGAAAATGCGTTAGCATGTTCAAAGCCACATAAACGACAAAATAAATTCAAAATTTTCGTAAACCCATCGGACTCTCACGATCATTCGCAATTCGAAATAAAAAATTTACACCAACTGAATACGATTATCGCCGAGTAGTTTTAAACGAAGCGCGATTTTCTAACATTAACGAGGGGTCGTGCATCGATTGACGTCGACATTTCCGCGCACGGAATTCAATTAGGACGCGCGAGACCGACGCTAAGGCGCACTAATGCGAACTAAGATTTATGGGACACGAACAACTATCGATGGTGATTCGTTTTTGCTTTTATTGGGATTGTTATAAATGTTGGTCATATTTTGTGTTGCTTTTTGGTGTAACCTTTCAGATTTGAATAGAAAATTTGTTGTGCTTTGATATTCTTACCAATTTATGGTAGCTTAATTGACGGACTAGTGTAGTATGCTTCAATGTTATTCCATATAGGCTAGATAATAAAGCAGTGATCATTGTGATTTGGAATTATTTTACTTAAGTATGAGATTGTGTTGACGCCGATACAATAAATTATTCGTTGTTTTTAAAAAAAATTTTAAAGAGACCCTAATGAGAAGTTATACTGTACTAAGTACTGGAGATGTTACAAGTGTGCAAAATTACAATGTTTTCAGTAATCGAAAAAAAATATAAAAAATAATTATAAAAATTATTTTCTATCGGAAAATTCATTAAATATATATAGTAACTATTATTATATCTGTAGTAAATTTTCCTACAAAAAATAGTAATTTTTATAATTTATCAAGTCTGTTTCTCGATTACTTGATTATATTGTAACTTTTAGTAAAACCTTTGTCTCCGTGTACATGGTCTCTTGTATGGTGTATCGTTGATAAACTGGGTTTATGTATACGATGTCGAGCATAGTAAAAAACAGTTACATTTCTAAAAAGATTTAATTCCATTTCATTGTACTCAATTAAATCTCGTTAACTATGCCATTTTTCACTTTACTTATGTTGCTTTACTTACTTGTTTACTAAGCATATTTTCTTTTTTGTACAACAGCATAAATAGTGTATATAGGTTGACATATAAATTTTCGCACGCGCTTTTACCGCTTTATACGAAATAAAATTTACCGGAAAATATTATACAAAGGATTAAACTTTTCATATTCGAAATTAAATACTATGTTTTAATCGTACGAATTCTCTAAACTATATAACTGGAGTGAAATTTTATATATTTATTATGTAGTCGTAAAAATTATGAAAAGTATTAAATATTTGGAAATATAGAATCAGTTGGTTGTACACACAATGCACCGTAAAATTTTTATTTTCTTTTAGTTATACTATACAGTCTCCACTATTATGTCCTGCAAGTACAATACTAAACTAATCCATAGTAAAATATTATGACTATAACAAAAGTAAGTTTTTGAAAAGTTAAAAAAAAAAATAGTGCATAGCCCAACAAGAGCATTAATCCAGAAACATTAAAATTCGGCACACTAGTTCACCAAAAATCCGCATGCAAGAACGAGGTAACTCGCAAGCACCGAATGCATTACGGCCCTCTTGCACGCGCGGCACTATAATCTGGCCTATAAACGACACGGGGCGAGATCGAGTGTGCGAGACAGAGAGAGAGAGGTAAAGTTTCGCGCAGGCAATTACATGATTCGTCGCGCTCGTCTCCGTAACTCAAAAACGAGCCATACCTTCCAACATGATTGATGGAGTCAAGTGCCAAGGTTTCCGAAGCACGTAATCGATATGAATTTGCGTCCCGCTCACTTATACACACACACATGCATGTCGAATTCGAGGAATAGGTCCGATTTAATGTGGAATGTAATCAATTGGAAATTCTGACAAGAATTTTCGTTGGTTAAGTACTTGCTGGTATAAATCGGGTAATTTCTTTTCGTGATTCCTCGGTGAACGTGTCGTAATAAAAAATTCAAGTACCCTGGTAGAATTTTAATGATGATGTTGACCATAATACATGTCAATTTTATGGTGAATGACCAGAATATACAACAGTTTCTAGTGAAACACCCCGTTTACAGCCGACGTAAGTTGGCTGTATGATTACCCTATGTCGGTATACCGAATGATTTTGAGGTTAGGCATTTAAGTAAGTAATACTTCATTTAATCTTTGTGAAATCGATTAAGTAAAAAAAATGAAATAAAAGAAATTTGAGGTATTCAAAGAATAGTAAAAATTAATAAATTTAAGTTATTATCTGTATATAAGAAATATTTTATATAAAAAATGTATTATTTTTACAATGTACAATACAAAAGATTATTAAAATTATAAATAGAAACTGCTATGTATATACTACATTATTTTGACCACTTTTTTACATTACTTAAAACATCAGTTAACTTTTGAACCAGATCAGATGGTGACGTATCCATTGATTTTTCTTTCCTTTTTTTTATTATTACAACTGTAATTAAAAATATTACTTATACATAAAAAGACAATGAACGATTATAATGATTACTGTTAGCAAAATGAATGAACATACCATCCATTAATTGACAAAGTTCTGTAGGTTTAAATCTAATTTTACTTTTGTCCGATGATAGCCTGGTTGCTGTAAATTGCATTGCTAAGGGCTTAGTCAAAAAACTTTTCAAAATATTTGTTATGCTTCGGCTTATCGAATAGTCCTTATCCATTTTAGTTTGCAGTTCTATATACTAAAACACAAATTTTATAAATTAAAATTTCAATTATATATATATATATAATAGAAAAAATGTACATAAAATTCTACTTACCACGTCATTTTTGAAATGTAATTCAGATTTCAATTTGTTTTCAAATTCTTCAAAAGCCTCCATAGTAGGCAAAGGAATTTCAATTTTATATTTTTTTTCTAGACTTCCACTGCTCATACGGATAATTTTTTTATCAAGCAAAAATGTAGACTGCTCATCTTGTGCTTTTTTGATCTCTTTTAAATCACTTTTTATGTCTATTAAGTGCGCTATAATAGTTTTGCTATCTACAATTATATTATAAATTATTAATTTAAGATTTTATTATTAATTTAGCATAAGTAATGAGGGCATAAGCAGTTTATTTCTTTTAACTTACCAGATTTGAAGTCATTATTCGATACATTTTCTATAGCTTCCAAATTAACTTGATTTACTAGAGAAGCATCACATGACATTTGTGATGTGGACGTAGCTGATGTAAACATTGTTTCTGGTAAGAATATTGATTGTGATGTAGAAGGCATCGATGGTGAAAGTATTGTTATTGTAGATGATAACGGATCAAGTAGTTCATCTTTTGGGATTGAAATATGTGGCTTCGACGATAAACTAATTATCTCACTTGGTTCGTCACACTTGGGTAATTCTTGCACTATATTTTTTCCACCAAAAAGTTTTTGTTTCAATTTTTCTGAATCATCTTGAAATTTTTGTCGCTTTAATTGAATTGTTAAATGCTTCTGTATTTCTGACGCACTTTCCTCTGAACCAAGAGTAAATGCATTGTCTTCTGTTTGCAATATTGTTAGTTTTTGTAACCCTTCTTCATACGTTTCTGTAAGAAATAAATTATTTTGGATTGAGAAAATAATTAATAATCTACAACAACAAACATATACAATTTAAATAATAAAATAATTAGTTATGATACCTACTTGCTCGTCCTTTCAATTCCACAGAAAATATTGGCCAACTGGATGGTGGTGCAATTTTATTTTTTACTAAAGAGTGTAAAAGAAGTTTATCTTCTTCTGAGTAAGGTTGTTTCATAAATTTTGTAACAAGTTTACCTCGCTTGTCACTAAAATTAATCCAATTAGAAGGCACTATGTCAATATCTTGAATCTTCCGCTTTCTTCCTTTGTTTATAAATTTTACTAAAATAAAATCATATAATTTTGACTTCATCGAACAATGTGATCTACTTTCACTACTAGATGAACTGGATTCACTTTCTGCATCACTATCTGCCATTCTATATAAAATACACACAAATAAATCAAATGTAATACTAGAATTATAATTTTTAAATACGTACATAAATTTAAATCTTTATATAAAATTCAGTATCTAATTATACTGTCAATAATTTATAGGTTATTATTTTAATTTATATTATAGGTTAAGTATCAATTTATTGTGATATTACAAAATATTTACTTTTTATTACTTATGATCTAATAAATTAGATTAATATTTATATTACAGGAATTAAATTAATATATTATTGTAAATTAATGTTTGAATTCAATTAAAATTTTTAATTTTAAATTGAGAAGCTAACAATTCACTGATTAACAAAACACTGGGTAATTCTGGGGTATACGTATATGTATATATATATATGTGTTTAATTAGAACTACCCAGTGGTTTGTTATTCAGTGAATTGTTTACTTGTCAATTTGTTAGAATTGAAATTAGATTCAAATATTGATTTATAAGAATATATAAACTTTACTTCCTATAGTACAAATATTAGTCTAATTTCTTAGATTTATAATAATGAAAAGTAAATACATAAACTTTATATATATATACATATATTACAGGTTATAATCTAATTTAAAACATATTTAAATTCAACTTTTTTTAGTTAATATCTTCTAATTTATATTATATTAATTAAACATACCTTGATCTTTTGTAGTTTTAAAAACTTGTTAATGTAATAAAGGTGTAATAAATGTATTCGTGCTCTCTGATACTGATAAATTCATTTTAAGTTTTATAACTTTTCTTTTGATAAAATCCAAAGGTATTCGTGTAGTGAAATTAGCTAAACGACTAATTTTATAAATATCTAGTTTAGAAGAATCACACGGGTATTTAAAAACAGACTCTTTTTTTAAATATTTGTTCACTTTTATGAATGGTAATTGGTCATCTGTACATTGAAATTCATTTACATCAGCTATACTTCCATCTTGCAAAAGAATTGTGTTATTTGGATGCGTTAATGATAATACTACTTTTTTGTATTTAATTTTTAAAACAGTGTTCTGTTTTCGCACGAGTATCTGAAATTCTGGAGAAGTGTTCACTTTTGGTTTTAAAAAAGTTTCTTGCTCTTTCAGCCTTTTAGCATACTGGGACACTAAATGCGTTGGAGATCTTAAAACTGATGTTATTTTACCTAGATATGATTCAAATGGATAGGCACTAATTTCACACAGATTACATCCAATTACTTTCACATCATCGCTTACATGAATTAAATTATGAATATTTAAAGATATAAAAGTTGATCCATACAAATTATTTGCTTTTTTTACAAACTCTTTGAAATATTCTCTTGCTTCAATAGTATGGTGAGTGCAGTTTATATCTGACAGTAACCTGCATGCGACGGTGAATAACATATAATGGTCATACAACTCATCTGAAAGAAGTTTTTTCAAAACTATTGGAGCTGCATATAATGAAAAAAATTTATATTCGACAGCTTTAAATTTGCTATGGTGTTCTGAAGATCTCATCTTCCTGGGAAATTCAATAGGAATATCTTGAATAATCATTTTGGTTCTGCGTATTAATTCTGATTTTGTAGATGCACCCAATCTTACTTTATGCATAGAGGCGGATAATAAATACTCTAGAATTCTTTTTGTGCAACCTAAGTATAACAGATGCATTGGATCCAGTACAAATTGAGAAACTAGATTTATCGGTGGTTCTGTTAGACTTAATGGCGACACGCCTGTATGACAATCAGGATGAGTAAACATTCGAACTCCTTCATCTGTTCTTTTCTCTTCGTCTACTGATAAAAACACTGTAACTTTATCCACTTTATGACCTTTTATTACACACCGCTCACATCCATTAAAAGATACATGACTAACTGTACATTTAAGAAACGATCTAGCAGGAGAATCACATACAAAAAACTTTACTTTTACTACAAACAACTTATCTTGAATAATTACTCCAGTTTCAAATAACTCGTTAAGTTCAACAACAAATTTCTGTAAATATTCTGAAACAGATTTGGGTTTGCCATTCCCAGCGTATATAGCTACAGTAAATGGTTCATAAATGTCTTCCTTAGTATATATTTTACAAAGAATAGGCCACATACATACAGGGCTTGATTTAAAAGGAGACATACCATCAATGTTGATAATTAACTCTAAAACATGATGAGTGTGAAATTCTAAGATGACTAGTTTCGTCAACTGATTTTTTATTCCAAAGTATAAGAATTCTCCATGGGAACCATTACTTACTGTCATTGCCTCTATTCTGTCAGACTCGTCTTCACATTTTAAAAACGTTTTGGAACATTTAGGTAAAGATGTCAAAAGTTTCCTCCTCAAAATCTTTAAAAGTTTGTCTACATGCTTATGTGGTATATTATTAGCAACTACCCATTCACGTAGTTCATCTATTTCACTTTCTGGCAATACTAATCCACTTTCGATTTGCAATTGTTCACAAAAATCACTTTCACTGCTACAAACTGAATTATCACTATGTAAATAACTATCATTACAAGAATTGCTACTCGAACCACTGCTAAAATTTTCATTAATATTAAAATCTTCTAAATCTGAACTTGAGGCAAAACATTCAGAATCCATTGATGATTCTTTTTCTTTAAATTGCTCATAACCTTGTAATAAAATTTCCAGTTTTCTTTTCTTTTTTCTCTCTTCATATTGTTTTTTTCTATCACCTTCCATTTCTATTAAATACACATGCTGAAAAATTCACAATTCAAATTTATAAACAACAAATATGTTTCTATCTCAAATAAAAATCTGTTTATAGCACTCTAACCTAAAAACCGCAACTTCGCCGCTTCTTTTCAGTACCTCGTGCGTCGTTTTCACTAAACTCATTTCAACTCTCGCCGTCGGCTTGGGACGAAAGCTCCTTGTTTTATAAATGAAGAACGTACAACGCAGCGATTATTTTGCGACGCACTGTTGGTTCAACAGCTGATGTTCGACAGTATACGTACGCACATGAACAGAAAAGTATATATATACATACTTGCGTCGGGAGCGCGTGCGCGCCTATATATATATATATATATATATATATATACACACATATATACACATATTGTGCATATGAATAAATAATAGTTGAGAATTATTAATATAAGAAAAAAATAAATCAAATAAGTAAAAAATATTAACTGAATAAGTTAAGCTTATGATTAGAAATTTTAAATTGCGCTTTCCTAAAACATACTTTGAGGTTATGACGTGAAACGCTAACCATCATCTGGTGAAACATTGGTGAAATTCTGGGCTAAACTTCTGGTCACTCTAGGTGGTCAGCATATAATGAAACGACCATATTAGATAGTTAAATTTCTACCAGGGTACGTAAAGTTACTGAGTTGAGAAATAGAAAATTTTATGCATCACCTACTATTTAATGGAATTAGAGTTATTAGCTATTATACTTATAAGTAAAAATTAAGTTGCAAAAATGATCATTATTTACCTTTATGATCAGTATTTTACATATGTATATAAAATATACTTACACTAGAATTAACCATGCGCTCTTGCGTTCTTTAACAGTCGTTACTTGAAATATTACGCTGTTATATTTACATAAAACAATAACTTTTAATAATATATTTATTCATGATTTATTATACTCCGAGTTGGTCAAGAAAATTTAAACATTACGTTTCTCGCGCTGCCAAATCTAACCTACAATGTTTTAAACGCATGCGTAAAACGTAAACCAATCACATAGCCGTTTCACTTGGCTTCACAACATCCGGCAATCACTTTTTTATATAAGGATTTTTGAATGATAAATAAAAAGTGTAATGCAATTAATACAATAAAAAAATTATTTGATGTTATTATCGGTGGTATTTATCTAAATAAAACCCTTAACAATATGTCACGGACATCGTCACTGCGACTTAAGAAGTATAAGAAAGACGAAAGGACCGATAAAATGCGTCGACTAAGCTAAGCGATTCATAACATCGCGGACGTTAACTCGATTGTTAGAGAACAAGATTCAAAGGTTTGTGTGTTCAAATCCCGTTGAAGAAATTTAGCTTAAAAAATCAATAATATTTGTATAGTGCTCAATTTATGTTAAAATTTATTCAAATTTTTAATTCGGCTATAAGATTGATACATTCTAATGTATTTAAGCGTACTTTTTTAAAATTATATCTATTTTATCTCAGTTTTTCATTAAATTTTGATTTACAAGTTAATATTTGATTGGTTAGAAGTTAAAAGCGTTTGAGGTAAAGCCTCTTTTTTGGAAATTTTGCTTTAATATATAATTTTTGAATAAACGATTGTTAGGGTCCGCATCTCTGGCTTTTTTTATATTTTTATATTAGAAAACATATATCCTACAATCTAGCACGATCCGTTTCCCAAACAGATCATGTTCTCCTTGCAAGTATGACTCACATTTTCGTGTACTTCGTGTATATTAGGGTTAAATGTAAGTTAAAAAGGTGTAATTTTTTAATTTTTTTCATGTAAACTCTGTTATTAAAATGATACATAATTAATTTATGATGTAGCATGAATAATTTAGCGTAACATTTTACATTATAATAATGCAACTCCATAGTATTTCAATTTTATATCACTGTATTTGCGAGTTGACAAAAGTTAATTTTATTTAGTTACTGTATTATATCATTTAATAAAACTTTGTTTCTTGTTTCATAAAGTTAGCATATTTCACTAGTCACTTTGAAACTTTGCCCACTATTTCGCAGAATACGCATGTACACAAAATTTCTATCAATAAATATTTATTATAAAATAATTAAATTAAAAAGTAATTTTTTGTAAAGTACTACTACTATTTTAATAAGATTTACAATTTGAATTACAGATGTAACTAACAGATTAACTGTATTCTAACGTAAGCATGTTTTTTATTCAAAATGATAAATAGCGGCGTTCGAGGTACGCTGTAAAAACAGAAACATTAAATATAATTGATGAAAGCCACAGGAAGCTAAGTACATTAATAGTCGAAGTAATATTTTCTCTCCGATATTCCCGACTATATTTGAGCTTCTAATCAAATTCTTCTTTGCTTAAAAGTTAAAAATGCACTTAAACCAATAAACAATTCAGAAAAATAGAAACAAAAATATATCGGAGGGAAGTGAAATTTGTTTCAAAGTAATGTATAGATAAGTTTATTATTTCGAATTTAGAAACCATCAACAGCATTTCAATGAAATGCCAGAGGTTTCGCCCTTCGGTCTCAATATCAAGAAGCTTCGCGAACAACCAAAGGAACTGATCGAATCCGAGGGAGGAGAATTGGGATGAGTCGATTGGTTGCGTCCTTTTTCAGTCTGTTGATATTCTCGTTTCTATCTTTTTCGCACTTAATATTTCTTACTCCTCTTATTCAATCTCTATTTCAAGTTTTCCTTTCTGGATTGCCACTACTTTTTATTTCACTTTGATTGAAAGCTATTATTTGTTTAACCTTTATCCTTTGATGTAGTCAAAGTTTAAAATATATT
This sequence comes from Theocolax elegans, assembly GCA_026168455.1. Lineage (NCBI taxonomy): Eukaryota > Metazoa > Arthropoda > Insecta > Hymenoptera > Cerocephalidae > Theocolax > Theocolax elegans. The sequence goes on along the minus strand of CM047426.1, from coordinate 77,558,107 downwards.
CAACTTTGTTAAATATTCTGTTTTTTTTTTAAATAATTTATTGAAACGGGTGCAACTTCAAAATATTCAATCAATATTCATGTTTTATATATATTTTTATTGACATTTTTTTTTTTTATTAACAAAATGTATTATAATACTTTTTATACACTCAATATTTTGTTAGTTCGACAAATAAAACGTTTACTTGGAAAATTATAATAAATATAGAATTCCATAAATTTAATCAATATTATTTTATTTTTATTTTTTAATCTAGCAGTTCTTCCTTACTTTTTGTCTCTCATTCGTTTTTCTATTAGCAGAGTATTGCTGTTCTTGCGTCTCTTCTCGCTTTGTCCTTCTGTCTCGGATATTATATCTGTAGATTCGCGAGTGATTCCAACCTTAACTCGACCTTATTGCTCGTAACTCCCTGACCCTTTGTCATTTCTCATTTATCTTTTTGTTTTCAGAGTTCATCTAGTGTAGTGCAGATATGTACCTTAATATAAACGAGTAGAAATTTAGAAGTTTTGAAAAATGAAAAAAAAGATCATCTTTTTAAAAGTTAACTCTACACTTTTAATTTAATTAAATTAAAATCAAAGAATAAATGAGTCAAAGTTAATTACACATTTAATAAATTAGTGTATTTAAAATGTTGTTTACAAAATAGTTCGGTATTATATTCAACGATTTGGAGAAATTACTTTGCCGTTTTCATATTCATCTGTTTGAATGTATTGAATACAAAAAAGTTTTAACGTTTTCAGATGAGTATTTTGCTTATTTTAACCTTTCTTGCCGAATCAAAATTTTCCTAGCAATGTTTCGCGATATGTTGAATTTGTAAAATAATAGACAATGTCATTTATTTAAAGTAGTAGAACAATATTAGAAATAAGAACATTTAAAAAAACTACTAACGTACCAACATAAATTAAAACTGAAAAGTAAAAAAGAAATTGGATTTATTTTAAAATAACGTTTATTTACAATTTACAGAGGCTACGAAATTATTAAACTAATATATACATCCAGCAATACAATTATCGATATTTTCTTTAACAGACGAAATAAACCTATAAACCATCTGCGAATCTCACCAAAATTGCAAAATAACCTCACAGTAAGAGAAGGTATCTAAATCCTTCGAATTTCGCTCAAGGCTGCACTTAAACATCTGCCTCTGCGTTTTTCCGATAAGCCTCGCGCGAAGAAAACGACATTAACCGAAGCCGGATGCTTTTCCACATCCAGATAGAGGGGCCAAATGGCTCAAACCTCGAAGCCCGGATAACGATGACGAAGCGTCGTACCAACGAGAAAGACGCGTCAAAGGACAAATTCAAAGTGAAGGGAAATTGCGAGGAGAGCGAAATTTCTTGAGTCAGTTTTAGGTGAGAGCTGCTGTTTAAAATATAAATCACGTAGACTGGTTTTACATGGGTAGGGTAGAAAAAATTTTTGAAGTTAGCAGTTGATGCTCCACCGAGTAGATTAATGTGTAAATTTTCTTTTGTGATGAAGTCAGCAAGAGCTTTATGGAGATTATTATTAGTATTTTCTTTGAGAATCTTTAATTTACTTTTTGCAAGTAATAATATTTTTATATAAATTTATAATTTATGTATATTACAGCTTGCTAATAAAGTACTTTTATATATGAGATATACACGGAAAAAAGATTGTAGCAAAAAAATTACGATTTTATATTGAGTAATTCAGAGACAAACTTGACGAATGATGATAAATTTTGTTTCAGTATCCGTGGAATATTATTTTACAGCTTTTGCGTATTATACATTTTGTTAAAATTAGTATGCTCAGCAATGACAAAAGTTTAATAAATAAAATGTTCGTACAATATCAGTGTTAAACTTATTTTGTAATGTATAAATACCGTGAGGTAAACTGATTGAATTCGAAAGGAATAGTTTTGCATTTTTGTTAAAATTTAATTTACAAAATGATTCGTTTTTTTCAATATTTACTTAAATTTTATAATAATATTAAGTAAGTTAACATTTTTATAGGATAGTTTCATAAACTTTATTAGTTTCACAAACTGCGCGAAAAAAGTGCACCTCATTAATTTTACTACAACAATACTTTTATGTGTTTTAATCAAGTTAAATTTAAAATTCACTCATTGGTACGGAAATAAATATTCATAAGAAGCTATTGCCTCTATTAAACTGCAACTTTAAGCCCGCAAATAAAGGAAAGATAAATTCATAAAAAATGAAAGTATCAAGATTATTTAAATGAAAATATAGTAAAAGTAAACGGGACACCTATCGTAAATGCCAAGAAGCAAGAATTTTTCATAAAGTTTCTAAACTCATAATCGCGACAAGTCCGAGAGGCGACGATATCCCGATGGAATTTTCTTGCATTTGATATGAACCAGGGAATTAGATAATTTTTAAAATAGACGCACGCTGCATTCGAGTTAACTCTTCTATGTAGATATCGATGCCGAAAAAAACGGAAATATAGAAGGAAAAAAATATAGGTATAACGAACGCCGATAAGCTTTTTTCTTTTCTCCTAGAAACTTCCCTTTTTTAAATTTTCCTTGCGATAAGCCTCTGTTTTTATTAGCGTCTTACTGTTTTGTCTCTTGATAGTTCGGCTAATATCCAAGTAAAATGCAGTTTGGATAATTTTTGGATTTATTTTATGTTTCGAAACTGTAGTTTTAAGGTTACTCGAGCTCTTGCGAATATAAATACAGTGAAACATTGTACTTTCTGTTATGCAATTATTTTATTAATTAATCGATATATTCATTATAAATGTTATTTCTTAAAGTATAATTATAAAAATAGATTATAAATTTAATGTAAAAGTTTTATGGATATTACGACTTAGATAATTGATCACTCACACATCGAATATTTGTGTTTTAAGTAGAAAAGTTCCGTTTTGGTAAGACGAAATACATATTTTGTGCTTTGGCATTGTACGCAAATATGACATTTTAGATTAGTTGCTGGCATCAAGTAAAATAATATTACTAGATATTTTCTCATCTCTACAAAACATAACGCAAATGTAATTCCAACTTTTGTTATGCGAGATCCAGAACTCTGCTACTTACCGGAAGTGCTGTGTAATTCGATGAAACCTTTTTTATAACATTTAAATGAATACAAGATGATTTAAAATCATTTATATTTAAATAAAATAAAATATCCAGTTCGATTACCAGTCAAGAATATTACTTTCAATGAAGTATGCAAAAATTTTTAATACTTTAATAATGCAAATAATGATTTAAATTTTACTTTAAAAATTAATCAACTTACGTATCCTTATAGTGACGTAAAGAAACGGCGGATTAATTAGTTTGAGTATTTTCAAATATTATTGAATAATTTAAAGAAAATCTATAAATTGTTAATTTACAGTTATAAATGATTTTTATATAAAAACTGTATTTCTGTTGAGATTACAATTTTTAAGTATAGTAAAATTGGACGAGTATTAAAAAGATAATACAATTTCTAATGGTATATTTCACTGTAGGTAAAATAAACGTTTATGCGATAAAAACATTAGTTGCAGAGTTCTAAAGCAAAAGTGAATTACGTATTCCCATTACTCTAACGAGATTCGACAAAAAGTCAATAAAATTCATGTATCCTTAATACGTACGAAACTTGAGTAAATTGCGGATAAGTTTTTTCATCAAGTCCACAATCCCTATTAATTTCCATTCGACAAAATCAGCGCCAACGTAACCTCGAATTATATCTACGTGGAGTAGGATAAAAGAGTGAGTCAACTTAAAATGCAGGGGCGCAGGCGACGGCGATGGCAGTTTAAAACTTTATTCCAATAGGAAAGCCAGTAGATAACCAAGTATAAATTGTCTGCGAGTTCAAGCACGAGCTTTTTTCCGAGTACCGCTTAACAGGAATTCCGAAGTCTTAAAAGGTACATTTCTATAATTTTTTTAATTTATGAAAACCAGTCGAAAGTATTACGTAAGATAGATTTTGAGAAAATTACAGACATTTTAATGGACTTGATAAAGGTGATTTATTGTAAAAGACAAAAAAAAGAAATTAGAGACTCCTATGTACATGTATAAGTATTTTCTACCAATTATATTCATTCACTAAATTTTGTTTTTGTAAATTTTTGATCACTTTATTTGAATAATAATTGTAACTTAAATTTATTGTGTAGATGAGTTAAATTGCAAAATTACAGTAAATATCGGTTACATACATATGCACATTTTTAAATATACAAATCTAGCTCTGGATATTCGGATTCATTGAAATAACGTGTCTTTTTTATAATGAACTGATATTAATATTATTTTAATGATTAATAAAAGTACGTCGAAATAATTTTCTTTTTCAATCAAGTTACGCAATTTGACACTACTTAAAATAATCTACTTTTTCCTTTCCTTGTAAATACTTTTAACGGGATGTCGGATCCAAGTTACATCTTTCAACATAAGAATTATATTGGAAATATTGAATTAAAAATCTGAAAAAATTCATGAGGGTACTTTAAAACAAAAGTAACAGCATGACGTTTTGATTTTTATGAAAAAATAAAAGTGTTAATAATAATTGAATAAATAATTCTCAGTCGGTAATTATTGATTTAAAAAGGCATGAACTTTTAACGTAAAAAGCAGATTTAAATTACATATTTAAAGTCTGAAAAAAATTTGTATATACGGTTTAAAACATGCCTAAGGGCATTCCGTTCAGGATTTTACAAAAATTTATTCTTTTGTTTATAAAATAATATTAAATATGGCCATTTTCTGAGTTCTACATACCCGTAATTAAATTGAACATTGTTTAATAAACAATACACATAATTGATTAAGATAACTGGGACGTTATGACCTCATGCTAATAAATATACGTTGGTACATAATAAGAGAATAAATAGTTGCTATATATGGAAATAAAGTTTAAAAGCGTAGGTCCGAGAGAGTTTGAGCGGTCTCTGTGGATTTCAACATTAAGCACAAAACGCCTGTTCGTGGCTGCAAGCTGGCATGACGGTTTATGTAAGCGCAAGCGAGCGTTCAGAAATATTTTCTTTCTTTTTCTAGTCTATCACCTCCTCGCTTCCCCTACTCTTTTTACGCTTTACCTTCTTTCACTCTAGTTCTCTTACACCCTCGTATTCTTTTATTGCCATTCTCATTCTTCATCTTATTTTTTTTCTCCATTGCCTCTTTTTACTTCCCACCCTCCTTCTCCTTAATCTTTCCAAAGGAAAGATTGTAAATAATTTTGTTTTTACACACCAGCATAATAGTACGAAACATCTTTACTCCTTGTACATCAATTGCTATTTTATATCATACGCAGCGATTGTATTAAATCACATATAAACAACAAGTTATAATAACAAAAGTAATTTAGTATTTTTTTGTAAATCCAGTATTAAGTAACTCCCTACTAATAATCGCGATATTTTAAAAACAATCAATAGCGTTCGATGTTTGATACATATTTTGTTCTGTAAGTATGCCGAGAAAAGAGTAAAATGATGGTGATATACGGTATAATTGCCAAACGTAAATCTGAGAAGCAACGACGGTGAAAAAAGGGTTTTGCGGTTGCCTGAATTAATCGCTTAGTCTTTTTTCGTGACTAATTCTTTCAAGTTTTTCTATTCTTGTTGATGTTTCTACCCAAATTATTCTTATGTTTACAAGAGTCAAATGAAATCTCAGATTCGTAAAGTTCCTCATAATTGTTAGTAGCTTTCCTCTACGGGAATATTATTTGTCTTGCTTTCGCAGAATGACCTAAATAGCGAAATAGTATGAAATAATTTCGATAGACTTATCATTTTTATTCATCGTTGCATCCGAATGAACTGTTAATTTAAAAACGTACTGTTTAGTTTATCCGTCAAATAAATGTATATCAACTTTTATAAGTTTTCTTCGTACTCTTAATAAATCAAGTACGCGAGTAAATAATTTTTCATAAATACCAATTGCTTATGTAAAATAAACCAAACATTTCTGGGTGGCATTTATTAACTCATTTCATTAGAATACAATGTTACCGTATTTTTCTTGCATATTCTCAAACTTCCCTCTTGCATATATTCATCTTGCAAGGTTTTTGCGAGTGTGTTGTTTAACATATTCACACGTTAGAGAAATTACATAGTATAAACACTGGGGATGCGCGAAAATCCAGTTATTTTAAACAAATGGGATTTTTAAAACGTTTACTTTGAACACCTAATGCAAGAAAGCAAAGTAATAATATAATAAAATGTAGCTAAAGTTTGATACATCTTCCAATTTATATGGTCACATGAATTTTTTATGTATCAAGAATAATTTATATTAATATACAAATAAACAAATTATAGGCGAGTTCACAATGTGTAGTATATTGACTCAATGAAATATAAATTATGTTAGTCTTTGATTTTTTTCAAACATGAGCATCTATTACTCAGCTTTTGAACTGCAAATTTCTCGAGAACAAGACATTCATCAAGGATCCGTGTTGCGCTGGCGAAAAGTCGATTCCAATAACTAATGCATCCCAAGCGAGTTATCGCATCCTACCTGACTTCGCGGAATTTACACCGGTGTATGAATTTATTATCATGAAAGATTTTGTTATTCAACACGTTCATATTTATATATTTGAAATTTATTTAATTGCAGGCAAAATATATTTTACGCAATTATTACTACACGTAAATTTAATACAACTTCAATTTCATTTATAAGTTTGTATAACATAAAATTATGATAAATTAGTAATCAAGTTTGAATAAATAATTGCATATATATACATTTTCATAATGCTAAATATTCATCTTAACTGATAATAATTTATTTTCATTCCTTTATAATATTCTTCTCTTTTTATCTGGACTATAATTGTGCGCATTCATAATATAAATTAGAGTAATATATAAACGACTATATGGTATGGTTTTTTTATTTTTCTCAAAAAGTAATACAACTTTAGTAATTTTTTCATATAAATAAAACGTGATTTGAAAATTGAACAATTACACTGATTTTTCTTTTCTAAATCCTTTGAGTAAACATTTTTTATATCTAACTATGTATTACGTTTATCTCTATTATTTTAATCTAGTTTAACCCAAATAGTGTTCCGAAACGAGTGTTCCATAAGTATAATAACTTTTGATAAACGATTCTCTTGAAACGCATAAATAAAAAAATGAACTCTGTAGGAATGGTTTAAATATTATAAATAAGTATAATTTTAAGTATAAAAGTAGTTTTCTTATAAATACGAAAACATCCAGGACAGCTGTAAGTAACTCCAGGCCTACTTAACACCGAATCTCGATTAGCCGACCCCCGGTATATCGGGAAATCGATAGAAACGAAATGAAAAAGAAAAAGAATAAAAAAAAGGAAAAAAAGAGAAAAAAGAGAGGAGAAAGAAGAAAAGGAAAAAAAGAAGCGTGAAACTCGGACGCGAAAGGGTTTTTGTCGAAGTGTATAGTGTGTGTAGAAGGAACAGCAGTAGTAGCAGCATCTCGGTCGTCCTCGATAGGATCGCGACATTAGTAGCGCAGGGTCTGCTCGATCAACCGCAGCTGTCGCTCGCGCTAAATCTCTGGGCTGACATTTTGAAAGCGACTCGATCGACCGGCGGCCTGCACGGAACTGATAATTACACCGGCATGGGCCGGAGGAACGAACTTCGAGAGGCACGACATGCCCCTTGGTGCATTGCCCCCTGCGGTACCCCGCCTCCTCTGACCTGCGGAGCCCCTTCCACCTAAATGCGCCTGGGCTGGGGTATATCGTGCTGGATGGAAAACAGGTGTACCGCCAGTGCCGCTTCGTACGCTGCCGATGCTTTTGCCTTCTCGAGCTTTCGAATACCAACGTTTTTTTACTCCGTTTAACAAGTTTTACGGAGCTTCTTTAAGTGAGATTCGGATACATATATTGTAATTTACTCGCACCCACACACGCACACTCACACGCATACGCGCGCCCGCGTTTCTCGCAGATTTATTCCATTTTTTATCGCCGCTATAGTGAAGTTCTCTTCTTTTTAAATTTAGGTCAGACGAGGATTTAATACATCAATTGTATACATTTTATCCATTTTTAATAGATCTATTGTTAAAATTATTCAGATTATTGTAAAATATTTTTAACGATTTATTTACACATTTTATAACATTTTTTTATACACAAAAGTAAATTCCTTGCCATTCATACGTACATTGGTAATTCTAATCGATCATTAATCGCCTTGATTGTCTAAGTTAAATTTCAAACATAAATTTATTTAATAATTTCGTAGATTCGTACTGATTGATTAATTGCCTACTATATTACATTCTGCACATATCGATATAAATCTTTAAAATAATTCAACGACTCTAATTGAACAATATATAATTGTAATTTGTTCATATTATCCATTGATTTGTATTTTTAAATTTCATTTTATATAAATTACAGTGTAATTGTCAAGAAAGTAGAATTTTTTAGTGTTAAATTAAAAATTATTACAGCACTTCATTTGGAAGTGATAATTACATAATCATCGGAATTATTAAGTTCAAGTGTAAAGTAGCGAGAAGCAAACGTTTCATCTTTTTTTTTTATCTTAATCAAGTCGAAATCATTAACTGTATACATAAATCATTCGTTTGTTCCTAAAAAATTATCGATCGCAACTGAAAATATTGCAGTGCAGAGTACAAATTGTCAAAGTGAGGACGTATATAAATGGGTTTCAACGCAGCGCGAGTGTACGAAAATGAGATATATGTTTCTAATACGTGTAGGTATGTATATGCTCCACAATAAAGCTAATTTTCTGAGTTTCAAGTTAATTCGATTTTTCGCGTTTGTTGAACTTCTCATGAATTCAGGACATACGCTACGTACTTATGTCTAAAAGGAGTTTCATCGATTTTTTAAAAATCGTTTTCATATAGTTACAGTACGTTTCGAACTTTCATCGGGCAAACTTTTTCTAGACAATAATGCGAAAAAAACAATATCTTCTATACAGTTACAGAACTCTTTTAATCTAACATTTTTTTTTGTCCTACTGTAGATTAGCATTCATAGAGATTCGTAATATCAACTTTTTTATATTAAAAAAACCAGTACTTTTTTTTCATATATTACTTATAAAATATTACTAATTAAACATATTCAATATCTAAAAGTAATTAATGGTGTTATATTACTAAAAAAGTGGTGTATTTCCACGGAAATGCTCTTCAACTTTTTTAATTACTATAATGAAACAAAAACGATGGCTTGACTATTAAGTCACCATATAATTTTCCTATACAAAAATTCATCTCTTGTGGAAGGTTTACACGATGAGTCGATAATTAGTTCATGTACATTTATCACAAGTACTCGTTCTATTCACAAGTATCAGTTATACATAAAATTATACATAAAATGCAGGTTATAAGTTTATAAGTTATGAATAATATGCATATGAAATATCTGAACAATAGTAATTAATAACAATAAGAAATAAAATAAATTATTACAACAATATTAATATTTGTCATAAAAAATGTAAATAATTGCATGAAGCGTCTCGTGGTATATTTAATATATCATTAAATAATATTCTTGTACAAGTAAAATAAAATAAAAAAAAAGAATTAATGTCCCATTTTAAAGGGGAAATCGTAAAAATAAAATATACATGCATCAAGTATAAAAGTCAAGAAAAAGTTAGGTCACATCAACCGTTGTGGAATTTCTAACCAGACGACGTCGCGCGCTATGCTAATGCGTCGAGAGGGAAACGTAGCGTGGCTACGCGGAAGTGGGTGCAAATAAGACGGAAGCAGCCGCAACCGAGAGTCGTGGCAAAGATTCTTGGGGAATCGTGTTTACGTCGTAGCTCCCATCCGGATCTGCCTTATGTTATACTAACAACTTGCGACGATTTGCTTAATAAGGAGTTTTCTTTTGGTAAATCTGGGCTTACCGGTTAACTTAACTCATTAATATTTATTTGATTAACGGGAATTATTGTCCATGCCCTTTCTTTAGATTATCATTGCAATTCTATTTATCAAATAGATAATTGTTCAACTTATACTATTTGTTTTATTTATTTAAACGACAAATTTACCAGGTGGGTTCCGATTATACTTTGACCTGACCTAATTCAATATTAAATAAGCTATATAGCTATAAATCATTATTTAATTAAGTACTTTGTTAAATTGATTAAATTATGTTTTGGTTGATAGATGTAGTTATTTAACTTGACGAATGAAACTTTACTATTGTCATTGAATTTAATTATTCATATGATTTTGGAGTTTTATATTGCGTATTTGTATTAATATACTTTTCTTTATGCAGTGTTATTTACAACTATAATTTATAATTAAACAAATTAAATAAATAATTTATCAATCAATTATTATCAACTAATAAGTAAATTTTACTATTTGGAATAGCAAAATTATGCACCTAAAATCTATTATTCCTATTATAATAAAAGCTCTTTCAAGTCAAATTGGTATACTATCTTCCTTACGCATTAAGGGGGTGTCGAAGTCTCATCTAATGGAGAAATCCGTTACCATAAAATGTTGATTATGTTAGACTTGCTTCATATTTTTGGTAACTGAAAACCTGATTGATTTTTAGTCACAAATTTATATTAAAATTTCAAAATAATTTTATCATATTTTATAAATTATAATACAATTCTTTGTTTAACTCGATTGAAAACGTAGGGAAGATTAATGTTGACTTTATCACATTGTTAAGGAGGTTCAGGTATTTTGACAAAATGTATAAGCGTTAGAAAAATGTAATAGCGTTAGAAACAAGCATGAATCTTTTTACTATTTTTTACCTAGCAAATTAAAAAGATAAACGATGGAGAAGTTGGCTTTTCCTATACATAAATGCTTACTCTCTAAAAATGAAATAGTGATACGTCAGTCACTGTCACAAAATTAGTAAATATTCACTATTAAAATAGTAAATTTTGACTAATTGAATTAGTAACTATTCACTACTTTGTGATAGTGACTGACTTATCACTATATTTTTAGTGATTATTCACTAATTCACATTTAGAAAGTATGAAGACTCGCAAATAACCGTGATTTACTTAAGAGTGCAATTGATGAAAAATATAGAGATACTAATAAAAAATTGGAGACTTGAGGCATAAACATAAATACAGCCGTATGTGCAAAATTAAAAGTAAAATAAAAGTAAAATTGTCTACAATGACAAAAAATCTTAACGAAAACTCAAGCTTGTTGGCCGCGAGGGGAGGTGCGGGGACGTAGTAATGGGCCGCGCGGTAAGGGGAGAAACTCCCCTTCTTCCCCGCACTAAAAGAGAGACTTAAACCTCCTTAAATAGATCTGATAATCTTTTAATTAATTTGTGTACATTTTAAAGTGATTTTTTAAATATGAATATTTTTTGTATAATTTGATATGCAATTCTCATTTCATAAAAAGTAATATATTTCTCACTAAGGAAAATTCGCAGTAAAAAATGGTACTTGAATAGGTGCTCGGTTGCTTCAATCAAAACGCACGGTATTCCTTTTCTTTCATAATAATAATAATAAGAGAAGCATTTTCCTCGTATTCGAGCAAAGAAACCAAAGTAAGAACGTTTTTAATACGTTTAAACAATTGTGATCGTCATCAAGAAGACGGTTTCTTATAAGAAGTGGAAAATGAGAAGCATCAATCATACCCAGTCATATATAACGTAATACCTAAATTCTAAAAAAATTCATAATATTTTCGAAACATCAATGAATTTTAATAAATACTAGAGTTACGTAATGAAAAATATTATAATTACTTAAACACATAATATTAACAAATTTAAAACAAATTTCTAGAGAAAATCCACGTACTACTTGCGTGACACAAAGAAATTATTCTCGTAATTAATTAAGGTCAACTCATTCTCTCTCCCTCTCTCCTTCTCTCTCTCTCTATCTTTCCAGTATGAGCTTTCCACTTGCTTAAATACCTATACGCAACGCCTCGTAAACTTGTTTACACGTTACCCGCGTATGTATTAAATATTTTTCGAAATCGTAGTTATCAATATAAGAAACGTTTATATTGGTGATACGTTCAATTCAACAATCAGTAAGTTAAATCACGAAATCGTTTTACTCGCGCCAAATATGTCTGACAAGAATTTGCAGCATGAGAAATCGCATGCGTTTGACCCGCAACGAATCACACGAGTATTGCAACGGAATGGTATAAAGATAAAAAGACGAAACGAGGACGGAAGGAAATAGTAGATGTAGATGGGTTATATAGTTTTATAAATGTTACCCTATTAATATTTTCTATTATTGTAAAAGTTTTAGTAATAAATCGATTAGATAAGGCAAATCGTCAAATATGAGTTAATAATTACTGCAATATTTGTAAATTATGGGTACATTAACTGAATTTATAATCATAATAATTATTTAACACATACTTTTTAATTAAATTCTTGCAACTTTTAATGCTGCGAATAAACTTAGGTTATTTAAAAAAAATTACATTACAAGTTATGAACAAAATGTTGTATAATTATATATATTTCATTGTAGTAATCTAATATAAATTTATAATTTTTTTTAAACGTTATTAAGGAACTGTTTTACTAATAATGATTTTGTTCTACAGATATATATATATATGTATATGTTAAATATAACAGTTTGTATTGTAATAGGAAATATAGTATTATAAATTTTATATTTACTTTATATATTATATTTGCATCTATTATTATTTGAATCAAAATCTAGTTCATATTATTATGAAGCTTCGTTTTAGTGTAAGCGAAAAGAATAGAAAAAATAGAGAGAGAATTTACAAGTAATGGAATTAGGAAACTAAGGAAACGCAAGCTAGCATGTACTTTTCTCTTAGCTTTTCGAATGAATCAACGATGCAGGAAAATAATGAAGAAATATTCGATTTTGTACACATGTGTAAAATACAAATGACTCGTTTTCGTGACGGTACGAGATGAATGTTGCGACATCGTCTTCCAATGTATAAGGATAGAAAAGAAAATCCGTTTTCCGAAGTGCCTGACAACCGTCTCAGCACAAACAAATCGAGGGAATTTCTGGACAAACGCCGTGTAATCGAGTGCCTCGCGGATTTATTTTCGCCCCTGACGGATAAAATTTATTCCACTCGAGAGTTGGAATTCTCTCGTCACTCCTTTTTTCGTTAAGTTTCCGCTTACTTTACATCTGAAATGGAAATGAGATGTTCTCAGTCTCCTTTTGTTTCGGTCTATAATATACGTTGGATCCTCTAAACTGATTGTTTTGGGACAATCAGTTTTGTACATTTGCATGAATACTTGGAGATTTTATAAACATTTTTTTAGTTCTTTAGGGTTATTTAAATGTATATAGCTTCCAGAGCACTTTGGCTATATGAACACTTCAAAGTACATATTTGTAAAGATAAAGAAATGTGTATAAGTAAATTAAGTGTGTACTTACTTATACATTTATAAGTAGCCCCACAATTTATAATGTTGTAACTTTTTTTATTTACTTGAATTTGGTTTACTTTTTTCAATAAAAGTAAGATAGAAGCCGCAGATATAAACAATTCTATATGTCTTTTTTTAGAAGTTTGGAAAAAATTTTGAATCTTACATTTCTTTTAGCTAGAAATCTGGTATAAGACGGGTACAATTAAAAACATGTGATTTTTTTCCGTAACTACAGATAACTTTAAATGAGGTTTATGACTGTGATGGTTTCATTTATTTTTTTTACAAGAAAACGTTTCTAAGATGTGAAACAGACTTCAAGGTTGGGAGGCTGTTGGTACTTCTGCTTAATGTATTATTTTTAATAAAGGTTAAATATTAGGTTCTATTTTAAACTACCTTTGTTCATACAATTTACGCAGTTTTCGGCTTAATAAAATTAATAAAAAAATAATTATTTAACGCAATCATCCGTTTTGCTTCATATTCTATTGTCATGATTCATTGGTATGAAAAGATAATTGTATGAAAACTAAAAATAGTTTCGTAATTGACTGGATGCCATATATTAATAATAGCCATATTGTCTTTACTTAAACATTGCAAAGTAGAGTATACGCGAGTTACAAAAGATACGTAACGTATACTCATCTGCATTCTGCAGTTTACAGATTTGCCGAACCCAAACTCACTCTAAATACGCCCTATTTTGTTGCTTATTAAAGATTATTGTAAGAAAATAATTATACACGTCAATTAACTTATTCGAATTGCGAATGATTCTTTTTGTACAAATTTTTAATTACTTCATTATTAGACGTACCATTTCTACATTTTGCTTTTCTTTTTAAGAAAATTAATATCGCGGTTAATCGATTTTAAGGCGTTAAAAGCTTTTAAAGATATTTTAATTAAAATATTGTGGTAATAGTATAGAGAATGAATTGTTAGCTTTGTTAAATTAAGTAATAAAAATCCATCGCTAACTCTAGAATAATTATTCTTCGACATTCGTGTTTTTAAACCATGCAGACAAATGTTATGTAGTTTCGTATGGGTCTACTATTGTTGTACTTCCAATTATCAAGTAATAGTTACCTTTATTACAATTTGTATAGTTAGCCTAATTGTTATTTTAATTAACAAATATAGTTACATAGTAAAATAATTTTTTTATAAGATTAAACGTTTGTAAAGTAAAAGTTGCATTATATAAGTTTCATCAAAATTTAATACATTTTACATATTTTCTCTCTACTCTTCGTCACAAATTAATAGTAATCTTTATATTTAATAATGTTTGTGGTGTCAATAACCATAAGTTTCACATAGTACTATAGTAACTGTAAGAATGTAATTAATTATGATGCATCTTTACTGTACGAAATAGTTGAAAGAACTTCAACTATCACCTAATCTTTGGTTCAGATAACCATTTTTTTAGGTAATTGCAACATTTTTTCCGTGAATTAAAAATATCCATTCCGTATTATTTGAAGAGACTGAACGCAAAAGTTAAAATTTAGCAACTCAGCATAAACTTAACTATTAGATAAAAACATTCACATAAAAAAATAGAGGTACTGTCTCTAGTAACTTTGTAATTTAGTTTGGCTTATTTCTGAAACTTTCTTACCTATCAATTTAATTTTCATCGAAGCGGGAAAATCGCGAAAACTCAACTTAGAAACACCTTTAGACGAGTGGAAGTTCAAGCAGCGATAAATTATAAGAAAACTTGCGAGGCTGATTCACAGTGGTAGAACTCGTGAAATCTCTCGTGAGGTACGGAGTCGGCCACGAATCAGACTTCCGCACGTGCTGAACTCTCGTGTTTACACCAAGAGACGGGACGAGGTGGGCCATTAACTGTCCGATACTCGTAACTGGTGTAGAACTGTTTGATCTCTATACAGTACTAGAACACGTGTTATTAACGCAATTAAGTTTTACACGATTTTGTTAATATCAAAATAAATGAATTATTTTGTTTACATTATTTAATGCTTTATTAAACTTACACAAGAATTTATTATATTAAATAAAACTTTTACCTTACTGTTATTACTGAAAAATAAACCAAGTATAGTCTGTATGAATAATTTAGAAAGAAATTACGGTTGAAAAAATTTTAATAAGTTTTTTTTTACATAAAAGATTAAATATTACATATTTTAATAAAACTTATACGTACTGTTTAATTTTTATATTGCATTTTAATTGTAATTATACACTTATACGTAATTAAAATATTTACAAGTAATTTGAAAGAATTGATTAAAAGATTGCAATGCATACTAATAAGTAAAATGAGTTTCCATCTTTTTGCAATGATTTAACGGAGAAATAGTATATCGTAGATACTATAGCTATTATTGATTAGTAATTTACCTAGGTTCGCTGATAATGACAACTCTTGGTTTACTGTAATCTATATGGAAGTTACAGTAAGGTAGCGATAAATATAATCGAACATTATTTGATTGAGTGATCAGTAATTTGTTAACTGGATACGTATTTTATTTATTTTTTTCATATCAATTACTGTGCTTAAAAAACTAAGTGATTACTTGTTTAAAATATGTATAAATTGGTAAGCAATTAATAAATATAATAATAGAATAACTTTAGTGGAATAAAACTGATGGTTATACGTATACAATGTGCTTTTTGTATAGTTTTTCTAACTTTCTTATGTATATTAAGTAGCTTTGAATAATATTAATTAGCTACAGGTATAATATTAAATAGATGATTTATTCTAAAAGCTGTATACGCGATTAAAACAAAATACTATCTCTTTAATAATCGTAGTAAACTAATCAGTAATTATGGATAAAGGCTTAAAATAAAAGTTAGATAGCAACTGAGTAACACAGCAGCGACTAAAATAATAATAGGTATTCAAATTAAAACAGACAGTATATTATAATATTTAGGTATATATAAATTGCTAATATGTTTCGAATTAATTTAAGTAAGAAGTTTAATACGATATATTTTGTTAAATGGAATTTATAAGCTTCATGGAAATGAAGTGTACTACTATTATAAATTGTATTACACGTATGATTCAACCTAGTTTCGAATACCTATTTAACATCTTTATTGCATTGACGAAGCTATTGTTACTTTCAATAAATATTGAGAAATATATTTAATTATTTCAAATTACGAAAAAAGGTGTATTAATAATAAATTTTTTTAAAAAACAATTATCCTAATTAGTATGCGCGGAAGAATCGATTCTTTGTAGAAAATACTAAGTATTGTCACGACCAATCCCCGACAATTTTAATTATCGAAAATCATGTAACTCGCGCCAGTAAATTTTCATAGACGAATAAATACTTTCAAGAAGGTCGATTATCCCGTCGACAACGAAAACTGCAAAAGAAACAATCTTGTTGCGCAACGCGCGCGAACCCTTCGCCGATATTTTAACCAGTGATTTTTCTTTTCGCTTCATGCATGCTATCGTACAGTTTACAATCACCCAGTTGGATTTTCAATTTCTCTCATGCGCCCGGTTTTCGCCTCCCGGCGGCCTTTTTTTCACAATTGCTTTAGTCACACGAACTCGTTTGCGCTCTTCGACGAAGCGTTAAATTAAATCCCGCGGAGCAAGGTAAAAGCAGCCGAGTAGGCGGATATATATTCACACGACGATTTTCCAGCCGCGTCATGTGCCTCTTTTTTTGTTTCTCGATTCACCCACCCGGGTTTTTTATCTCATATTTCACCCAATTCCATGTTCGTTTTATTTTTCTCGTGTCTCTAGCTCCTTCCCCTTTCATAATTCTGCCATTTTAATTTATTCTTCTTAATTAAATAAATGGTTAGCTCGTGTTAATTAAATACCTTGTTAATTAAGTATATGTAATTACTATTTTATTTATACAATAGCTAATGAATATTTTTGCAATTATGTTATTTGTGTGTGTGTGTGTGTGTGTTCATGTTTTATGCGGGTTTAATTTTCATTGTGTAGGTGCATTTAGGATATTTACAATGCGATATTTTTTTGTTGTAATATGTGAACAGAGACGAAAACATATTAAAGGAAAAAAGAAGACACATGGAGGCCGCGACATATTTTATTGTTACAACTGCAAACCACAGGATTATTAAAGTGCTCTTGTTTCAGCGTCAAGTTTGTGACGCGTAATTATTTTCATGTTTCTTCCATGCACACTCATATATTTTATTTCTTTTCTTTTTGTTTTCTATCCGAACAATGCAATACAAATAGATATTTTTATTTTAAAATATAATGCAATATTTATGAATCACTAACTAAATTTGGGTACAAAATAATTGCCTTATCCTGAAACAATTTTTGTTAAAAGTACATGACGGAAATATCTATAATTATGCACATGGTTTCTTCTTTGTATATACGGTACGTTTTTTAAGTCACTGATACAATAAATACATACCCTACAAGTAGTAGAAATTTCACCAACCGTTGACCAGATTTCAAGTCTATATGATTGGTCATTATCGTGTATTATAATTAAACGCGCTATTATAATAATTACAAAATCATAAATTAAGATTATAACAAAATTTAAAAAAATTCATTGGTTGTAAATTTAGAATCATAATCGAAAAGAATCGAACCGTTAAACGTGAAATCTAAAATTTGAAAGAAAATAAATTGTTAACACAAGTTTTTGACAGTTCGATAAATATGTATGCATACCCTAAATTAACCGAGCAAACGAAAACTCGTAAATCCGTTTTCGCAAACGCGGCAGTCAATGATTTTGAGCTCGCATTCCTAAACGCCAGAAAGCAAAGCCTCTTTTTCACTCGACTCTCGAGTAACGCGTCGTCCTGGAGATACTGCACCGACGTGTAAACAAACTCGTTCGCGCGCTCTATATCGGCTTTTCGTTTTTCGTCCCACCACAGTTGCCGACCTCTTACTCCTTATCACCGTATCGATCATTTGAAAATTTGCGTAACGCCTAAAATGTACGTCTATATCTTCATTTCTGTCTAATTAAAACATGATTATGTTTCAAAAGTATACATAGTCACGTTAAAGTTTTGTATGTACATATTGTACGGTAACTAACAATCATTATTATTCAGCAGATTTAAGTAATCAGTGCAACGTTGATCCTTTTGAATAATTCCAATCCGTCGACATAAATGTATAATCCATAGGTGAGAATCCATGTAGGTATATTTAAACGCAAAGGTGCAACGGTGTAGTCTTATGATACGATTCGCCAGTATTCATTGACAAACTCGATGATTTGGTACTGTTGGTTTATATACGAAACACGTACACGACCACGATGGATTGAAACGTGCCTAGAATCAAATGAGACGTTTGTTTAAAAAGTTTTCTTTACATGTTCTAATAGAGATAGATATTTGATAGAACGTGTGCAATTCTGCTATCAAATTAAGAACAATCCAAAAAAGCTTCTATCCTATGAATGATTTATTTTTCACCCAAACCACCTGAGAAGTCCAGTTTATTGTCTTCAAACGGGGAAGTAAAATTGTATTTTATGACCTACAGAGTGTAAAACTACCTTTTATTCCCGACAGTTATTTTTTAGTCTCGTGGCTCACGTTTTAGCCCCCGCATTCACGTTACCGTCAATATAAAAATAGTAACCATATCATATTTTTAGTTAAGAAATCAAATTTTGTGAGCATAAGTAGACAAAAAAATATTGTATAAAATTTAAAATGATATATAAAGAAAAAACTTAAAATGTCGTTGTTGTCAAATAAAATGACTTTCTCCAGGATAATTTGGGTAAAATTTTTATATACACTTCGGAAATAAAAGGCGATTATTCGTATAGTTCAGTTATTTTCTGAGTTTCAGCTAGGAAGCACCTTTTTTCATCCGCGGAAATAGATACCAATTTGTGGAAAACAACACATAAAAATTTAATATTTTTTACAATCATTTTTTAGTTTCTTTTATTTTGTATATTTATTTTGTATCATTACAGATATTTCATATATAATTAGATAGAATATCAGCCCAAAATATTAAAATTTATCAATTGCTGAAGAATTTAAGATTTCAAAGTTAATACTAAGATTTATAGTATTTAGATATCTAAGGAATTTAAACATTTAACAATCCAAGTTGAGATTTCAGATTTTGGGTGCGAAATCGTTCGATTTTCCATAATAGTTTAGAATACTTGAGTAATACCACAAATGAGCAACAGGTGTATCGTATGACTCGGCCGGAAAACGTCCCAGTCTCTCACTCTCGTCTCATCTTTTCGTATAATTTAGAAATGCCGTCGACTAGATTTAGCTCGTTTAGTGTCGATAGCTCCGTAGATTAAGATTATTAAGAGTTGAACTTGTAAAGAATGTTAATATCAAAACGATGAAATATGTATTTAAAAGAAAAATTAATTAATAAAGAGTTTAGCATGAAAATAATACAGGCAATTTAATATATAATTTTAAGCTTTAGTTTTTATGATTGTATTAAAAAGATTGAACAGGAATATATTTAATTATTTAAATTTATGTAAAAATTACTATTTAATTTTCACTTCAGGTTATTTTGAACAACCCATTTGCTTGCACGTACTATTTTATTCACTTTTATAGTTACAATTCATCTTACTTTCAAGTTATTTTTCTTTTCTAATATTCATGTTCATTTTACTTTGTTCATTGTAGAAAAAAAACTTTAAAATATTAAAGAGATTTTTATTGAAACTGAACTTGCTATAATTTTATGTTTGCTGGTTCAATCTTGAAACTGCATTCAAGTTGTTTATTATATTCGAAAATCCATACAATCAGTAAATTACAAATATTTTGTAGAGAAATGTATTTTACGTCAATATTTGAATATTCGAGTGGATTAAACGAAGTCGATACAAATCTGCAAGAAGTATACAATAACAGTTACGGTATATTTTTCTCTCTTGCTTAAATACTTTTAAAAATATAAGGCTATCCCGTATAGCGGTCGCGCCAAAAAGGTGTAGTCGAGAAAAAATAATATTTTGTTGTAGGTTAAAAATGTATCGAACAGTAAAAAGCAAAGTGACATCAGTTATGATAAAAAAAATGAATATAAATTCAACTTTAATGTAAATTAGATAGTGCAAAATCTTATGTAGTGTAAATTATAAGAATATAAATTGTCGATAAGAAAGCGGTTCCACCATATTTTATATCATATATGATAAATATTTATCTTTAAAAATACAGCAAAGCCAGTACATAAATTATTTATAATTGAAAATAATAATTATTCAACAACATTACGCCTCTTTCAAAATATTCAAAGAAATATTCAATTCGAATGAAACACCAAGTTAAATTCAAAAAAAGTAATCCTCTCATATTAAAAATCTTCGTTCTGTGGATCACAGATCTTGACGCGCGAAATAGCCGTAAAGTTCGCGAGTAAGAAGGCCCTGAGTGCATCGAAATACTTACTCGGAGCGAAGGCGAGAAAATAAGATTGAAATCCGGGTTACTCAAGACATGGATCCTAGAAGTAAGATACCTTATACATTTTGAACCAAGCTCTATCCTTCTCTTCTTTAAGTCGTAAAAAAAAGAAAGATCAGAGACGACCACTCGAGAGCGTTATCTTTTATTCACTGTTTGCCCTCTCGTACTATACTTTATTTCTCTCTCTCTCTATCTCTCTCTTTCTTTCTTATACCCACTTCACTTCTGGTCTGATGCTTCAACTCGTCTTCCTGAAAAACATGAAAAGTATACGACAGGTATTTGTGTAAAAGAATATTTGGAATATTCCATGTCAATTTATTGAGTTAAAAATTTGTGGTTGATGAAATTTTTGCAAAAATGTCAAGTACTTTTAATCACACATATAGAGTGTTAAAGAATGTTCAAGTTACATTTTTTCATTTAAATATGATTGATAATACATTTACTGATTTATTTATACTTGAGTATATAGGATATAATAGATATTTTCACTGAGAAATATCAACATGTACATGAAGAATCGATCAATCTTGTACATATTTTTAACATAAATTTTTTTGCCATAAATAAAATTTATGTCTAGCAAATTTTTTTATATAGCTTTACCATAAAAATATAAAATTTAATTTAAAAAATGTTTTAATTAAATATACACACGTATTTCACGAATGTACAGCGTAATACAATTATGTCAATTTTCGAATCCTGACATTGCCAGCATAATTCATTTTAATTAATATTACCCAAAGAGAAGACACCAAAATGCTTGTACGCTTTGCTACATATAATGTATATTACAAAAAAAAGAAAGAAAAAAGGTTGTAAATAACCTAAATGGTCATTCGTCAAATCGTGAAATGAGTATTAGTTCGCATTGCAGAGAATTCAACCAAAATGTCAAAAACATACTTTGTCAATGTAAATAAATCAATCGCCTGAAACCGACGGTTTCATATACAGATTGAAAAACGAATAAAATTCCTTTCTTCTGAATCCGGTTTAATTAATTTTAAAATTTTACAATACAAATATCATCAGATTTGTTAAAATCTGGAATTTATAAGAAACTTATTGTATACAGAAAATGTATTATGTGTATGTATAAGTATAATGAAAAATATAAGAAATATAACGTGGGTGATAGATACGTACACAGCAAAAAATATGCATAACAAGTAGAAGAACGTACTAATTTTTTTCATACGTGTTTAGCGCCTGAAACCCTAAGAGGTTTGTTTTATGATAAGAGATGTGTGGGTCGAAAGACGTTACATGAATTATGCCCGCAATTTCATAGGTTGATTTTTGTAAACAACCTGTACATATATGTAGGTATATGTTCGTGTATATGAAATATATTTTAAACATGGGTAATAACAAAGATAAGAAAGTCTGTTAGCTTTAAAGATTTCCTTACATGAATGTACTTGCATAAATGTAAATATTGAGATTAAAGAAAAATTTCTTAAATTACACATGTAAATTATCACAACTTTTTTAATTATACTGAAGTCGACTACATTTCATAGATTATAATACGAGGTTTGTACATATAATAAATCTATTGAGAATAATAATGTATAAGGAATAACCAGTGCATTTTCAAAAAATTTTGTATAATGATATGCAGTTAAATATATGTCAGAAAAATATATCAAAGAAGTATGCGGGCAATCAAAAAATGTACGCTACCATAACACATATTTTTGATATTTTTATTTTTGAAAATAAACATTTGTTCAACCGTTGTATGTAGAGGTTATTTTTAATGGTATATGTATATTTATACCTTACATTTTTTCAAGGAATATTTGTTATACACGCTTTGTTTCTTAAATTCTAATATTTACCGAGGTGGAAGTATAAAAAGTACAATGGTTAAATAATAAAAAAAAATTCTCATTTCTTGTGTATTGTCTTATGGTTAAAACTAGGATAGATGCAGATCATCTTATTGCGTTACCGTGCACTTTTGTGTGATTTTATGCGATAGTATAAATAGCTTTTACATATATTTAATTATAATAAATTGTAATGAATTATATATGAATCTCACGGAATTACTTGGTGATATTTGTGAATAGATAATAAAATTAAAAATTATTAATTTATAAGTACAATTGCAATTAATTAGACTATAAGTAGAATACGACAAACAGATAAATTGAAGTACAACTCTAAGTAAAATATAATTTATATCACGTATACGCAGTCGGTTTTCTCTAACTCGGAATAATTCAGTCATTAACCGCAGTTAATTAAGCTCACGCGATTAAGGCGCGTCACCAACATTTCTTCAACCGGTCAATTAATTGCACAGGACGTGAATTTCCCGCAATATTTGCTTTCACCTCTCGACAGAGGGTTAAAACTTCATTAATCGCTGAACAATGAGCGTAACGCCACGAATTTCACGTTAATACGCCCGCGCCGTATGGCGTTATCGACCATATGTTTGTGTTTGATCGCGTTATCGACGATCAGACAAAGATTACAATACGGGATTGGAATCCGCTGGGTCATCCTCGCATTGTCTTTGATACATCGTTGTTTTTTGTCCTTCGTATATTTGCACCTCCACTTGTTATCTAATTTCGTACTAGGTCGTTTTTTTCCCTTTCTTTATTTAAGTTATTTCGCGATTAAAGTGCACTTGAAACATTTTTGAGTTTGTCGATTTATACCGTAAAATTTTTAGTTTACGCGTGCGATTTGCTTCTATACGGTTACACCTTTATGTTTGTGTATTCGAAAATTACGGTTTACGAGGCTGTAAAAAATGGATGAGAATTTTATGTGTATACCTTGCTCCGAGACACTCGAGAAATCGGTCAGGAAATTAAAATAAAAATGATGTAACTTCATCACTTGATACATGTTTGACATCGAGGCTATGAAAATACCTATCTATAAGTACATTTTCAAATTTTTGTAAATAATATTTTGTTAAATAAATGTTATTACATAATAAAAAAAATTCTCATTTCTTGTGTATTGTCTTATGGTTAAAACTAGGATAGATGCAGATCATCTTATTGCGTTACCGTGCACTTTTGTGTGATTTTATGCGATAGTATAAATAGCTTTTACATATATTTAATTATAATAAATTGTAATGAATTATATATGAATCTCACGGAATTACTTGGTGATATTTGTGAATAGATAATAAAATTAAAAATTATTAATTTATAAGTACAATTGCAATTAATTAGACTATAAGTAGAATACGACAAACAGATAAATTGAAGTACAACTCTAAGTAAAATATAATTTATATCACGTATACGCAGTCGGTTTTCTCTAACTCGGAATAATTCAGTCATTAACCGCAGTTAATTAAGCTCACGCGATTAAGGCGCGTCACCAACATTTCTTCAACCGGTCAATTAATTGCACAGGACGTGAATTTCCCGCAATATTTGCTTTCACCTCTCGACAGAGGGTTAAAACTTCATTAATCGCTGAACAATGAGCGTAACGCCACGAATTTCACGTTAATACGCCCGCGCCGTATGGCGTTATCGACCATATGTTTGTGTTTGATCGCGTTATCGACGATCAGACAAAGATTACAATACGGGATTGGAATCCGCTGGGTCATCCTCGCATTGTCTTTGATACATCGTTGTTTTTTGTCCTTCGTATATTTGCACCTCCACTTGTTATCTAATTTCGTACTAGGTCGTTTTTTTTCCTTTCTTTATTTCAGTTATTTCGCGATTAAAGTGCACTTGAAACATTTTTTGAGTTTGTCGATTTATACCGTAAAATTTTTAGTTTACGCGTGCGATTTGCTTCTATACGGTTACACCTTTATGTTTGTGTATTCGAAAATTACGGTTTACGAGGCTGTAAAAAATGGATGAGAATTTTATGTGTATACCTTGCTCCGAGACACTCGAGAAATCGGTCAGGAAATTAAAATAAAAATGATGTAACTTCATCACTTGATACATGTTTGACATCGAGGCTATGAAAATACCTATCTATAAGTACATTTTCAAATTTTTGTAAATAATATTTTTGTTAAATAAATGTTATTACTCATTGAACAATAAAGTTGTTTTGAGTTGTATTTATTGTCAAGCTTTCCATCTTATACAAAGTTCATAAAGAAATTCGACGGCTCCTATTCATAAAGTCCTATACCAGAAGTCATTTCTATATAGTCCTATCTTAAAGAAAATTTTATAAGATCCTATCTTAATTATAATTCTATAAAGTCCTATCTCAGAAGTATAATTTTATAAAGTCCTATCTCAGAAGTACAATTTTATAAAGTCCTATCTGAAAAAGTCAGTTCTATAAAGTCCTATCTCATCTCAAATTTTGAAAGCTACAAAATCATTAAACAATAAGTTTTTTAATAAAAACAATAAATTATAAAAATAATATTTACACCTTTATCTAAAAATATAAATATATATGCAGAATCGGATAATAATGCTCATGTAAAGAGTACACTTATATTTCATTAACCTCGTTATCGAGATTTTATAAGTATATAAAAAATATTAAAATTTGAATTTTGTATCCAGTTGGAAATTCGAGCATTTATGAAACGTTTTTTAGACAAGAAATTGGCCATTGCCATTAAAATGGCCATAAATCGTACATTAATGCCCGAAAAAACGTTTCACTTAACCAAAAAATGTTCACTTTTCCACTAGGGTAAATATTCTGCCAATTGGATCTATTATAAATATATATCATATAATATATATATACTATATATTATATAAGTAGAATTATTTAAGAGGTCAAAATATATAAGTAATTCATTTAAAAAGAAAATAAAAAAGTAAGACATTTAAAATGTACTTGACGACAGAGATGGGCCTGAATCTGCCGCAACTTTTTTTAGATTCAGTTTTGAAATTTGTGATATTTGAATAAAAAATGTTACCTTTTACTTCAATGTTATGAGAACGGCAATTTTTTAAAGAGAAACAAATATAAATAAATATAATATAAATAAATAATATAATATAAATAATATAATATAATATAAATTATATTGTCATAATAGTTTTCAAATTATATAAATTATCAATATTATTATAATTTTATGAAGTTAAGAGAAAGTGTATTAAAGGAAGGGGGGGGGGGCTTAAAAAAATTGACTTTTATGATCGAACTTTATTGAATTGCATTTGAGATAGGACTTTATAAAATTGACTTCCGAAATAGGACTTTATAATACTGACTAAATTTTTTTTTGAGATAGGACCTTATAGAATTTTCTTTTCAGTTAGGACTTTATAGAATTATTCTTGAGTTAGGACATTTTTTAATTAATTTTTGAGATAGGACTTTATGAATAGGAGCCGTCGAATTCAGAAATAAACTTAATTCTTTATAACAGGCCAAAAGGAGCCCATTCCAAATGTACTATAAATAAAAGTTTATTTACAGCTGTTTATCTAAATTAAATTGTGTATAAAGTTATCGCGTAATATGGAGTTTTATCTTGTAGAATTTGTAGTACTTTAGTTTATAGAATATTAGATGGTGCATTCATTGATCTAATTGATTTCTGAATCTTTAGTTTATTATTTATAGTAACTATTAATTATGAAACATTTTCTACGGCGAGAAAAAAGTACGACTAAATGATTAATTCGAATGCATCTTTAGAAAAGACGTAGCAGACGAAATATTATGTCATATACAGTAGACGTCAGCCTGGCAATCTCATTAATTTACCAACTCACAAAATTCGTATAAATTCCGTATCGAACCTCATTCCAGTCATAAAATAGGAAGCAACTATCCTCCCCAACAACATGGCAGTAAAAAAGAAAAGGCTCGTTCTAATGGAGGCACAACAACCCAGCGTGTCGATGCAGATACGCGGATTTTAATATGCGCCTCCGGCGGCGTTAATTTCGCGTCCTCGTTGCATGCATGCACCTCCGCGTAAATCTTTCCGCTTTAACTATCGCGTTGTGCAATAAACCGGAGCTGCAGCAGGAGGAGCAGGAGAAGGAGGAGAAGGTGGAAGTGGAGGTGGAGGGTATAGCGGGAGCATATAAAACGCGGGGTGCTGAAGATTGATGAGGCCCTCGGATGACTGAAAGAGAGGAAGACGCTCGCGTACATTAGCCTTTTCATTCGGTGTCGCCGGTATGTGGGATGATCGGTTTTGCGGATCTCTCTCTCGAACTCGTTTTTTTTCTAGTTTGAGCCTTCTTATGCTTTATCGACGCTTTTTCGTGGTTAGATTGGTGGAAAATGTACGATGCCGAGTGAATCTGCATTCTTGGTCGAAGATAAATTTCAGAACTGAGGCTTTTATTACGAAATTTAGTACTCTGTGATATAGACGGAATCGAACAATTTATGTTGGTAAAACCTTTATTGTTTGTTCATTTATGAAAAATAGTAAACCAATAATCATGTTAATAAAAATTATAGAAATAATAAAAGTGTTTAATAATATTCAGGAATATGAAGTTGCAGAATAATATTTTACCAATGTTGCTTTTAAAACCACACTACAGACTTGTATACGAGAATACATATGTTATCGCAAAGATATATCGAGTATAAAATTTATCGATTGATTTAGTGTGTATGCAGCATATTCACTTATTTATTAATATGTTGTACGTAAATGTTTGTGATATTTGATAAAAAATGTTACCTTTTACTTCAATGTTATGAGAACGGCAATTTTTTAAAGAGAAACAAATATAAATAAATATAATATAAAAATAATAATATAAATATAATATAATATAAATTATATTGTCATAATAGTTTTCAAATTATATAAATTATCAATATTATTATAATTTTATGAAGTTAAGAGAAAGTGTATTAAAGGAAGGGGGGGGGGGCTTAAAAAATTGACTTTTATGATCGAACTTTATTGAATTGCATTTGAGATAGGACTTTATAAAATTGACTTCCGAAATAGGACTTTATAATACTGACTAAATTTTTTTTTGAGATAGGACCTTATAGAATTTTCTTTTCAGTTAGGACTTTATAGAATTATTCTTGAGTTAGGACATTTTTTAATTAATTTTTGAGATAGGACTTTATGAATAGGAGCCGTCGAATTCAGAAATAAACTTAATTCTTTATAACAAGGCCAAAAGGAGCCCATTCCAAATGTACTATAAATAAAAGTTTTATTTACAGCTGTTTATCTAAATTAAATTGTGTATAAAGTTATCGCGTAATATGGAGTTTTATCTTGTAGAATTTGTAGTACTTTAGTTTATAGAATATTAGATGGTGCATTCATTGATCTAATTGATTTCTGAATCTTTAGTTTATTATTTATAGTAACTATTAATTATGAAACATTTTCTACGGCGAGGAAAAAAGTACGACTAAATGATTAATTCGAATGCATCTTTAGAAAAGACGTAGCAGACGAAATATTATGTCATATACAGTAGACGTCAGCCTGGCAATCTCATTAATTTACCAACTCACAAAATTCGTATAAATTCCGTATCGAACCTCATTCCAGTCATAAAATAGGAAGCAACTATCCTCCCCAACAACATGGCAGTAAAAAAGAAAAGGCTCGTTCTAATGGAGGCACAACAACCCAGCGTGTCGATGCAGATACGCGGATTTTAATATGCGCCTCCGGCGGCGTTAATTTCGCGTCCTCGTTGCATGCATGCACCTCCGCGTAAATCTTTCCGCTTTAACTATCGCGTTGTGCAATAAACCGGAGCTGCAGCAGGAGGAGCAGGAGAAGGAGGAGAAGGTGGAAGTGGAGGTGGAGGGTATAGCGGGAGCATATAAAACGCGGGGTGCTGAAGATTGATGAGGCCCTCGGATGACTGAAAGAGAGGAAGACGCTCGCGTACATTAGCCTTTTCATTCGGTGTCGCCGGTATGTGGGATGATCGGTTTTGCGGATCTCTCTCTCGAACTCGTTTTTTTTCTAGTTTGAGCCTTCTTATGCTTTATCGACGCTTTTTCGTGGTTAGATTGGTGGAAAATGTACGATGCCGAGTGAATCTGCATTCTTGGTCGAAGATAAATTTCAGAACTGAGGCTTTTATTACGAAATTTAGTACTCTGTGATATAGACGGAATCGAACAATTTATGTTGGTAAAACCTTTATTGTTTGTTCATTTATGAAAAATAGTAAACCAATAATCAATGTTAATAAAAATTATAGAAATAATAAAAGTGTTTAATAATATTCAGGAATATGAAGTTGCAGAATAATATTTTACCAATGTTGCTTTTAAAACCACACTACAGACTTGTATACGAGAATACATATGTTATCGCAAAGATATATCGAGTATAAAATTTATCGATTGATTTAGTGTGTATGCAGCATATTCACTTATTTATTAATATGTTGTACGTAAATGTTTGTGATATATTTGAACGTTCTGTAATAAAATCAAACGCACTATAAATTTATAACTACACATTCAAAGCTAAGTATATTGGAATGCCGAAATCCAGCAGCACGTTAAGAAGTAAAAATATTGTTTCACTTTTAAGTAAAAAAATAATTTCTGATGTAAAAGCAATTTAAATAAAAGTAATTTTTTTACGAATTAATCAACGAAAACTTGTATATCGTTATTTTATTTATAATATCTAACACCTCCTTTTAAAAGGATTTCATTTTATGAGAAAAAGTTATAGACATTTTTTAAATTTTCTAATACTTACGCTTGATGAAAATGCACAAAATATGCTTATGGAAGAAGTTTAATATTTTTCACTTAAAATATTCAAGGCATAACTGTACTAAAAATGTATTAATATTACTGTAGATATTTTCAAGTGAAAGCGAGTGAATAAAGCCAATTAGATTTTGATTATACGCCATGAGAAAATAATTATGGGATGCGTAATAACCAATATTAGACCAATTCAACGAGAAACAAACCACCTTGAAATCCGTTGTAGAACAGCTCAAAGAAAAAGAGGATAACCACGGAGCTGCCATCGTTTTTAACGACTCTCGCATAATCTTCCTCGTTCTATCTTTCTTCGCTATATCTAATCTTTTCGCCTCGTCGCGAAACTGACGCTCGTTGCACTTTCGACGTTTTTTCTTCACCCTTGACACCGAGAAATTTCATGCCATAAAGCATTTTAATAACGGTGGAGGAAAAAGGAAAGACGAGCTTCGTTTCAATGCTAGCGCAATTACACAGAGAAACGAAAGGGAGAGAAAATTTTTCGAGGGAATCCTAGGTAATGGTATATCGTCAAGTGCAGGATTAAACGGAAAAAATGGAACGTATAAAAGAGATTGCGGTGATTTCATGGATACATTTAGTTACGTTCAAAATTCAAATTACTACACTAATTTGTAAATGACACGTAAATGTGTATATATTTTGTAGAAGTGCCTCGTAATTGTAAAAAATATAATTATTATTATAATGGTTCACTAAAATTTTTATTAAATAACAAAAATTAACTTAAGCTCACACCTAGACCTACAACATTATCAGCGTCCTTTCATGATGTAGTACACCACAGGTTATTGTCTATATTTCTTATCGTTAGCTCGGCACCGTTCGTACCACGTAGTTGCTCTGATACAACTAACACTATAGATTCAGATACTATGACAATTTATTAATTTAACTAAAGCTAACTAGCTAATTAAATAAGTAGACGTAGGTGTAGATGTTCGTTATAAAAATCAAAGGGTACTATTATTATTGTAAGATTTGGATACTGATCTGGATCAAAATTTACGAAATTAGTTTTGTTAAAATAAATAGTTTACACAGAAAACCACTCCAATTTCTTAAATTTCCTTTTCTAAATTATAACCTTTAAAAATGGAGCTAAAATCTTAAAGTCCAAAGAAAGTATTTGAAAGAAAAAGTACGTAACCCAAAGTCCCAGAGTTCTCATAACCACCCACTTCCAGGAGTATTCCAATTTTCCTTGTAGATTCTATATGGGCTATATACGCGCGGTCTCGCAACAGCAACGGCCCTCCATAACTGCCCCATCTTACCTGAGCTAGCTTTTCTTCAACATTTACGTGAGCGAAATGTCCCAGGGTAAACATTGTTCATCTTCTTTACTTTTTTCATCATCTTAGTGAAGCATATGAACGTGCAGTGTTGTGTTTAGTGTAACATATGATTACGGCCTGAATAAATGTATAAAAATTAATTTTGATAAATGATTTTAAAATTCAATATTACAATATTATAGAATAAAGTGTAATTTATCTAAGGTGATTCCACAAAGCATTTATTGTATTTAAAAAATTTGTTTATTAATAATACTCATTATTTATTAATTATGAACTTCACTACTGTAAGATTTTTAATTGTTAATAACAAGTTCTATATCAATTTGAATAATAAACCCATTACAAATTTTAACACTAAATGATCGTTATATAACTTGAAAAATTATATAAATGATTTCTATTCTATGTGGAATTTATAAAGTATTCTTAATTCCTAATTAATAACCAATAACTGCGATGAATAAATGATTAAACAAAACATCGTAGTTAAATTTTTAAATGCAGTTAAAAAATAATTGCATTGCAAAGATTTATTACGAGATGGCACGATGAATAATGAATTATAAATTGTAAAATAAATCCTGAACAACCTGAAAATAATAATCGTATCGTATCGATGTAATATTAATTTTTCATTTCGCAATTATTTAAAAAATAGTAGTAAAATTAACATTATATGGTTGTACGATGTATTTTACAAGTAATCGAACATCCCCTTAATAACCAATAAAGTAAAGCGTTGAAATGAACTTTAAAATATAGGGTTGAAGAGTTGTAACGCATTTGGAATAGCCGTATCGATGACGAAGGTGCGAGATTTTAAGAACAATCAGACAGAATACCAATTTTGTAAGACTCGAAAGGAAAAGTTTACCGAGTAGAATTTAACAACTTTATTTTACCAAAAGTATAACATTGGACAAAAGTTTCTTTTCGTTTGTTTTAAACGTGTATTTCATCATAGTTACGGAGAAAGCTTTTTAACAAAAATATCTGTTGTACATCGGTTGATTTTAAACTTGTATTATTACATGATTTTGTATTCATTTTGGTTTATTTTTTTTAAACAAATTTTAATTACATTACTCTAATTTTGAATTTTTAATAATGAATTTATATAATTTTCACAGTTCAAAAAGTGAATAACAAGTGATTTTTAAAAAATGTTAATATGTTAAAATTTGAAATGTTCGTTTTGATTCTATATTTTTTTATAACTTTAATACGTTGAAAATTTTAACTTTTATTAACGAGATTTAAAAGAAATAGAAATTCTATATACTAGGTTAAGGAACTTAATACGATTAAGAAATACTCCAAGATAAATTAATTCGATTTTTCTCCATAAGTACATTAGTTTTAAATTACATACGAAATCCTTAAAACCGAATGACATAAAAAGAAAAGACACCGTTTAATACGAATTAGTAGGTTCACGCTAAAAAAAGTTTAACTTCGTTTCTTAAATTTTATGGTTTCGAAAAACTATAAGGATTTACTAAGCCTAGTGATTTCGCTTGAAGAATTATATATATATATACACACACAAGAGAACGTTTTAAAGAAAACGATATTGGTTATAAAACTTTTCTCTATATTGACGCTAGCAGTTTATCGCAAATAAAATAGATTTAATACTTATAAAAGATAAATTTTACGTTCTTTTCTGTCCCAATGTTTGAGTACCTTCGAATTATTCAAACTCAACCTGATAATATCGACCAAATATCTTATCAATATTGTCGGAAATGTAAAATGTAAATACTGTCCTAAAAATACTGATTAGATATAGAGTTCGTTTTATATTTCAAACCCTCTTCAATTTGCGAAATTTTCCGTATGTTCTTGAGAGATGTATTATTATAGGCAATGTGAGATTTGTAATCTCTATAATTCGTATGATTTCCGGTTTCCCATATCTTAAATTTTTGAAAAGATTATAATGCAGGAAAACAATATATTTTTTATCGTTAAAGTAGTTTTTTTATTTACCTGCAAATAATAAAAGTTACAACAGAAAAACTGGTAAATGAGAGGAGGCGTATATAAAATAGGTAGAACATTGAACATAAATTATTTTTAACGAAGGTAAATAAATTAGATATTAAAAGGGGGTAAGAAATGTAAATAGTGGTTGCAAGATGTGGGTAGGAAGGTACATTTTAAATTGGTAATAAACACTAGATTACCTCCTCTATATTACGCATGCGCGTACTGGAATCGTTTCTTGGCATCGTTATGTAGACGCTCCCTTAGGAAAATGTGATGTACGTAAGTTGCATGCAACGTGACGTTGACCGACGATGCTTGGTTTAATATTAATGTAACATTTCGAAACTATAACTGATATTGTAAATCCACATTTACTAAAATATTTTAAATTATGGAGTAGTTTTAAAGATTTGAATGGTTTTCAAAGATTTGATAAAATACGAGATAACTGTTACCACTGACAAAAGTATTTCTTTACTATTAAATCGACGCATTAACAATAAAGAAATGTGACTTTGAAATCGGATAAATGCAGTTGACTTTACAATAAATGAATCTTTTACTTGTAAATCTTTCACGCTCTTATACATATAATGAGTATTTCATCATAAATAAGATATATTCATATGTAATTAAAATTTTGGCTGATTCTACATTAATGTCAACAAAATTTAGACATGAAGTGAGAGAGAGAGAGATTGTCCCGTGTGCATCATGCTAGTGTCATTTTCTGTTTATGTTATTATTTTGTTTGTATCCATTTCTGCAAAACTGTAACGCTTTATTCATTTGTAATTCGCATTTGCGCACCTTCTTGCAGTGGTGTTTAACTGAGGTTACTTCCTAATTCTTTCATTATAGCACATCGACACATGTCCTTATTACTAAGGAAATATGTAGTTGAAATGTCAGTACCTAATAGTTAGGAAATATTTCTTATTAACAACCTCACCGTATTTTATATTCACTGTTCAAGTTCCCCAATCTTTAAAATGAATAAATTGTTTAATAGTAAAGAAATACTTTTTGTGATGTGTGAGTAGTCATTGCTAGTTAATATTAATATTCTTATATCTAATTAGTCCTAAAATACAACCATAAGCAAGTTATTGTAAGCTTTAGAAATTTAAAATGTAACTTTCTGTTTATGTTCAAGGTATCATAATTGATTTATAATTCTTATCGTTTATTTTTATCGATTTAATTATTGAAGTTATGAATACGCTATGTTTATAACATAGTCGTACACAAAATCTAGCAGATTAAAGTACTATTAAAAGTACAATAGCTGATTTATGGCAGTCTTTATAGGAACGATTTATGATTAATCGTTTATTTTACTAAACATAAAATAGGACAAATTCTTATACGCCTTTGGAAATAGTCAAATTAACGAGTGAGTAAAATAAAATTAGATAAAAAAAGATAATAGTTCCAAATTTAGTTCGAAGAGACAAGATATCATCGGATTCTTGTGCGCTCCTCGTTCCGTTTTAGCCGACGAACAAATCTGCACGTGCTTTCCCAGCTTTGCAACAAACTTTACTAATTATATGGAAAAAGTGTTTTTTTTATCTTATTATTAAAAATGATTGTTCGTTTGAGTTTATTAATTATTATAGTATCCCAAATAAATACATCACGGCTGGTGCGAATGATACCGGAATTGTATATTGAAATATATTTTAATAATTTCACAAAACAGCTTTGAATTGTATTATAAAATCAAAAGCTCACTTATGCATGTAAAAACAGACAAATGAGAAAGGAAGAGATTTTCTTAAAAAAAATTTTATCATGACACGATGAACAGGTGTCGGAACTCGGCTATTGATGATCTCTTTGGAGTACAGTAGTTGGAGATACCCGAGGATGGATGTAATCTCCTTGAAGATCCCCGGAATTCAATAATATTAGCAAATTATTAAATTACATTTTCAGAATGACATATGATTACTTATCCAAAACTAAATTATGTCTAAATTATCTCGAAAATTTTTCGAGTAAAGCATTTAGTTCTGAGATAATAAATGAACTGTGTTTATATTGTTAGTTTATCCATTTCTTTCTTATAGCGGTCAATTAGAGAATGTTTCATACCATTTTGGGCATGTTTTAGAAGATTCTCAGCTTTATTACCTCGTACTTGCTTTTTCTAGAGCTTGCGGGTTTAGTGTTGCTTTTGAAGATAAATTCATAAATGTTTCCATAATGCTTATTTATTGAATTTCAGATGTATTTTTATTCTCGTTTCCCGTCAACTTACTTTACTGTCCTCTAAAATCTCATATTTGGGAGATTTTATTACTCTGGTTAATCTCTACGAATAACGGGGCTTGGGATACGGTTCAATTTTAAATTGCATCATACTAATTTGCATTATCTATGCATATAAATAAAATATATGTGTACCTTGTATAAGTAAGTCATTTTTCAATAATTTGATCCAAGTTTCTAGATATCTTCTTAATGACTATTAATCTTCAATATGAAACATCTTTCTTGCCTCTTTCTATTAACTTATAACAATCAGAAAAATATTTCATTTCTATTACATATTTTTTGTCTAATAAATATGATCTGAAGATTCTCTCTATTTCTCGAACAATAAATTAAACAATTGCTCGTCGTTATGGTTTGTTCCTCCTTGTTTACAAGTTATCAAACTAATCTTTAATTTATCTTTGTCGTCATCTAGTATTACTTAATATTTAGCATACTACATACATGATATAATTTGAAAAGAAAATAGAAATATTTTATATTTGAATTATTTTCTTTACATTTGAGTGCGTTAATAAACAAACGAATTTTGCTTATTAACATTCACAACGTAAAGAATTTGTATGTACTTATTAAAAGTTGTTAATATACAATATTGTTATTATACAATATTAAGAAATGTTATTAATCTGCATTCAACATGTACATATGTATATTATGATAAATAAATGAAGTCAACCATAGATTAAATAAATTAAAATAAATTAAAGTTTTGAAAGACTAAAATATAGTAAAATTAACATAAAATTATTTTGTGCAGAAAGCGCGGGCGAAGATGAGGATCAGTTTGCCAGGGGCTCGGGATCCCCTGGTTGCGGAAGCGCCGACGAAGGAAGCGCCGAGCCACCTGCACCAGGTGGCCCATTGGCCTCCCAGGATCAACCAGCGCATCTGAGGATGGCAGGGAATCCGCGGCCCCGAGGTTTCCTCTCGGGTGCCGTGCGCCAGCCACCCCCGCATCCCCACGTTAATTTCGATCCAGAGGCACCACCAACCCCAACCTCGACCATCGGTACAATGCATCTTGGCACGGGGCCCACCTTCTTTGGGCCTACGCCCCAGATGAGCTTACTCGAGAAGCCGGAGATCGACAAGAAAGTTAAGGTACGTTATATTACATCGCTTACATATATCAAATACGTATTTCTCGTACTTTGCCGTCCCTGTGATTTTTCGAAGAATATTCGTATATGTACCGTATATTAAATCCGAATAGTATCCCTGCTTTAAGCATTAATCGTGTTCACAAAAGATTTCAAATTGAAATTGGAAAACTTAAACTTTTAACTTAAATTATTTTAACCCTGCTGCTTTTTACATTTAAATTGAGACAATGATACATTATAAATTATAATATTTATGTAAGGATGTACTTAGATTATTACAATATTTATGTTTTATAATAAATTTTTTTAAAATTATGTTAAGAATTAATACATACATTTAAATTTTCACTTCAAAACATAATAAAAAGTAGTTTAGTATACCATTATTTAAATATATATTTATATTTTGCGGAGTTTAATTACAATTCGTATACCTATCATTTTTGTGTGATGTATTACAATTGTTCAAGATATAAAGGCCAATTTCAGTATCATATAGAAATGTTGCCTGTAAAAGAAAAAATATAAAACCTATTACATCAAATAGGCGAAGAAACATGAACCTTTTTTTGTTATCTTTAACAGGTGTGCTTTATACGAATATGGTTCGAAATTTTATTTTAAATTTCTCTCGAATTTTTTCAAATAATAGGGGCTGAAAATTTCACTTTTACTTTTAAATGTTTTAATTCTTTATAAAATAACAATGTTTTTATTGTCTACTATTTAATGAAACAGGGTTTGTTCGGTTTTCTTTATAGGAAAGATTTGTATATGCTCTTGGAATTACCCAACCGTATATACAATAAAATGTATACCACTTAAAGTTACCAACGATATAAGAAATTTTCTATAAAAGATATGACAGTTTACAATATTATAGTCAAAAGTTTATATTTAAATGACAAACATATTACTAAGAAAGATAGTAAATTTTGTTTAAATAAACCAAACATATATTGTTTAATTTAAATAATTTATTGCATTATTATTACCGTTTAATAAGGCATTAGGATTATTTTATATAATGTATTATAAATTACTCAAAGCGTAGAAATTTACAAATTTACAAATCGACCGTATACCAAAATGCAACATTACATTTTCCCGCAAACGGTTAAATTTATCTTCGATTTATATGTAAAACACTTTAAACAGTTTAAAATCATATATTCTATATTACGATGCGCGAATACCCGTGTTTAATAATGCGTTATCTATTATCGAATTGCGTTTGTAAGTTTAAAATATCTACAATAATAAGAGATAGTGTAATTATGTGAAAATCCTTTTGATCCATCAACTTTTTGAAGTAAAATACAATAAATCATTAATAGTACGAATTTCGTACATTCTATGTACAAAAAATTATTTATTTTCAGAAATTTATAATTTTATAAACAATATATTTAAAGTTAAAATTTGCTGCATCCAATGTTAAATATTATACTATTTCTAAATTGTAAAACTTGTTATAATAGCAATTTTTAATAAAGTACTAAAAATTAATATTTTGATATTAATTTCAAATAAGCATAAGCAACATTTGTTTATTAATTTTACTTGAAGATCATGAACATAAATATCATATTTACACTTCAGTTTTGGTATGCTTCTGTTAATATTACTGTTATAGGTATGTGGTTGTACACTCGAGGTAAAATCAATTAATGTTTTGTTTATTAGAAGAATCACATGTTCCTATCCCATATTTTAAAGATAGATGAAGTAATATTAAATTTTGCAATTGTTTTGACTCTATCCTTGTAAAAATTATATTGGTTAAACCTTCGACCGTATCGACAAAATCTGCTTAATCCTTTTTGATAGAGTTACTTTCACGCAAATTTTCACTAACGAGAATCGGCTTTTAATGCTAAACCAATGTCTTACTGTCTTTTAGTAATAAGTTGACAAACCGTTTTACTTCTATATAAGTAACTAAACGACGATTAATCAAGGTGTAAACTATCAATTTCGAATTATTAATGAAATATGTCTCACAACGACCTCTAAAATCAAACTCCACGTATTTGTTCAAAAATAAAAGTAAGAATTTTTCGTCCATTTTTGAATAAACTCACCGCAACCTGACAGTGCGACATAAAATAAAACCAAAAGAAATGTTTTTTTAATTTTGTGTCAATCATTTAATTGTTCGTTTATATAAATAATTTGATATACAAAAATTGAATTTTCATTTATTTGCATAAAATGAAAAAAGTCGAGTCGTCGGTAAACATAAACATATAACGCAAGTACAGAAAAAACATCGGTGACCTGAATTTTTGCGCGCACATCTAGTACCCGATTGAAATCTCGTCAAGTTCATTGATCACATCGGATGTAAATTTTTTTTCGAGAACTGAAGTGAAATTCCAAAACCAAATATATACCTAAAAATACAACCTGACAAAACAGGAATCGTGGAATAATAATATATTTTAATGGAATGAAATATAAGATTTTCTATAGAAATAATTTAGATGGTAAAATTAACGTATAAAATAATGGCGTATATAATAATTATTACATATAGGTTTAATATAATATGAAATTTAAAAATCAAGACTAAACAAATAAAAATCTAAAAGTAAATAAAAATAAAATAAGCCGATAAAAATTCGATATCTCGGGAAATCGGAGTAGATTCAGGAAATGTTTACGTTGGAAAAGAGAAAGATGTTGCTGCCTTCTGTTTACAAAAAAAATAACGCAAAGAAGGTAAAAAAAGTGTAAGTAACACGATAACGACATTAACATCGTCGGTTCAATTTGAGGGAAAGTTTCCACGTTGAATCAACCACGAAACTTTCTCTCTGCCATCCGTCCTTCTTCTATTTCTATTTCTCTCTACCTCGCCCAATTTTTTCTCTTTTTCAGTCTTTCACTCCGAGTAAGTCCACCCTCTTTTCCCTGAATCTACTAGGTGCAGCAATGTATTTTCTCACTGGGTTCTCACTTTCTCCTTCCTCTTTTCTGATTCCACCGCATATATTTCGTCCTTTTCTACCTTTTACCCTTTCTCTTTATCCGATTACTTCAATGAAAAATAGTTTACAATATTATAGTCAAAAGTTTATATTTAAATGACAAACATATTACTAAGAAAGATAGTAAATTTTGTTTAATAAACCAAACATATATTGTTTAATTTAAATAATTTATTGCATTATTATTACCGTTTAATAAGGCATTAGGATTATTTTATATAATGTATTATAAATTACTCAAAGCGTAGAAATTTACAAATTTACAAATCGACCGTATACCAAAATGCAACATTACATTTTCCCGCAAACGGTTAAATTTATCTTCGATTTATATGTAAAACACTTTAAACAGTTTAAAATCATATATTCTATATTACGATGCGCGAATACCCGTGTTTAATAATGCGTTATCTATTATCGAATTGCGTTTGTAAGTTTAAAATATCTACAATAATAAGAGATAGTGTAATTATGTGAAAATCCTTTTGATCCATCAACTTTTTGAAGTAAAATACAATAAATCATTAATAGTACGAATTTCGTACATTCTATGTACAAAAAATTATTTATTTTCAGAAATTTATAATTTTATAAACAATATATTTAAAGTTAAAATTTGCTGCATCCAATGTTAAATATTATACTATTTCTAAATTGTAAAACTTGTTATAATAGCAATTTTTAATAAAGTACTAAAAATTAATATTTTGATATTAATTTCAAATAAGCATAAGCAACATTTGTTTATTAATTTTACTTGAAGATCATGAACATAAATATCATATTTACACTTCAGTTTTGGTATGCTTCTGTTATATTACTGTTATAGGTATGTGGTTGTACACTCGAGGTAAAATCAATTAATGTTTTGTTTATTAGAAGAATCACATGTTTCTATCCCATATTTTAAAGATAGATGAAGTAATATTAAATTTTGCAATTGTTTTGACTCTATCCTTGTAAAAATTATATTGGTTAAACCTTCGACCGTATCGACAAAATCTGCTTAATCCTTTTTTGATAGAGTTACTTTCACGCAAATTTTCACTAACGAGAATCGGCTTTTAATGCTAAACCAATGTCTTACTGTCTTTTAGTAATAAGTTGACAAACCGTTTTACTTCTATATAAGTAACTAAACGACGATTAATCAAGGTGTAAACTATCAATTTCGAATTATTAATGAAATATGTCTCACAACGACCTCTAAAATCAAACTCCACGTATTTGTTCAAAAATAAAAGTAAGAATTTTTCGTCCATTTTTGAATAAACTCACCGCAACCTGACAGTGCGACATAAAATAAAACCAAAAGAAATGTTTTTTTAATTTTGTGTCAATCATTTAATTGTTCGTTTATATAAATAATTTGATATACAAAAATTGAATTTTCATTTATTTGCATAAAATGAAAAAAGTCGAGTCGTCGGTAAACATAAACATATAACGCAAGTACAGAAAAAACATCGGTGACCTGAATTTTTGCGCGCACATCTAGTACCCGATTGAAATCTCGTCAAGTTCATTGATCACATCGGATGTAAATTTTTTTTTCGAGAACTGAAGTGAAATTCCAAAACCAAATATATACCTAAAAATACAACCTGACAAAACAGGAATCGTGGAATAATAATATATTTTAATGGAATGAAATATAAGATTTTCTATAGAAATAATTTAGATGGTAAAATTAACGTATAAAATAATGGCGTATATAATAATTATTACATATAGGTTTAATATAATATGAAATTTAAAAATCAAGACTAAACAAATAAAAATCTAAAAGTAAATAAAAATAAAATAAGCCGATAAAAATTCGATATCTCGGGAAATCGGAGTAGATTCAGGAAATGTTTACGTTGGAAAAGAGAAAGATGTTGCTGCCTTCTGTTTACAAAAAAATAACGCAAAGAAGGTAAAAAAAGTGTAAGTAACACGATAACGACATTAACATCGTCGGTTCAATTTGAGGGAAAGTTTCCACGTTGAATCAACCACGAAACTTTCTCTCTGCCATCCGTCCTTCTTCTATTTCTATTTCTCTCTACCTCGCCCAATTTTTTTCTCTTTTTCAGTCTTTCACTCCGAGTAAGTCCACCCTCTTTTCCCTGAATCTACTAGGTGCAGCAATGTATTTTCTCACTGGGTTCTCACTTTCTCCTTCCTCTTTTCTGATTCCACCGCATATATTTCGTCCTTTTCTACCTTTTACCCTTTCTCTTTATCCGATTACTTCAATGAAAAATAGTTTCCAATATTATGAATCGAGTACTTTAATTATTAAATGAAAATAAATGTATCAGTATATCACTTTTATTTTTATTGAAAATATTACATAAATAACACATAAATTATGAGTGGATTATAATCTATGTTATATTAGAGATGGGTAATTCAGTATTTAATTCTTTTAATACGTCCAAATACAATTGCATTTTAAATACTTGTATTTTAAAAAATATTTTCGACTAAGTACTTCGTGTCAAATAAAAGTAGTTTAATAAGTATTTAAAATACAAATATTTAAAATTTTTGAATTTTAATTACAGTATTTGAATATGTATATTTTAAATACTTGTATTTTAAATACTGTATTTAAAATATAGTATGTAAAATACATTTGTATTTAAAAAAAATTTGAATACTTTTTTGAATTGCATAAAATTTCTACTACATGTTTATTCTAATAAATAATTATTCAAATTAAATTTCTTTTGCCCTGGTAGAAATCATATTCCATTAAATAAGTATTAAATAGACTGTTTGAAT
Source organism: Theocolax elegans (assembly GCA_026168455.1). Taxonomy (NCBI): domain Eukaryota; kingdom Metazoa; phylum Arthropoda; class Insecta; order Hymenoptera; family Cerocephalidae; genus Theocolax; species Theocolax elegans. The sequence continues at coordinate 77,515,986 of CM047426.1, read as the reverse complement.
AGAATGGGCAAAAAATAGGCGAAAAATGTGCCCATTTTTCTCCTATCGATGAAACGCTTTTTCTCACATTTTATGACCATTTATTAAAGTAAAATCCTATTTTTCTCCCATTTTTGAGCTTGTAAATATAGATTATAGTTGAGTCTAGTTATGTCCTATTAAATATCTATTAAAAATGGACAAGTGAAAAATCTAATAAAACAGCGTTTATCTTCGTAAATACTGGGAATACAACAGAAATTAGTTGTAAATCAGACGAAAACGTTAAAAACCCATCCGAATCTATAGGAATTTTGAAGTTTACTCTTTCCGGAAAGCTGGAAAGAATATTTAAATATTTTGAGGTTATGGTCATTCTATTAAATGCTAGTAAAATGGGAGAAAAAGCGTTTCATCACAAGGTATTTACTACCAATTTTTAATTCCTAGTTCTTAGTTTTAAATTTCTACTAGGGTGAGCATTGCTGCAATTTCGAAATTGCAATTATTTATTAGAATCAGAAATGAGCAAGTTTTCGACCGCAACTTTTCGTCAAATACTTTTTAAAATATATATATAAATGATAATATAAGCACATAAATGTGATATCTAGGTTATCGACGACCTATAAGTAAATTTAAAACAATTTCGGAAAGTATTTGAGCAAACGTATTCGTCGAATAATTTTTTTCGACAAAATATTAAAGCACATACGTGTAATTTCTAGGTAATTGGCGACCTATAAGTGCAGTTAAAACTATTACGAAAAGTATTCGAGCAAAAGTATCCTTTGAATATTAATTTTGATTACTTGTATTCGAGCAGAACTATTTGTCGTATAATTTTTCACAAATACTTTGTGGAATTGTTTTAAATTTTTGAAAATTATTTGACGAAAAATTGAGGAATAATTGCCTACCTTTTATTAGAATAAACATGCAATAATTACTGTGCCGGTAATTATTAGTGAAAGGTACAAAATTTTCAACCCAAACACCGTAATTAAAATGTCGATTTAAAAAACCGAAAAAGGATTTTTTGTTAAAAACATGCCTGAGGGCCTAATGGACAGGATTTTTTAAAAACACCACTGAAGAATATATTTTCAACAAGTGCTTTCTTAATAAAGTCATCGTATAACCTCTAGAATCATAAAAAAAAGGAAATAAAAATTTAATTTTATGCAAAATATAAATAGGTTTTTCATATGTAGGTATGCCTGACGGAATTTAAACTACATCTACTGAATACTTTTTAATGCGAATCTTCTACCCAAATTATCATAAAAGTTAAAATTATTGGTATAAACCGAAGCTATCAACAAAATTTCAAATGAGCAAAAAATAATGTTTAAAATTAAAATTGTAATTAATTAATTTAAATAGATTATTAATGTATTTTTATGCATATAATAAATATATAATGTATGAATCCGGGTAATGAAATTAATTACCGCAAAAATAAGTTACAATATCTGATAATTTATGATATCGATGACTAATGCATCAGTTTATTTTTATTTGCCAGAAGTATCTCGTGAATCTGAAGAAATTCGGTTTCAAGAGACGAGAATATTTCCAATTCTTAGCACTAGTACAGAAAAAATCGAGTACGGGAAGACATATTTTCTTATATATTCTCAGCATCTGTTTCTCGCATTTTTTATTAGCGCAGATGCTGCACGTAGAACAGCCAAAGACGAGCTTTTGACCCTCGTGCTGTAACTCGAGCGCAACCTTTTCGTGGCGTGCATAAACCTGCAAAGTCGGCACTTTTCTTTGTATGTCGTCTTCGGAGGTGTTATATTGAGAATCGCGACGTGCCCGGAAAATTTGCAGGCGTTACAACGTCGATATTTTGTGAACGCCTCTGTTTTTATTGACAAAGTGAATTTTTCTAGCCCTTTGAAAGCCCGGGAAACTTTGACGTTCAATGAAAATTGAAAAGCATTTACATTTACTACGGCATATCCAATGTGAAAGCTTTATTAAGAGTCAATAAAGAGTGACACTGTTTTTTATTTCATTTACTTTGTATAGTTTTCCCATTTCCTTTATATTAATTCAGTTTCATTATTTTTAAAACTTGATAAAATTTTATAAATGCTTTTATTTCTCATCACACTATTACTTTTTATAATCCTAACAACAGCTGTAGATCTTTAAGAATAATTAATAAATTTTATGAAAAGATATATTATTTTGTTTATTTATTCAATATGCAATTATTAAGTTTGGGTAGATTATTGTAATATGGCTACTGTTACAACAGTTACTATTTTATAAATGAACGAGTCAAACATAATAAAATTCTATCAATTGAAATAAAAAATAAAGTGTAAAAAATCAGAGTAATTTAATACCTTTTTCATAGCGTAGGTCACGATTACTCTTAATTTAAAAAAGATTAAGATATTTACTTGGACTTTGCGGCAATATTACGGAGATCATGCATGAGAAAAATGATCCCAATGAAGAGAAAATCCTGTTTACACGAGTAAGCAGGAAAGATTGCGGCTCATTATTTCGCAACAGAAGTCCTTATAGAACGCGCGTGGAACTTCATTACCCGAGATGCAAGCGCGTGTCTTCTTTATGCCCTCACTATAGATCAACCAGACGATCCATCATCATCTTTATTAGCTAAAGGAATTCTCGTTCTCTCGAATCATGAGAAACCACTTGGCTGTTTATAGTGATTCGAGTAATTTGCATTTGTACCGACAAAATCTGAGAGCACGGGCGTTCAATCGTAACTAACATTCTATGCGAGAATTGAAGGATAATGTATCTTTGTTATTATTTTTATTTGATCTCGCTAGTACAATAATAATGTTAATAAATAATCGAATTTCCATTAAGGAAATGAAGTGCAAATATAAGCATGTTCTAACAAAGCATTTCAACTAACGTCACGTGAACAGTAGTTTACATTATTAAAATTTATCGTTCATCTGTATACTGGTAATGCCTCGAAAGTTTATTAGGCAATATACTGCTGTTATTATATTAATAAATAAAACATGTTAATTAGTGAATAGAATTTTGAAATTATAAGATTATTTGAATAACTTTTCTCATTAGCATATTCTTACAAAACGTAATATAGAACAAGATATTTAGAATAGGATCAAAGTTTCCTAATTGATGATAAAGTTAAGAAGAATGTGGATTTGTCTAATTGGTTTGGAATATTGGATTGTATCTGCATATACATATTAATGCCTGATCAGATCATCATATTTTCACTTCCACATAATTTCTAATTAATAAATACTTTCGAACATTTCAATTATATTTAACAATTAAATAGCGTACTTGAGTATGTTTGGCAACGATTAAAGCGATAGATGATGTACTTTTAATTAAATCATTTAAGTTAAGTCTAATGAAATAAACATTTATTTTCCATTTACCCCGGATTATATCCTTTTGCATTCTATTCGAGGTATTCGGAGATGCTCTTTGTGTAGGTTCCAGTTTAGTGTGTTAGGAGAGAAAGAGGAACAAGAACTCAGTGTGTCCGCGAGTTGGTGACGCAAAAGCTTCGGTCAACTTTAACATGCTCCCTAACAGAAGCGTATAAAATACTACGTGTAGCATTAGTCCGTATTGCGGTTTTGACAATTTCGTGGATAATACGGTCGGATGAATTTGCCTCTGGTCATACGAGGATTACCTAGATTAGCCGCTACTCTTCGCATATATTGCGTGCGCCATCATTGATTTAGATTAGATTAATTGCTTTCAATTGACAATATTGTAAATATATACTACGATATTTACGATAGGAGTTGCAACCTATCATACACAATTTCTTTAATACACTACTTATTAATGCTAAGTTTCATCTTTTATTGTAAGAATATTTTTTATGAACCACATTAAAGTCAGTGACCTGATGAAAATGGCAAAACCATTGTTTTATTAGTATATTATTCCATATAAATATTATCAGTAATTATGTTATTAGTTCAAGTAGGTACCTTTATATAAATCTATCATTTTTCATTTTCAGATATTAAAATCAAACTTTTCGAGAGATGAGCTCTTTCTTTCCACCGAAATCAAAATAACTTACAATCAAACTAAACTTTGGAAATCCACTTGAACTGTAAGGATAATCTGAATCTCGCAAGTTCATGGTCGATTATAGACCCCTCGAAAACAAGGTTCAACGCCACCAACAAAAAGGCAGGATTTCATATTTTCGTAGAAATCCCCCCGACTGCTAAACAACGAAATATATTTACGTTCACATCCATGATACTCGTCTCTTTGTCCACTCTTCCCCCTACGTACGTCTAAACACACAACAACGCGATAGACGCCCTTAATGACGCACGTCTCGTATTTCGTCCGCAGGCGCCTACAAGTCGGCGAATATAATACAAATGCCTCAAGACGTCGGCCCGCTGGTTTATTATTATGCGAGATGCTGCCGCAAAAATATGTAGACCGTTATAAGAATGATTGCCGAGTTGTTCTGTCTGTTTGGACTGTTTTTGGTATTGCATACGCTCTAAATTTTTACGGGCGGCACTGCGGTATTTTTAACGGAATTATTGTCGACCAAATGTGGCTGTGAAGAAGTAATTTTTTTAGGGTTACAATTTATTGGTCTATTGAGGTCTATGAGTTGTGGTCGATTTCAAAATTGAAGAAATTTTTATCTAGCCTAAGTGATTTTTTTACTTATTCGTTTTGCAAATTAAAACGTATATTTTAAGCCGTTATTCCTGTTTTTGTATTACAGAGTATAATTCGAAATAATAATTTTATATATTGCTATTGATGTGTCAAACAAGAAGCAGTTTATTAAAAACTACATATTTCAAAGTAATCCACAAAGCATGTAAACTGAGAAAAAATATTTTTTGCTTTCTTTCAAATTTTCATCAGTGTAATAGCTACTCCCTAATTAACGTTCATTACAAAAATAAAAGTAATGGAGTATACGGTTTACTTTTTATATTTCTATTTCGACGGCATTATAGTTCATTTCATTTAAGTACAATTAATTAACAGAGGGACGAAAAGATACACATCCAATTTGTGCCTAATTTTTCAACTCGTCGTTTAATTAATTAATAGGAATATATTTTTACTAAAGAATTTCTCTTTGGAAAATCGATTACTTCATTAACACACTTTTCACACGAACGTTTGATAAAGCAATACATTTCAGTTGCATCTGCATGAGAATGCTATAACGACCTGGTAATAAAAAACGATTGAAACGTTTTATTTGACGAAATTCAACTTCCCCGACAGCAGGAGGGAAGAAGGCAGGGAAAGGGGAAGGACAGAAAAAGAGGAAAAAAAACAGAAAAGTCGAAACCGACGGCACTCACATCGAAATTGAATTGGCCACTGCGGAACTCGATTCCCGCGATCTAGTTTACGATGTTAAGTCGTCGACCAGCCTAATCTTGTATCCAATAGTATCCAACGACCTTTTTTCCATTTTCACCTCCATATTTCTTCCTTTTTCTCTAAATGGTTCCCAGAAGGTTTAAAATTTTTGTCGTGTGATGTACATATGCACATTCGTCAATCACTGTTTCCAACATATGGTGATAGCGTGAACTAAATTCGACGTTATCAATTAAAAGCTTAAATGGACTTCCGAAAAATTTCGTGAAAGTTAGTTTTCGTTCTTTGTTATATTGCAAAAATTTGCACGAACAACTATTTCTGTATATTGCATTTATGCGCACTACCTATTGTAGCTATCTAAATAGTTTTGATAAATTGCTGAAAACTCTGTTTTTGTAATTTTTGTTATATAGATACCATGATCTACATCTATAAAGATTTGTTTTAGATACGCAAATGAAGTCACACAAAAATTATTAATTAATTATTCTTATATTTATAAGATATATTTTATAAATGTAAAAAACGTATAAATTTTAAAACAATTATTTATTTTATTTTTAAATATTATATATAAATCATTATGAAATTTACATTAACAAAAGGTATAAACAACGAATTTCGAGACTGAATATTTATATATTTTAAAACCTAACAGTAGTATACAACAAATCGTAAAAATTTATATCTCCACAGGTGTACCTCTAAATCATATATAAATGGTTATAGTAGCACTAAAATACAAAAACGTAACTCGAAAGAAAAAAAAGAAATATTAAAAAATGTGAATTCCCCTGCACATGAACGCGCGGCCATTTATCATAAACTGGAGCGACATTCGCGTCAACAACGGAAAAAATCACATACGACAAAGGAGCATCAATCAGTATAGGGTACGATTGCATTATATGTAGCGTACGTTTTATTGACCGAGGGAAAACACAACACACCTACTCATCTCGTAATCCCTCGCGGCCTCCTTCATTTTCCTCGTTTTTTTTTCTACGCCGTTGTCGAAGATCCACACGTGTAAAGAATGTCTTTTATACATAGCTTATATATTTCTTCTAACTGAGCACAATGAGACCAAGGACGTACTCGATCAAGCGAAAGGATTCTTTACGAGTATTTTTTTCCAACTCTCTTACGTTAATCAATTATGAATATGATTGGGTACTATAGCTTTTCGAGATTACCGATTATCGCAATCAAAATAGGATTGACAAAGACATTGATAGAGTACAGTAAACAGAATTAATGTGGAAATGAAGTTTTCTTAAATAACATTCTTCTAGTATAAGAGAAATAAAATTAGGATAATTATTGACAATTATTGGTTTTTCTCATTACGGTAAATATAATGCGATTATAAAATCTAATTTAAATTAACTCACTTATTTTGTGTTTAGAATTTTCTATGCCTTGTTTTTGAAATTAAATTGGTCTAATTAAGCCGAGAAAATGTAGCAAAACTGTTTAGTTAGGAGAGCGTAAAATTTTAGCCACGTAGCCGGAAATTACTTTTGGTTACGTGTATATATAAAATATAAGCATATGGAAATCCAATTTAATGTAGATACAATCTCTGTACACGAATTTGAATAAATTTATCATTCTTGTTCGAGATTAAAATATATCTGACGATTTTAATTTATTTATTTTTATAATTATTTGTACAATGTAGCTACAAATATAGCTGAAATTAGCTTACAAATCTGATAAAAAAATGCTTAAATTAAGACAGAATAATTAAGCCAAGCCAATTAAAAATCATAATTAAAAATAATTAAATTTGAAAATGTAATTAATCGAAAATTATTGTGCAATGAATGACAAATAAGATTAAAGAAATAGTTGTAATGACATATAAAAATTCAACTTTTCATTACAAAGTGTGTTTAAGCTAAGACTTTGGCACGCTTAGGATCTGAATAGAATATCTTATTGAACCCAACAAAAAAATAAGGGTCACTTCCCTTTTCGACACGTCAATCCGATGAAATTCAATGAACCCCACCTTTTCATCGAAAAAAAAACGGCAAAGGAAACCGTAGTCTCAAAAGTCCCGCGAGCACACGTGTATATTAGCCCTCTAGAGGAAACCCCTCTCAAGAAAGATGCTTACGAAGACGCTCAAGTACACGCACAGCACTTGGGGAGAACGGCGTGTTTGTCAAGGCGCTCCCTAATTGTTGAGCGCCGCCGCGCCCTCGACACACACGCTGTCCGTCATTCCGCGACAATGTCCCCTATGCCTTTCTACATTTGTTTCAACCGCCGCGTAGGTGGATTACGATCTCGATGTTCCCAAAATATTTCTTCAATGGGTGAAGATATTGTTCAACTGTTTTTTTTTAGTTTTTTTTTATATAAGTAAAAGTAAGGAGATACATTACTTATTAAATATTAAAATTAATTTTTACTTCTTTAATTTATATTTTTAATTCATTATAAAAGTACGTTCTACGATACGTCTTGGAAATAAATATTTATTTTCAATAATACTTATTATTAATTAAATTATCTCCTATTATCAAATTTTGATTAAATATAACCGAAGGAAGCTAATATATTGACATTTACAAAGGAATTCTAGGCATCAACAATATTTGCTGTTGGGTAGTAAATTCTTGTAACAACGATTATTATGTGACAATGCCTTCATTTGAAAATCCAAAATGCACATTATCTTTAATCTTATTATTTTTTTTTTAAAATAAAAATATTTTTGTAGGGTAACTGGTTAAGCATATGAACACATACCAGTGAATGAACATTATATACTAAGAAATATGCGATATAATATATTTTAAAGGGAGAGGAGAGAGCAAAAAAAGGCGGGCGACGGAACACGAACACCGTACCCGATTCATGCTTTAACTAGCAAGCTACCGTCCGCGATACGAAATATCACCGATTAAGCCTATTGGGAATATAACAGACGATCAAAAAAATGGCGGACGATTGTGTGCCAAATACACAGAAAGCCTAAGTAAAATTATAGTACATTTTTCTTAAAATTTACCAAAAAATGCAAAAAAATTATTTTATTAATTAAAAAGATGAATATGTTTACTTTTTGCAAAATTCACAAAAAATTGCAATCTGGCCTATTCTTCCTGTGTATTTGGCCTACAATCGGACGACATGACGTGCCCTTATATGGGTGTGTTATATTTATAATAAGTACTTCACATACTTCCTAAGTCGAGCGGCGATGCCCGTAACAATTCAAACTTATCTCACCCACACAAAAGTAAATTATAAAAATATATTTTCAAACAATGTCACATAGTGGATGTTAATATGATTATGAAAATATCACACAATTATGTTAATACTGCAATGGAATTCTTTGATACTGTATAAAGTTGCGTATAAATTATAACAATTAAGTAAAATTTTCAATTTTAATTAGTAAAAATATCATCATATGTTTAAGTAATGGATTTTATTCTAGAGCTTTGGAAGATATTTTCTTATGTAAAAAACATGTCTTAGGGTGTTATATTTTGAAAACAAGCATTAGGATCAACAGTCCCGGATATTTTCTTATATTTCAGAAAACATTAAGAAAATTTATCACCGATAAATTATGATATTTTTTTCTTTTTTATAAAATACTTTGATTCTTATTTGAAACTTTTCTTAAAGTAATACAAATGATTAAAACTTACGTAAATCGGGAACACTATAATGTTGCAGAGTGTTGTGTGATTGATTTCATTAGATATATGTGTGTGTGTAGAAAATGAGAGTAACGAAGAAACTGGACTTTATGAACAATAGAGCAACATTTCTCTGCTTAATTGGTATCCTTCCTGCAATCTTCCAACATTCTACCACAGCTTTTTTCCAACCTTTTTCATTTCCTATCTCAATTTTCCACTTTTAATTATCTATTCCTTTTCTTCTGTTTACTATTTTACACACAATGTGAAAACAATAACATACTATCTATATGTTTGTATTAAAAAAACCTGAATGCGGGTGTTATATGCGTAACATATATATTTTACTAATCATACTTTAGAAATTTCTATCTTGTGTTTTATAAATTTAAAAATACATTTATTTATACACGAAAAAGTGATAAGTAGTAGTTTCTAAATAAGTCAAAGAACTCTTTCTAAGATATTTTTTTTACAAATACGCAAATTTTTTGAGCAATTAATTTATGACCGGAATTTGTTGAATCGCTTTCAAAACTCAATAAAGTGCATCGTGGGATATAGGGAATTCGAGTTAGGTATATCAACTTTATAAATTCCATTGAGGCAAATTTATCATCCATGGGTATGCGAGCTGACGGACTTTGAGTGGCGAAAGTGCAAAAAGGAACAGAGTTAACGGGAAACGTCATCCATCAAATCGGTTGTTGAGTTTTTATTATTATTAAATCCTCATGAAAACCGTATAACATTGTCTTGAAAGTCGATCCTTCTTATTCTTTAACTTCTTTTACATGTAATTATTTTATTCCTCTGACCTTATACAATTAACATGTTAATCACTATGTATAGCAATAAGTGTTGACATTTCACGGCACAAAAACTTTAATATTTTATACATTGTGCACTATAGTGGACGAAGACAGTTTTGAAGCCAATGGATTTTATATCATACTTTAGAAATTTATTATTATTAACGGTATTACAGTTAATAAAACGTAATTATATTAAAAAAATATTTAAAAAGGCTTCTGAAATATTAAATATACCTATATACTTTTTATTAATTTTTGAAATACTTAAAAAATATTACTAACTATAATTCTGATCCCACAAATGCAAATGTGGCGGTTTTGAATATAGGTTTTAGAGGTAATAACATAACAACAACATTTGACGTGGTCGTCAAAATTTCTATGTTACAGAGACACAGCATCCACGGCATGATGGAGGACGAAAACGTAATAAGGCCACACCAAGAGATGGCCAGTCTCTCGCTGGACGACAAGAAGTTCCTGCTGGCTGTGGAACGTGGTGATGTAGCCGGTGTCAGGAAGTAAATCATATCTTCATTAATTGTTTCCGACTTTCCTTCAAATTTATTAGTTTTCTATTTCTTAGTAATTTGTTGGAATTATTCTATTTTATTTAATTCTATGGGAAACTTAATTTTAAATAAAAAAAGTCAAGCGATAATAATGTACAATTTATGAAAAATAATTAATAAATGCATATTTTATTTTTTTAAATTAAATGTATAGACAAATTGTTCACTAATAAAATAGATTTTCAACGAAAATTACATTACTTCTATTATATAGCTTATAGCAAACCAGTAATTTGATTTAAAAATTTCACTTGAATGCGCTAATTTGTTACAACATTAGAGTAAAGTCAATTCCTGTCTTATTGCATAATCCCCTATAATTGAATAAAGGAAACGACAAAATTGTATTGCTAAATAGAAAACTACGCAACCACGCGATAATAATCCTTGTTTACTTTAAAAATGCCATCTACGTGTAAACGTTAATTAAAGACGATTAGAAAAAATTGTACGCGTTCAAAAGCATACCGAGTTTCGTACTCAGGTTAATTGCCCCGGGGGCTTTTTCGCGCGACTAGAAAAATGCGTGCCCTACGTTTACCAGCCAACACACGTGCGGTTCCCCCTTTTTTACGCTCCTTCGTCGCGTAATAACCGAGCCATGTATCCCCCGGTTCATTCGCCGCAGGGAATGGGCTTTTTAAAAAATTAAATTAACGCATAAAGTGGTCATCGCTCGTGAACGGTAGGAATGTTAAGTAGCCCTTCGGGTCAGTATTTATATTCCGGCTGACCTATCTTGCTCTTTACTACTGCGACATGTCGATATTAATCGGTATAACATTATTATTTTTTCCTCGTTAAAAAATGTTATATATTTTTAATAACTTTTATGTCATTTTGAGAATGTGAATCAGGATTCATAAGGACACAAAATGTAAAATGTACAACAGTCGGAAATGATACTTTTTAATAATTTTTAATTCCAAACGTTTCATATATGACTATGGTTATAAAAGTTAATGGATGCTTGAAAAATGAATGTTATAATTCAACATGAATATGTTCGCGTTTCATTGTTATCATCGTGATTAATTCGAGAACGTTCGCGTGTTAATATTTTTAATCAACATTTTTGTGTATTTTATAGTGCAGCATTTAATTTTTATTATTCGTTCAATGTAGTCTAATTTACCATTAATTTCATTCATTATTTTTGTTGATTATTTAAAGCTGTTTTCAAAATACTCAGGGAAATTATTTCTTTAAGAGTTAATAATGATTTAAAAATAAGGAAAAGAACAAGTTATTGTCTAAATCGAAGACACTTAACGATTAATTATAGATACACTAGAAGTTAATTTAGAATCAAGTAAATAAAAGTTAAAGTAAAAATCACGAGAATATTTAGCATAAAGATATACAGTGAACAATAATTATTAAAACATTGTAGCTCAAAAGAGAAATGATAATTTGAACATAAAGTGCTAAAAAAATTTATTATTTTAATTATTAACAAATTAACATATTCAAGTTATATATTTATAACTATTTTGTTTGATGTGAGTTGCCTTTGAAAATCTTGTTTGAAGATTTATTATCAATTCTTGGTGTGCTACGAAAAATTAAAAAAAAAGAAAAGTATTCATTTTTATCATTTGACTTTAATTAGTGTATCTTCTGCGATGGATTTCATATTTTTTTTCATCATATTTGAAGTCTCATACGAAGGAGATTGTTTACATCAAATAATTGGTTAAAAGTGTTAATAAATCAATTATAATGATAATATATATTTGAAAAAGATTGATCATGCACAATTAGTAAAAAAAATAGATCCCAATATTAGCTGTATAAAATTACGAATTTAATGATGAAAATAGTTTTTTTATTTAATTAATGATCTTAATCAACCAGTGTGGTATGTTCTTGCATGTATCCTGTAATACCTTAAAATATCCATTTCCAATTAAGAATAATCGTTTCTGAAATTGACTTGTCTGTTATAACAATAAATGTTGGAACTACTAACAAGTAGTTATAATCAATAATGAAATTGTACAGGATGCTGGAAGAGAATCACGAGAAGATAAACATCAACTGCGTCGACCCGCTGGGCAGGTCGGCTCTTCTGATGGCCATCGACAATGAGAACTTGGAAATGGTTGGGTTGCTGATCGACTTCAAGGTGGACACGAAAGATGCTTTACTCCATGCCATATCCGAGGAGTTCGTCGAAGCTGTGGAGCTACTACTCGACCATGAGGAAAGCTTCCACCGCAAAGGCGAGCCCCACGTAAGCAGCTCTGTGTCGTCAGCTTGCCGTATGCCTGTTCGTAGAGTATATCATTATCACAGCGTCCCACCAAAAGCGCTCGCAAGTCCATTTATCGAGGGACTTAACTCGCGCAAAACGGAAACCCGTAAGGGTGACGATCGAACACTTACTTGTCGTTTCACGACGCTTATTTCCCTTTTTTATTATACATTTACTTAGCATTTGATCTTTTCGGTCATTCTGATTGCATTTTTACTTCTTACTTATTCACTGACTGCAGTCACAAATGTACTAGGTGATGCATCGTAGATTGATACTTATATTGATGGTGTTATAACTGGAAAATATAAATTAATAATAATCAAATCAGAAAATAATTGTACTAATCATCCATTTTTAAGTTTATTTTTCTTGATTTTTCTATAGTTGTTATTTGAGATAAATTATTGACCTACATAATATTTTTTATTCAAATAATTATTAATTTATGTGCTATATCATTTTATTTTCGTCCTTTAGTCTTTTATAGTTTATTGCGTGAGTGTAAATGACTTAATCGAAGATAACGATTCAAGAAAGAGTATTTAAAACATTGTCTTGGATCACTTTTTCGCTTCGATACATTTTTCAACCATTGTTATTCAATAAGCAAGATGATTTTCTTAACCATTTTATTGTTACACTGGCATTTTGTTTTTTATATTCTAGATCCTAATTTTAATCTTTAGATGTTTTTCCCTTTCTAATCTTTAAATGTTTTTGTCATTTATTATGATGGTCTATGTTTCGTTGATTGTTTCTGCAGGTGATTTTCGTAAGCACCCTTTATTACAATTAATGTTGAAATAACTTTAAGTACATGTTAAAGAAATGAAATGTAATATTAAGCAAATTTCGGTTATCTATTTATGTTTTTAGTGACAATAACAATTTTTCACTTATATAATCATGACTAACTGTAAAATTCGGTCATTTAAAAAATATTATTTGAAGATATTAATTTACTAAAAATCTTCGTGCTCTCCAACACTTTACAAAAGTTTTCAAAATAAAATTTGATATGTATTGTATACACGCCGCTCCTACTCAAGATATATTTACATCTACTGTAAACTGCGCACGAGCGTGGAATATCTTTAATTCGCTTTTGCACGCAGCAACTTAGTAAAGGGAAAGAGTGGCTAGGACCCAGACGTTCAAATTCAATTAAAATCGGACTTGAATACTTTTAAACGTTATTTCTGCCATGGTTAAGGTATTGTTACATTAAATTAAAGACTTGTAAATTAACACTTTTGATTGAATAACAAGGGTGGTTCGTTTATGTAATGGTATAGTTAAATAATGTTGTTGTTCGAAAAACACAGTTTTTCATTTTAAATTGATTGACGTTATTTACAGTTGTAACATTATCTATAAAAATATTTTTTAAAATCACTAATTACACACGTTTTATATACACTATTGTCTTAAGTAAGAAAAATTTAATATTACATATATATATATATTTAAGTTCACAAACTATAATCAGTGCACAATTACATATAACAGTAGATAAATTTTAGAGCACGAATCCTGGAATGAATTAATTTGTATTATTACGTATATTATACATATATGCAAATTTGATATTGCATTAATATATACAAACGAAATTATTTTGATGCTTATAATATTTATAGCTTATTTACTATAATGAATTATTACAGTAGATTCTTTTCTATCTTGTATATTTTGTATTTTTAAGCGTGATATATATATATTTATAATTCCAATTTTGTGTTTATAAATATTTTCAATTAATAATTTTGTTAAGTAGAATACATTAATTTTTCCATTTATATTTTTAAAGCATATTCGATCGATCATCAGTACGGTTTTTCGTTTTCTTTCGTCTTGTCGTGACTATGTTCATTGAAAGTAACCTAATATCAGTTAGCTACAAAAATTAAAGAGTATACAAACTAGTTTTAAACTTCATACAGCTAATTTTGATCTTTAGGTTGGGTTAGCGATACGTGTTTATAAATATCTTTTCAAATCTTCAAATTTCATGATTTGGAAATTTGAAAATATATTAAATGAGTATGATAAAAATGTTAATTAAAATCCTAAAACAATGACTTACCGAATGATGTTTAATCCAAGTATTTTTGCTTTTAAAATGGGTCAAATGATTAAGTTTCGTTTCCAGTAGCATTAAATTCTTAAGTTTTTGTTTGCTAATTGGAATGTTTAATTAAATTTTTCAATATTTTATGCATGAATAAATCAAACTAATTTTTTCATCATTCTTACGATTATAAGTTTAACACTAATTGATCGTATACTCGATATTTAATATTTAATTTATACATATATATGGTTGAATATACTACAAAATCTATTTGAAATGTTATAACATTTATAATTTAAAATCCTAAAAAGTTAAGATCATATATATTTTAAATGGATTTTCTAACAATTCAATTGAAAGTTCGACATATATACATCTATAATTGAATTATCGAGAAATTATTCAGCAGAATGTCTTAATGAGTGCATCGATAAGTACAGCGGTCCTGGTAATTAAACCTTGGTTAAATCAATAAGATGTGCCGCCGGAAGAAGTACTAAAAGCTTCGTATCGCTGGGCTTAAAAGTGGAAATCACCTACGGAAAAAAAATATAAACGGCTTTGATTGCGAGAGGAAAAATAAATAAGCTTGCTTCAAACGCAGCTTCGTTGAGTGATCGCATTTGTCGCTGCTGCATTAACTGATTGTTAATTCCGCTTGCACGCCTTGCTTCTGGAAAATAAGCCCGGAGACAATGGTAGGAGCTATTAACTGGTATTACAGTAACATCCGAAGAGGTTCTTGAATTAATTTGTTCTGCAAATACTAATTGTGCTTTTGGATATTTCTGATATAGTTAATAAGCGATTAACACTGTGCAAAAAATTTCAATTTTCATCTATTATGTGTATGTATTCAAATCCAATTTCTCATTGTAGTTTACGCGCGCTGAAAACAGTTTTACAATTAGATCATTCATACAAAAAAGTAAAAATTTCTAATTAATTAGTACAAACGCTTGTTGTCACTATTTACGCGGGTACTATCGGTTGACTGGCCATTGCAAATAAAAATATGTATTTTGGTTTTGAAAACAAAACACAGAGTCACTGTTGCACAGAGATGATTATTTATCGAAATAGAAAAAATGACAATGTTAAGTAGAAAACATGATGCGACATGGTACTTCAAGAAGATGTCACGACAGACACTTATGTACTAGTCAGTTATACTAAACGCTAGGGACTTGTTTTGCTATGCTAATAATGTAGAGTTGGGAGGCACTGCCACCTGATACGGCGACGTTCACGCCCGACATCACGCCGCTCATTCTCTCGGCGCATCGAGATAACTACGAAATCATCAAAATCCTGCTGGATCGAGGATCTACACTGCCGATGCCGCATGACGTTCGATGCGGGTAAGCATTCATTTACATTCTGTAATTTATATTTTAATAAAATAGCTTAGTGGAAATAATTGCCTTTTGTTTCCTACACATACCTCCCTCCACACACACGCACACATTCAAACTGAAATTCATCTGGACTCAAGAATTGTCTATATGTACACGATGAAATGACTATTTTCGCAGGTGCGACGAGTGCGTAACGTCGCGACTCGAGGATTCGCTACGACACTCCAGGAGCCGTATAAACGCATACAGGGCGCTGGCTTCGCCCTCTCTTATCGCCCTCTCATCCAAAGACCCGATACTCACAGCTTTCGAGCTTTCCTGGGAGTTACGTAGGTTATCCTTTCTCGAGCACGAATTCAAGAACGAGTACCAGGTGAGATAAATAACTTGCCAAAGATTCAGCTGGTCCTTGTGTTTAGATTACGAATCGCGTTGTTTTCGTTACTCTAGGTAGTTCAGTTTACTTTACGACTTATACCGTCAAAACATAGAGATAAGTACGTTGAATTGAAATTTTAGAGAGATGACAGGTAGATTCTACGAAAAATGCTACGGTTTATTGTATATTAAATATTTCAGTAATCTAGGCAAATGTTTTTTTCCATTTATTTTCTATTACACTCTTTTTATTTATACCTTTCTATATATATCTTTATTATGTGCATTTGATGCACGTTGCATAACTTACTGTCTACTGCTTAAGGAAATAAGGATTAGATAAATACGCAATATATAAATTGACCATTTTTTCATCAAACGAGAACCAAGATATTTCTAGTCTCGATTTAAATGCATCTACAATTCACTAATCATAACTAAATAGCGCCACTTTAACCTTTATATTAAATAATAATATGCAACATAAAATCATATGAATAATACAAATCTATTAATAGTGCGTCATTAATATTTAACGTTAATAATGTATAAATAACAAATAATTTAACAAAACAATTTTTCAATTCTTAAATAAACTATATTATGCAACATTTCTATAATGTTCAAGAATCACGTTTCGATCTGATCAATGATTTTAAGACAGCCATCGATAAGCGTCAATCCTAATTAAAGCGAGCTGCCAATACATCCCTTAAATCAAGTTAAGGAAGCACTTGGCGAGCCCAAAATTCCACGAAACTTAGGTAGGTGGAAACTCGGAAAGAGCCCCAGACCAAGTTCCTGAGGTCGATCGGATTTAGCCGCCATCGATGATTAGAGGAGCACAATCGCTAATTTATGGGAATTCCTAACTTCAATGAGACGGGCAATAAAATTTGGATCTTTCGACGGTTGCCCCGATGGTTCTGAATATTTCACAATACTCGAATATCAAAATACAACCCTGTTCATGAATTCCGGTGATATAATTTATGCAAGTAACTTGGATGTTGAATTCTTGGAAATTCATTTGTTTAATCTGCAAGCGAAATTATTGATTTCGATACTCGGAGACCATTTGTTTGGTCTAATGAATTCGTCTAGCTATAAATTTCATTAACGCGTTCATCAGCAAATAATAATTTATGTGCAGTAACTCGAACTATTTTATACATCCAAAATATAAAAACATATTATATATATATCCATATCTCTATGTTGATCATAAAAGTCAAATTAATATTACATAAAAATTTGATTATATTAAATTACATTATAAAAAGTTGAAATACCTATATATAAAATAAAATATCAATTTACTATATTGAACATATATGGATCTTAATTGAGATAAGCTTGACAATACTGAGTTTAAAAAATTGATTAAAATAAACTAATAAATTGCTAGAATATTAGAAAGGCTTTAAAAAAACTTTAAATTTACTGTAGAAATTTTCTTAAATTCGAGTTCTTTATGCAACTGTTGTAAATGTTCGAAGTTCTTCTGGTTCGCATCTCAATTATCCAAAAGATGTCGGAATTGTCTCAGTCAAAAGGAAGCTTTAAATACGCCCAAGCTTGTTCCTCTTCTGTGATTTATACCGGGACATAAATCAGCAGCCGACGCTATCGAGTCGCGCCTGCGGCTGCCGCTTTGTTCGCTCATGCACTCTGGATTGCGCGACACTCGTTCAGGTTTTCTTCGAGTTACTTGTTTTCGAGATACTTATTGCTCTTGTTATCTTCGAGTCTTGAGATGCTGCAGGTAGATTTTTCTAACTTATATATTACTTTTCCTTCATTTCTTTCATTTTATTTATTTTTATTTATCTTGATGTAGGGTATATTTAATTAGATTATTTGTAAGGCATTTTATATAATAATATATTTTATATGCTCCATATTCATAAAGTATTATAGGAATCTTTGAAAATACGCGTGATTACTTCGAAATATTGTAAAACCATTATAATTAAATCAAAACCGACTTTTTGAAACCAAAAAGCGAATCGATTCTTATTTTATTAGAGCAATTTATACTCAAATATATTTGGAGAGTATTAAATCAAAGTAAACTAAAATAAAAGATGCCATTCGTTTTCATTAGTCATTGGATCAAAGTAACCAATTTAAAAATTTTTTAGGAACTACGGAGACAATGTCAGGACTTTGCCACTGCCCTTTTAGACCATACGAGAAGCTCTTATGAACTGGAGGTGCTGCTTAACCACGACCCAACGGGACCTGCCTTCGAACACGGCGAGCGCATGCACCTTAATCGACTCAAACTTGCGGTCAAACTTCGACAGAAAAAAGTTAGTTCTTTTTGAAATTCTGCTGAATTATTAAAAATTTTCCGTGAAAAATGATTTATTATTGTTGTGTTTCATAACAATGAAAATAAATTTATTATATTGTTACTCTTCTTTCTGATTTCATATATTAATATATAAATTAGCTTTAAAATATCAAAATTTAATGTCTTCCGTTGCGTAATATAAAATAAAATAAAATACATTGAATAGATGTGAAAAAAAAATAAACTCGCGGTCTTCTTATGAAACACTTCAACATTGCAAAATCATGCTTGTTATATTACAATTGGCACGGTTTCCTATCTTACCTCCTCCATTAAAGTACATTTTTATTTGAATATCAACAACTTACATAAGTAGAGTATAAAATTTTTACTATTTTCTCTAAAAGTGCATTTCGTCTCAATTACGGAAATGAAATGTGTTACTGGTAGATAGTCGCAGTTACCAATACCTCATTAGAGTTAAAATTTAAATAAAAATCGACCAGTAATATCGGATGCATAAATCATCGTGTACTCTGACCACGATATCAAAAATGTTTGTAAACGTGCTGTTAACCTTTTTTCAATATCCACTCTCGGTCAAAAGAGCTGTGTCGTTAATTTCCATCGTAACACTTTGCTCGCCAAATCCTGTAGTGCATAACAACGAGCTCGGATTATTAATCGAATCAGACTCCACTGGCAATCTCGGGGTGAAAGAAAAAAAGAAGGCGCAAAACTTGGGGGAATAAACTTCATGAATAAACGTCGCGTCGAGAATGTGGTGATTAATCGCAGGAAGGTGACTCGATTGGAAAACCGGGAGGGAGTAGTAACGATAAAGTGGTGTGCGGCATCGCTTCACCAAAATTGCTCCATCGAAAGTCTTATCGAGCTTGAGAGATGATTTGTTTCACTAGGTGCTCGCACCATGGGTATTTCGAGAGAAAATCCTCATGTAAAACTTGTGATAAGAGTTCCTTTATGTGGATATTGATTTTTCTTCGGGGCTATTGATGAAATGAGCCCTAATGATAATTCATTAAGATTTACGAACGACAAAAATTACTTGTGCAATGGCCCTTTAGTAGGATAAACGACTAGTATAATGGATATTAATCGAGCATCTTTAAAGAGTGTTTTATACGTAAATATCTTAAGAGATTCTGATAATACAATAGTACACTAAATGCAAGTTGTTTGATAGTCACCATTAATATTAACGCTCTAATCAATTGGAAATGACAACTCAAATATGATCAAACTTTAGATGATATAATTTAATGTGACAATTTCTTATAGAAATTATAAAGTATTATAATGACAAGTGAATTACTAATTTTAAATATCCAATAATTGATTAATGATTTTTTGCTTAAATGAGTAATTTAATAGATTAACAGTAGTTCATTTTGTTAACGAATTTGCGTTGTTAATTTCTCGTGTTGTTAACCGATTTCTAAGCAATCAGATACGGTTTTTAGCATCTATTTCATTGATTTTAACTAATGATTTAATCAATCCTCGTAATAATTCAATTACGTGACACTTATAGAGGTGAAATAAATTAAATTAAGGTGAAACGCTTTCAAAATATCGCGGGGTCCCCGGTGTCATGGGCCAATTTAAAGGTTTATTTATTTTTTTATGCTCAAAATTGGTCTATCTTATTTATACAAACACTATCCTTTCATTGAAAAGAAATTAGTAAAATTATATACGAAACTATCGGAAAAAGTTCACGTTGAACGGATTTCGACCGTATACAAGTTCAATAATTTACATAATGAAAGTAATATATTTAGATACACGTTATAAACTCTTTTGGTTTCCGTATCATTTTGGATAGTATACTCCATATCCTACAAAAATCGTGTCTAGAAAAATCCCAGTGACGAGGAACCATAAATTTAGATCCCAAATAAATTCGAAAAATTCGTGTTGAGTTTAATAATCGATTGCAGTTTGTGGCGCATCCGAACGTTCAGCAGCTGTTGGCGTCAATCTGGTACGAGGGTCTGCCAGGTTTTCGACGTAAAAACATGGTGCTACAAGCGCTGGAGATCGTACGAATTGGTATACTTTTTCCATTCTTCAGTGTGGCTTACATTATAGCACCTCATAGTGTTATTGGACAAACGATGAGGAAACCCTTCATCAAGTTCATCTGTCACTCAGCCTCGTATTTTACTTTTTTGTGTAAGTCAATTAATTACAATTTTTATACGTGTTTAGCAATATGAATACAATCTGTAATTTCTAGTATTTTTTTATAATTTCATTTTTTTGAATACGTAGTTCAATAATTTACTTATATTTCAACTGACACTAGATGTAATAAATACAATAATCCACTTTGCACATCTAGTGATATCAATATTTACTAGGCTAAACCTAATAAAAAAGAGATTTAAAGTTTTGTTCGCAGTAATTTTTAAAATAATTTTAATATTATGGATATTATCAGTCATATAAGTATTCAAAAAGGTCAGTAATCTAAGTTTGGTTATGAGAGCCGCGGTGGCTCATGGGTAGAGCTCCCGACTCTCACACCGAGGGTCGTGGGTTCGATCCCAGACGTGTACCTCTAAAAATTTGTTCATGTGCATTTTTCGAACACCGCGACTCAGTGGCTCGTCGTGTCACTATAATGTGACGCCAGTTCAGGTGCGCGTGCGTTTCGTGCACTTGTCAGTTGTCAGTGCATGAGAGGCACGGGCATCTGAACTATAGGGAACGTTAGGGACGCGAAGATGTAAAGAGGATCGCGGTGGTTCCATCGGGAGGACAGGAAACTGTAATTATTAGACTAATTACAGTGACCGATGATATCTTCCGATGGACACAAGCACCACTGTTTCAACTACATGTGCTTTGTTTACAGACACACCGTTCACCTCCGTCGCTGATTAGCCCTGGCAGCATAAATAGAGCGACGTTAAATAACAAAAAAAAAAAAAAGTTTGGTTAGACTCAAAAATATTCATTTTTTAGTTTTTAGTTTCATTTTTCACGTAATCTAGCAGAAACTCAATTTTCATAGTTGTTGCATTCTAACTCAATGAATTCTGATCCAGGATTGAGATTCAGTTAGACTCATTTAAAAGATAATTAATAATATTTAAAAAACATTTAAGGTCGAAGCAAAATAGAATATATAAATGTCAATACAAGAAAACACCGTGAAAGTCTCCTTTTTTCATTTTTAAAATAATAATTAGACTTTTTTGAAGCCAAAAATTCTTGTACTGGTATTTTTAATATTTTGTTTCGCTTAGACTTTAACAATTTCAATTATTTTGAGTTAGAGTGCGACAACCAAGGAAACTGAGTTTACGCTGGATTGCATACAACCGAAATAAGAAATAGATATTTTTGGATCTAACCACACTTAAATTGCTGACTTTTAGAACATTTATACGAATGTTAATATTCAACATATTTAATTTATTTTAACAATTACTGTGAAAAAACATTAAAACGTGTTTTTATTATAATTTTAATACTGACTTGCCCCCTGACTGTAATCATCAATGATTGATTACAATGATATATGTAAAATAAAATTTAATAGAAATAAATAATATACAAAATTTGAAATTAAAAAATGTTTACAAATACTATACTATAAAATTAAACGATTATAAGCCTAAAAGATGATTATTTAACCATACAATAATTACACTCCTTATAACAATTATAAAGTGTAATTACAAAGAGTATACCATGATAATTTGCAAATTTAACAAAGTCATTCGCCATTAAATGCAAATAAACAAATATTGAACATCGTCGTATCCGATGAAACACAAGCCCATTAGCACAGAAATTAATTAAAGTAACATTCAGAAGACGCCTTCGTAATTCCCCAACGAAAACTCACTATAACGCAGTATCGGTTCACAAACTTAACCTACCTCGATTAAATGCATCGCTCGACTACGTTAAACCTCTCGGAAAGCATAACTTTAGAAGTCATTATGTGGGATATTGCTACAGAGGTATTTGCAAATAGTTTAACCTCTGATTTAAAAACGCGTGTTTACGTAAATGTTTCAATTATGCTTTTCTGAGTAGAATAAATTTGATTAAACTACGTCAATCCTGCTGTGGTCAAACTCAGAATTAATAAACACATTAATAGTAATGTAATTAATCGATAAGCCATTTATAATGTTTTTATACAAATACTCATAAATATTGTTTTGCACAAAGCTTAGAATTTTTTAAGAGTGAAACATTTGTTTATTTCATTATTTTTTATTGCTGTACAAAGTATTGAAATATTTTGATTACCAAAGTTTATTTAACACCATATACAGTAAGTAATATTTTTCAAAATTAATTACTGTATATAATGTAACGTTTTAAAAATGAAATAGTGTATAATTGTATTTAATTGAATTATAGATTAAAAATATCATTTCGAGTACACAGTTTCTGAATTAATACTATCGTCAAACACTGATACAATTATACATCGATAGTTTCTATAATGCAGCTGCACATCAAGTGCTGAAACCGTAATTTAATAAAGCTTAACTAGAGTAAGCAAACACTTGATTATTCTCTATATTTGTTTTCTTTTCAAACAAGCATGAGGCAAAAAATTCATTTTATTTGGTTACAAAAGCTATTACTTGGCAAACGTGGAATCACGATGCTTCCTATTGTCGCTTTTCTGTTTACTTAAATCTTCTTCATTTTCCAATCAATTCGTTCTATGTATTTCCTTTACGTGATGTTTCCACTTCCTATATTTACACTTTATTTCATCCCTGCTTTAGATAAATAAAAATAAATATCCTTTCTTGTAATGATAAATTGTCACTCTTATAAATAAGTTAAGCCAGAAAAATATTCCATGAAAAATTAATTTATTATTTAGTTATGAAGGCACTAACTATTAGAATAAAAAATACTATACTATACAATACAATTGACCAAAATCAGTGGATAAATGAATATATTTGTATTAAATTTTACTACACTATATTACAGTAATTGTTTGTACGCGGACAGTCTATGCACATCTCTTAATAAATAATGCACTATTTTGTGAATACGTAAACAATAAAAATAAATAAATAATTATATACTTCCATTATTATGAAAGTCTAATCATGTTAATGCAAATGATAATAGCCAAGTTTTTTGTTGTTGTAAGTATCAAACATGTCCCGGAATAAATGTAATAACCGCGCTTGAATAAAAATTTGAATACTATCTGAAAGTAAAAAAATTAGCCGACGTCCATTTGACACTTATTGAAGTCGATCGGGTGATTTCATGATTTTTAGGGTAAGACCCGACTAAAGGCTCGACTGATGCGTCTAGCGCGCGCTGAGCCATTTAAAACGCTAATACAAGGCAGAGTTTAATGAACGATAATGTACGTATAATAGGGAAAGGTTTGATTAAATTTTATCCTCTCCGAACGTAACAACTTAAAACTTCCTTACCTGCTTCTTTCTTCTTGATGTAAATTTTAATGACTAATTGTACAAGATTATCAAAAACTATTCTATTATTTTAAAATGTCGGGATTATAAATGTTCTTAATTAGTACAACTTCGTTATACCATGTTCAATTTAGATATGAATTGAGAGTACGGAAGTCGAAAGGATACGTGTACCTTAATTTATACAATTAAGTATATTGGTTATTTTTGCTTATTTGTTCGAGAAAGTTTTTTTTAATTTTATTTGAAGGTTGTTTATTATTAAAATATCAACGTGAATTGAAATTGTATACTTAAGAGAGGTCAAAAGATTAACATGCTTATAGTACATCCGTTCGTTGCTGCCTTTCTATTTTCATAATTTCAATAATATTTTCATCAAATTAATATTTGAAATTTTAATTAATGCAAAAATGTTAATCTATTAATTTAATATTATGCAGTTATGTTAATACTGGCAAGCCAAAGGATAGAAAGTGTAATTGGTGTTTGGACGGGTCACGATATTTCGGAGCACGAAGTTGAACCAACGAAAAGAGGAGCTGCTCCAACAATAGTCGAATGGTGAATAATTAAAACGTTTAATATTTAATAGTAATAATTCTTCAAATGTGTATATATGTGTTTATTCACATTTTACAATACTCTGCATATGCATATATGAATCATTCCAAATATATAATGAATGATATTTGTTATAAATATAGTAAAATTATTTAGAAATTTAAATTCTGACGGCCACTCACCTTAAATTATTTGAGTATTCCTCATGTTAAACCATAGCAATTTATTCCGTAGATTACAGTAGCAATTGTTAATCAAAGTATTTTCTGGTAAAAGATAAAGTAAGGCCAGTCGAAAACCCCAAAAATATCATTAAATGAAAATTTGAATATAAATATACGAATAGACTGCAGTTTTAACTAATTCGATAGGTTCATATTGGCTTGGGTATCGGGGTTGATCTGGTCGGAGGTGAAGCAATTGTGGGACGTGGGTTTGGAAGAGTACGTGAACGACATGTGGAACGTGATTGACTTCGTGACGAACTCGTTGTACGTGGCTACGGTAGCCCTGCGAGTCGTTGCTTATTACAGGGTGCAAAAAGAAAATGAAGGCCAGGAACCAGGTACGATAATCGAGCTTCAACGTGAGCAATGGGACACGTGGGATCCGATGCTCATATCAGAGGGACTTTTTTCCGCTGCTAATATATTCAGGTTTGAAATATTATTCACTCTGATTTTAACTTTTCTAGTTATATTCTTAATCATGCTTGCAATTATTTTTATATATTACACTAAAGTTAAGTAATATAATATGATTAGTATGAAAAAAGTTAACCATAGTTTATTGTACCAATGAATAATTATATTATTGTATATATGTTTAGTAACATTATAACTGCAACCTACATTACTTTGCATATAAATTTCTTATTTTTTTCATTATTTCCTTGAAATAACAAATTAAATTATTTATTATTAATAGATTTATTTTACTCTTTTTAATATTACTTACGTTTAAAATAAAATGTTTATATTATAATTTTAGTTCGTTAAAACTTGTCTACATTTTCTCCGTAAATCCACATCTTGGGCCACTACAAGTTTCACTCTCAAGAATGGTAATGGATATCATGAAATTTTTCTTCCTGTACGTGCTCGTCCTCTTCGCCTTCTCTTGCGGTATATATATTTTTTAAAAGTACACACAACTCGTATATAACGTAAATAATATTTATTTTAACACGATGCAGACGAATGTCTGCAGCAATAGAATAATGTCACGTGTTACATATTGCGAACCTCGCAACTAAAAAATTATTGATTTTATTTACAATCTTACGAAATTTATCTATTACAAATAAATTAATGTAGGTTTGAATCAATTACTGTGGTATTATGCCGATATGGAGAAAAAGAGATGTCCAACTGCTATGGCGCACTTGCCTAATGCAAACGTGTCTGGAGGTGATCCAAACGCTTGTATCGTCTGGCGGAGGTTTGCAAAGTAAGAACAATTTACAAAGTGTACATGTATTATTTAACATTTTAAGTAGTAGCAATGTTTCTTATTTTGACAAAATAATTACAACGTTGTCGAATAGAAATATTCTTAACTTTTAATATAATAAAAAGCGTATTAATTTAGCGATATTAATTTATTGCTTCCGTAATACAGCCTTTTCGAAACGACGCAAACTCTCTTTTGGGCAGTCTTCGGCCTAGTTGACCTCGAGAGCTTCGAATTGGACGGTATTAAAGTGTTTACGAGGTTCTGGGGTATGCTGATGTTCGGGACATATTCTGTTATAAATATCGTAGTATTGTTGAATTTGCTCATCGCTATGATGAATCATTCCTATCAGTTAATTTCTGTAAGTATTTTCTAAATTGTTAAAATAATAAGCAACACGTAATTTCAGGTTAAATTGTAGAATAAACCTCATTTCATCAAAATCCATTATACAATATAAATGTATACATTTTTGTTTGCACTTAAATTATTGTACTCAAATTTACAAATTTTGAATAAAATGAAAAGCATAGCAATAACGATAAATGGATGATAATGACAAATATAATTCTTACAATATTATTAAGATATGCAATGATCATTTTTCGAATAGCTACATTAACGCCAACATAATAGACATAAATTAGGAATCACAATAGTGAAAAAGAACCGTAAGATTTAAGTTAGAAATAGAGCGAATAAGTTATTCCTCCCAAAGTCCCAAGAAACCCAAATTCCACTCCAAACTCGACATATAAGAACAAAAGTATACGAACCGATCGATCGACTACTCGCAGGAGCGCGCCGACATCGAATGGAAGTTTGCGCGTAGCAAGCTCTGGATAAGCTACTTTGAAGAGGGTGGCACCGTACCGCCACCCTTTAACATCATTCCCACACCGAAGAGCGCCTGGTACGTCATCCAATGGATTTACAGGAAGCTTTGCGGTCACAGCCGTGCCGCGAAAAAAGAGCACATGCGCACCATACGAGTAAGTTTCGAAATATCGTTATCTTCGTGTACCCTATATCTATATACGTGCGATCCGGTTCAAACTTTACGACTTGCCTCACCACAATTAAGTCTTTTCATAGGTCTTGACTTTCGAGTTAATTAAAAAATATCATATCATTTCCTTCTACGGTTTTACATAGTTTTCAACTTTGTATTACTCTTGAATAATTGTGCTTCTCTCGCGCAGTCGATTTCATGGAATATTCATTCTCTTTTCAATTTTAATTTATGATTTATTGCTGATTTCGAATAGTGGATCAACATCACGATACAGAAAATTGGATTAAATTTAACATGCATCTGATATGTGTAATTCTAAAAATATAAATTATAATAATAATATTATTACAGCAAATTTAATTCCTTTGAATAAAAAATTTCGAACGCAGTTTATATTATAATATAAATTCAACAATTATAATGTATAATACGAAATGTTTGATTTTCAAAGCATAATCATATAGTAATTGATATGAAATTATATTCAATCACGGTAAACTTAAATTTATAACTTTATACAAAGTCACATTTATAGTATGAGAGCATTAATAGTTTGTAAAATGCATACGAAATAAAAATATACCTGTCGATTCGTCATTTCACAGAGAAAAGTAAAGCAAGCCTCTGAACGGGACTTTCGGTACCAGGGCATAATGCGTAATCTCGTACGACGATACGTGACAGTGGAGCAACGTAAAACCGAGAACGAGGGTGTTACGGAGGACGATATGAACGAGATCAAGCAGGACATCAGCGCGTTCCGTTGCGAGCTTATCAACATCCTCCAGAAATCAGGAATGGCTACGGAGCACACTTCCGGAACGG
This sequence comes from Theocolax elegans, assembly GCA_026168455.1. Classification (NCBI taxonomy): domain Eukaryota; kingdom Metazoa; phylum Arthropoda; class Insecta; order Hymenoptera; family Cerocephalidae; genus Theocolax; species Theocolax elegans. The sequence continues at coordinate 77,487,880 of CM047426.1, read as the reverse complement.
GTACCGGTGAGAGTAGAACGTTCTCTCGAGGAGCTCATAGAGCCTCGATCGCGAGTCTTTATCTCTTTATCATCATCCCTGCCTCACAAGTCTCTTGCGAAATTTATATTTTGCATACTTAACCAGTAATAACCAGAGGCTTGGACGGTGAGGTTATAAATCACATGACATTATTGTTACTGTTACAATGGTCATTCTCAATAGTAAGTTCTATTTTATCACTTTTTAATCAAAATAGGAATTTCAAATTGAATCTGTAAAAGAAAATTGTCAACTATGCTGGAATAACTGGAACTCAAATCCAAATAATACAATAATTAATTATATATTTTATAATTACAATGCATTTAAAAGAAGCACTAATGCTTACTTAAACTTGATGAGCTGTGAGCAAACTCGCCTTACTCGATTAAGTAAAATTAATAAAATTATTAATAATTTCCAAACTATTTAATTCACATGAATCAGTATGTTAAGCAAAACTATTCAACGCAGATATTTGCTTGATCACTTTGTTAAAATACACTTCTAATTTTCTTACAAATTGTAAAAATTGAATATTACGTATTCAGAGCTACTTTGGCAGTTAAAATTAATTCTAATAACTAAAAGTATAATACTTACTATTACTATTTTATAATAATAAGTTATCAATTCAACCACTTTTATTGATCTTAAGTTTTTACACATTTCGATTCCTTAATTTAATGCACGTTTATTATTATTAATTTATATAAGTAGAATAAAAATAAATAAAGCTCTATATCTTTGAAGAAGTAAAAGGTTTGAATAATTGATGAATTATTCTACAAAATAAACGTTGATTTTTGTATATCAAGACCTACTATTACACTATGTAATAATAAGTTGTCGATGATGAGGTTTTTAAAATGAAAAATAACATACATATTTATGTAATATGTATGACCTCTTTTTGATGATAAGAGATGTAAGTCAAGTAAAATCGTGATTTATAATTAAATTAATTGATGGAATACTGTAACCTCTTACAGTTTACAGTTAATGACTTCTAAATTAATTTAAATAAATAGTTTAGAAATATTATTTATACATTTTAATATTGTCGTTGACACAAATCACAATTTTATTACACACACACCAAGTACTTCACTGAAATCTGTTAATTATTTTTTTACTAAATAAATTTTTATATGTATTTGTGGAAGAGCATTTTATGTTACAAATACATTATTACGTTAAAATAGTATTTTATTAAGTATAAAAATTCGTAAGCAAATATTAATAATAATTAATCGAGTCAATACTTTAAAATCCATTTAAATTAAGAATTTAGACAAGTACTTGGTAATTGTAGATTAGATTGTAATGTTTTAAGCATATTAAAATATGTAAGTTACTTATACTACTTTTTGAAATACGTATATTATCCATTATATACTTTTTTTTAATATATATTATGTGTTAGTATATATAATAGTTTATTTCAGTCATGCATGTCAAATATGCACTATCCAGATTTTAAGTTCCTATAGGAATTTTTGAGTTACTGACTGTAGTTATAGTAGATATATAATTCCCAAATTATTTTATTAAGTTTGAGTAAACTATAAATGGAAAATTAATGTCTTCCAATGATTAAAGTGTGCCTTCTTTTGATCCTTATATAATAATGTAATGTTATCATGATATTCCATTTTCTATCCGCGTATTGATAGCGATTTGAAAAATAATAATACAATTGGTTTTTACGCAAAGCGCATCTATTGGTTCCATATTCGCAGAGACGGTTTAGAACTTGAAACCTTTCGAGTTCATATAACATGTGAAATTAATCTTCACTTGGATTAATTAGCAGGTTTGCGTATCTACTCGAGACCTCCACTGTTCGCGTCGGATGTCGGACACTGCTTATTTAAGTGGAGGCAATTGCCTTGTAAAATATTCTCTGACAAATGATCTTCATTATAACTTCAGATAAACTATACTAATATTTTAATCTATCGAAACTTCGAATTGGTAACTTACTTTGTCTGCTTAACTTTACTTTTTATACTTCAACATTTTTGTTTACATTTAATTATAACTTTCGAAAGTACTAATAATTGATCATGAAATATGACTATGGCTGATGTTTCATACTTTTAATTTTTGACATTTGCCGTAAAGTTCACAAAATTCACAACAGGTTTTTTCTTTTGATTATTTATATAGATAAATGTAATTTATCATTTTTATGCAGTAATTGAAATAGTAAAGCTAAATATTAATGTTTAATAAAATTAAGTTTTAAATAGTTTATTGAGTTGTGCAAATAGATAGTGTAGTTAGTTTACATATAAAGCACGTTCAATAGTTGCTAGATTATTTATTTCTTTATACATACTTCAATCAAGTTATTTGTAAAAAATCAATTTTGATTTGTTCTTATAAAATATATATTCTTATACATGTTCTTAATAGAGCTACATAAAAATTTCGACATTATCCTGTATAAATTCCATTAAGCATTATAACGTTTCAAATAATTGTCAAAAAAAATGTATTATTTAAAAAAAGCAACTCGATTGAAGTAGTAACAATCCACGTACCTTACTCCCAGAATTTTTAAGTTTCTTTTAGTAGCAGCACGCTTCTGAGTGTCCGCCTGCGGGTTCCCTTTTTGTATGCCGTAGACGGTAGCGTGAAAGAGTTGTCCGTAGGTGTGGGCGGCAAGAAAAACCGGCAAAAGGAACGTCGACTGATGAAAGGTTTCAACATCGCTCCTCAACCGAGTGGCAGCGGTACTTTGCCTCCGGTGGCTGAGTTTATCCAGAGTTTGCGCAATCAGCAACAACAGCAGACGCCGGATGAGCAACCTGGTCATCATCACGAGATATTTGGTAGCACGCTCAGCGGTATATTTGGCCCGGGAACCACCCCTAAACGCAACCCACATCATACTAGCACGAACAGCGTTCCAGGACTTGCTTCGTGTCAAAGACAGTCCAGGGAATCGAGGGGAAGCTCACGGAAACGTCGATGGGGTACGCTTATCGAGGCTGCCAAGACTGGGAGAGTGTCTAGGCTTATTGGTAATTAAAATATCATCAATTCAACACTTTATTTTTCATATATTTTTCTTTATTAAATATTTGTATAAATTCATATTAGCTTTCATTAAAAATTGAAAATGTCAAAAATATTTTTAAAATTATAAGAACAACAAATTTATTGATGGGGATGTCGAATTGACATACACAAATAAAAAAATGTGCTATGAAAGGTCGACTAAATTAAAAATTTATTTAGAATATATTTGTTTTAAAAATATTCGTTTTTATAAATTTTGAAATGATTTTTTTTTTACTTAGTGTGTTGTATGTGACACCAAACGTTAAGTAGCATTTTTTTTTATTTGATGTAACTTTACAACTATCGAATTAGGAACATATCTATGTTGTTTAAGACATAGCTGAAGAATATAAAAATTAATTACGACGATATGTACAGGTCGTTCACGTTCGGAAGACTCAGTGTACTCGCCAGGTTCAGAAGATGGAGGTTCCCGTTCCGAGGGTTCGTCCGACTCCAAGTCGTCGCTGGACGTACCGTCTCAAGACTCTCATCCGCATCATCCTCACCACCAATCCCATCATTCCCATTCGTCTCAGCAGCAGCACCAGCATCAACAGCATCAGCAATCCCAACAATCGCAGCACCACGAAGGTCACCACGTATTTAGTTACGCCTTCGGACCTGCTATGGCAGCACTACGGAAAAAGCGCAAAAAATTCTCGGCTTCGCGGTCTTCCACACCCGCGATGACGACAAGTAGCGGAAACAACAGCGCGTGCACTTCGGCAACGCTGCCCATCGAGAACGTGATGCACCCGATTTCCTCGGCTCTTGTCTCGCGCGTAAGCAAAAAGCAGCTCCAGCGAGCGAGCAGCGTGCCCACGCGCAGTCCCGACTTAACGCTCCATCAGGTAGTGCCTCCTCGACGTCACGAGGCCACCCAGAGTCAACAACCCAGCCTCGACGAAACACCCAGCAACAACGGCACCAAGGACCAAGGTTAGCTGAGCTTAACAAACCAAAAATCAAACTATATTTAAGGTAGCGTCAAGAGATCGACACTCACAAAAATTTCGTCGTTGCTCCGTATATCGCTTGGACCAAGGAGAAATCGATCTTCTCTCGTTCTCAACTATAATCTGGAGACGCTTTTCGTTAACGATACAGTAGACTCTTGCTAAGGGAGAATAATGGGAGAAAAATGGGAGAAAAATGGGAGGAAAAGTGGGAGACAGCGATTAAAAATTAACGAGCGACTTTTGGACGAGTGTCGGGGAGCATGTTATAATCGCGCGATAACCTATTCGCTAGGCTGAATTGGCTGTAGAATCAAAAGCTGGCTGTCCGTCGGATTGTCGACTAATCAATGCCGACGCCAAGTTTGTCGCCGTCGTTCTGCAAATAATAAGTGCTTTTCTGCATGGAGGAGATAAACAATGGCTGCTTCTGCAATAGTGTATCTCCATATATATAACGGTTACGTTTTAAGCTTTCATTCGTCCAAATCGAAAATATAACAAAGTGCATTAGTATTGTTTTATAGCGTTTAATTATTACTCTAACATTAGCGAGTTATAAATTAGGCTTTATAACATTTATACAGATATATATACATATAAATGTGTATAGACAATAACAATAATACTGATGTTCATATAACGCCACTCTAACGATTGTTGAGCTTGTTGCGCATGTGAAAACCCATGTTTTATTTCTGCTTTAATGATATTACTATACCGTACCTTTCCTACAATGTAAAACATCGATTTAATTTCTATATTAATGTTTCTATGACTGTCAACCCAAATTCTTTTTCCAAATTATTATATCACAACTACGCGAATACTAACGATAATATTGAGTTTTCTTTTGTTTCTAACGTCTAACCATATCAACATGTTGGAAATTTTGGCTTCACTAGAATTTGTAACATTATGGATGTAATGAATATATTACTAATATTATTTCTGATCCTAAAAATGCTAATCTAATACAACTTTATATTTAAACTATTGATTATGGTACAAATTATTATTCTACATTTTTTATTAGCCGATATAAAGCACCTAATTTCAGTTAGAGTTTAATGAAATTCAATGTATAGCTTTAATTTTGTCCAAATCTATCTAACTTAGTTGTATCAGATTAATATTTTTTACGATTAATTTATTTTCAAGATGATTATGGCATAACTAAAACCAGCAGCTAACTATTGTAGAACCAGCCTCTCTGCGCTACTATTTCTCTATCTGACTACGAACATTCGAAGGCTAACTGCGTACAACTTAGCGAGAATCTACTGTAATGGGATCCCGAATTGGCAAAATACCAAAGTGATTGAGGAAAACGTTTTTGTGAGTGTCACAGGATCATGGAGCAGATTGGGAGAGGGAGAGGGAGAGGGAGGGAGAAAGAAAGAGAGAGAGAGAGAGAGAGAAAGGGGGAGAGAGATTATAAGAAAGACTGTGGTTTCACCCCGTGAGCCTTCGAAACGTGTGCGGGCCAACTAGACTGTGCGAAACTATTCCAGGTGGCGTGACGGCAGTTGCGAGCTCAGCGGTCGACCTGACCCCGTCCACGACCGAGGAGAGTGTCCTGAGCGCCAGCACCGCAGTCACCGTCAAACGCAACGGCTCGGCTAGCCAACTCCAGAGGCTGCCACCAGGCATCGAACCAATCACGGGACATGACGGGGCTCCCTCGACCGGATGGCTCTGAGTTGTTCTGAGACAAAACCGAGGAAACCACAGGGTTGGATTGCGAATTTCCTCAGTCAGTTGACGCACAATGATGCCTTGCCTTCGATCTCTCTGCGTATCCGATTGAGCAAGGGAAAAAAGGGAGATTGACGTATTCGTTGATGACTCGTAGCCGACCCAGCGGAGCTCCGTTACTTACACCACTTACCAGTTACTCTTCATTCGAATTAGCAATCTTCAAGATTATTTATTCACCAAAATACTCTATGTGGATAATGTTACAAAAACTGCAAAAGTATTAATATTATGTTATATTTATTGTTATATCTCCTCCGTTCAGAAATTTTTAGTAACTTGTAGAATAACCAAAGGTGACTTCATATATCATATACTAATATTCACTTTGCATGATGATAATTTTTAAATTCTAACAATGCAAAATGTAATGATATTTTCTTAAAACTACAAATTTACAAAGAGAAAATACCAACATTCTTATTTGAAAAAAATATTTTTATTTACATTTATATACAAAATATTGTAAATCGTTAGGTATCATCTCAAGATATTATAGTTAGATTTATAGTTGTAATTTTTTTATCGTAATTATCAAATTAAAATTTTATAAAGTACATTTTTTAAATTATTGATGCGAAACTATAAAAAATTCTTTTAGGAAACAAATACATTGGAAAATTACCGAAATAAGTGAATGATCTAGAAGTCACTTTTGCAGAGTATCGAAAAGTTACAGTTATAAAAGTGTAAGCGGGCGAGTCAAAATACGAAATCAATCGATTACAATTGTAAATCGCCATTACTGCCAAATTGGAAGTGCCACGTGGGTCGGCCGACATTAGCCCTAAATAAAAGATAAAAACACATAATATATAACATAAATGCACGATTGCATGCTCCGACAATTTTTTCAAACTAAGAAAAAATTTAGAGTGTTTGCTTATCAAAAAAACTCCATACGGAACAACCAATTTCAGAAAATGACTTTTGTAAAGTACAGAATTTTAGGTCAGTTTTCGATACTTGCATTCGAAAAACATTATTTCTTATTAAAAAAAATATTATGTAAAACTTAAGAATACCAATATACCTATTTTCAGAGACTTGGTCAGTGATATGAATTTTTTTGACAAGCCATTCTAAATTTAAATGGTAAACAATATATTAAGAAACAACGGCGTAATAACATACATACTGTTAATTCTAATATAAACTACCTATACCATCACATTCACAGTTTCTGATGAGCAGTAATTATGCATTTTTTACTTATAATCTATTATTCTGTAAAGTTGTTAATTTAATTTTTTATTAATTTTTGTTAGTGATTTTTGTATTGTGAAGTGATCAGAAACTGAGTTTGTGATGATATTACAGATTTAATCTTAAGCAGTTAGTTTATTTAAATCAAAGATATATTTCACATCGATGTCGTCGTTCGAAAAAGTGAAAAAAAAACCAGATTCTTATATTAGTCGTTGGTCAATTTTCCAAGTCTTGAACGTGAGCGAGAAACTGAAAAAGCATTGATTAGGACATCACTTTTAGATATTTATAATAGATGTGATTGTAATATATACATAAATTAATATATTGTAAATTTCAGCGTTTATTAGAACTTTCTACTTATCATTTCTATATATGTATATTTATTATTTTACAAGCGTTACGAATCACTGTATACTAAATCATTTAATTTATAAATCCGATGTAGGTCAAGACTTTGATATCTCATATTGAGAAGGGAAATTGACCCAATTTTTTCAGGAAAAAAATAAGAAAAGTTTGAGAAAAAATTTACCAATAAATATAAATCATACTTTTTGCAGTTTTAAGTAAGGTCATAAGGTATAACTTTGTCTACGAATAATTGTTACAAGTCGCAAGTCGATTGTAACTTCCGAATTATCGTGTCACTTTTATTACGTTTTTAATGGCTGTCGAGAGCATTTCTATAGTTCGATCTCGTAATAATGAATATTAAAGATTCACTTTTCAACGATGAAACCAAAAGGCGATAAGGTAAAAGCACTTAATGTTAAACAATATTACAAAAAAAGGAAAATCCAAAGAAAAATATTATATGCAATGACCAAAGAAATAATAAAGTGCGCGCGGTTTGACGTAACTATACATATAAATATATATATTATAAATATATTCTGGTGAATCTCCGGAAATGGAAAAGAAATTCTTTCAGTGATTCCAAAGACACGCATATTTTCTTGCAAAATAAAAGGAAACAAATGTTAAAGAATTATTATAACGATAATACGAAAATCAAAGTAGTTTCTAGGAATTTTTTTCAATAATCTACAAAACACGATCATTGAAGTGAAATTTTTCCTAAAACTCGAGACAAAACTTTAAAAAGCAAAGTTGGCTTGGTATAACTTGGTAGATATTTCGTGTAATTAATGCATATGCGGATGAGTAAAAGTGATAAATAGTTGTGGGTAATATATTGGGACGTCTTGCACGTTATTGAGGCACAAAATTAAACATGTTTGACTCGTACGAAGTCCATTCGTATTTTCAAAATTTATTATTTACGTGGTTTCATTATGTTTTAAAATATATACAAAATAGAGCATTAGACTTTAATATTATTAATCCATTTAACACGAACGTCATGTATCATCACATACAAATATTTATTTTTTAATATGGTTATTTTTCTAAAAAAATTTACCAATTATACGTATAATTTATTTTACATTGATAATTATAAATAATACATTATACTTTGGTTTTCAGTATTTTTGATATACAAATAATTTGTTCTTATTCATGCAGAAAGAAAAGATGAATGGACTATCTACAATTATCCAGTTTACTTTGAATAATTGCTTTAATCATTGCTTGAAATGAGAAGAACCTTGATCGACGTAGCAAGTAGAGAATGTAGACGCAAAACGTCTTGCGAAAGATTGAAATATGTTGTTTATTTCCTTATGATATTGAGGGATGCGATATATTGATCTGATTATTAATTTATACATTTAACCTTGTTAGATCAACTTTGTTGAAATGAAGATGTACACTACATTCATCGAAATGGCACCAATACGAAAGTTTATTGTTACTGTTTAATACTAAACTAATTAATCAAATAATATTAATTAATAAAATCGTATTTGTATAATAATTAAGAAATCGAATCAATGTATCGCATACTTGAAAAAGCGATACTTAAATTTAACTTTTAACCTTTAGTACATATAACCCTTGAACTCGCATACCTGAGCAACTATACACCAAAAAGATTAGCTTCCGTTAATTATTTACAAAGTGATCGATAATTTTTTTTAAACATAAATAAGTAAATCTAGTCATTATAATTTTTATAAAAAAAATCTTAGTTAAAATGCATATTAATTTATAAATATGAATTAACATATGGAAAGGAGAGATATTTATTATTATCCGTTAAATACCAGATACGAATGAAAAAGGAGAGAAAGATATAGATGAATTCGCGTTGATCGCGATTTTAAACGTCAAAGGCATAAGAATCTCCGTTTTCTTCGAACCGAAAGGTCGAATTCCGTTGTTTATGATTAATTGTAAAGTATATATATTTATGGGCGCAATTTATGCATAATGCGAACGTGTGAGATACATTATGAAACTGTGGAAGAATGCGAAAAACGGGTATAAAAGTTAACATTGTGGACAATTGCGCTTTCTCAGTACACACGTCTCTTACACGTACTTACACTTACATACGAAAAGCAAACGACACTTTAGAAAAAAACGAAAGATTGTTGGTAAAAAATGACCATTAATAAAGCCCTGTATATTCTGATACTTCAGTTTATTTTCTACCTGTCATACATTATATCAAAAATTAATTTTACATCTTATAAAGACAAGTTTATGGTACATATGTGTATATTTTTTAAAAATAGAGATATATTCAATCATTTATTTATTTGGTTACTGCCCCTTTCAAGAAAGGGTAACTTAAAATTATATAAATATGCATAAGTACCTCCTGCTTTCTATTTGTATTGCACTTTAAAGATCATCAAGGAATTTTTCTTTATTAGATTATTTAATTAGTAATATTATTGTATTTACAATTCAAAATTATAATGCCTGAGATGCTTTTAAAAAGTATCTGTAATATTTGATACTACAATTGAAGTACTATAGAGAATTGCATCTTTCATCACACAAGTGCAAATAAGTTAATTCCATTTCATTTTTTTAAGTAAAATATTAAGTTTGTCGTTGATATTACAACGTAAATCATGAGAATTCCAACTCATAAATACCTAATTTAAAAATTTAAAATAATGGCAAATTAATAATCACACGGTGCCAGTTGGCATCGAGCGCGTCGTTGCAATCTTTTAGGACACGGTCTTCCTCCATTTTCTGGTTGTCTCTGAAAGAAAAAGAAAGTGTGCATCACTATATATATCTATAATTACATATTTTTTAAATTTAGTTTAATTTTATTATTTTCATTAAAAAAATAAACGAATTTTATACGCTTGAAACAATTACCGTAATATATCGAGTACTAGTAACTCTGCCAGTTCCGCAAGAAACGTTACAAGTTGTCCAAGGGGACCAATCAGTAACTTGACAGTCTACTGGAGACAAAGGTGAAGATTGTTTCTCGAAAGCCCGAGTACTTAGTTCATCGTTGTATATGGGTCGTCGCACAGGATCTAAAGACTGAGCGGGAGGTCCTGCATTTAAGATTTCTCTTATCTGTAATATGTGTATTTATCGGTAATTGTAATTCAAAACTTATTATTTAAATATTAAAATTATTTTACAGTTACTTGAATATGACAGTCAAACAATCTATACAGCTAATTTAAAATGATTGTACATATTTTTGTAACAACCACATTTTTCAACTACTTAAAAGTTTTTTGAATAATATTTTATGTTATTACTTTTTAGATTTACATAGCAATCTGAATCAATAAAATAAATTTATTTACTATAAAATTTTGAATTTATAAATTCAGATTGAAAAATATGTGGAATTCACTTACAACGTTGCAAGTTCTTGAGCATTCCGCAAATGTACGGAAATTATTTCTGTTACCACGACAGCCTCCGTAGATAAACGGTACGCACGTACGATTTTGGGGATTGAATACCCAGTGCTCAAAGTACCCGCGACAAGGTCCTCTTTCGGGTTTTTCCATACACACGACTGAAATAAGTTATCAATTTGTTAACATGTATTTTTAATTAATGTAATGTTATTAATAAAGTTACGTTTATTATGATATCATAATGAAATAAAATAGTTTTCGTTTTTATGATTTTCTAAGATGCAGATATATACCTCACCTAAATTGCATGAAAGCTTTTAGACAGTTTGTTCTAAGGGCTTTTAATATTGTACGCAGAGAGAAGTGCATTAGGTCTAGTTAACGATACTAGCGAACATAGAGGTGATTACAAAATTGCTTTCATTACGTTTACTTAAAGAGGTCACGGTTAAAATTTTTGAACTTATCATGATATAATACTCTCTTTTACACGATGCAAATTCCAAAATTGTTAAATCAATTTATGAGACATATCTTGGCCGCGTAGATACCTTTAGCAGTTGCCATATCGAAAGTGCAATCGGCTTGATCTAAACAAGGCCGTTGTTCGGCCAACTGAACTTTTCTTGAGCACTCCGCCCGCAGCTCTGGTACGACAAGTAACAATCTCGTTCGAGTTTTTACTCCTTTACCGCATGTCGCACTGCAGGGTGACCAGTCAGACCACTCGGTTACCTTCAAATTGTATCATAAAAGTAAGTTTACATTTCAGTATATTTTAACTATAACATTTAACTTTATCTTATTATTAAAATTTAAAAATACAAGGAAAAATTCATGTAAGATAATATTTTACAATTAACGTCAAGCTTTAAATTCAAATTATTTACAATTTAATCTATGAAATTAACATAACAATTATGTATAGAAGCGTGTATAAAGTAAATAATAAAGCAATCCAACTGAAATAAAGTAACAAAGAAAAAACCGCGATAAACGTATAAAATTTTTGGTCAAAATATGAAAATCTGCATTTACTATATATGTGGATTAATTGAAATCCCAAAACGTACTTTACAAACTTGATCCTGATTATCTTCAGCAGTATACGCACAAGGGGGGCTCATACATTTTTCTTTTTCTATAAGAGTCACGTGGAAGCATTTCTTTCGATTCTCAGTGTTTCGCAATCTGCGTCTACGTGTCTTGAATCCAATGCCACAAGACGAGCTACACTCCGACCATTCACCCCATTCTGATGCTTCGCATTCGCTATCGTTGAGGCCGGGGAACGGATTGTCGTCATCGCTTTTTTCTCCTCTAAAAGTCATATATTTTAACTAAATTGACCAATAAAAAAATTCGACTAACGTTAACAAAATTTCTTATTTATAATAAAACCTACTATAATCTGTGAATATTTATACAATAAAACGTATAAATTTTTATAACTCATTTAATTCCACATCAATTAGCCTATAATATAAAAAATATTTGTAACTTATTACGTATAGTAATATTAAGATATTTTACTTCCATGGTCGTTCTTTATAATTTAATCCAACAGAATAATTATTTCTTCAAATTGCCAATTATAACTTAAATATAATTATTACAGTATATCTTGCTTTATACTCAACGTACCGACTAACATTTCTAACAACGCGATATTTCTCTTCATTCAAAATAACGATACAATATAAATTCTAGCCACAGCAAGCAATTCACAAGCCCCAATCAAGTATGCATGTACATATATACATGAGATATAGAGAAAGTGAGAGAGAGAGAGAGAGAGAGAGAGAGAGAGAGAGGAGGAGTGATAGGGCAATAGAGAGATAGAGAGATAGAGAGATAGAGAGATAGAGAGAGAGAAGTTTATACTCACGAACATTCCCCAGCAGGAGCGAGGCACATCTCCTTAGACACGAGCTGTCGGCTGCAACCCATCATTGCCGCCTTCTCCGGGATTCGGTAAGCCCGGGTACGCATCCGTAAACCCTTGCCACAGCTCACCGAGCAAGGCGTCCATTCCGAATACTCGGTCGTCATGCACTCGGCTGTACAGTGGGAATTATTACGTGTAGACGTGGGCACGTCATTTCAGGGATAGTGGGATTATTTCGTTCGGGGGGCTCTTCGTGTTTCATTTTGATTACGGCATTAGGAATACCGAGAATTTTTTTGGTGGATCGATAAATGCTTTTTAGTTTTCGATATTACGCGTATGATTTCGTTTTATTTAATTGTTCTTCCTTATTTTTTTCTAAATCTTTCAGTGGATGCTCAACTAAACAGCTATTTATTCAAAATCGTTTGTTTTGCATTTACATTATGCTAAGATGTATTTGTTGATTTTGCACAATGTATATTTACGCATTAGATTAAAATTGATTAAATGTATAATTAGTCAAAATAAATACCATTAAATGCATTGTTTGCTATTTAAATTATACCAGTTTGAAAACAAGTTTATTTTTCGAAACATTATGAACAGTTGAATTCACCAGTGCAACAGGTTCTTGAATTCATTCCCTTTACATTGCTCGTTTTAATACATTGAATTTGAAGCATTGAATTTGATTTTTCATTTTTATAGATCTACACATAAACTCGTTATCTGTCAATTATTTATAAAGTAAATCTTTAATAATTACATCTTAGGAAACGTTTAATTTTTATTTATCATTTTAATATTTTTATTATGCTAATAATATTTATCTGTTAATTCTAATTTCATTAAGTCATTTGAATTGCGCTACCAAGTATAGGAATTTGCGATATTAAAAAATTGAGGAATCATGTTGATTTCAATAATCAGTCACATTTTAACAACAATTTCATGTACTGAAAATAATTTATTCTTCACAATAATACTTATTTTATAATGCTCAACAATATATGATGCTTATAACAATGAAAACAACATGCAACCAAGAGTTCAAAATTCTCAACAATGAATACAAGTATATAAAAACAATAAAGACGCACATTTACTTAACTCGTTTGAACTACTATCACGTAACTATAAGTAATACTACACATAAAAAATTGAACAGTCGTTAGGAAAACTCACGTTTTTCGACATCTTGGGCATTTTCAGCAGCACTGAACTCGGCAACTTGATCTTCCAAATCCTTTTCGTCGCAGCTGCGTCTTTTGATTTCTTCTCTATCCAAGTAAAGCCTAGCCATGGGCAACATAGGTTTGCCACTTGGATCGTAAAAAGGTGAGCGAGGATCTTCTGGATACATAGTTGTGATTGGTTTCATATATTCACGGGGTTTCGTTTCCGAGTTCGGAGACATGTAGCTGATACCGTTGTCGGTTCCTGCGTCCCAAGGATATAAATCGATAGCCATGCCTTTGATCCAGGTGCAATCGCGCTGACATAGGTTTAATTTGCTTACACCCACGACCCAGTCAGGGGACGGCCCGATCATCGTAGCTACTGACAACAGCGGATGTTTGCGGTCGACTCTACGAGAACGGACAAATGTGTCAGAGTATTAAACATTATTACGTATGTTTGTCAAATTAGTTGGAATAAATACTCATATATACAAGTATAAATATTGTCTGTGTGTGTCCACGTGTGTTCTGATTTCTAAAAAAAACTTTTATAGTAAACATAAATCGTGTACCAAACAATCGTAAAAGTGTACACTCTACGTTTTACTATTTGACCATATTTTCCGTTGAAATACGAAAAACTGTTAACGGGATGGTTAAAATAACATTGTAAACATAAGGAAGCCGGATATCATGTACGTGTATATATATATGATCAATGATTTGCCTTATCTAATATTATATTTTTCTGCAGCTTACTCATATATATGTTTACACTTGAGGTAATACTTTATAAATACTATATCTGTAGGAAAATAGAACTTTTAAATTTAAAGTATATTCGATGATCATGATTTATTTATAATTTTTTACGTAAGGCGCTAGAAATAAATCTGTTTTTTAATAAATATAGTTTAATAAAGTATTAGCAGGAAAATAAAAACCTATTTTTAAATAACTTCTTTTAATAATTTTTTTTTGTTTACAAATTGGACACTGTTATGCGGTCCCATGAGAACGAAATGCTTCTCTGACTTTACTGAAAGCAGACACAACTTCGCATGCAATTCCCGCTAAACCTCCAACTCTATTTTGTTACGTGAGCAAGATTCAAACTCCTAAGCAAGCAGTCTCCCTTTGGAACCATTTAATAATAATGATAATAATATTAAATATCCTAGTTAAGAAAAGTTATACATATATGTATAAACGCATAGTGATAATAAATAAACTTATAAGCGTATATATTGTTACATTTATTTTAATTTTATAATATAATGAGTCATCATAAGGAAAGGCAATATTTACGTGGTATTGTTTAAATTTTAATGTAAGATATTAATTATTTTTTAAAAATAGTCGATAATTTTAAACACGAGAAATTTAAATTATATATTAGTTTTAACATAATTTAATTAATATGCATTATACATGCATGCAAATACTATATTTATTAAATTTATTAAATTGTATTAAATTTTACTAAATAATAAATCCTTTATGTCCTGGATATCTAAATTATAAACGAATATTGCATGTGGAAACAGTAGAATATGTATTATTTCTGAATAAATTAATTTAAAGATACGTGTATTATTTGTTCATAAGGCTATACTTATCGAAATGTGTGTGTGTGTGTGACTGATTACGCTTCATAATTTACACGTTTGTAGACGATTAAGGATCAAAATTTAGACAACATAATTGAATAGGAGAAACAGTCAAAAGAGTAGATAAATAAAAGAATCAGTGTAATTACTTGAAATTTGCCGAGGTGTTGCTGTTTACATTAGGATACCAAAGACCAGGAGCCTTGATATATGTCCTAAGGTATTTCGCTTTAGTGCGCAGCTCTGCCTCGAGTCCGGAAGCTGATCCCCACTCGGCCAGCTGACGGAACCCGTCGGTAGCTATGTGAGCACGGCCCCAGAACGAGAAATTCGTTTCGTGCGAAGCACCGACGAGGTCACTGAAATGTGTCAACCACGCGGAATCGGGGAAATTCTTTGGATGAGTTGTATTCGACCAAATTCCCTCCAACACCAACTGTGATCACGATACACACTTTTATATGCATTTAAATTTTATCTCCAAAACATGATTTTTATTACATATGTTATTGCATTTTATATTGTTGTACAAAAAGTATTTAGGCTCTTTAAATTACACAGATAGGATCAAAATTATTACAAAGACCAACGGGATTGTAAATTACTCGTACGTAGTAAGACTCGCAAAATTCAATTCTTTCAAATTTATTACGCTCTTGCGAAATGTTTACTTCAAAATTCATATTATCCACATTGTGAATAGCTAAAATATTCAAAAGTGAAAACTAAAACTCGAGTTATGCAAGTTTCTGCATAACAAATCTACAGGTTTCATAAAACGATCGTCACACCTTCGTTCTCGGAAACCCCATTGTTGACTCTGCACTCGCAAAAAAATTAAAAAAAAAAGAAGGAAAAATCAAGAGAAAGCTAATAAACCACGAACTTTGTACTTGGCCTCGTCACAAGCGCAACAACGCAGCTCGTCTAGACTCTCAGTTTCCTTGGCGCTCATTTCGCAGAAGGTCTTGCTAAGATGTCCGTCCTCGGCGTACCAGCGTGTCGGGCTTTCCAAAACCATGCTAGTAAAGATGACGCAGCCGGAACCTGCGGGCGGTGCCCGCCACATCACTTGTACCTGTGGATTTTAGCCTTTGTTTACGCAATGCTTACGATGGTGCGTGAACTAAAGTTAATGGTCATGCAAAATTATTTCAAGGCAGACAGTTTGAATGTTTGTACATTTTTTTAATTTGATGGGTCTTTTAGAGCAAAATTATTCTTTTGTGCGATTTAAAAGATTATAGTAATTATAAACTGTAGTGATATAATTAAGTAAAAATACACATTTGGATCGATGTTAAGAAGTAATTACATTGGTTAACATTTTTTTCGGTTAGTTTGTAGATTCTTGATATATACAACCGAGCAGTTCTGTTATAAGTAATAGTAAAAAAAAAAATAAGATAATATTCCATTAGGATTTAAAAATTAATTTCTCTAATCCTCTTTACATTGATATACATCAATTGGTTAGCGCAAGTTACTCCAACAATATTATTAATATTATTCCGCATTTTGGTTCATATAACGATGTAAGTAACGTTATAATGATATTCAATGAATCAGATATTATTAATCTGATTATGCACCGATTCTAATAATATAAATTCACGAGTTGAATTTATTAACGATATGCAAATAAGATATGTGTATATATATGTACATTATATAAAGTAACGTATAATCTATTCAAACAATTGTAATGGAAGCAACCAAAGCTTATAAATTTGAATCCACTTTAAACGCATAATTTACTATGATTGTAGTGAAGCAAACAATTTGTATAGATTGTTTAAAGGAAATACTCACCTCGGATTTCGGATAATCCGACACTTCGGATACGGTATTGACGCAATCCTCGTTAAACTCGGTCAAGGAGTCTGGAAAGATCTGAAAGAAACCAACACGCGCGGCAGGATTAAACGGGGCGTGTTGCGAATCCACAGAAAGGGTGAACCGAGTGAATTCCTGTGGTGTATCATAACTGTTAGAACCTAAACCAAGAAATTACTACTTTTAGTGTCAATCATTCAATTAATACAGCACTATAGTACTATTACTACTTATAGTTGTATTTTTCGGTTTTTTATATATCTTAATTATATGTGTCTTATTCGGCTTCAGCAAAAATCTATCAATAATGAAGAGGAACGTTTTGTAATTTAACTATTTCTTCAAATCAAAATAACGACTGCTAAATATAATTATATATTATAATCTATCTAAATTAAGAAAATTCTGTACTAATAAATTTATATGACGCAACACATGTATAAATCAAGTTTTATGGGCTATATGTATAAAAATAAGTTTGGATAGTTTAATGTAAAATAAATACATTTTACGAATGATGTATACAATGTTTTTACAGTCGTTGTTAAATTATTGCATTGAAAGAATTAATTAATAACAGTGATAATATATATATTTGTTTAGTAAGCTATCGATGTACCTTTTAAACTGATAGTGTAAACTGCATTCGGGATGTACTTATCGTAGTCGCCGCTGATGAGTATCCTATAACCTCCGTCTCCGGGAAGCCGAGTAGCGGAAGTTTGCTCGGACGTTGGACTCATAGGACATCCTGCGTGGACCGTGGCAATGAACCACGCAGCGATGAACAAACGTAACATCGCCTAATTAAGAAAAATACACCATTTATCGTCTCACACTATAATATTCATTTATTAATTTTAATTTCACTATTTTTCAGTTATTACTTTGAAGAAACACATTTCACTCTTTGAAAAATATAATAAACTGAGAAAAATGTTAATTTAAGATAAATATTTTGTTTGTTCATGAACATACAAATTGTCAGAATAAATAATATTAAATTTTGCTAAATAATATATAATAGCTTTTTTAAATCTAATAGTCTGATAGTCTGTTCATCCATTACTAAATGCTATTTTTAATATAACAATTTACTCTGTATAAAATGCATGCGCAAAAATTAAATTGTTTCATAATACAAACTTAACAATTAAATTGAATACATTTACACTACAATTTCTTTATACAGAAATAATAGTCTGACTTATATGATCTTATCTTTCTATTCATTTACACTTTATGCTCGAGTCCAAAGTTAAAACAGGTAATTCGTTCCATTTTTAAAGAAATCTCTATAAAGAAACAACCTACAAATGGATAAAATCGGTATTGCTGCTGAATAAATCCTGCTTTTATGAATAAAAAATGATTATGGGTATATTTCCCTATTTGTACTTTCACTTGATGTATTCTGACCTAACGTTAAAACGTGTAAAATGTTTTAATTGAAAGGAAAAAAGAATTGTTATAAGAAAAGTTTCTTGTCGCTTCCTATCAGTTATATTTCAAGTGTTCACCAAACAATAATCATTATACGAAATTATCATATATTTAAACAGCTTTTGCTGTAAGCTCGATGCACTGAACCAATTTGTTATGCTTTTTGATTGAAACGCATCAAGTGAAAGTGCCTAGATCTACACATAACAGTATACTACCTGTTTATTTAAAGGCGGAAGAAAGTACATTATGAATAAAAAGAAACGATTTCATCGAGATTTGGTAATTCATTGGAAACATTCAATCAATTCATCGTTTTGACTTTAATTTCTTTCCATGATATTGAACAAAACGAATCACCTTCATAAAATTAATCTTAGAATTAATCATACAGTAAGACACTATTTTGGTAACTATTTTGGTGACTGTAAAATTTACTGGAATCAGTTAAAAATTAGTACTTAGTGTCTTATAAAAGTAACCACATTGTATCATAAATTATAGTCTACTTAACACAGAAAATAATTAAACATTAGTAAACTCTCTTTTAGAAATTGCTTTATTATCGTATTTTATCGTCGCTGTACTTTCATTCTATATACATTATGTATATTTTGATGAAATGTTTGCAGATAATGAATTTCCTTAGCAAATTATCAGAAAAGTGTATACAACAAAATAAAGTTACGCGTCATCCAAACAAAACTGTTCGATCATTCATAATTACAATAAATAATATCGGTCTATTAGACACTGTGCAGTCTTATAGTCATTGTACCGTAAAATCGGCGTAAAAAAAGTATACGGACGTTCGTTCGAGCATAAAATTATAATTCGCCAGAACGGGTAGCTCGTCTCCAATTGAAGAAAGTCTACGATAGAAATCATACAAGACTGACATTATTACTGTAATGGTCAATTTTCTCTCTTTCGAAGAAGAGACTGATCGCGTTCTACTTAGCACCGACACTCGTTTATTATCGTTATATTGTACATGAATTATGCAGAAGGAAAGAGAGAGAGAGAGAGAGACGATTAATCCTGGAAAGAATGTACTCGGTGAGATGTCGTTGGCTGTTTACGAAGATACTCTTCGTTAAGTGATGTATTTCGCAAGACCTATTAATATTTTCAGTCATGTGCTCTCGTCTATCTCTTTTACTAAAGCATATTTTGTAATGAGATATATTGTGAACTCGTAAATATGCTTAATGCTAATACGTCTTAATCTGAACATTTATTCCTCTCTTTCTAATTATTAACATTTGTTCAAGTAAGTATTAATTAAAGATTTTAATTTTAATTTAAAGTATGCACTCGTGATATTTAATGAAGTAGATTTTTCATGTAAAACGTGAATAGTGTTTCGTGCTGCATATATGATGATGTTACCATAGATAATAAACTGATCTCAATGTATCAAAAAATAATTCATTTTAAGCCGGTATGCATATATTTCACAATTTTAGACCACCGCACTTTCAATATAATTATTTTTATAAACTAATTATTAAGCGATGTTAAAATTTGATTTGTGAAAAGGTAAGTGTATACATTCTTTATATATAATTATCTATCGTATATGAATTTAAATACATTAGCAGAAGAAAGAAATAATGTGATTACATAAATTATTAGTTGGAATATTCATTACACGTGATATGTATTATTGAAATCACAATTCTGTGAATATTCAAATATTAAAAGCACCTTTCTGTCTTAACACTGAATAGACAATATTTCCGTATTTACTGACCAAGGTAATAAAGGAAAAAACATAAAAAAGTTGTAAATTGATGCCAAAGTTATTATTATCTACTTTATCGCAGCTATATTGATGTAATATCGTAGGTCAAAGTTTGCTCGTAAACTCCAGAGATACCTTTAAATAATAAAAAATGAAGAGAATGCGAGCAATTATGGAGATATTAATAATTAAAATAAAATTGAAAGTCATTATTAAGATAATGTTTAACTTTGAATTGTACCGACGTATTAACGAAACAGATAATTTATATAATACGTCATTTAAATACTAGTAAATTTTGGATGAAAATAACTATTTTTCTAAAAATATAAATCGAGTAGATCCGAATACTTGAATATAAATTATTCATTACTTTGAATGTTACCAAATTGTTAAATAATGATGTTGGGTAGGTATATACAAACTGTGAAATGTCACTCTAACTTTTTTTAACACTTTCGAGAAATATACAAGGAAACAATTGACGATTGATTTGACGAATTTTTAGCACATATAGAAAATTACATATTTATGTACACATATTATTACTACCACTCAAAATTGAAAAAAAAAGTCTAAGTGAATTAAAAATACAAGCATATGTCAGAATGAATCAACAAGCGCATATGAATATAAGTAATTAAAAAAGACGTATCCGTAGAACGAATAAATACGACAAGTCAATAAGCGAGCGTGTGCCTATATAGAAATCCGCGCAATAGCGCACGTAACTCGGGTCGTAAACGATGCCCAGTCGACGCGCGCAAATCGAATCCTGTGCGAAACGGGGTCGACAATCTTGCCGGCGGCGCGCGGACTACGCGTTAACGGATCTCCGGAGGAACGTAGGCGCCGAGGCTCTTAACTGGAACGAGTCGTACAGTCAATGAGGGACACCTTCGATGGGGAAATTCGTGAGATCTTTTTTTTTACGACTTCGAACTTACGAGATGATTGGAAAAAGCCACCTGTTTATTTCGGCATTTCTTTTGTTTATCTTCTTAATCTTCTTTATTTTTTTTTATTTTTTTTATATATCTAGAGGTATTACTATGATAAAGTTCATTTTAACGCGATAATAAGGGAAAATGAGAGTTGGCATGTTGACAAAAATACTTTTATTTTTGTACAATGCGTGGCGTCGTTATTAAGATTTATGTACACGTTTTATTATGTTTTTTGGAGCGATATATATATATATATATATATATATATATATATATATATATACATGTCTACACTTTTTATTTAGACAACTTATGTAATTTCGAAATTAAATGCAATGATTAGAGTGAATTTGTATACCTTGAAAAATTAAACACTAAATTATTTGTAAATAGCAAAAAATGTACTATTTACAGCTCAATTCGAAGTTGTAATTCTTTAAACCATGCGAATGACGCATTACAAATTAAAATTGAAAGGATGAATTTTGAAACATAAAACATTCTTAATTCATTAAATTCAAAATATTACCTTTAAATTCGTTCAATTAAATTGCATAAATCAAGTCAATTAAATAAAAGATTCACTTTTACGTGCAAGTTTCAATCTTGTTCCCATTGTATTTTAGAGAGATTGTACATCAATATTTTATTGTCGTGTATAGAAATATCATTTGTGAGCTTTAATGCGAATCATAAATTGTTATTGTGTTGTACTTAATATTGTATTTTTATTGGTGTTATAAATAGTCATTAAAACTGATGTAAAGTTTAAAGATTGCAAGTTAATGAAACGATGTATTTTTATAGGTATGGCTTGAAACCTTTTTTTACCTGTGTATAAACATAGAGATTTCCCAATAATTTTTTACAGTGAATTTATATATTCAAAGAAATATATAAAAATACTTTTATGCTATTATTTTGAATGAAAGCTTACCTTCTAATTTTTATATAAATTATTTTAATGAACTGTGTATATTATGTATATATTAAAAATTATTAAACTATATAGCTGATTTATATAAATATAAAAATTAAAAGTATATCATGTAAGTGTCAATTATCTGATGTGTGTCTCATTACAGCTCATTTATATTATTAGATTTATTTTATTTATATTTATTAATATTAACAAACGCGTTAATGTCGAAAAGTTATTTTAATAGCGATATTATGTATTAATGGAAGATCTGTGCAAAATTCATATATTTCCTTTTTACGACTTGAGTTTGAATGTCTTTGAGCTGGCTTTCATTGTAGAGATGAATTGACTACTTGCAGCACGGTTAATACTTCATCGATTTTTTAATGTAAGTGCATTAAACTTTAATTACTATGTAGCAAATAAAAATTTTGTATTTACCACCGTAAATATTGTTTATGCTAGTAAAAAAGCATTAAATTATTGAAAGTTAATTTATTTTTTGGTATATCAAAACAATTTTTCTTTAAAGTGAACCGTCTTATGCAAACTCAATGTTGTTCTTCAAACGAAAAATTGCTATCTGTTAGGGGTTATCGACCAATCATTTAAAAGCAAACCTTGATAAAGAGCACTTTTAATGCATAACTTTAAAAAAATTTAATGTTATGACTTTTTGAATGTAAAAATTGTTCTCGTATAGTCTGATGGCGTGAACATTTAATTAAAATATCAACTAAATTATTGAGATATGTTAAAGATTAACAAAATTAATAAATTACTGTTAATTTTCACTTTTTTCAATTACTTTTAATTCGGAAGACGCCATATCAAAGCTGTTTTAATAGATATTACAATAGAATTAACTAAATAGTACAGCTGATATTCTATTAGAAACGTATTTAATAACAACCAAGGATGATATTACGGGAAGAGATGCATTACAAAATTATCGTATTGGTTACCTTGTAACACTTTGTATACTACAAACAAATAAATAAAATCAACAATTACGTTCTTCCCATTTATACTAATATAATTACTGAAGCCATGCAACTGTATGAAGATGAATATGAAATTAAACAGAATACTATAATTTGCAAAATGTATTACATATTACATGCAGCTATTATATAAATCACTATATTTATGGCTGTTTATTTTTATAGAGTTATTTCGTAAAATGGTAAATCGTTAAAGAACAAATAAAGTAAATGTATTCCATCACGTCAGTTCAAGATTATTTTACGGAAGTTCAAAAACCTTCTATTAATCTATTTAAAATTACAGCCTAACGACCTGTCTTTATCATCTAATAATAGGTAATCAGTTGATAGATAATTAACAACCAGTCATTGTCATGCTTTAGTTTTAAATAATTAAAGTGTAATTACGTGTATAGTATAATGTGACAGGTCAACTGTGACAATGATCGCATCGAATAATTTCTGCGCTAAACTCGTGTGAATATGCTAATCCAATTCCCAAGCATTTCTGACATTTTGTAAAGAATCGGTTGACCTAGGTTACGTAATAAAATAATTGTATGAATATCTCCATCTTTGCATGTATTCTAATATTAGATTTCATTAACTTTGTTCATTCATTATATTCTTGGTCCGTGTGATGGTTCGTTTTATTTATTTAAAAAATTTACACGTCTTTGTCGGAATCATTTTGAAAACCGTCGTTTGTTTACATTGAACTATATCAACCAAACGATAATAAAAGTATAAATAAACTGTAAGACGGCTCGATTAAAAAAACTGATTATAAATTTACATAAAAATAGTAAAGTTGAATACTGACATGGAAGTTCCGTCGAAAACGAGGCGCAATACTAATTTGAAAGTAAAATTGATCAAGTGCTATAAAAAAAAACCCGTGAAGAAGAATGTTTATCATAAATGTATCAGAGCGTGAACGATATGTATGATAATAAATTTCGTAGATATTCTACAAAGCTTGTATTAATATAAGTTAATTATCAAAAATAGTATAGAGGAAGTCATTATGCTATTTACGTGCATACACAATTTATGCTTTATTATCATTTTTACTCGAGATTTGTATTTTTTTCAAGTGAGAAAACAACACGTCAACTTTCTTCTTTTACGTAAATGGTTGTAAAGAAAGCTAGTTAAATCTTACTGAAATTTCCCAATTTTTAAATACACATACCTATATCGTCAATACCCTATATTCCTTATACTCAGAGTATGTACAATCAGAATTACCCGAAGAGCTCTGGAAATGGTGTTTGAATAATTTCTTTTTCTCCTCTCCAACGCAAACGACTCCCATAAAATTATATTTTCGACTCGTTATTATTCAATGTGCGTAATGCAGTTATCTAACTTATTATAGCTCTGTATGCAAAATTATTTTAAGTGTTTGAATTTTAATTTACATTGTACGTTGATCTAACATTGTAAATGAAATAAATTATCTGCAGCTTATAATTTACGTTACTGGAAAATCAGATAGGTCGCAATAAAAAATATTTCTTTATAATATCAAATAAATTAATTAAATCAAAAAATTTTAACGATTTTTAAATGTACTAAAAAATAGTATTTAAAATAATAATTTAGTTCATCATTTATTATACTATTTATTATATTATTTATTTACTTATTGGGATATTTATTATAATTTTGAATCTACCGTGAAATTATGTTAACGTAAAACTTATTGTTTGTATTCAAGTAAATTTTTTTTCTCATATTCTGTCATAATAAACATGATATAATGTAATATCGTATAATTTTAATGATGTTATTATATTATCAAATTATATTATCAAAGTATTTGAATGCGACCGCAACTAAGAACAAAAGTAAATTTAATGAAATGTTTAATCCATATAGTACTCAACATTCAAACTAATAAATACAGTGTGAATTATTTTAAATAAATGATTATTAATTTCAAATGAACATATCATTGAATATTATTAATTAAATATTTCATTGAATTCAGAATTCTTGGTCCTAATTAAAAGTAGTTTGCTACAATCTAAATCACGTATATAAATCTAATCACAATGATTACAAAAACATTCGATCGCGCAATTCACAAATAAAAAAGTCCTTCGGCAAGTAAATTGACTGTGAACGGTTTTCACTCCCCAAAACAGGGTGTACAATCGTAACCCGGCACTCACCGGTTTCTCGGTCTACTCGCACGCACTTCACGATTCACGACGGCGAGCGAAAAAGAGACTGAGCTCGCACACGCATGGGTTTGTCGATCTTGCTACAGATCGGGAAAGTTGGCGGCGCGGTCGAAGCGACGTCTCTCGGATGTATCGGTGATTTTGGTTTTCTCCACGTATAATGACACAGATTTCGCTCTTCGCATACTAGAAAATGAAGCTGGTCTTATGAGATAAGGGAGATATTGATAAGCGGGAATATGCTTTCTAGCTCTTGAGATCTATTATATGTTTTTCATTCAGGAAATAGTTTTTCATTTTAAGCTTTAAAGCAATACGTTGACTTTTTCTAATTATTTATTATTACTCTTCTTATCTTTTCAGTTTAAAGTTCATCAACAATGGAGGAATGCGATATGTTTCTTAAATTCGAAATTTAATTATGAATGGGTAGTATAGATATTGTGATTGAACGTAGAATCTTTGAGTTACGAGCTCGTCTTTCTATGGAGGCCTTACATTATCCTTTCTTTAGATATTATATAATACCAAAAATTAACAGCAATTGTGTTTTTAATTTTATGCAGTATTTATATTAGACAAAAATTTGGAAAAATGTGGCGATGTTACATGAACTAACAAGGGGAGTACTTGACCTTCGGGAACTTTGGTATGTCTTGGATAATATAAAAATGTAGAGAAAGCCAAGTTATCTCTTGCCAATGGCCACTTTTACGGGAGTTATTCAACATCTAATAATGATTTGAACAACAATTTGATCGCTTACAACTCGGAAACATATAAAGATAGGCACTCAAACCAAAAACCAGAAGAAAGTTGAGTTCAAGTAGATATGGTTTGAAAAAAGAAGCTCAAATTGCTTAATTTGGAACAAAGTTATGAAGAAAATAAATAAATTAAAGAAATTTTAACCAAAATTTAATATGAAAAATTTATTGCTTCTTTTGGCCTAATAATCTTTAATTTCTTATTTTCTTCATAACTATGTTCAAAATTAAGCAAATTATGCTTCTTTTTTTTAAAACCATATCTACTTGAACTCAACTTTTTTCCAGTTTTGAGTTTGAGTGCCTATTTTTATTTGTTTCCGAGTTGTAAGTGATCAAATTGTTGTTCAAATCATTATTAGATGTCGAATAACTCCCGTAAAAGTGGCCATTGACAAGAGATAACTTGACTTTCTTCACATTTTTATATTATAAAAGACATATCAAAGTTAGGATAAGATTCGTTTCCCGGAGGTCAAGTACTCCCCTTGTAAGTAACGATACTATATGCTGTTCATTATTTTCTATTGTAAATTTATTATAGAAATATTATTAATATATAAATAAAAAACTTTGGAATTTGTTTAAAACTTGATATAAGATTTTTATTGCTCATATTGTTCAAATTACAAGAATGTATTTCAAGTTACATGTACTGCGTGTAAGTATAAAGTACGCACATTGCTACAAAAACCCGAAGGTTCTAAATTATTTATGTCTATTCATAAATACACCTCGTGTAGCACTAGAAAATCAATTAACCATTCATAAATAATTTATGAAAAGGAGAAAGTATGTAAGTGCGTGTGATATTTATTCCAGCAAATCATCAATCTCCATATTTTTGCTTTGACAGTAATTTTTAAATTTTGCACGTATAAGTATACGCACCGATAGTATAAATCAGTTTTTAACTACGCATTTGTTATTCGTATTTTTTAGCTAATGAACACCTTTTTTAGTTCTATTTCAACATTCAACTTTCGTGTAGAATGCAATAATGGATATTAATGTACTTATCTAAACAATATTGTTTATTATCGATGATTTACGATTTAGTCAAAACCTGATTTAAGAATGTATACAGTCACCGTCGGGTCATGCAGTATCTCTCTCTTTGTTTAATGTTGCTCAGATAAGTATTACAAGCGTGGTCTACAAAAACTTTTTCTTCATTAAATTAATACGTGACGTTTGATTATCATGCATCATGTAACAATATTTTAATTATATAAAATGTATTCGGGGAATATTTGAAATTATTGCATTTTAACGTGGTTAAAAAAATATTTTTTTCTCTTTCGGAATAATATACTTAAAATAAAGTATGTCAACGTCAAATATAAAAAATACGATTGTAACTCGTTAGTTGACGTTTGTTAGACTGTTAATTAGCTAATTATGGTTTAAGTTTATTGATTTAAATTTTAATGCATTCGTCCCTATTAGCTGAATAAAAAAACGGAAGATACAGTTTCTAATGTTACTATATCAAATAAATAGTTTGAAATAGCTTAGGACTAAGTACAAAATTTTTAATACAGGAAACAAGTTAACGTAAAAAGACTTATTGTAGATAGTTGTCTGTTTATAATTTACTCTCAACAAAAAATTAATTAATTATTTTATTTTGGTTAGTTAACTACAAATAATTAGTTAAAAATGGTTGGTTTGAGAATAATCGAAATCAAAACTAGCGCCACATGCGTCCGCGCAAGCGTGGGAATATCGAGCGACGCGTGACTCACGCGCTTGTAGCAGACGCCGCTCCCTCACTACTTATTTCGACGCCACCCGTGGGCCGTGTGTCATCGAAGCCGCGCACTTGGCCCGAGTCTGGCCGACGCGTAGCTAATGTGTTTTTATCGTCGAGGCCAGCCAGGAAGATGAAGCCACCTCTTATTCCGAGATGAGATAGTCTTCGCCTAAGTAAGAAATGGCGAGTCTAGCGGGTGGTTCTGCTGGAATCGGCAGGCCCCCGACGATGCTCGAGCAACTCCTCGAAGAAATCAATTTTCAGAGGACGAAAGAGATGAGGCACCTGCTCAAAGATGGTACGTTTGTATTTTTATACTTTTTATTTATGCTGTCTCTCACCAACTGATAGCCTTTATCGTTTGTTGATCTATCAATTTTCAATTAATACATTTTATTAATATGGGTGTGTACGTCTTATGAAATGGTTGTTTTTATTTGATTTTGCTTTCTTGCATATATGCTTGCATTTGTGAATGTCTACGTTACTTGAACGCTCGTGTTTACTTTTATTACTTAGATTATTATACTCGTCGGTTATTATTATTATTTATTATTTAATGTATAAGAATATCTTTACTCGGCAATGATATTAAGTTAACAAAGTTGTGTACACGTTTCTACTGAATTATTTAAAGCAATTCATTGTACGCGAACAATGTTTATTCATATTATTTTCATTTAACTTTCGTATATAACCTTATTCTCTATTTATATATATCGTCAACGTTATGCGCTATAAGAACGTATTTATTATGTACGAATAATAATTGTTGAATGAAAAATAAATAGAAAATGTATATAGTACGTTTCCGTCGTGTAGTTTTTAAACAATACAATGTCAACTATTTTTCTTTCTGTAAAAATGACATAAAATTTAAATAATATACTTGATATAAAACAAACGTTAGTTTTATGTACAGAATTATTATTATTTTATGTATATACACCAGAATATTTACATAAACATTATAAATACTATAACTTTATTTTTTCATTATTTCTCTTATAAATTGGAGAAGGCTTTTAATAATAAGTTCTTGGTATAGTAAAATTATAAAATAAAATCCCAATCAGAAGAACATAATTATCTTTAAAAAATTTATTGACGTCAGAATAAAATCTATAACTGATTATCAATAGTTAAAAATGCATACATTCGCTTATCAAGAACGATGTACAATTGATAGATATCGCTAAATTCACTTTTATATTTCTCATTCATGGTCTTATTATCACGTTGACGTCAGAAAGTTGAGATAAATTTTGATATTCTAAACATGATAGTATTTCGATCTTAATAATACGCAAGTGTACATTTACCGGCGTCATAAAAATTTGCATAATCACCACTTTTATTATGGAAAAAATGCAAAACGGAGCTATGAATCTGACGATCTAAATAATTCGATGTTTAGACATGTATTAGAAAGTCCACTATAGAGGAACCGTCTATAGATAAAAAGTTATGTATCCTGATTATGACCGGCAAATCAATTTCCATTATTCAGCAAACACTTTAATCGTGATCTCTTTTTCAACTCGCAAGCGCACATAATAACTCATTGGCCTAGATATTCAAGATCTCTCACATAAAGTCGCGCGGCTTAATAATTTTTAGCTCGAGACAATACCGTACGATGTAAACAAAGTGTGGTGCTCAGGTATATATTGAAAAATTCCGTCAATTTCCCTCTTACAAAGCCGAGGAGACAGGGTGATCGATAAAGGGGTCTTGAGCGACCGAGTGAACATTTTATCGTTGTAGATTGACGCTTGAACCAAATAAGAATATGGTTGAAAGATTTACGTTGAATTAACATTTTTCTAATTATCTTAATTGATAATTAATTCTACAAACCTTAAATAAAGTAATACCATTATCAATTTTTTATTCAAAGAAGAACATTCTATTTTCAAGAAAAAAATAGAGACACTTAAGTTCTTTATGTATTTGCATAGTCGTAAAGAATAATCGTAATTTAACTGAAATAAGTGTAACACAGCAAGGTAACGCGTTATGTAGGTCTTTTATGATTGATGTAATTTCCATCGAATTAATTAAACAGCGCATATTTTCATTTATTATAATTTCACATACATATGCTACTACTCGTATTTATTCAAATATTCGCTATTATCAATCGGTATGGAAATTATCGATTAAATAAGCTTAAATATAGGCTATATTGTTTCTAATTTACTTCATCAGTGTAATACTGTAAATATAAATGGTATTTTATTTATTTTCTGTCATAATAAAATATAATATTATTAATCAGTAATTTTATTTGTTTTTATAATTCATATGTAATGTGCTGTTGAAAATCATAATTAATTTAATACTGTATTACATATTTTTATCGTTTAAAATTGATAATTAATGAATTTACATTTAACACATTTAGAAAGATTACAGCACAATTTTGGATAATATTTACAATAATTGTATATAGTAACGATATTTTTGTTATAATTATTATATTTTAATTTTTATTAGAAAATTGTAAAATTTAGTTAGGATATTTTAATGGATAAATAAATATTAGTTGGTGTTTGGTAATAAAGTGTTTGGAAATTTTTAGTAACTGTTAATATTATTTTAGTACTATAGTGTTAAACATTAACTCTTTAATATGCAATGATATAAATATCAATAAAATAGATACAGTCGAGATCTATTAAAATACAGTACAAATAGAAAGTTTTAACTTCTAAGTAATAAAGTTTGAACTTAAGCTACAATAAATAATAAGGCATGTTTAAATATGTAATCAACTTAAATTTTAATAGGCAGTTGTTTCAAACTACAAACTGCATTGCAATAATTTCGAGGGAACTATGATTGTAAAAAATTATAATCGATCACTCTATGATAGAAAATAAAATGGTAATCTAGTTTCAGATTCGGGATTTGTGATGCTCCATGGAACGACCTACTGGACAGATTTGTTCGTCCGACACTTTCTGTTCCAAGCAGAGCACACAATCGATGGCGATGATCTTCTGTTCTTTGTACGCAAGAAGCATGTTAAAACCTCATCGAGACATATGCCCAAGTTCGAGACTGAGGTCGATGTATTCCGGAAAGACAGCAAGAAACTCCCAATTGGTGATCCGGACATCGACTGGGAGGAGACGGTTTACCTCAATTTAGTCGTGCACCAATTCGATTACACGCTCACTCTCGCAATTTGTACGAGAACGAGCCCCAAGGAATTGCAAGTAAGTTACCCTGTTTCTGCCCTTGGAACCTAATTCTAAGATATTTTTAGATCCACAAGTACATTTCTGTGAACAAAATTTTTATATTTAGTTTATTAAATCGAATATGTGTCAGAAACCTACATTTATGTAATGTCAAATTAAATTTTTTTTCTTAATTCTTTATTCATTTTATTTATGAGAACTTATTATGTTGGTTCACCGCAAGAGCTTTTTCATCGCTTTAAATTTTAGGTTTTACGAAGACATTCACAAAAAGTTTACGCCAGTCCGAGTCGTCGACGGATGGATGCAAAAGGCGACCTTGAGGAGATGACGTATCCGCACATCTGCTTCATGGTGGACAATTTCGACGAAGTTTTCTGTGATATTTTAGTCAGAGACGGAGAAATGGTCTGCGTGGAATTGGTGGCCTCCGATAGAGAAGGCGCCGTTCAAGGTGTTATATTTCTCGGTTCTATTAGATACGATGCACTTAAAAAAGTTTACGATGCCAGGGTGAATACTGATTATTACTTTTTTATAAAACTAAGATTCATCATAACTAATTGCCCAACTAATAATTTACTTTACGATTCAGTCGAGCTTGAGCACAAAAATGGCACAGCGAATGACCTTTGGACTATTTTCGGGAGCGACGTCTCAAAGGGTTGAATTTGTGAGAATGAAAGGACCTCAAGGTAAGTTTGATTTCATTACAAATAAGCATAGAAGACAAGCAATATGATAATGAGGTAAATATGGCAGTAGGTAGAAGTATTGCGTATGATGTATTTGTTAAGAAAAACGTAAAACTTTTTTGCTTTACCGTTAATGAATACATTGTTACATAACAAGTATGTAATCAGAGGAAACTTTTTAACATTAGTAATAAAATTTTATTTTGAACGTATAGTTTTTATAATGAATAAGTTATCTCGAATTAAAAAACCGCTGCCAATTAATTGGCACATAGTTTCCTCAAATTAATATGTCGATCCTATATGCAATATATTACTCAAATATAATATTATTTAATTATTTAAAACAAATTGTTATAATATTTTTAAAAATATTATTCTTTTTGGATTAAAACTTATAAAGCTAGTTATAGCTAGCTAAAAAAATTAAGTCATTTCGTCAATTTTCAGTTAATATTATTCAAAATCTTCTTTTTCAAATATTCCAACAATTTTTTTTCATTACATGAAAATTCTGTACAATTAAATTGAATTTTTTATAAATTGGCATAGAAAATTTTAGATGACATCAATTAAGAATTCAAAAAATTATCTTTATTACTTTTCTTTAAACTTTTTAATAAAATTTTCTTCCAAGAATATTACAAAGTTATTATATTGAACACACAATTATCAATGAATTAACAGTGATTTTGTATATAATAAGAAAATTCTGTTCAATTAGATCGAATTTTTAGCAAATGACAAAAAATTTTGATGATACTAATTGAAAATATAAAAAATGTATTTTTTTACAGTTTATGGTCATTAGAAGGTTCCTTTACCATAAAATTTTTCAGCACATTTGAGTGATTAATTTTCTAAATATAAAATATTAAAAAAAATCATTTTTTTAAATAACCAAAAAACTAATACAGATAATTTGTCAATCCAAAATCGAGCAGGTAGATTTTTTTATTTTTTCTAAAGTACATTCAAATTAATAATATTATCAATATTTTTGAAAAAATAATTTTTTAAAAATGGAAAATTGATTTCAAAACTAAAATTATTTGTGGGATAAATAACCAAAGTCTTCCGGAATTCGGAAAATAAAAAGCAAAATATACACGCAAGCTGAGCAATGTTAATCGAGTAGTTTCGAAATTACTGCGGTATATGTACATGCACACGCACACGCACACGCACACGTACACATACACACACACATACACACGCGCGCGCGCACATACACTTTTTGTAAAAACACGTGATTCTACCCCTGACATTTTAAAACATATTTATAACATGTTTTAAGCGAGTCGAAAAATTTTACTATTACAAAGCTTCCTCTAAATAGTTTTTAAGTTATATAAGATAGAGAATAGAAGAATTTGCCGAATAAACATCGAAATTAATCAATATTTCTTATTAGGTAAAGGTCACGCAGAGATGGCTGTCACAAAACCAAAAGGTTCTGGTGCGGAAACACCAACCTCGGAACCAGGTTATTGTGTCACGGATGCACTTTGGGACGCCGAATGGGATGATGCCGAAGAATTGTTCATGTACCGGCATCAGCGTAGGTTATCTGATCCTAGCGCCAATCTTAACAACTTCGTGCGTGGCGGTTGGCGTACGAAACCTGATGGTGCAGCATCGAAAGCTAGGTCCGAAAATGAAGGTCTGGATTCGATGGCTAATGGACTTAATGAAATCGAGGCTGGGGATGTGCGAGATGGTAATACATTTTACCTTTTATTTACGCTGTATTTGTTATGCGAATGCTAGATTTGTTTAATTGTGACATCCAACTGATTATCATCTGATCGTTTCATAATTTTTGCAATTTTAATTATTTACTTGCTGATCCAACTGTGTGTTTTAAATATCAACTACCAATGTAAATAACTGCGGTGTGATGGAATAATTATAAAGTTTTTAGTTAATTTTAATACAGATTTATACTTAAAAGATATTAATGATATAGTTTTACATAAAAAGCAAGGATATGTTCTAATTCAGTAGCTGATAACTTGTAGCTTCGAAATTCCAAAACGATGTTTTGATAATTGTTAAGGTAAATCTACCTTGAATTTTGTAATCAAACAAATCTAACAAACAAACTTTGTCGTAAAATGCTCGATGCTATACAAATATATGATTCACCACTCTACAAAATCAATGCACTATTGCTATAAGTATCGTGGTTAGTATTGTTATATTGACTATAAATTACAATATTTTTTAAATTTTAAAATATATAAAGTATAAAGTTTGTCTATTAAAAAAGTAGAGGTGGAAAGTATCACATTTTGTTTTATTTTAATTGAAAAATTTTTATTACCAATATAAAAATTGCTAATTATTATTTTAGTCTTCTTATCTATATTTCATAAAAAATAGGAAAGGGTGGCATTAAATATTTTTGTACTTACTAAATATGTTGATAAATCGCAATAATAAATCAACATTTTAATGTGCTGAACATACTGACACTTACTTTTTAATATCACAAATACATTAAAATTGATTTATAAAATATATACTAACATTTTCAATATTCACTCATTTATAGCGTTGATTCTAATTGTTAAATATTTTCCTAAATATTTAAAAAATCCTATACATATATTTGTAGTGCACGAACTTAGCTTAATTTGGAATCTGATAAACATCACTTTTACTTTTTCATAATTTAGGTCTCTTTCATTTATACCTCCTCAATACTCCACGTTCTTCTCTACCTGTGCATGCAATAATTTATCTATTTTCTTATGAAACTACTAAAATAAGCTTTGTCACTAATTTAAAGTAAATGTTCTTTGTATTAAATTATTTATATATTCAATTGTATTGATTTAATGACAATAATTTTAACAATATATGCGACATTTACAAGATAATCCGGGATATTTCTGTAACAAAACTAATATTAAACAATGGTAGTATTAGTTTTGAGCTGAAGTATTTGAAGCGTTAAATGTATAATCATACAAGATGTGTATTTTTTCTGTTAACGTTAAAACATTTAAATTAACCTTTAGAGAACGGGGATTTGGGTTTACTGTTTTCTCTCACTTTTCTGTAGAAATCGAGTTTTTGTGATGTCTCACATCTCAAAACTAATACATGTAAAGGGTCGATCATGGGCATGTCCCGTATAGGGGCCATCCCGTCCTCTAAAGGTTATAGAATTAAATTGTAAATAACTTAAGTACTTAATGAACACACAAAAAAAGGAAAACGGAAATAAAAATAGAAATAAAAGGAATGAACTTAAACTTTATATCCTTATATAATGATACATATTTTAAAACAAAATATATGGAAATTTAATGTTGCTGTGTATTTTTTCTTTCTTTTGCATAATTTATATCGTAACTAGTTCAAATAATAAATCAATACCATGTCTAACTTAATTTTTGATATTTTAATTCTATATTTTGTTAAGGGGTAATAATAATTTTAATTACAATGGTTTTAATTACGTAATAATACATTTTAATGAGATATTAATATTAAGTGCATTAACATTCAATATTAACTATCAACACACACTTATGTGATTTCATTACATTTTTCATAATCTTTTTTAGTACACACTTTCATTAAAATAGTCTAGAAAAAGCAAGCGCTACCTATCATTTTTTTAGTTCAGTTAACAAACTCAAAAACACTATTGTTTTATCTTAATAATTTGATAATATGCAATATACAAGTATTTTATAATTTTATAAAAGATCCACTACGCTGATTAAATATTAAGTATATAGCTGCTTCAATTTTTTGCAAGATAACGCGCATAATCGTATGTAAAACCATTAGCAAATTTAAAGTAAATGATAAATAAGCGAAATAAATCTGTCACATACGAAAAATAATATAGACGTAATATTTATTAAACTAACTTTAGAAAATGTTTTCTAATATGAAAATATAAATACGTTTTTTCTACTTTACTAAGCATGTCAGTAATATTTTAATGTTACAAAATAAGTGCTCATTAACAAGTATTTGAGTACTAAGAATTGAATTTTCTACCTCTTTGGTTTAATTATTCTGAAAAATGCAACGATTTCAAATAATTATAATTTATTTAATTTATTTAAATAATATTTGATATATACCAGGAACATTTAACCAGTTTTCACACTACAAAACATCTCCGAACGTTTCATTAAAATTTACGATTCGAAGTCCTGATAGTCACCTAGAATTTACATGTATGTGTGTATATATATGTGTGTGTGTGTGTGTGTGTGTGTGTGTGTGTGTGTGTGTATGCACACCTTGATGAGATATTCAATGAACTTCTGGGGAATACAATAGTAAAACTTTTCGAAACACGTAAACTATCTCTAAACTACTTAAACTATCTTGAAACGAAATTAGAACTAGCACGGCGTAAAAATCTAAAAAGAATTGGAAAAAATAAAATAGTCATTGTGTTTGGGTGTAGTGAGAGATATAGAAGCTCAGTGCGTTCCTTTGTTTTATTTTGATTGGGAGGGCGCGGATGTGTAGGCAAAGAAGAGGGTCAGAACGATGAGGGCCGGGGCTGCAGTCCGCGACGACCCAGCCTCGGGGGTCACAGGTCGGCCCAGTCGTCGCCTTGTGCAACGCGAAGGACCAGACTCGCTCGTCTCGGACCGGGCAGATCGCCACTACTTGGTCGCGCGGTCCGAGGGATTACGTCGAGGGATCGGGCAACTGCTGAATCCGAACGGCCTCCTCGTGGTGAGCAATCACGATCATTTAACGATCTAAGAGGCTTAAAGCTCGACGGCTCGGAGGGTCCCGGATCCGGTCTATCCATAACAACATTTATTTAGTTGATACATTATTATTTATAAAATTTTCACGACACTTATTCGTGTTGTGAAAACCACTGTTATGTACAATAGACGTACATCATTGACATGTTACTTTGAGAAGATTAATCAAAGTAATAACTAAATTTGATCTATTATAAGATTAATAAATAATGGATTTGGTGCATTACTAAACTCTAAATAAATATTCTACTGATTATTTTAATTTTGTAAAAAAGATACGAAAAAATGTAGGTTTGCAGGATAATGAAATATATATTTGCTTAATCAACTTGGGAAAATGATACTCCGAAGGTATATAATATCCTGAGATTGTTAAAATGTATTATGCGCAGCGAAGAAAATACGTGAATATAGCGCTTTTATTGGTTTTTGAAAATTTGGTAGTTCTTATAACATATATTCTAAGCTTATTAGTATATAAATAAAGCCAGTTATACGCTTCTTATTTTAATAATGTAATCGTATATATTTAAATTACAAATTTATGAATTTTTGCATTAATTCATCAAATACTTAAATTGAGTATTATAATATATTAAATGTTTTTGCAAAAACTGACATTTTTATGTGTATTGGTATTGACATATCTAATTTATATAATATTTCACTTTTCTTTATTCAATGTAATTATTTATTTATACAATCATATATTAGTTGAAAAAGTTATTGATATACTAGCAAGTATTTTGTACTACATATAATTAATTATTAAGAACATGTCGGTATCCATTTGAAAATAAATATCTGTTTCTAAATTTTAAAATAATTACTCATAACATTAATAAAATACAGCTTAAATGAACGAAAATACAAGAATGGCCTAAATATCGGAAACTCTGAGACCCTCCTCTAGTACAGTAGTTGTCTACAACTATAACAACTACGGTTTAAAATAAAGTACTCGCAGAGAAAAAATGAAATAAGCCAAATAATTAAATAAAAAAGAAAGAGAGAAAGAGAAAAAGTCTAGAAGAAGTTCAAGTAAGAACAGAACGAAATAAACTAACAAAGCACCGAATTCAGGTCCAAAAACCAACGAGACACCAATCGAAGTCGGAAGCGAGATCCTCGTAGCAACGGGCTCGACGCCAACCGACGACAACGTCCGTCAAAAGCTCGACTCGGGCGCGATCCTTGTCGATGGGAAGGAAGAGTTACCCCTTGAGATGAGTCGCTCGGCTGAACGTCGGCGAGGAAGATCTCGGAGCCTCGTTAATGAAAAGACGTGTCATCTCTTGAGCGAGACGAATGAATCGATCAACGAGAACGAGACGAATGGTCGAGACAATAACGCGAACGCGCGGGGACCGGAACGAAGTGCGACGCTACCGAGGAGAAGGCGGCGGCGAGCTTACTCGGGATCTTTGGCTGGGAATCCCCTGCCGCCTCATCGGGTGACGCCTGATGGAACCGCGATCTACTATTGGTGCGAGCTACCCAGGCGCCTCGGCTCTCAGGGTAATTTGCCCAACGATTTCCTACCCCTTCATTCAACTACGGATATACACACCAGATATTCGGATGGATCCTTTTATTGGAATTCGTTTCTTTTTTTAATCTTTAAACTCGAGTCCGTAGGTGATGAATGCGTTTTTTTACCTGAAGATACATTATTTATACGTACCTATTCAGATGCGACGAATCCTCCTTCTCGACTCTATATATAAAATATTACAAACGTATGAATTTTTATGTCTCCAATAAACATCAAATGAAAACTCATAAATTTAGTGAGATTTATTATTATTGACTGAATTTTAAACTGTTTTTTACGAAAAGGAAGATTTTCTATTAATGAATATAACATATGATAAATGTGCGTTAATTAGACAGCTTCCTTTAAGTGCAACGATTTTTAATTAGTAATACTTTATTTGTTCAAAAAGTATTAATCTTATAATTTTTCATTGATAACATAATTATTGAACAAATAACTGATAAATCACTGTCCACGTAAAATATTAAATGTAAGATGTTAATAAAATGCAATACTGTAAAATTATTTTATTAGGTAGTTATAAAAAATATATATATACACTATTTACAAATAGATTTATACATATATAGATAAAGTTACTTTTTTCATTGACGCAATTTAGAATAAGAGAATTTATAATGTGTATGTTTAATGATAATAAAAGGTATCTGAACAATAATTTACATACAACAACACCCTATTTATAAATCAGTAAAGTATCAACAATTTATTTAGTTTCAAATTATTTAAATACATTGTATTATTAATTTTACTTGTTTTATTCCTATGACTATTTAGTATTTTTTAATCCTACTATCAATAGACACTATTTCTTATAAAGCATAAGATATACTAAAGTTTAAAAATC
Organism: Theocolax elegans; assembly: GCA_026168455.1. Lineage (NCBI taxonomy): Eukaryota > Metazoa > Arthropoda > Insecta > Hymenoptera > Cerocephalidae > Theocolax > Theocolax elegans. The sequence goes on along the minus strand of CM047426.1, from coordinate 77,448,759 downwards.
AAGTATATAGAGAGCGAATTCCTTATAAAGGGTCTACTCGAATTATTTTTGTACCCTGTAGAAAAAAGTTGTGATTACACTTTATTTGTATTTAACACGCACACAACAATACTAATACAAAGTATTCGTTAACCCAACACTCGACTTTTATATTACACTCTTAAGAAGCAGTGACGTATAAATAAAAAGATAAATTTAAAAAATTGTGTATTAATTTTTTCCTATTTCTCCGATTTCGTTCGAAATCTTTTTATATTCAATATAAATGTGTAACCATTTAATTTGTTACCTAAAATATACCATTATTGATTAGCTGTTAGAAACATATTTTGGGGAAATGAAGGAATACACTTAAATATTAAATTTTTTTTACTGTATATAATTAAAAAATAAACATGTTACTGAATAATCTAAGATAATATCATTATTAATGTTTAACTTTATGGTTGACAGAAAGTAGATAACCTTTTGCGTGTTCTGTTAGTGAGTTACGGTGTATATACTGCAGAATTTTTTTCAAAGAACGATTCAGACACTTTGGATTAAAATTTTTACTTTTGTATACATTTATAATTCTTGTAAAGTACGCGAAGAAGCTTCTTGCAACATTCATACTTTTTACTACTAAATATGAAATGTGCTTATTTGTATACATGGGCACGCGGCATGAGTCATACATGTTTTCACTGCTCCATTGTTTTAAATTGTCAATGTTTTTTATATACCTATATAGCTGTTGCATATCTCTGTTCACAAAATATAAAAAAACAAATTCATTCATTTATACATACACACGCAATGATACATGCAGCTTTGTTCTAAAATATCAGGTACAACATTCTAACAACATCTCCAAGACAATTGATAATCATTACATATATACAGATTCACCTAAATACATAAGTATACTGTACCATTAGGATAAATAGTAAAGTAATAATTAACAATTTACGTGTGAAAGAAGAATTTGTTAAGAAACTACTCTTAATAGAAATAAATAATAGAGCTCATTAACATTAACAATGTTTTTCTTTCAAGTGCATCAAGATAAATATATCAAAAATAATTTAATTTAATTATAATCACAATTGTATTTTTTCCATTAGAACTGGACGACGGGGCCTACAACCCGCTGTGGACAATGCGTGGATTCACACAAACCTTTCATTTCTGGAAGGAAACCAAGAGAGCCCAGTCCGTCCCTCTTAATGCCTTCCTCACCTACATCACTTTACCGTGGTGGAGCATAGCCAAAGGTATTTATTATATATAATATGTTGAAGTATTAAATCCTTATTTTAGTAAAATGACTACTTAAGTGAATGATGCGTACTACATAATGAATATTACTACTTGTCTAAGAAATAATCCAATTGAAATATTTAATAATTTGTAATATTTTAAATTTATTTATTTTCTATTGATACTTCTCTTAAAATAATAATAATAAGAAACAATTCAATTAATTATTTTGTACATATTTTTTTTTAATTACAACTTTTTGTATTTTTACAGATATTCTAGATCATCGTGAAGGACCCATCTTGACATTTTAATCGATATTACTCGCGTACCTTGGAAATGCGACGACATTCCTCTTCTTTCACTTTGTAAACCGACTAGATTGTCGGTAGAACTTTAAATGTGTACAAACGGGATGACTAAAGAAATTCTATAAAACATAAGTACGTCAAGTTTTTTAATGTTCTACTGTCTAGTGTGTATTTTTTTTCATTTTGAGATATGTGATATTTATTAAAATAAAAATTTAACTATGCATTTACATCTTAAAATTTTTTCTAATTTATTACCTACTTCTACTGAATGACGAATAAACGGAATTTAGTTATATTGACTAATTGTCATTATATTATATAATAATAGTGATTTATGCACTTAGGGAGTAGAATAGGCATTTATTCCCTGGACGAAAGTGGCTGCCCGAGCTTTAGTTTCTGGCAGTATAACATTCATCCAAGAGAATAATCGCCTTTTACTCTCAAAGTGCATATAAAACTTTTCATCCTCATTATTTGAAAGACTACTTTATGCGACAACAATTTATTTCTTTTCTAATTTTTTTCGATATTTTAAGACTTTTTGGTATGCTTCATATTGTATGTATAGGAAAAGGCTACAATAAGTGTTAAACGCAAAGAAGTAAATCTACGATGAATAAAATAGGTATGCCAGGAATAAAGTGAGTCTACAAGAAGTAAAATCATCAAAGGAATAAAATACAATGTTGCTCCCTTCATAGAGGTAAAAAAAGTAGACTTTTTAGATGATTAGGGTAAAAATATGTTTTATTAATAATATGGATAGACATAATATAGGGAATAAAAAATTATCATAATAGTATCGTTTAACTTTAAGTACTACTGTTATTCTTAATTCAGAATTTGTTCAATGTGACATATTTGCTGTACGATTTTACTTAGCTTAATTCAAACTATGAATATTTGCTCTGCTCAAAACAAGATATTCAGAAAAGTCTAGAAGTAGGAACGTCTAGAAAAATATGAAAAGGTAGTTAAAAATATAAAAATATAGAAAGAATAGAAAACCATCATACTTACAATTAGTGAAAAAATCACGTTTGCATCGATGCACTTGCAAACTGTCGTTGCTGTCCTTTTTGAAATTTCTTTATATTCAGGAGTTAAACTTTATTGTTATTAATAGTAGAAAGATGTTTAAAAATCTTTAACATCTGGTAAAAGATAGAAGCGTACGCAGAAAAAAATTTGGAAATCACCTTTCTCCAAAAATGGTAAACTATAGGCTTTATAATACATTAAGTTTGCGGTTGTCAAATTTAATAATTAATTGGATCTAAATGGAATATAGAAAACTTCAATATTCCTGGTCATATGTAATTTCGTAATAGAATTATTCTAATTCGGTGCCGTATAAATAGAGCTCCAACAATCTCGGCGTATAGGAATTACGAGCGCGGTCAAGGCGGAACTCGAGGTTGGACCTCTCAAACCTCCACCGCCGTATCCTGACAAATCTGCTATTCGCAGACATACTGTGAGTAATACATGTATATAGATAGTTATAAAAATTGTTTGTCTTTAACAAATGAAAATTCTCTGTTACAAATAATTATATTTATTAATAAAATATTATCTACTTTAATATTCATTAGTTAAATAAAGAAAACAATGCTTTATTACTAAAATTTTGAAAAATGATTTGAAAAACTTTCGTGGCTAACTCTTATTTAATTCAAATACTATGATTAATATACAGATTTTCGAAATTGTTGATTGTGAATCATTTCGTGTCGATCTCGGCAAGTTGCAAAGCTATAGATATATTTATCTACGTATTTAATTATATAATTGTTTAGTGAAAGTTAAAAGAATGTTTTAAATTATGCTTGTCATTAAAAAGGTTAATAGGGAATATATTGTTGATTAAACAATATTATTACATAACTAACCATTTGAGGATTTAAGTATTGATTACTAGCTTTTTTTGATCATTTCCAATAAATTTGTAATTATGAATATACCGATTATTTAAAATAATAAAAACAATGCGAATCAACCAGCATTTTTTGATATTGGTGACTAAGGTATATTTATACAATTATTCCATATTATCTTAATGTTATACTATTTTAATTATTATTAACAGTACAGTTTCAAAATTACTTCAGTATACCTACTTCTTTGTTTGTTCAACATGTGTATGCAAAATAAGGGCCAAACTTATCAGAATTGTAAAATTTATTATGAATTGATGGCTGCACCTTACAAATAAGAATATTGCGATTTTTGATTGCACGAGTAACAGTGAAACAGCTTTGGATTCTACTTGTTCAGTTCAAATAATGAACGCAAGTGTAAATAAAAAGAAGTCATTGAATTGGACAAACGGTTACAAATTGATAGTTTAAAAGTTGCAGAGGTTACAAGTAAATTCCATAATTTATTTAATTTCTATTTAAAAATAATATTTAATTTACGATCTTGTAAAATTTTATATTTAAATACAAAGTTATTTATTTATTATTTAATATAAAAAAAACAAAAAACACATTTTTTTGCAATTTATCATCATTTATCCATAAAAGCTTTAAACTAACGAAATGTTCGTTTCATAATAACAAACTTTTTTTCTGAAACACTTTACGACCTGAACAATATTTTTGAAAATTACATAAAAAATTAAATTAAGTGTATAAAACATGTTTTCCTGTAGCATACAAATATAAATGTATACATGTTTATCTGAATTAGATGAAATTATTTTACATTTGTCATTTTTCCCTGAAATTAATTTTTATAAAAGAGAAAATGAGTAAAAATGGTGTAAACAGTCTAATATATAAAAAGAAACGCTTTTCAAGAGCAATAATTCATAGTTGAAAACTTGGAGCTGGATTAAATAATCAGGAAATTTTCTTCTGCATTATAGAGTTTCATCCACCAGGTTTGTCGAAAGCTTTTTTTGTAATAATGTAAATTCGTATTCAAAAATTAGTACTGAAAACAGCGAATGATGAAACTATTATTATCTAGAATGCTGTAAAAGAAAAGAAAACGAGCATAATGAATAAATGATCAAATATCTTCCACATTTCAAAACAAGGAACCCAAAAAATACTAAAATTTATATTCAAGTTCTCGAGAATGCATAATAATAATTTTTTAAAGATAATTTTATACAACATGTAAATCACCTTCCACTATGGACAAGTATCCACCACATTATCCAACTACACCTAAATTGCATAAACGAGTCATTTTATTAATTTAAATAACTCTGTATTATAGTACATTACGATACAAGTGGCATACGTGGCCCATTATTTAACGGCGTGTAGTTATGATTGTTATAATTACGGTGAAATAATGGACTACGTATGCCACGGATAGGAGCGACTAAAAGGAGGATTTATACCACGCAGTGCTATAAAAATTGTTAAATTATGAAATTACTCTATATAAAATATATAACAATAAATAAATCTAGTTATTTTTTTAAATAAAAAAATAAATATTAGCTTATTTACTATGGGTTTACATCTTCTAGTAAAACTTTAGAACTAAATTTCGAAAATTAATATTCAATTAATGTTATATATAACAAAAAGATCAAAATTTAATCAAACCGAGTACAGTATATTATGAAAGAATTTAAAATAATATGCATTTAAACTTATTAAAAGTCTTGATTTAAATAATTGAAAATAAATTTAAATACACTGTAATAAATTTAAATACTATGTTTCTAAAGTATATTTAAGTAAAATTTTTTATTAATACTAATTAATATGTAGTACAATGAACTATATATTGAAAGAGTATTGACGGATTCAGTGCTAAATATAGGTACTATTTCGACAAATATTATTACCCACGTATACAATAACTGTATTCCTTTATACGTATTTCGAAACAAGTTCGTCAGTATAGTGTCTATCGTCGAAGGACATAGACGTAGAGCAATGTGTAGAGGGCTTACTTACTAAACGGGAATTATCCCACTATATACTGCCATCTCAAAGTAATTAAGTAAGTAGTAAGCCCATTCATTTAAAGTAGTTATAAAATAGAGATAAAATAATATACATTTATAAATATTATGTTAATTTTTATTTACAGATGAGTGTATAGATATGGAAGCTTTGATAAATTTGCAGGATAAAGAGTTCTTCGATTTAATCAAAACTAAAGGTGAAAGGTACCAACTTTTTAAAAACAAGAAAATTCTACAGGTTTTTAACTCTCTCTCTCTCTCTCTCTCTCTCTCTCTCTCTCTCTTTCTCTCTGAGCGTTAAGCGAGTATATAATTGTTCACACAGCTCCGTTGCAATCGAAGGGGATAATGTTGATTCGGAGATTAATAAACGCATACCTGCGTTGGCAAATGCTGGTCCCCATCCCTGTGGACTTGCAGGAGGATGATATTTCTCGGCGCATAGCGGAGCAGAATTTCGAAAACTTCGAAGCTGCGTCAAGTAACGATTTTAAACTTATATACCTTTTTCCACCCCGTAGTAATAAAAAGTTTCGTTCGTGTATTGTAGAAACTAAACTCGAATTTCGAGAAGTTTTAATTAACCGTTCAAGAGTGAATATCGATTGGTGTGCCTGTACATTGGAGGATTATATATCGATACTTCAATGCTATGATTGCTGTGGTTTTAATTATATTGCTAAAAATTGCAAGGAAAAGCAACGTTGTCAACTGTGTGCTAGAGGACACAGGGTAAGCGACTGTAAATCAAAAAGTATTTTAAAATGTATTAATTGTTCTCTAGCAAAATCTCCAAACTGTTCTCATGCAGCCAACGATAAGTCAACGTGTCCTATTTTGCATAAGAAAATAATGTTCAAGATGTCCTTTATTAAATATGGCTACTAATGTTACGGTAAACTCAAGCTCTATATTAAATAGTAATCTTAAAATAGGACACTGCAATGCGCAATCATTATTGGCTCATTTTTCAGAGATAGTGAATTTCATTAAGATGCATGATTTGCATATCTTGGTGATTGAGTCGAGTGAGTCGTGGTTATCAGCAGCTTCTCCGAGAAGCGGTACGTATATCCCTGGCTTCTCTCTCTATCGTACGGACAGAGTGGGCAAGGTGGGTAGTGGAGTGGCTTTGTATGTCAAGAACACGCTAACATTTTGTTTTCACTGTTCATCCCCTCAACCGCGCAAAGCTATATCAAACGCCCAGAGTACTTATTAGTTGATGTGATCCTCACGAATGTTAAATTGCTGTTTGTTGTTGTATATAATCCACCAAAGGCTGAATATTGGCATACGGTTGAGGAGGCGATTTTGAACTATGATGGTGGGTGCGATAATATTATATTATTGGGAGACCTCAACATAAATTGTAGTGCAGAGTCAACACCACGTACTATTCTTCGGGAATCCCTTGAGTCATGCTGCATGCAGCGCATAGATAACATACACTCTGCTATAGACTACATATGTCAAACTGACAAAGCTAAAGTTACCTCTTTTGAGCAAGTCAGTTACCCGGGCACCTCTGATCATGATGTATTGCTTACTACCTTGACATACGACTTACCTGTGAATATACAGGCATCCACTTTTATTGCACGATCGCTTGGTGACCGTGATATGACAGCGTTTACTGCGGATTTGTCGTCGGTGGATTGGTCTGAGCTTCTGCACTCTCAGGATGTCAACTTTATGGTACAACTTTATAAAAGAAAACTTCTTGAAATGTATGATACGCACGCCTCGTTTAAAACTTTTAAAGTTAGATCGAGACCATGTCCTTGGATCTCGCATGCAATTAGATGTCTAATCCGTCAGCGTAACAGGGCATGGAGAATTTACAAGCGTTCAGGTAGCAGCGATAATTATACTGCATACAGGACACTTCGTAATAAAGTGCAGACTGTCATTAGAAATGCCATGCATAATTATTATAAAAGAAAACTGAATGAGTCTGTTGGTACTTCCAACATGTGGAAAATTGTTCAGCGAATGGGACTGCGAATATCACGTACTGAAATAAAAAATTTACCGGTTCAGCCCGGCCAGCTGAATCAGCATTTTGTCGGAACTAGTGGAGTTTCGATATTGGATTTTAATTATTCTTATGTATCAAGATCGCCTGATGAACAATTTTATTTTAAACATATACAGACTTCTGATTTAACCGAGGCGATTAGGTCTGCGTGTTCCAATGCTGTAGGTATAGATTGAATCCCTTTCAGATTTATTGAAGAGTCTCTATCTTTCATATGCCCAGTGATGTTACATATCTTTGATACGTCTATTCAGTCTGGTGAGTTTCCTGAATAATGGAAGACTGCGATTGTTCGTCCGCTTCCTAAAGTCGCCCAGCCATCCTTCATTGAGGATTTTCGGTCAATCAGTATTCTTTGCGCAACATCAAAGTTATTAGAATATGTAGCATATCGGCAGATGAGTGAGCATGTAGCGCACTTCGATATACTTGACAGACTGCAGTCAGATTTTCGTAAATCTTATAGCGTACACACGGCTACGATCAGAATGGTAGATGACATTAGGAAAAACATCGACGATGGATTCGTTACTCTACTGGTATCGGTGGATTTCAGGCAGGCCTTTGATACTGTTAACATCTAACTACTTTCTGATAAACTAAAATACTATGTTTTTTCAGAGCCTTCCATTAAGTGGATAAAATCCTACCTTTCTTGTAGATTGCAGATTGTAAAAACGTCTAATAGTGAGGTTAGTGATTCATTGACGAGAGTAAGGGGAGTCCCTCAGGGCTCAATCCTTGGTCCTCTAATATTTATTTTGTTTAGAAATGACTTGACGGCTTGTCTGGTTGATTGTGCGTATCACATCTACACCGATGATTTTGCTGTATATGTTCGTGGACATTTCAACGATATTCCTAAATTATTAAAATCGATAATAAATAGAAAATAATAATAATCATAAAATTTTTTTTTTCCAAAATAATAAAATTCTCATTACGAAAATTATTATTCTCTTCGATTTTTTCCCATGCATTTCAGATCGATTAAAGATCCAATAAAATGTAATTAATTGCGCCTGTTAACATAATTAACGAAAGGCGTTAATAGGCTTATTATTGATTTATAAGCGAGCGGCGGGGAAATGCCACGCTGCGAGTATTAGGGTGTCCCCACTCGAAGCCGCGTACTTTGGTCGCCGCGCGCTCATTGGCTCAATTACGCTATTTTCAATAATTTTTTGCGGCTTATCTATTTGTTGTAGCGGAAAACTTGACAGAGATATTTTACTCAGAATTTTCTACTCTATTGCGTAGCGGTCCCCAAATATCTTGGTTTTCTAACACTCTGTATATGTCGCCTAAACAATATGGTCACTCCGGAGGTTAAAATTGGTTAAGAAAAGATTAGCATTTGTTCCACTCTTAAGATTCTTGGTGTCACGTTTGATTCTACCCTCTCTTGGCGTGAACAATGCATGATTACTGCTATGAAGTTTTATGCAGCTCTTTTTCGCCTGAAGAAACATGGATCTTCACTGCCGATTAGTGTGAAATCGAAGTTGGTCAAGATATTAGGAATCACCGAGTTGGATCTCGTTCGCTTGACTCGGCCGATCCGACGCACGTATCGTTTATGTGTAGTGAAGAATTCTGCTCCCGTGCACCGTCTCACAACGTGAACAATTGGTAAAATACACTAGTTCCATAATAAATAATCCTTTATTAATATAAGTTCGTCCGGCATCAAACTGCACCGGATATTTTCTCAGCTGATCCCTTCTCACCAGGTTCCTTAGCCCACTGCTTTATTCATACTTCTTTATCAAGCTAGATTATTCAAGGTAATGGTATTAATTACAATGTTTCTTTCTTCAATATTGATATCTTGTGGAGGTACTATCCTAACCTCACTTTACCTATCCTTCTCCTTACCTGCAACTAGGTTTTAACAACCTGCTGCTTTCCTCAACTCTCATTTATGTTGAGTATTATTTACTAATACTGTTGCAGGTACTCGAAGGAGGTTTTACAGCAGCGGAGGACCACCACTTCCTTTGATGAGGCTGGATTCGACTTGACTTTATCCATGCACCTGTCAAGTACTGTCTACACTACCTCAACTTCTACCTTATACGATTATCTTCTCCAGGCTATAATGAACAGGATTCAAGACAGGCCCTCAATCGACTATTCAAGGATTGCTCAAGAAAGGAATGGATATTATATTATGCGGAATACTGACAGGGACAGTGATTTTGTACGTGTGCGTATGTGTCACTGGAGTTCGTACTCGACTAGCTGGATTCCGAGTGAGGTATTATTTAATTACTATAAGCTATGGGCTTTGGAATGCTTACATACAAATATAAAAGTACGCTAAGTAAGTGACATGCAGTTAGAACTGCCATGTCACACCTTTTTAGATTTACTAAGTTACCTCGACTTCTCGTCAACAATAATATTTTTGTCGAGATCAATCTTAAATTAGAAAAAATATTTATTACTTCATTTTGAAACGATTTTTTAGGCACGACCGTTATGCGGGAGAGCCTTATATTTTTGTCATCGAAAAAAGTGTTGTTTCACGAATATCTCAAAAAGTTATTACCCGATTTGGCTGAAATTTTGAGGGTAGTTTTCTCTATATATAAGAAGGTGCTGGTTCTATTTCCAGCCTCAACAGTGAAGCCATTTTAAAGTTATAACAAAGTTTACATGTCTTTAAATAACGGATTTTTTTCATTCTTCGTACAATATCTCGAAATAGACACGTTCTACGAAAAAAAATATAAGACATAAAATGTTCATATTAAAAAGACGCAGCTTTTTCCTATTTAACATAATATATTATTCCCCGTATTTTTGGCGCTAGAGACTCGCAAATACGCAAATATTATAAAATTGAAAAATAAAAAAATCGTTGTTTCACAAATATCTCAAAAAGCTATTACCCGATTTGACTGAAACCTTGAGGGTAGTTTTCTCTACATATAAGAAGGTGCTGGTTCTATTTCCAGCAACATCAGTGAATCCATATTTAAGCTTAGCGAAAAACTTACTATTGACAAAAATGTTTCTATTAAATTGACGCAACTTTTTTCTATTTAACATAATACATGATTGTTGACTATTTTGGCGCTAGAGACTCACAAAGACGCAAATATCATAAAATTGAAAAATAAAAAAATCGTTGTTCCATAAATATCTCAAAAAGTTATTACCCGATTTGACTGAAACCTTGAGGGTAGTTTTCTCTACATATAAGAAGGTGCTGGTTCTATTTCCAGCAAAATCGGTGGAACCATATTAAAGCTATAATAAATTTAAAATTTCTCTAAAAACGACTTTTGTTCATTTTTCGCACAATAACTCGAAATGTAGAACTCCTATCAAATAACTTTCTATTAACAAAATGTTTTAATTACAAAGACGCAACTTTTTCCTATGTAACGTAGTACATGATTTTCCATTATTTTTGGCGCTACAGACTTGCAGTCGCTAATATCATCAATTTGAAATTTAACAATTCGATGTTCCACAAATATCTTGAAAAATTTTCAACTGATTTAGCTGAAATTTTAAGAGTAGTTTCCTCTACCCTTCGGATGGTGCTGGTTCTATTTCCAGTAAGATCGGTGGAATCATATTTTTGTTGTGCTCTAATAAGGTCGGTAGAACCATATTTCAGCTGTAACTAGACGAAAACTTGGTGCTATACTCAGTAATCTGGATATTTTCTTTTGTATTATAATGTTTTATCCATTAGTTTTTTTATAAGTCTATTTTCGATTTAAAAAAATCAGTATTAATATTTATTATTGATAATACTATTATTATCCTAAATGCTGTAAAAGAAAAGAAAAAACAATAAATTAAATGTTTTTAATAAAAAAAAATACTTGTTTTTTAAGGAATTGCAATAAATTAGTGTGTATATATATATATATCAATGAAATAATATCAAACCTTTAAAATGTAAACGTAAAAAATAAATAACGTTGGTTGACTTACGATATCTTAATGACATTATGACGAAGGCGAAATCCAATTCGTTTATTTGGATGTTGATGCAGCGGGTTATTGAATCATCATAAGTATATTTTGGAAAATAGAGGACGATAATGAAGTAACAAGTAATTCCTTGTAGTAGGCATTAAATTCAGGTGGTGCAAACAGACAAGTCAGTCAAGAAGTATTCAATGGTATTGATCCTGAGAAAAAGCCATTGTAAAACGCCAAGTAATAATCAAATTGAGAATCAGAAGAAATTTGTCAGCCATTGCCGCTGAATTATTACCTGCAAGTTAGTGAGCGAGATACGTTGAACGGTTACTTGCTAATTATGGTATGAAACCAGTTAGGAGATTCGGTAAACTGTGTCGTCTCAATGATGAATCGATTTCCCTGGAATATATAGACGTTTCTTTTAAACTTATAATGAAATATAAATAATATATAAATTACTGAATTTGATTTATAGATTAGAAGACAGAGTGATAAAGATATATCGAAAGTCGATGCCATCAAATATACTGAATAATAAAAAAACACAGGCAGCAAACAGTTTTAATAAAACATTCAAACTCCAGAGAAAAAAATGAACATTATTAATTTTTTTTTTATTTTTCAGCTTACCAAGAACCCGAGGAGGGTTCATACAGCTATAAACATTATTAATAATAATAATAAAATAAATTATTATTTTATTATATATTACACATTCCAAACTAAATAAACATTAAAAGTAAATTCAATTGTAATAAGTAGATTCAAAGCAAACTATAGAAGTATTTTCAGTTCACTTTTACAATTTTATAACACATTTTCCGTTCGAACTATCTATTTCTTTCTCTCAAGTTTGAATTTTTGGTTAAAACTGTTTGCTTCTTGTGTCTTCATATTATTCAGTACATTTGATGACATTGATTTTCGATATATCTTTATCACTTTGTCTCCTAATCTATAAATCAAATTCTCTCATTGTTTTATTATAAAATTACAGATATATTATAAAAAAAACAAACGAAAATGAAAACTACCTCGTGGTTAGAATAATTCTGGTATATGCCTCTGTAATTAGGCATTTCTTTATTCAGGAAAAGAATCGCTAGATAACGAATACTTTGACTGAAATCATGACGGCTGTTGTTGTTCTAGTACATACAAACTAGTTCAAACAGTATTACTTAATGACACAAATGGCTTCGTTGGTAATAGAGGTGGTAGCTGCTGCGATTGCTGTAGACCGGGACCACTGTTCGAGCTCAACGATAGTAATAATTGTAGTGATATCGAAGGACCCTGTTAAATTATAATGACCAAATTTTAAAAATTAGTAATGCAGAAAATCTTATCTACATGTGTTCTCAAAGTGTTCCATCATCGTTGACTTACCACTCGTAAGCTCATTCACTTTTTCGTAGTCTTGACAACTTCTTCAGATTTACCTATAGTGTTCTAATCGTGTCTATTTTTCGATTACGCTTGTTGAAGTTGGTTCGATGACAATGATGTTTTCTGGGGTGACAGAGTCTGCCAGAGCCGATGTAGCCCGTTCTATTGCAATATTACGAGAGGTTTACGTTCTGTTTTTGAGCTTGATGAGGTTGAGCTTGCAATGTAGGCGCTGTAGAATTATTTGCAGTCGGCAGTGTTACTATGTTCGATCTATCTGATAATCGGCGTACACGATTTCCCGATGATGAAGCTTCAATACCGCTTGCGCTTTCCAATACGCTTCTGTTGTGGCGATTAGTAGCTAGTGATCTCGAGAATTCATTTAATTTAAGGCTAAAATTTATAAAGTATACAATTATGTTTATTTAATGATAATTTGGATAATCGAGATTTAAAAATTCGCAAATTAACACGAATCTTTCATTTAAAGTTTACTTAAAAAATATCCAATCTTAACATAAAATTAATAATTTCCAATAAATTATAGAAAATTTTTTAATAACTTAATTCACCTCTACTTCTCTAAAATCTTCGATAGTTTTAAATTTATGGAGATATTCTTATAATTTAGTGTCAACAAGAAGTTGATCTAAAAGTACTTATAATACTTAAAAAACGCCCAGAATTTTTCCAGTCCATAAACTTGATCTAAATAAAATTAATTTAAATCTTATATACCTATGTTTTATTATAAAGATAATTTTAATCTTTACAGCAATATTTTTTTATTTAATTTTTTTTAATATGTAACGGGGTGGGTACTGGGGATATGTAAGGCCCGCGGTTAGGCCCAATCTGTCCCAACTTACCAACCTTAAGTGTGCAGTCCCACGATGCGGCCGGGAATCCCTTTGATTCCCGTGCAATGCCGTTAACAACGTCAAACACCTCGTTTGACTTAAATACCGTGCGTTGGGCCCTATGCCCAAAATTGCCAACTAGGATAAACACCGGAGAGGGCGGTATTCATAGGATAGGACGTTAACCGGTAAAATATTATCAACAAGTGATATTATTGTTAATCGGCGAGAAAGATTGTCTCGCCGAGTCAATTTATTAAATTAACAAATAAATATTAATAAATAAACAATAATTGAACTTTAACAATTTACGGGGAGTCGTACCGATGACTACCCCCGAGGTCAGCGCGAAAAGAATCAGTTAAAATCTATTGAACTGTCGATTACGAGCAACCGATCCGGATATGATCGGCTGCTTAACCTGGTGGCATACGTCACACCGTGTGACGTATGAATCTCTGACGTAGAGAGCTTTTACGTAGAAGCTTACTACGTCACGCGCGCCTTCTCTCGTGAAGTGGTTCCCGCGAACCACCGACCTTTCTATCCGTGCGGGTATTGTCACGAGAGGGAGGAAAGGAGGAACGCTTCCTCACCTGGACCGTACCAGGTAAATCGGGACACGAAAATTAGATAGACACGCGGGTCTAAATGTGGTGCACCACTTACCGCGTATCTGAATATCTCGCTTCGGCAAGGAAAAGGCTGTGCTATTGAGAGAGAGCTCGTCCTCGTATATGTCTCTCTCTCTTTCTCCAACGGTCGAGAAGGTGGGATTCGCCGAGCCTCCTTTTCTCACTGTCTGTGAGTGGTGCTGCTGCACACGTCGACGTGGAGGTTAGTGGGGAGAAACTGCTCGCACCCACACACAACGCACAACAGTTCTTTTGCTCTTTTATCCCGTAAAAAATCACTCGGCAATTGTCAACACCTTGTTGTTGCCGATCGCGCGCGAACTCTCTTAATACTCTCTTGCGCACGATTCTCGCGCGCGTTCCCTGCGCGCGCCGCGCTGTCGATACTCTTTTCAGTTACTCATCTGATCGGTAACTCGCTTACCGTTATACCCCCCCCCCTTCCAGATTCCGCATACTCTGTATGTGGACTCTGTACCGCGAGGAACAGGAAAGAGGATAAATAATCAGGAGGTACACCTTATTCTTATTTATTATAAAACTTTAATAAAAAACACAAAGTATCTATATACATTTGGAGGATTGGGCCGTTGCCTCCTGATGGCTCTCAGCCCTGCCTCCTGCGCCCCGCCTTGATTTCGGCGTGCGCCTTGAAGCGAGGGCATTTCTTTGGGTCAACGACCCCTTTGCAGCGGCAGAGCGGACACTTCGGTTCCTTGTAACCGCTCGTTCCGCTCGGGGAGGGCTGAGACTGCAGCCGCGCCTCCAGCTCAGCGGCTCTTCTTTTAGCGTCATCCGCTTTCTGCTGGAGGCGCTGGTGCTCTTCAGCAGCCTGCCTATAGGCTGCCTCAGCCCTCAGCCGCTGCTGGCGCTCTTCCTCGCGCTTCCTCTCTTCCGCCGCCGCCTTTTCTTTGGCCTCGCGCTGCTGAGCACGGAACGTTGCCAGGACCTCTCGCTCCCTTTTGAGGTCCTGAACTCGCTCAGCCCAGACACCCTTGGTGATGGGAGCCGTCGGATGAGCCTCGGCAAAAGCGTCGAACTTCGCCAAGGCCTCTTGTTCGGCTGCCCGTAGCTGAACCCTCAGGGCTTTCATGTGCCTGAGGGCAGCCTCCGTCTCCTGCCACTCCTCTTCCTGTGTCTTGGGTCGCTCCTCTGTCACCGCAGAGGTTGCGGGTTGGGACCCGTTGGAGTGGGGACGACGGAGCTGGGGTCTGGTGTTGGCCGGTTCCGGTTCAGTCTTCCCCTGCGGACGATCCGATACCGAATTGCCCTCCTTCTCCATCCGCTCTTCAGTCGCGGGTGCTGGCTTCGGCGGAGAGGGCATGGGTATCGTCCCTTTCGCTTGTCTTAAGCGGTCCGCAGGGGTCGCTACATAGGCCGTATCCTGGCCCTGACCGTCCTCCAGGACCTCTTCTAGGACGACGGCGGCGATATCCTCCTGGCCACGGCGATGCTCCTCCTGGAGCTGTTGCTGCCGATGATCTACGGCAGCAACTACAGCAGACAGGACTTCCGCCGTCTGCATCTCGCCGTGGCTGGCCAGGGTGTCTATCATCCTGGCGAGGAGGAACTCCAGGGCTTCCTGCTCAACCTCGATGATCATCTGCAGCAAAAATTACGATCTCAGGTTATGGCCCATCGTTTCAAACGACACTGTTCTTTATTCGGATTTCGATCCACGAGGACGCCCTCGTCCTCGTCTAAGGGGAACAGTTTCTGGCTGCGCATCTAATTGCCGTGTTACTGGGGATCGGCGTCGCACGGTCGCATTCGCTTTCCGGGGACGACCACGTGGTCGTTTGGTAGCGGGGGCCCTATCTAAGGACGTACGCGACGTCTTACGCGGTTTACACCGAGTCCCTTCGCTAGGTGACTCGCTCCCATTATACTCCCTCGCAGGGGAGGTTTCGCTCGCTACAGGTGGGTCGCACTTCACCTGTTGATCCCTCGACGGTTGAGATCTCGTAGGTTGCTCCTCATCGTTTGGTTCAGCATCATCTTCGGGGACGTATCTCTTCAGATGCTCTATATGAGATACCTCTTGGCCCCCTTGATCATCTTGTATAACGTAGGTATTCATGCCTTTCCTACTGATGATCAGATATGGCCCTGTATATTTCGGAGCAAGCTTAGCCGAGATACCCTGTGCGCTGGACGAGAGGATCCGGTTGCGTTTCCACACCAGATCTCCTACCTCGAATTCCGCTGGCCTTCGTCGTGAGTTGAAGATTTCGGCTTGCCGGGCCTTGCTGGCAGCCGACTGACGACTTGCGTTCTCGTGCAGTCTTGGCAACTGTTTGATTTTGTCGTTCCAATCCTGCAGTCGACGGAACTCAAACTGTTGCTGGGCAAGCCGGTCTTGCTCTCGACGAGCTGTACTAGGCGCCTCGGGTTGGCGACCATAGTTCAGCATAGCCGGGCTCCACCCAGTAGAACTTTGCACCGCTGTGTTTAGTGCAAAGACTAACTCTGGCAGCTTGTCGTCCCAGTCGCTATGCTTATCCTGGATATACGACGCCACCATTGTCTTAAGGGTCCGATTGGCCCTCTCGACAGGATTGGCCTGTGCGTGATAAGGGGGTGTCGTCGAATGATACACTCCCTTAGATTCGAGGTACTCGTCTACAAGTTTATTTTTAAACTCGGTCCCGTTGTCCGAGTGAAATACTTCAGGGGTGCCGAACCGGTTAATCACTCGTTCGTGAAGCTCGCGGACTATCGTCTTTGCGTTAGCTTTTCGTATCGGGATTGCTTCAATCCAGCGCGTGAATAAATCCTGGAATACTAGGATGTATTCGTATCCTCGGCTAGAGCGTGGAAGCGGGCCAGTGATATCTTCTGCTACCACCTGCCATGGTCTGTCCGATTGACGGTGACCCATTAACCCTGAGGGAGCACGTTGCTCGACCTTACATTGCTGGCACACTTGACATCGCCTGACGTAATCCGCAACTTCTGCGTAAAATCGTGGCCAATAATAGTGTTGGGCCACGCGGGCGAATGTCTTTTCTCTTCCGAGATGGCCAGCTGAGGGATCATCGTGACATTCTCTCAGAATAGAGTGACGATTCTCTACGGGTACGACCAGCTTCCATGCTTGCTCGTCATCCATCACTTCCTCTAACTCCGTGTCGGGGCGATAGATGTATAGATTTCCTCCGACTATTTTCCAGTCGGGGAAATCACGGGGTCTGTCGAAAACGTTCTTGATCCAGTCTAGGTACCAAGGATCTTCAGTAGTTTGAGCTCACGACATTGCTGCTACTGTAGGCTCGTCGTCTTCATACATGCGAGATAGGGCATCGGGAACGTGATGCAGAGCTCCTTTTCTGTGCTCGACGACAAAGTCATGAGCTTGAAGCTCTAAAGCCCATCTCGCTAGTCGGCTGGTTGGATTTCTCATATTACACAACCAGCGAAGACTACTGTGATCCGTTATCACTTTGAAGTGGTACCCTTCGATGTAAGGTCTGAACTTATTAATAGCCCAGACCACGGCCAAGCATTCCCTCTCCGTAACGCTATAATTCTTCTCGGGTGCTGTGAGAATGCGACTGGCAAACTCAATGACTCTTTCCTCTCCGTCTATCTCTTGGACGAGCACGGCTCCTATGCCGGTATCGCTCGCGTCCGTGTGCAGGCTAAACAGTCCATCTGCACTGGGACGTTGAAGAACTGGAGCAGTCATGATCAGGGCCTTCAGTTGCTGAAAGGCTTGTTCCTGTTCATCTAACCACTCGTACCCTTGGTTCTTCTTTGTTAGACGGGTAAGTGGCTCGGCAATCGTGGCGTAATCCGGCATAAAACGCCGATACCACGACGCCATGCCGAGGAATCGTCGAAGCTGTTTGAGGTTCTTGGGAGCCGGATAAACCCTTATAGGCTCTGTCTTGGCTGGGTCGGGACGAATTCCATCCCTGTTGACCAGCACGCCAAGATATCTCACCTCATCTTGACAAAAGACACACTTGTCCTTATTCACTGTCAAGTTAGCTTCGGTCAGTCTTTTCAGCACCATCTCGAGATACTTCTTGTGCCCTTCAAATGTCTCGGTGACTATAATAATATCATCGAGGTAAGAAAAGGCATTGGGCTCGAGATCAGGACCAACCACTTGGTCAATCATGCGTTGGAAGGTCGCGCCGGCGTATGCCAATCCGTACGGCATCCGCTTAAACTGATACAGTCCCATCCCCGGGACTGTGAAAGCCGTATAAGGACGCGATTCCTTCTGGAGAGGTATCTGATGATACGCTGAGTTCATGTCCAGAGTACTAATGTACCGACATCTCTTCAACTTGCGTAAGATATCCTGCATGAACGGGAGGGGATAAGCGTCTGGTTTCGTTAGCGCATTGACTTTCCTAAAGTCAATGCAAAACCGACGTGATCCGTTCTCCTTGCGTACCATCACCACGGGGCTTGACCAACCGCTGTCCGAGGGCTCTATGATCTCTAAATCTAGCATCTCTCGGACCTGGCGGTGCATCTCCTCCTGGATCTTCTCCGACACCGGGTAATACTTCTGCTTTATCGGGCGAGCTGATCCCACGTCAATCGAGTGCTCGATGAGTTGGGTTCGCCCGATTTTGGGCGAAGTATTAGACAGCACGTTGCTTACTAGCGCTCGCAGCTCTTCCCTTTCTGCCTCGGTTGCGTCCGCTATCCCAGCGGACGAGAGGGTGGCCATACCCCCTATTCCAGCAACTTCGAGGTGGATCTGCTGCTTGCTGTCTTTGAGGAACAGGCGGTCGCTATCCGGATCCAATATGGCTCTGAATGCTCGTACGAAATTTACTCCTACGTAGCATTCGGCGTCAAGATTTGGTATGATCGCTACCCTTATTTCACGCGTCTCCTTCCCGACAGTGAAAGGTAAGATCACATGACCGTTTAGCGGTTGGTAACTACCATCCGCCATCTTGACGCGTCCGGCGTTCGCCACAATGAGCTCCTTGCCCAATGCTGCGGCGATTTGCATACCGCTGGGTCCCATCACGGTCGTGAAGGCTCCGGGATCGTATAAGGCTCTTATACGAAAGCCCTCAATCTCCACGAGAAGCCACCAACGACTCTCATCCTCTGGTTTATAGGATGAGGTTGGTCTGCTGGCTTCTTGGGACCGTTCCTCCTTTTGAGGCCCATTTCCGCTCCTCTCTGGACCATACTCTCGGTTGGAGCGGGCCTGTCCCGAACTCACCTGGGACAGCGGGGACTCAAGCTCTTGGGTCGCGGTTTTCGTCCCGGTTAACCGCTCCCTTTGGCGTTTCCCGAGCACACCGGACAGTACCTGAGGGAATATCCAATTTTTCCGCAGCCCTTGCAGGTAAGAGGCTTAGTCGGATCGAAAGTTGAGCCCATTCTGTTTTTCGGCTGTTCCATCACTTTTTCCCTTGATGGACTAGCAGTCTTCTTCTCCTGCCGGTGTCCGAAGCTCTTACTCGGGCCATTAGGTCTGCCAGACCTCCTACTCTTCGGAGACCGGTTGGCCGGCGAGCCTTTCTTAGGAGAGCCAGACCTTGGGCTTCTCCTACGGGACTGTCGGGTCGTCGACGCCAATTGGGAGACGATGGGCCGCAGCGCATCCTCCAGCATCTTTGCGATGCGGTCGACGACGTCTGGCTCGCTTGGTTTGGCTGGGCTTACCTCAGCGGCCGCTACCTTAGCCTTCGGCGAACCTTTTCTCCGCTTCGGCTTATACGCCATTTCGGGAAGCAGAGACCCTTCCTCCGTAGGTGGTGGACGATATACTTTTTCACCTTCTATCGTCTGCTCCGCTTCCGTGGCGAGGTCCAGCATTTGCTCAATTGAGCTCACTTCCGCTCTCTTGAACAGCCGTTGAAGCTGTGGCAGCATGTTCCGATACAAATGATCGAGCTGCTGCGCTTCAGTCGGCGTAGGGACTATCTTTCGCATTATTGCGATAGAGCACGTCATATAGTCCCTAACCGGTTCATCGGGTCCTTGAGTTCGTGCATTGAACTCGGCGATGATCCTCTGCTGGAAACGTTGGCTCATTCCGTACCAACGTTTAGCCGAAGTCACGAAATCTTGCCAGGAGTGCCACTTGTGTTTCTCGTTCTGGTACCACGTGGCGGCAGTGTCTGTCAGAAGTTCCGAGAGTGACGGCAATAACTCGTCCTCTGACAGGTTGGCCAGGATCCTGCAATCCTCGATCCTGGTTAGGGTGCGTGTACATAAGCGCTGTGCTGTGCTGTGCTGTGCTGTGCCGTCCTATGCCATGCTGGTCCGACGATGCCGTTCATGTTTCATTTTCATAGTTTCTTGATTCTTGGACGTCACAATCGAGAGTCACAGTTATTCGTCATCTAAAGTGTATAATTTATGGAGTACTACCAACGAAGATAGACCTAAATCTTCGTTGGTATTACATCAAAACAATAACAGTTCAAAAATCCGAATTTTTAATTATACCTAATTTATTTTATCGAAATAGTTATCAGATTGATGTAAAAGGTAAAATATTTCTTTAATTGTATTCTTTGCTAGATTGTACAGAGTTAAAAACTATCATTAGATATAGTATTATCAAATTATTGGGACTAGATGTAGCCTTCCTAATTATTGACATGAAAAACATTTCATTTACAATAATGCTGCTATTAGTTAGTAGAATAACTTTATCGTAGCCCACTGTCATTTTACTTAAATACGAGCTTGATACACTTACAGAATATGAACCCTCTATTCATTATACTAAAACTTTTATATACTATATATATATATATTAATTATTTTATAGAAAGAAACCGGAAACTAAGCATATTGCAGAGCATGTACAGCAGCTGGCTGCTGTACCAGAATGGGTACTTAAGAGAAAGAAAGTAGCAAATGACAGAGAAGGCAGCTCGGCTGAAATGAGATTGGTTAGGTAAGCAAAAGAAGCAAGAAAATTACTATATTTTTATTAAGTAATATTACTAAAAGTACATTAAGTAACATTATTATGTTCCTAGTCTTACTTTTAATGCGTAAAATATAGTTTATCAATATCTTTTATTTCAGAACATAGAAGACTCAATTCACCAAACTTTCACCGTCGGTTTGAAGTTCAAGTATGCCAGTATAGTCACCTGTAGCCCTTCGAAGGAATAATTTTATTTCTTACGTATAAATTGAAACTTGTAATGTAGGTATAGTACTGACAGTATTATAGTTTCACCACATTGTATTGAATACAAATGTTAAAAATAGTAAAATATATAATAAATATTTTTTAGGATATTTCATTTTAAGAAATTAATTACGCAAAGAGAATGTCCAGTTTAGAAAATAAAATGCAAACATTGGAAAAGTGTGTGCATCTTATAAAAATACTTAAATATTTAAAAAGGAAGAAAAAGTCTACAAGAAGATGGTGGGTTCGACCACATTTACTATCAAGTAATAGAAATGAGTATGGCGCTTTCCGTGGGTTATTTCTATATTTTGCAATACACGATCAAGAAAAATTTTATAAATTCATCAAAATGGATACTACAGAATTTATTCATTTATACAATTTAGTGAAACATCGACTTATTAAAAGGAGTAGAAGACCTTCTCTGCCACCAATGTTGCGATTAGCAGCAGTGCTTCAGTAAGTTCTCGCTAAAAATTTTATACTTGCAGATTTATTTAATGTGCCAGATTTAAGAAGGAAAATGATATTGTTATTAATAAAAGTATGATTTTTCGTGGTATAAATCGATCAGTAAATATTGTTTGTGGTTTTTTAGTTACCTAGTTACTGGAGGAAGTGTACCATCTGTAGCATATTTATTTCGTATATCAAAAGAAATAATGTATCGTATGTTGGAAGAAGTGTGTGGTGTTTTACATGAAATATTACTGCCCATATATTTACTATTACCTAATGAAGAGAGGTGGATAAGGATACAAAATGAATTCATGCATAAATGGCAATTTCCAAATTGTATTGGAGCATTAGATGGTAAACATTTTCGAGTGCAGTGTCCACCTAAATCTGGAAGTATGTTCTACAATTTTAAGAAATTCTACAGTATTGCTATGCTGGCTGTTTGCGATGCTAACTGCAAATTTATATGGATCAATCTTGGAGATTACGGTAATTTATCTTACAAATAACATGCAATTTTGTAGAAAAATAAATATTGTAAATAAATAATATATATTTTTGCAGGGTCTTTCAGTGATTCTAGTATTTTTTCTTACAGTGATTTAAATACCAAAATGAGGAACAATAGTTTAAACATACCCGCATATCAGCCACTACTAAATACAGACATTAACTTACCATTAGCATTTGTAGCAGATGAAATTTTTCCAATAAGTAATCATTTACTAAAACCTTACAACCGTAAACTTCAATTAAATTATGAACAAAAAGTTTTCAATTATCGTTTAAAAAGAGCACGACTAACGATAGAATGTGCCTTTGGATTGTTGACCTCGAAGTATTCCATTTTAAGGCAGGCATTAAAGTTTAATTTTAACACTAATATCAGTATTATTGCAGCAACTGTCTGTTTACATAATTACATTATTAGTAGCAGAGAGAGTAACACAACGAATATAGATTATAATTATAACGTAAACAACGTTATACCAGAAAAAATGAGTCCTATAACTCAAAGAAATTTATTATCTCAATATTTTGTAAGTCCAGTAGGATCAATTCCATGGCAAAACCAGTATATATAAGCAATGTAGAAAGTATCTCATATTTATTTAATCGAAAAAAATATTTTAAATTATTTTCATCAATATTGTATAAATATTAATGTTATAATAAAGTATAATTTGCATATATTTTGTGATGTAATTAGTAACTATAACTTAAAAGATCCCATCCATTCATAATACATGTATATTTTAATGCAATTATAACTTTGTTAAAAATGAACAAGTCTAATAAAAATTTTGTATGATTGCGATTTAATATATTATAGAAACGGCATTTTACAAAATCGTAGAAAATAATATTAAAAATATTTATGCTAAATACTAACAAAAATCATTAAACTTTTAGAATTAAATATGCCATATTATGCATCACTATATTTTATTAAAATTTGTAGTATTTCTGAAATACAACTGAGTACATCATCGTCTTTTAATGCACGCAAGCTTTGTTTGATTGCTAATTCATAACAATCTTCTTTTTCATCATGTTGTAACGATTGCAGAGTATCACTAATTACATTGGTGATTTCATTTTCTAATTGATCTAATTTAGTTTGTTTTTTCAATGCAAACTTGTCAAGAGGTGGATAAATCTTTTGCGTTTCTGGTTTGGAGAATTTATGAAATACATTTTCTTCCTTCTTTTTTGTTGCCTGCGTTGATACATTTTGTTCCACTCCTTCCGTACTAGAAGATTGTACATCTTTTCCTGACTTGATGATGTGTCCTTGCAGAAAGTTTAATTTATTGAAGTATATGTAGTTGTTGCGTCCATTGCGAATAGTATTTGTAAAACATTTGCGAATAGATTCCCATCGCTTTTTCACATCTGATGCTGAAAAAAAAACATTCTTATCAGTTATATTTATTTAAAACAGAAATAAACCATTTTTTCTTATAATGAGTGGGTACTACACTTGAAATTGGTCAAATTCATTTTGACTTTAAAAATTGTTATAAACAAATATATTTTTCTTATTGAAGTCGTATTTGCATACAAGTATAAAAATAAAAAGATTTAAATCAATCCATATTTCATAGTACGATTTTCCATATACTGGAGAAATGCAATTTGAGTTTTGCTGTTAGGTTCACTTTTGACCGATAAACCAATTTTGATTTTATCTCTTTCTTTTTGTAGCAAAAACATGTCATTTTGACCTGAAGCTATGTAGATTGTGATATTTCTAAATCCTAAATTGTTGGGTTAAAAAAATGTCACAATTTTCCAAAATATTTGAATAGTTGGAGATTTTTTTTTTAATTTTTGACATTTTTTAACCCAACAATTTAGGATTTAGAAATATCACAATCTACATAGCTTCAGGTCAAAATGACATGTTTTTGCTTCAAAAAGAAAGAGATAAAATCAAAATTGGTTTATCGGTCAAAAGTGAACCTAACGGTAAAGCTCAAATTGCATTTCTCCAGTATATGAAAGATTGTACTATTATGAAATATGGATAGATTTAAATCTTTTTATTTTTATACTTGTATGCAAATACGATTTCAATAAGAAAAAAATATTTGTTTATAACAATTTTTGAAGTAAAAACTTGATTAATAATATTAATTTTCTAATATAGTAATATGCATACCAGTCATTTTCGATTGTAATTCGATTTGTAAATAATCGGACATTTCTTCATAAACTTTTTGTTTCTTAGAAAGTTTATAATAATCACAATGGTTTTTATTATACAAACATTCATCATCTTTTGCCATTTCAATAATTAACTCATCTTCGGAGCTTGACATTTTAAACAAAATGTAGGTTTGATAAATAAAAATATAACTATACTACTATAAATTTTTTTCAATACCGTTTTACAAGTAACTGAAATTAACAAAAATTACTTTAACTGCGATTAACTTTACCGACAATGAAGTGAACAAATGACGATCGCGTCATTTTTATATCGCAAGTAGGTTCGACAATCGCAGTGTTGCGCGTCTGCATTGCCGAATAAAAATTATTTTATTATTTTTCTACGGTATTCAAAAATTTTAAGAAGATGATGACCGATGACGTATTAGAAATATTTATCACTTTAATTCAACAAGAGCCAATTTTATTTAATAAAGCTGATCCTCAATATTTAAATAAAGAATTAAAAAGTGAGAAATTTGAAACAATTTCTCAAGCTCTTTACCAAATTTTTGAGCAGCATTTTTCAGGTAAAAATAATAATTTTTTAAACGTATGTTTGTAATTTTAATATATTTAAACAATAAAATTATTTTTTCAAATTTCTGTTTTTATTTGTGAATTTAAAAATATAAATTTATTAATTTATGTTTAATTTATAATTCTTTCTTTTTCTTCTTTTTTGCAGTTGAATATCTAATTGTAAAGTGGAATTTGTTAAAAACTAAATTCACAGAGGAGCATAAGAAAGTCACTGGGTACATACCATCAGGATCGGCAGCTCAGCCATCAGCTTCGACATGGTGTTTTTACCAGGCAATGCAGTTTTTACATCCGTACGTACAACATGCTGATATGCTCTCATCAATTACGCACTCTTCATCCAAGGAAGAGCAACCTCCTTTAAAAAAGAAAAAGCAAATTGAACATAATGACAAAAATGCATCTTACGTTGATACAAATGTTAATCATTCAATTGATTATTTAAAAACTAATGTTATTTACCCCAGTGATAATTTTCTACCATTAATTAAAGATGGATTAAAAAAAGTTCCTAATGAATTAAAATTTAGATGTACAGCTGACATTATAAATTGTATAAAAAAATTTAAATATGACGCTTAATAAAATATATTACAAATTGTATTAATATTCATTGAGAAATATAAATAGACGTATGCAAAAATAATACATGAATTTGTTTTTTTTTTCAGAATTTCACCCAATAATACACCAAAGCTAGTTTTACCACAATTAATGTATAAGAGGGAAAATGGTCATGTGATTACTTCCTTTTGCACCTTCAGTAAACAACAATTACAATTTAAATGCGACTGTTTAAATAAAAAAATGAAGGAAGCCATGATATACATACTTTCAGAAAACCAATCGTACTTAAAAGTATGGATATCTAAATTACATCTAAATACTGATGAGTATTATTCAGATCACAACCACTACTGGTTATTATACATAAATGACGAAGTGCTGCTAATTGATGGACATAAGGACTGCAACGAAAATTATAAGTCTAATTTAATTTATATATATTTTAATGTTCGCTGTAAATATGACCCAATAGAATATCCAAAAATTATTATGTGTCAAAGTAATATAAACAAAAAATCTAATTTATGGTTTTGTAAACAAAATGACGTGCTACCAGTAATTGTACCCGAAAATTTTAATATCTGCTACTACATTAAACAAGAAATTGAAAGTGAAGTAGCGAAGCTACTTCAGACGAACAAGAAACCATTGCAATTTCAACATATTCATAGTATTATTAATAAAATTAGTGGCCAAGACCATTCATATCTTAAAAATATTGTTCGCGTGTATCTCGAATTGTACAACAAATATTAAATTATACGCTCAAAGTTTTTTGTTTTTTAACGTTTATTTTAATGTTTTATTTAATACAATTATATTTATAATATAATTGCTAATAAAATAAAATAATATTTAAAAAAACCATGCCAATATACTTTAATAATTAAATGCATATTTATAATCCTTATTACTAAATGAATTTTAGTGTTTCTAATATTTGTATTTAATACAATGTGGTAAAACTATAAAACTATCAGTACTATACCTACATCACAAGTTTCAATTTATACGTAAGAAGTAAAATTATTCCTTCGAAGGGCTACAGGTGACTATACTGGCATACTTGAACTTCAAACCGACGGTGAAAGTTTGGTGAATTGAGTCTTCTATGTTCTGAAATGAAAGATATTGATAAACTATATTTTACGCATTAAAAGTAAGACTAGGAACATAATAATGTTAGTTACTGTACTTTTAGTAATATTACTTCTGCTGCAATAATACTGATATTAGTGTTAAAATTAAACTTTAATGCCTGCCTTAAAATGGAATACTTCGAGGTCAACAATCCAAAGGCACATTCTATCGTTAGTCGTGCTCTTTTTAAACGATAATTGAAAACTTTTTGTTCATAATTTAATTGAAGTTTACGGTTGTAAGGTTTTAGTAAATGATTACTTATTGGAAAAATTTCATCTGCTACAAATGCTAATGGTAAGTTAATGTCTGTATTTAGTAGTGGCTGATATGCGGGTATGTTTAAACTATTGTTCCTCATTTTGGTATTTAAATCATTGTAAGAAAAAATACTAGAATCACTGAAAGACCCTGCAAAAATATATATTATTTATTTACAATATTTATTTTTCTACAAAATTGCATGTTATTTGTAAGATAAATTACCGTAATCTCCAAGATTGATCCATATAAATTTGCAGTTAGCATCGCAAACAGCCAGCATAGCAATACTGTAGAATTTCTTAAAATTGTAGAACATACTTCCAGATTTAGGTGGACACTGCACTCGAAAATGTTTACCATCTAATGCTCCAATACAATTTGGAAATTGCCATTTATGCATGAATTCATTTTGTATCCTTATCCACCTCTCTTCATTAGGTAGTAGTAAATATATGGGCAGTAATATTTCATGTAAAACACCACACACTTCTTCCAACATACGATACATTATTTCTTTTGATATACGAAATAAATATGCTACAGATGGTACACTTCCTCCAGTAACTAGGTAACTAAAAAACCACAAACAATATTTACTGATCGATTTATACCACGAAAAATCATACTTTTATTAATAACAATATCATTTTCCTTCTTAAATCTGGCACATTAAATAAATCTGCAAGTATAAAATTTTTAGCGAGAACTTACTGAAGCACTGCTGCTAATCGCAACATTGGTGGCAGAGAAGGTCTTCTACTCCTTTTAATAAGTCGATGTTTCACTAAATTGTATAAATGAATAAATTCTGTAGTATCCATTTTGATGAATTTATAAAATTCTTCTTGATCGTGTATTGCAAAATATAGAAATAACCCACGGAAAGCGCCATACTCATTTCTATTACTTGATAGTAAATGTGGTCGAACCCACCATCTTCTTGTAGACTTTTTCTTCCTTTTTAAATATTTAAGTATTTTTATAAGATGCACACACTTTTCCAATGTTTGCATTTTATTTTCTAAACTGGACATTCTCTTTGCGTAATGAATTTCTTAAAATGAAATATCCTAAAAAATATTTATTATATATTTTACTATTTTTAACATTTGTATTTAATACAATGTGGTAAAACTATAAAACTGTCAGTACTATACCTACATTACAAGTTTCAATTTATACGTAAGAAGTAAAATTATTCCTTCGAAGGGCTACAGGTGACTATACTGGCATACTTGAACTTCAAACCGACGGTGAAAGTTTGGTGAATTGAGTCTTCTATGTTCTGAAATAAAAGATATTGATAAACTATATTTTACGCATTAAAAGTAAGACTAGGAACATAATAATGTTACTTAATGTACTTTTAGTAATATTACTTAATAAAAATATAGTAATTTTCTTGCTTCTTTTGCTTACCTAACCAATCTCATTTCAGCCGAGCTGCCTTCTCTGTCATTTGCTACTTTCTTTCTCTTAAGTACCCATTCTGGTACAGCAGCCAGCTGCTGTACATGCTCTGCAATATGCTTAGTTTCCGGTTTCTTTCTATAAATTCTGTAAGTGTATCAAGCTCGTATTTAAGTAAAATGACAGTGGGCTACGATAAAGTTATTCTACTAACTAATAGCAGCATTATTGTAAATGAAATGTTTTTCATGTCAATAATTTGGAAGGCTACATCTAGTCCCAATAATTTGATAATACTATATCTAATGATAGTTTTTAACTCTGTACAATCTAGCAAAGAATACAATTAAAGAAATATTTTACCTTTTACATCAATCTGATAACTATTTCGATAAAATAAATTAGGTATAATTAAAAATTCGGATTTTTGAACTGTTATTGTTTTGATGTAATACCAACGAAGATTTAGGTCTATCTTCGTTGGTAGTACTCCATAAATTATACACTTTAGATGACGAATAACTGTGACTCTCGATTGTGACGTCCAAGAATCAAGAAACTATGAAAATGAAACATGAACGGCATCGTCGGACCAGCATGGCATAGGACGGCACAGCACAGCACAGCACAGCACAGCGCTTATGTACACGCACCCTTAGGAAGGCGTCGATGCTCTGGCTCTTGTCGCCAGAGAACTTGACCTGCTACTTCCTCACAATGCCGCCGACGTCTCGAGGTGTCCCATTCAACCTCGTGACGTCGAGAAGCTTGGTGTTGAAAATGTCCGATCCTTGTTTGGCGAGCTGCGCGCTTGAGGAATCCTCTGGGATTCGCGCGCATTCCCCCCCTTCCAAGCTCCATCAGGCTTAGACTGAGGGGCGCTTGCGCGTTGTTGCTCGCCATTTACTTGCGCCTCACCTATCTCGCTCACATCAGGACCATAACACGTATATGTGTCCTGGAATTGCACATGGTGAGATTGGTTGGCACCGTCCAATCTCGTGCTGTGAGCGGTTTGAGTGCGCTCGGACATCAGCTTATCTACCTTTACAGTGAGGTCATTCACTTTTTTGATAAGCTGCACCAAGGTCTGGGAGAACGATCGAGGGATTTTAAAAATGTTTCCCTCTTCTGAGACCAATGACAGCCATTCTTCCTCTCGTTCGGGTTGAGGCTCTGTGTTGGTCGCGGCTGACGTCGTTTCATCTAGCTCGACGTCATCGAAATCCTGCACCGTCCTGTGCAGGTTATCTTTAACCGCAGCGTTCTCCCGCAGCACCAGATACACTTCCTGATCTGGGCTAGGTTCATCAGACTCCTCATCTTGATGTTCACCTAGCATCTGCAGCCACCTATTTCTCCGTTGGAGACGGCTGCGCACTGCTGTGGCTTCGTCTTCCTGCTGGTTAAACTCCTGGGCCGAATAATTTCCTAATAGCCACTGGTGGAGTCGCTCGGCTTTCCTATGAACCGAGCCTGCCGATTTTAGGTTCAAGGCGTCCAGGTGTAGTTCGATTTGCTCCCTGGTGAGCGTCTCGATCCATGCATCGATTTGACTATCGACGTCTTTCTGCTGGGCGGCCATCTTCAGTTGTAGCGTCGTTTATACGTTTCACAGTAAGTAGCCTCGCTGGCTTGACGCACTATGTGTGTGCAAGGTTATGTGCTATCGAATATTTAACTCTGGCGTTACTTGCCAAATGTCGAATCCGCGTAACTGGGTTTTGCTTCTACCTAAGCTAACCGCTAAAGCACAAAACCGGATGCCAAAAGTAAGTCCTGTCTTACTTCGATCAGGAAGCACTACCGAGTTTAAACTATTTTTAACAAATTTGCTAATGAATTTACGATAAACTATTGCCTGGCTCTTACCTTGCGCTAACTTAACGGTACTATATAATAAATAATAAATAAATCAATAAATAAATAAATTAAATAATTAAAGTTACCGCGCGCTTGACCTCTTACAAAAATATAACCTATAATACAATTTGTAAAGGTCTGAGCCAGGTTATAAGCTTCCTGTTTTGTGCCAGCAAAAACCAGTTAAACCTTGCATACACTTACAAACAATTTCTTTAGACCGATTAATTGCCACCAGGTTATGTCGCGCTGTGTCGCGTTCTTTCGTTTCTCTAGGTGGCGCTAGTTACTTGGTTTGGTCCAAACTACCCAATTTCCAAGTAACGTTGGTCGGTCTATCGATACCGTTCGAAAACCCACCAAATTCCTATTTGTGCGACCTTTTTCTAGTGGCGCCACCTATGTTCGACCAGGAACCAATTTCCTCTGTCTACTACTAAGTAGTCGAGACGAGAAAAATAAAAAAAAATTTTATTTGTTATAAAAAAATTTTTATTTGTTTATAACAATTCTATTTGTTATTAAACAAATCCCGTCTCGAGGGGAAACGAAAGAGTACCGAAATATACTTCACAATTTCGAAACGCGACTGCTGACCTCATTATTGTTCGCGAGTTATCCAATTGTTAATTACCAATATTATTAACAATTGAACAACTATATCGTGCTTGTTGATTTTTCCGATGTCCTGTATCCAAAATCCACACGTATTGGGCGCCAGTTGTAACGGGGTGGGTACTGGGGATATGTAAGGCCCGCGGTTAGGCCCAATCTGTCCCAACTTACCAACCTTAAGTGTGCAGTCCCACGATGCGGCCGGGAATCCCTTTGATTCCCGTGCAATGCCGTTAACAACGTCAAACACCTCGTTTGACTTAAATACCGTGCGTTGGGCCCTATGCCCAAAATTGCCAACTAGGATAAACACCGGAGAGGGCGGTATTCATAGGATAGGACGTTAACCGGTAAAATATTATCAACAAGTGATATTATTGTTAATCGGCGAGAAAGATTGTCTCGCCGAGTCAATTTATTAAATTAACAAATAAATATTAATAAATAAACAATAATTGAATTTTAACAATTTACGGGGAGTCGTACCGATGACTACCCCCGAGGTCAGCGCGAAAAGAATCAGTTAAAATCTATTGAACTGTCGATTACGAGCAACCGATCCGGATATGATCGGCTGCTTAACCTGGTGGCATACGTCACACCGTGTGACGTATGAATCTCTGACGTAGAGAGCTTTTACGTAGAAGCTTACTACGTCACGCGCGCCTTCTCTCGTGAAGTGGTTCCCGCGAACCACCGACCTTTCTATCCGTGCGGGTATTGTCACGAGAGGGAGGAAAGGAGGAACGCTTCCTCACCTGGACCGTACCAGGTAAATCGGGACACGAAAATTAGATAGACACGCGGGTCTAAATGTGGTGCACCACTTACCGCGTAGCTGAATATCTCGCTTCGGCAGGGAAAAGGCTGTGCTATTGAGAGAGAGCTCGTCCTCGTATATGTCTCTCTCTCTCTCTTTCCAACGGTCGAGAAGGTGGGATTCGCCGAGCCTCCTTTTCTCACTGTCTGTGAGTGGTGCTGCTGCACACGTCGACGTGGAGGTTAGTGGGGAGAAACTGCTCGCACCCACACACAACGCACAACAGTTCTTTTGCTCTTTTATCCCGTAAAAAATCACTCGGCAATTGTCAACACCTTGTTGTTGCCGATCGCGCGCGAACTCTCTTAATACTCTCTTGCGCACGATTCTCGCGCGCGTTCCCTGCGCGCGCCGCACTGTCGATACTCTTTTCAGTTACTCACCTGATCGGTAACTCGCTTACCGTTATAAATAATATAATTCAATAGAACAATTTCAAAATATAAATTTTATTTGTAGCGTAAAATACAATTTCTATCTAAAAATCCTGAATATATATATCTTATGTAGATAAATGCACTTACCACTTTTATAATTTTTCGCTGTTTCCACTTTAAAATCTTTATAAAGTTGTGGTCTGAATTTTTGTTCTAAACCGTAATTATAAAAAAATTCAAAACAGAGACTTAAACCCATAACAATATCCTTCATATCCTTCACATACATCTCCATAAGCTATTGTACTAAACTCTTTGTACATAGTGCAATTGAAATTCTTTAAGAGAAATGACCAAAATTGGAAGAGTGTGTTCACCTCTTTCTCCATACCAAGTTATTTACACATTATTTACACTGAAATAAAAAGAGATTCCATGAATTCTAAAGTGAATGATGACTTTATGTAAATTTTATAAATAATTAATACAACAACGTGATTTATGTCAACATGATTTCTTTAGCTAAGAAAAGAAAACATATTATAATAATCATCATCACATCAAGAATTTATAACTTACTAGGAGAGATTTTTAGACCCTAACGCTGCGATTTATCAAAGTTATAGGCCACTAAAGCAAATTGTGAAGATAAAGTACTTTCACTTTGATCGCTTATAACTCGGAAACAAATAGAGATAGATACTTAAATTAAAAACCATAAGAATGTTAAGATCAAGTAGACACGATTTAAAAAAAAGTAAGCTCAAATCGGTCAATTTGCTTCAAAGTTATGGAGAAAATAAGAAATTGTAGAAATTTTAGCTAAAATTAACAAGTAAAAATTCATTGATTTGTTTGGCTAAAATTTCTACAATTCCTATTTTCTCCATAACTTTTAAGCAAATTGACCGATTTAAGCTTACTTTTTTTTTAATCGTGTCTACTTGATCTCAACTTTCTTATGGTTTTTAATTCAAGTATCTATCTCTATTTGTTTCCGAGTTTTAAGCGATCAAAGTGAAAGTACTTTTTCTTTACAATTTGCTTTAGTGGCCTATAACTTTGATAAATCGCAGCGTTAGGGTCTAAAAATTTGCATTTCTTCATATTTTTATATTACAAAACATATCCCAGATTTTGGTTAAGATCCGTGATCCGAAGGCCGTGGCCTCTCCTAGTTAGTTACAAAAAGTAAATTCAAGATTTTTTAATATCTTACCTTTTAAACAATGTGAATGATATTTATGATGCACTTGCTGAGTGAAACCGTTTACTTTCAATAACCAATGACTAGGATGTTGGAGTGTTGACAATGATTGCGGAGCACTACCGTAACTACTAGCTAAGAAACCTTTGTTTGAACTTGTATCAGCACTACTTCTGTAAATATTTGTTTATACAATATTACTGCCCAAGAATAATTACAGGAGTGCAGTAATGCTATGTGCAGTGCAAGTTTTCACCGTGTGCCTGTCATGATAAGATT
The DNA here is from genome assembly GCA_026168455.1 of Theocolax elegans. NCBI lineage: Eukaryota > Metazoa > Arthropoda > Insecta > Hymenoptera > Cerocephalidae > Theocolax > Theocolax elegans. Next base: position 77,414,984 of record CM047426.1, on the reverse strand, counting down.
TGTCAATTCAACCACAATTCAAATGGCAGGGACGCATATATTTAACAACAGTATTTAGTATATACAATGTACATTGTATCTATACGGTTATACCTGGAATATAATAATATAATATTTTTTTTTTTTTTTTTTTTTTTTTTTTTTTTTTTATAGAGGGGGGGAAAGCAGTTTATTGCCATCGTGTGGGACTCCCTACAAACATAGGACTACCCACTAAAACCCACCTCCCAAGTGCATGCCCGCCAGCCGTGTTCTTCAGCTATTGCTACCGATCGCGGCCGACGGGAGTCCACCCGGGAGACCCCTCTTATCTGGCCTTATTCCACCCCGGCACTAACCTACAGGAATACTTCGGGGTGGGGCCAGCCGTCTGCCGCAAAGGCACCTCCGTTCCAGGCTCCGAATATTATTGGAGGTCAGCCCGCTTTAGTCGAAGAATGCCTTCGACATAACGGGCTATTGACCTCCAATTCTCCTTCGTAGCCAGCATCAAGGGAACGACGTTGTCGGGTGTTAAGTTACCCACGTCGCTCTCAATGCTGGCTCTATCTTCCCTCCACCGTTCACACACGAAGAACGTGTGGTGGGCATCGTCCTTTTCGGACCCGCAGTACAAGCACCGCGGGTCCATCGCCTTACCCATTCGGTGCAGGTACGCGCGGAAGTATCCATGGCCCGTCAGCAGCTGGGTGAGGTAGAAATTCACCTCCCCATACTGCCTACCGTGCCATAGGGACAGCTGGCTGATCAACCTTGCCGTCCATCTTCCGCGCGTTTCCCGCTCCCATTGCTCCTGCCAGGAGAGCAAGGTCTGCACTCTGGCAGCTTCCTTAGCCCTTACTGGTCCAAGCTCCTCCTTCCACTGGTAGACGTTTCGGCGCTCTATGGCTAGGAGGTCAATGGGTATGACCCCCGCCACTACCAGAACTGCCGGCTCAGACACCGTGCGATACGAGCTCGTCACTCGAAGCGCGCACCTCCGTTGAACTGCCAAGAGGCGCTTGCGGTACTTTTGGTGTCGCAGCGCCTCTGACCATATTTCGGCTCCGTACAACATTATCGACTCGGCGGTCCGCAGCAGCAGGCGCCTGACGCTCGGGCGCGGGCCCCCAATGTTGGCCATTACCCTGCTCAGGTTTGTAACTACCGCAGCCGCCTTGTCTGCCGCCTCTTTGATCAGGTCCCAGAAGGTGAGCTTTGAATCAAGCATCACCCCCAGGTACCTGACTACCAACTTAGTGGTAACGGCTTCTCCACCAACGTTCAACGGCACAATTTTTGGCACGCGCTTCTTCGTGAGAAGCACGATCTCGGTTTTTGCCATCGCCAGTTCCAGCCTATGCTCCTCCATCCAACGGCGAACACGGCCCATGATCTGATCGAGCCGCGTCTGTGCTATCTCCATGCTTCTAGCAATTATGGTAACGGCCACGTCATCCGCGTACCCGATCAGCGCGCAGCCCTCTGGCATTTCCATCCTGAGTAACCCGTCGTAGGAAATATTCCACAGATCAGGACCCAGTATGGAACCTTGGGCTGCGCCTGCCGTGAGCTCTCGTCTTCTCTGGCCATCCGCTGTGTCATACAGGATGTACCGGTCCCTCAGATAGTCCCCAAGGATCCGCAAGAGATACCTTGGTACATCAAAGTCCCGTTCCAGAGCCTGTAGCACGTCGGACCACCTTAGCGAGTTGAAGGCGTTCTTGACGTCGAGCGTCACCAGGAGACAGATTGGGCGGGAAAAGTGGTTTCCGCTCTCCGTACTCATGGCCGCCCTCACTACCTCCTGAACAGCATCTATGGTGGATCTTCCTCTCCGAAAACCATATTGTTTCTCGGAGAGGTCGCCCGCAGCCTGAATCACAGTCTGCAGACGCGATCGCACCAGCTTCTCCAGGAGTTTGCCCGCGGTGTCCAACATACACAGCGGTCTGTACGATGATGGCGCATCCGCCGGTCCTTTGCCCTTGCTTATCAGAACCAGCCTTGCCTCCTTCCAGGGAGCGTAGAATTTTCCAGCCCGGAGACAAGTATTGAACATGCAAAGCAAGAGCTCTGGATGACTTTGCGCCACAGCTTTCAGTACCTCAGATGGTACCCCGTCTGGTCCAGGCGCCTTCTTGCACTTCAAGGTGCGCACTGCCTTCTCCAGCTCCGCCCGGGTGAAGAGCGGAGCTTCGAGCCCATCTGGGACTGCGAGATCATCCGCGCGCTTCGGATGAGTGGGAAAAAGGGTACAGACGATCTGGTCCATGACCTCAGCGCTCATCGGGGCACTTTTCGCGAAAGGCCCCGACTTTGCGCATTACGATCTTGTACCCCAAACCCCACGGATCCTTATTTAGATCCTCTCGCAGCTTCTCCATGCATCGGTACTTACTTGCTTGTATTGCCCGACTGAGAGCTTTCTTCGCCGTCTGATGCTCCATTATTTTAAGCGCCGAATCGCGGTCCCGCTTCTTAGCTCTCTGAGCTAGACGCCGTAGCCGTAAGCACCGGCGCCGCAGGTCCGCAATCTCTCCCGTCCACCAGTACGCAGGACGTTTTCTGCCCGCCGCCTTCTTGAGGGGTACCGCTTCCTTACAGGCCCGCAGGATCAGGTGCATGATATTGCTCGTCACCCGATCAGCCCGTTCAGAAGCTGATACTCCCTCCGGTATCTCCACCAGGGCTTGCTGACCGCGTTCTAGGGCCAGAGATAACTTATTGACGTCCATCCTGTCGATGTTCCACCTACGATGGCCGCTCCGAGGAGCTACCCTGACTGGCTCATTCTCACGTACGCGGAACGTGATGAACTGGTGATCGCTGGCTGTGTAGTCATCGATCACCTGCCAGTCCCGCACGTGTGCGGCGAGGTGTTCAGTCGCAAGAGAGACGTCAATAATCGTCTCTCTATATCCCAGTCTCCTGAAGGTGGACGTAGAGCCGGAGTTTAAAACTACCAGCCCTGTCCTGGACACCATGTCCATGACTCGTCCCCCTCTGGAGTCTGGGACTTTCTCTCCCCACTCCACTGCTTTCGCATTGAAGTCTCCGGCCACTATCAGCTCGCCCTCCACATTTCTGATTGCGTCCTCGAGGGCATCCAGCTTGGTCTGGAAACCCTCGATGCTCTCGTTCGGGGTGAGATAGCAGCTAAAGTATGTGACTCCACCACCCCCCACCCAGACGAAGCCACTACCAGATCCATGGCACACCGCGTGTAGGTGGTGTGGGTTAAAGACCCATATGGCAGCAGTTCCCAGCATATCCCGGTACCAGTTAGGCCCTTCTCTGTCCCGGTACTGTTCGCTGACAAGAACGATGTCGGCGTCTTTCTCGAGACAGATCTGGGCCAACAGGTCATGGGCCGTCCTGCTCCTATGAAGGTTGGCTTGCAGAGCCTTAACCATTTCGACGATTGCCTGTTAGAGCCTGTCGGAGGGCGCGACAGACGCTCGATCCGGCCACGTGCGCCAGCGATTCAGCCATCGCGCCTGGTTTAGCGCACAGGAAGCACCTGGCATCTGCTTTGCAATTGGCGGCAAAGTGCTCCTGTGCGCCACACCGATAGCAGCATTTGCTGCGGTCAGGTCCCTTGCAGTCTGCGCCCAGGTGCCCGTATCCCAGGCACCTGTAGCATCGCACGGCGACCTGCCGTCTGCGTATACGGCAGTTGATCCAGCCGATCTTTAGCCGGGCCGATTCAAGCAGTTTCTTCGCTGCCACCTCCGTTACGGTGGCAATAGCCAGAATCTGCCCAGCTTTGTTTGGCCTCGTAAGTCTTAGGCTAGCGGGCTCTTCTCCACTTCCTATTGCTTTGGTAATCGCCTCGCTAACCTCTTCCTTCGTGCTACAACAGTCGATGTCCCTTATGTCAAGGACGGCAGTGGGTGTAAGGATACGCATCGTTGCTGCATCTCCCACTGCGTCCTTGAGTGCCTGGGTGAAACCCTCCTTTTTCGAGCTTTCTATTTTTTTAAGCTCGATCATGAGGGCTCCGTTCTTGGTGCAACGGACACTCCTAACATCCGCCCCGTGATCGGCTGGGTTGACCTGTTGCCGAATACCTCCAAGTATGTCGGCGTAGGTCTTGCCACTCGCTGGCTTTAAGACGATGGCTTCTGGCTTGGTCTTACCGGCCATCTTTGGTTTGGCCATCGATTTGGAGGCTTTAGCCTCTGTCTTTTGCTCCTTCTTTTTCTTCTCCTTTCTTTTCTTTTTCTTCTTTTTCACCTCGACCCAGTCATCTGGCCTGGTCGAGGGTTTTTCCTGTTTCGCCATAGGTGTTTGTTTGGGCGTCTTCTTTTTTTTTATTTGACCGTCCACCCTCCACAAGGTCTGAGGGCGAGACGGACGACTGCCTTTTGCTGCTCGGAGTAGGCTGAGGCGTAACAACTTTTTTTGACCAAGCCCCGCTGGTGCTCTCGACCGGCGATCGCTTGGCCTTTATGATGAGGCGCCTGTCCTCCTCCAATTCCTCTATCTTGCCCTGCAGCACAGGCAGTCCATCTTTAATTGCCCTGCTGATGTTGGGCTGCTTCTTAAGCGCCTCCACCATGCTCTTAAGGATATCGCGGATTACAGCAAAGGTCTTTTTCGCCCCTCACTTCTGCCGCATTGATGTCCTTACGCAGAGCGTCTATACCTGTAACATTAGATGACGTAAAGGCCAGGTGAGTCACCTTTACGCCACTGCAGTCGCTTGATGACGACGATCCGGGGCCCGCTTGCTCACCCCTGACGACCGCCGGTACTGGGGATCCGACCCCCTGCACCGTAAGGTTTTCTTTGATTATTAAATCTGCCATGTTTGGTTTATTATTCGGGGTTCCTTCCCCTATCTGATTTTGGTCCACCCCGAGTATTTTATCGCCTCGCTAACCTCTTCCTTCGTGCTACAACAGTCGATGTCCCTTATGTCAAGGACGGCAGTGGGTGTAAGGATACGCATCGTTGCTGCATCTCCCACTGCGTCCTTGAGTGCCCGGGTGAAGCCCTCCTTTTTCGAGCTTTCTATTTTTTAAGCTCGATCATGAGGGCTCCGTTCTTGGTGCAACGGACACTCCTAACATCCGCCCCGTGATCGGCTGGGTTGACCTGTTGCCGAATACCTCCAAGTATGTCGGCGTAGGTCTTGCCACTCGCTGGCTTTAAGACGATGGCTTCTGGCTTGGTCTTACCGGCCATCTTTGGTTTGGCCATCGATTTGGAGGCTTTAGCCTCTGTCTTTTGCTCCTTCTTTTTCTTCTCCTTTCTTTCTTTTTTCTTCTTTTTCACCTCGACCCAGTCATCTGGCCTGGTCGAGGGTTTTTCCTGTTTCGCCATAGGTGTTTGTTTGGGCGTCTTCTTTTTTTATTTGACCGTCCACCCTCCACAAGGTCTGAGGGCGAGACGGACGACTGCCTTTTGCTGCTCGGAGTAGGCTGAGGCGTAACAACTTTTTTTGACCAAGCCCCGCTGGTGCTCTCGACCAGCGATCGCTTGGCCTTTATGATGAGGCGCCTGTCCTCCTCCAATTTCTCTATCTTGCCCTGCAGCACAGGCAGTCCATCTTTAATTGCCCTGCTGATGTTGGCTGCTTCTTAAGCGCCTCCACCATGCTCTTAAGGATATCGCGGATTACAGCAAAGGTCTTTTCGCCCCTCACTTCTGCCGCATTGATGTCCTTACGCAGAGCGTCTATACCTGTAACATTAGATGACGTAAAGGCCAGGTGAGTCACCTTTACGCCACTGCAGTCGCTTGATGACGACGATCCGGGGCCCGCTTGCTCACCCCTGACGACCGCCGGTACTGGGGATCCGACCCCCTGCACCGTAAGGTTTTCTTTGATTATTAAATCTGCCATGTTGGTTTATTATTCGGGGTTCCTTCCCCTATCTGATTTTGGTCCACCCCGAGTATTTTATTTCCTCGGTACCCTCTATTTCTAGCGAGCGTTCCCCTATCCGCCGCCTGGGGAGGCGCCGGATGCGGGATTAGAAACCCGACACGGGTATATATTTAATAATAATAATAATAATAATAATAATAATAATAATAATAATAATAATAATAATAATAATAATAATAATAATAATAATAATGCGTACTGCTACCCAAGGAATGGGAGAAGTTCGAGTCCGAGATCGAAGGGTTACCCTTGAGATCAGAGACCTGGACGCTCTCACAACGAGGGACGAAGTGGTGGCAGCCCTAAATAAAGTGCTTACTTCTTCGCCTGAGGGCCGAGAGGTGACGCTTTTGGGCCTAAACCGCAGTCAACAGAAGACAGCCATCGTGAAGCTGGATCACGAGAGCGCTGACAGCTGAAGTCGATGCGGCATCTCTGCGTCGGCTTCGTAAGCTGTCGCGTTCGGGATCGAGTCTTGGTCGAGAGGTGCTATCGGTGCCTAGACTTCGGCCACACGAAACGGAATTGTAAGGGAGTGGACAGGTCCTCGTCGTGCTACAAGTGCGGCGAGCCTGGACACAACCTTAAGAACTGCAAGAGCGCTCCCAAATGCTTTCTTTGTCCATCAAAGGATGCTGAGGGAGTGTCTCACGTGGCGGGGTCCGGAGCCTGTGCCACCTTTAGGCGCGCGCTCGATACCGCCAGAAAGGCCGCTTCACGATAAGTGGCAGTCTCATCGAGGGAGGAAAGAATAACAGGAACGCCGAATTGACGCATGTCACAAGACACGCCTCCCAGCTTGAAGTAATGTGAAAAACAGTTCCGGGCTGGGCAGGTGAAAGCGTTGGGTTTGGAGTTTTAGCCGGTAAGAATCCGGCACTGGCGACGAGTGCGGACCCTCGTCGTCGTCTTATGTAAGATTTCTCCAGTTTCCCACGAAAAAAAAAAAAAAAAAAAAAAAAAAAAAAAAAAAAAAAAAAATAATAATAATAATAATAATAATAATAATAATAATAATAATAATAATAATAATAATAATCCGCGCGGGGTGTCCTGTCCCCGTATGCGGCGCGTCCCCCGGGTGGCGGATGGGGGAATGCTCGTCACCCTAGCGTGAAGGGTAGAGGTGAAATAAAATAATCTCCGTGGACCAAACAGTACAACCAGAAGTATGAGCAAGCGAGATGAAAACATACTACCCCAAGCGGGCAACTCCAAACTAGGAGTGAATCCCGTCGTCGGTTCCGATCGGGTGAAAGCCCCGGTGGCCGGCGCTGGCCTCATGGATTTTGGGGGAGGCCACAAACCGCTTAGTTCTAACATCACGTCAGAGGCGGGGTCCTCGAAAGAAAACCCCCAACAGCAGCCGCTTTCCCAGATGCTGAGTGTTGCATCCGCAAACAGGTTAAGAAGCGGCAGCGTTACCAGCCTTGGTAGTGCCATCAGTGGCATCTCTGCCTATAGTAAGGAATCTCAAGAGGAGATCGAAATATTCCGCAAGGAATACGAGAAGGTAGAGAAGGCGCAGGAGGACATCGACTCAACTTACGACCATCTAAAGAACGAACTCCAGGCTATGTTGGCCGCTTGTGCAAAGCAGCCTAACATCTCCATGGTCGTCAAGACAGGGCTGAAGACCGTAGACACTCTTGTACAAGAGTTCTACGGGAAAACCAAAAAGATGTTTTCGGCAGTCGACGATTACAAGTGCCAAGTCGAGGATTATCGAGTTGGTCACGAGAATCGTCGGCGGCCTAAGAGAAGAGGCATTATAGCTAAAGCCGTCTTTACGGCTTCAGCTAGAATGCAGGCTCAAAAGAGAAGTAGAGAGGGCCCCCAAAGCCCCCCTGAGGTCTCTAAGAGCCGCAAGAAGAAGAAGCCTCGGAAGGAGGTACCACCACGTGGCACGGACAAGGAGCAATCCAAGTCCGCGTCAGTGGCGGGGAAAAAAGCCGACAGTCAAGTCGGGACAGGCGCCTCTTGATAGGAGAAAGCGCCGGATGGCGCCGGTATCCACCCTGGTGGTAACTGTCGCGAGGGACCGTACGTTCGCTGAAGTCTTGGGGAAGCTCCGAAAGGAAGTCAACCCGGACGACAGCGGCGCCCAGGTTCTGAGCGTACGGCCAACAGGGCGGGGAGATGTCCTGCTCCGGCTGGGCAAGAAGACGGACGCAACAGCATTCGCTGAGAAAGTCCGAACGGCTACTAAAGGGATGGGAGAAGTTAGGATCCGAGATCGAAGGGTGACCCTGGAGATCAGAGACCTGGACGCTCTCACAACGAGGGACGAAGTGGTAGCGGTCCTAGATAAAGTTCTCGCGTCTCCGCCTGAGAGCCGAGAGGTGAAGCTTTTGGGTCCCAACCGCAATCAACAGAAGACAGCCATCGTGAAGCTGGATCACGAGAGCGCTGACAGGCTGAAGTCGATGCGGCATCTCTGCGTCGGCTTCGTAAGCTGTCGCGTTCGGGATCGAGTCTTGGTCGAGAGGTGCTATCGGTGCCTAGACTTCGGCCACACGAAACGGAATTGTAAGGGAGTGGACAGGTCCTCGTCGTGCTACAAGTGCGGCGAGCCTGGACACAACCTTAAGAATTGCAAGAGCGCTCCCAAATGCTTTCTTTGTCCATCAAAGGATGCTGAGGGAGTGTCTCACGTGGCGGGGTCCGGAGCCTGTGCCACCTTTAGGCGCGCGCTCGATACCGCCCGAAAGGCCGCTTCACGATAAGTGGCAGTCTCAACGTGGGAGGATAGAATAAGGAACGGATGACGCATGTCACAAGACACGCCTCCCAGCTTGAAGTAATGTGAAAAACAGTTCCGGGCTGGGCAGGTGAAAGCGTTGGGTTTGGAGTTTTAGCCGGTAAGAATCCGGCACTGGCGACGAGTGCGGACCCTCGTCGTCGTCTAATGTAAGATTTCTCCAGTTTCCCACGAAAAAAAAAAAAAAAAAAAAAAAAAAAAAATAATAATATAATTTATAATTATCTTATAAATTATCTTTAAGTTTAATTATAATGTATTCGACAATTTAAAACATAAATAAAATGTAAAAAAATAAATGTTACTTAGTTATTGACAACTTAATGTTTTCAAAAATAAATAAAATATAAATCTTATACAATAAATAAATTAACTAGATAATAAGTAAAAATTATTTACCATCCAAAAATAGTTATTATTCTATTATTTTCAAACACTACCAGTATTGGACAAATACTGGACAAGAGCTTCCGCTATTTTGTAATGCTCACTTAACTTTATATTAGAATAACTCATATCACTCAGTAAAACTTGATGAAAAAACTATGTATATACGTAATATATATATACATAATGTATATACATAATTTGATATACACAATAAAATAAATAAACTAACTATCCGCTATATTTATTGTCCGTTTAAATAGCACCATCAGCACCATCATATACACATAAGTACAATGTATATCGCATTTTATGTAACCCGCGTCCCGTATCCAAATTTGAATTTCAAATTTCTTTTATTTTATTATAAAAATATTTATTTATAACAATTCTCTTTTTTATTTATTTTTTAATACAAAAAATCGAATAGAAAAAAAAGAAATATAATAAAAAAATTTATTTATTTAAAAAAATTAATATTTTTATAACAAAATTTGATATAAAAAATATAAAACAATAAAAAATATTTACCACACACAACAATAAAATTTTAAAAGAAATCTAAACGTCAAACCCTATAAAGCATGTTTTCAATATGTCCAAATGTTTCTAAAATTTTAAATTAAAATTTAATTAAAATTTTTAAATATAATTAAACAAAAAACTTTGTTTTTAAACTTGAAAAATTTGGACTTGAACGTTAAATAAACATAACGAATTTTTTCTAAATTTAAGCCTATCTTTAATATTAAATAATATTAACTATTTTTCTTAAATTAAATTTCAATTTCAGGAACATAATCAACATAAACAGTTATACCAGTAAATAAAAAATTAACAAATTTAAACAATATACATGAATGTTGCTCTATAACGGATAAATAAATTAATTATATGGTTTCATATAGACAAATTTAAATTGTACAATATTTTATCACATTTACTTACCTTTACTGTCCAAAATATAGATGCCATTAACATTGTTTTACCAAATATTCTTTAGAAGAAACATTAATGTAAAAAAAAAACTATATGGTTTTATATAAACATATGAAAATTATGTATGTATGTATTTTTTTTAAATCACGTTAACTCTTCTTTCAGAAATATGTTTCCTATTACTTCTTTCTTACCAAATATATTTTTTTTAAATTTTTGAGATATTTGAGGAACAACACTTTTTTCTTCAATACATTGATATTCTGAATATTAGAATAATATCTAAAATTTAACAACTATAAATACATTTTAAATTTATTATTAGAACATATATGTATATGCAAAATAATACTTCTGCATACTATAATTACAATTCTAATTTTTATTATTATTATTATTTTATAGAATAATAAAAACCACCAACGGTGCGAGCACGAAGCGCGAGCTATATTCGGTCGTGCCTTATAAGTTTCGGTTCTCAGGCGCAGCCTGAGAACAGAAACTTGCGCGCGAGGCGCGCGGGGGGTTGGCGCGCGCCAGCGCGCAGGGGGGCTCGGCCCCCCTAGTTTTTTCTTAAATTTTCTGATTTGAATAAGTGAAATTTGAATAAGCTCTTGGTTTGCACTTTCAGATTTTTATAAGTATTCACGTTGGAATGCAATACTGTATATCTATATACTACGTTATTGCAATAAAACTAGTTTAAACTAAGAGCTTTTTATTTATTCTTATTAGAAGTTGTGAGAAAAACCCAATAGTTTTTAAATTATGTTTTTACACTGTACAATGCTAAACCAGGCTACATATAGTGTATGTATGTATATGGTTTCGAGAGCTAGACGTGCACGAGATCGAGGACGAGGTCTGACAAATCGTAGGAAGCCAATGAAAGAACCAGGTAAAATCTTTATTATCATTGATTCATTGGGGAAATACTTAACTTCTTTTTAACCTTTTAGAAATTTTAACCATATCATCCGATGAAGAATATCATAGTAGAAAGCATAAACGTTTAGATGATTGCAAGGATGTATCGCACATCTCAGCTTAATCATTACTAACTTCAGTCCGCAACTAGTGAAGAATCAGATACAATTCTTGAGAAAGAACCAGTTATTACGAAAAGTACAGTCTCTCCTGTGACACTTCACGTAACGAGTACTCAGAATCCTGTGGTATGTATACAATGATGTGCGCAGTAGCTGCTTCTGTTGTACATAATATAATTTTTTAATCAATTCCTAGCAGGAGGAGAACGGAGGAACAGCAATGATGAATTTTGCTTACACAGGGATACAGTCGTCCAGGCTGACGAAGGTCTATAATGTTTCGAAAATTATGGAAAAGATCACCTCAAACGGAAAGATTAAATTGTTAAAATATTTTTATAAAAATGAAGATTCCAGCAACGAAAAATGGTCAAAATTGACCATGTTGTGCCTTGGAGGTAAATATGCTTACTTACTTTACTTATTGTTATATACTAATCGTCACACAGATTCAATTATTTCAAAATTAATTGGAATAATAAATTAATAATTAAGATGCTATTTTAGCTAAGCTGTGGAATGTTGGACTTGGTACCATGGCTTTTGTATTTTATTTCTCGAATATCGAAGAATTTATGTTAATTATACAAATTAATTAAACGTTAATTAAATATGTTATTAATTCACTTAAGTTTATAATAAGAGATAATACGTAAATTATGGATGACAATGACTTTATTTTCGCGAACGAGGACCCTAGTAGTACTTATACAAAAGAAAATAATTAAAAACTTTTTTATTTCAATATAGGAAAAAAGTACATTCAAAACAAAAAGGCTTCTGCAGTAAATAAAAGGGCTGTTGTTGTGCTCAAAGAGCTACAAATGCAATCCATACCATTTGTTCATGTAGAGATCAGTAACCAAAATAAAGCAGCTCAACCTATTGTGTGTGTTGAGAAAATGACATCATGCACAATTCAGAAATTGCAAGGAAATGAATCGAAAGAAGGTAAATGGTCCGAATTAAGGATAACATAAACAGTTCTTATACCCGTTTTGTAGATGCTTAATTTTTCAATCGCTATTAGGCACTCGGACACGACCAAGTTTCACATTACCATCGCCTTCTCAAACACGATCGCGCTTCGGATCGCCATCAGGCTCTCGATCAAGACCAGGTTCCAGATCATCATCAGGCACTCGAGCACGTCGTCGGTTCAGATCACCATCGTCCGGCACGGTCGCAATGCCAATCGTATTCAGACTTTTTGACAAGATCCCGTTTCAAATCAGCAGCAGTATCTACGGAACGAAGGCGTTGCCGATCGCCGTCAGGCTCTCAACCAGGACATCTTTTCGGATTACCGTCAGGTTCTCGAAAAGTGCATGATTCTAGATCGCCATCCGAATCTCAGTCAAGACCACATTCCGGATCGCTATCAGCCTCTCAGTCAAGACTACATTCTGTATCACCATCAGGCTCTCGGTCAAGACCACGTTCCAGATCACCCTCACGCAATCGCACAGAAATTCATTTTGAATTATCGTCAGGCTCACGTGCAAGATCATGTTCCGAATTACCACCAGACTCTTGAAAAAAACCATAATTCTAGATCACCAACGGGATCTTGGGAACGTTCACGTTGCCGATCGCCATCCCGTAATCGGTCAAAATCACATTCCGGATCACCATCAGGCTCTCAAATAAGATCACATTTCAGAATACCAGCAGGATCTCGAGGCCGACCACTTTCCGGATCGTTATCAGCCTCTTGGTCAAGAATACATAATGGTTCACCATCGGGCTCTCAAACAAGACCACGTTTCGGATCACCAGCAACATCTCGAGAACGATCGTGTCGCCGATCGCCTTCAGTTTTTCTGCGAAGACCGCTTTTCGGTGGGCCTTCAGTCTCTCGGTCAAGATCACATCCAAAATCACTAGCAACGTATGAGGAACGATCGCGTTACCGATCACCATCTAGCTCTCGAGTACGATTGAATAGCCAATCGACAACAGATTCTCGGACATGACCGCATTTGGGATCACCGTCAGGCTCTCGGACAAGATCACGATGCGGATCACCAGCAGGATCTTGCGAACGACCAAGTTCCGAAACGCCATCAGGAAGTCAGTCAAGGTTATGTTCTGGATCACTAGCAAGACCTCGGGAACGAACAAGTTCCGAAACGCCATCAGGAAGTCAGTCAAGGTCACGTTCTGGATCATCAGCAGGATCTAATAAACTCTATCCATTTTATGAACATTCGGCACATTAACGGGGGGTTGTTAAATGACCTTGTCTACGAGGTCCGAACGAAAAACAACTTGCAATCAAATGTGTTGATCGCTGCGTTCTGTGCGGAGGACAAATGAAGTTTAGAAAATTGAGAATTTTTTAAGTTATTTAAGTCGTTTTAAAAATACCAAACTTCAACTTAAATAATTGCAAATAACTATAGATGAATTTTAATGCATTTTAAAAATCTAAGAACTTTTAGATCAGTCACCTGTTACTGCTTGTTGAAACTATTTAGCCAATTTTTTTCTTCTTATTCCCTTACGAGGAAATAATCGGGTTGTTACCGGGCACAAGCGATTAATAACCTAATTTCCTAAGTTAACTTTTACCGAATCGGTTGAGTAGTTATTCTTTAGAAGCTCAAGAACGAATATCGATTCATTGCATGTATACCAATCCAAATCTTCTAAGCTAGTAGTAAAGTTATGTGTGCAAAAGATTTGGTCACAAAAATGACTGTATTTTTATAATTGGGAAATCGAGATTGATAAAAACGGTTCAGTTTACATTTTCTTAGATACAGAGATTTTATGCGAAAACAGTATGCAAATGTTATTTTCATTTATAACCCAATAACGTGAAGGTTTTCGACAAAATGAGTTGTATTACGTGAAAGAGTTCAAAATTTTAAATTAGACAGGACTTTTTTACCGATTTTGATAAGTTTAAATATGAAGATAATTAATAAAATAGATTAATTTTACATAACGGTGCGCTGGATACAGGACACAACGTCCGGTCGAGAAGTGCTCGTTGCCGTAGGTGGGGAGAACAGAGATTATGTCGTAATTTAATGTCTTGTCGTTTTGATATCTCGAAATTTTACATTTTTCAAAATCAGAAAAAATGTCCTTCCTGATACAAAATTTTGCGCTCCTTCAAATTGCGTAATACGAATAATGAATAATGAATGCTTTTAGACGCTTATTTCTTGAGTTGCTATCGAGTTTATCGCGATTAAATGTCACGAGGTATTGAGATTTCTACAGAATTTCACAAGCATTAGTACAAACTCATTTATTTTCTATCAGTCTCCCAGATAAATTACACACTTTCAAAGGTATTGAACAATATCAAGGAACGCGGTAGCGTTCCGAAGACTAGTAAGAAGCCGTATATAGGTACGCCCGCTTTACTTATACTTTTATTTTAAGTTTTATGACTTTTCGAAAATTTCGGAATTTTTTACAGATATACAATATTAAATGAAATTGGTTTATGGTATCATTTTTTTAAATCGTACCCTACTCCTTTTTTTATGTGTTATAAAAATTAACCAAGAAAGAAAAACACAAACTAAAAATAGATTCATTAAACAGTTCGAGATCGATTCAAATACGGTATATTTTTCGAATTTTTTTCAAATGTATTTCTTTAAATAATTTTTCACATGATTAAATTATTTGTAATTTTTTGTAAATTTTGTGATATGTTATTTCAAAGAACTCTAGGTTCGGATTTAGCATAAAAATACATTCAGAAGACATCCTCAAATTAAATCTCACCGACTTTTTACAATTTTGTGTAAGTTCGCGTATGTAGGTAAATTCAATGTACGAATATAAATGGATGTAGATTATTGAGCTATTGAACTAGTCAAAAACATATTACATTTGTGTATGTCGGTATCACATAAGTACTTGAGTCTCGGTTCGCATACTATTTTGTGACGCTATTAATTGCAGGTATATTTAGGCGAAGGATTGAGTATTAATAGCTACCAGTGGGAAGTTATAAAATTGATCGATCGAGGGAACTTACCTGTAAGTGAAGCTCGATCAAAATTGTATGAGTAGTCTCGTCTGAATAGATCAATTTGGTAGTATCGCTACTTGCTGTGCATTCGGCCACGAATTTGATTAATTAGCTTAATCTTATACGATAATTCACAGATATTTTAACGTTTGAATTCAATTTTTCGAATTCATTTTTTATAATTTGTAACCAATTTCACACAACTGCAAGAATTTCTCATTATATTTCAAAGTTTCAATTGCGGAAATAAAAAAGGTTGTGGGTAACTTCGGGTGGGTTTTGATCTATTCGGACGAGACTACTCATACAATTTTGATCGAGCTTCACTTACAGGTAAGTTCCCTCGATCGATCAATTGTATTTCGTTGTCTCGTCCTCTAGATCAATTTGGTAGATGTTTAAAGATTTCCGCAATACACAATAATTTAAGTAACAATTGAAATTTATTATTTGATAAATTTACAATTTTTTATTATAACATTAATTAACGGTTTATTGTAAAACCTGACAAAAGTTAATGAATTAGCAGACCAACCTGCAGTATTACGAATGATCTCTATATTTACTCCATTTCGAGCAGCCGCGGAAGTTGATGCGTGTCTCGTACTATGCGCAGAAAATACACTAGTGTCAATACCACTTTCTCGCAAAGTATCTTTAATCCAGCGACTAATGGTTTGAGATGTAGCAGCGTGATCCGGTTTTTTAAAAATAAATATTAACTGATTTTCATCGGAAGGACGAATCGTTTCCGTAATATTTATATAACATTTTAAAGTGTTAGCAGGACAAATTGAAGTGTCATTTGTATAAAATGGAATTTTCAATAACGGTTGCTCTATCATGTGTCTAGTTGTTTTTATACGGTCTGTTATTTTAATATTAATACAATCATCGGATTCTTTTATATTATCTAATTTTATTTTAGATAGCGTTTGGACGCGCTGTGCCGTTACAAGGGCTAAGAGTGTAACTAATTTATTAGATAATTTTTCAAGATTTATGTTATCATTTGGAAACCAATTAGATAAGAACTTTAGGACAATTGACGGATCCCAAGTAAAATTATATTTTGACTGTATTGGTTTTTTATTCGCTACCCCGCGAAAAAATCGAGTAATTTCAGGATTGTTACCTAGTTGGTGTGACATAAGTAAGGAGAGCGCGGCCAACGTGCTATATGTTTTCACAGTATTTGATTGAATTGTAAAAAATTCTATTATATGCGCAATGGAAACATCATACACAGATAGGTTATTTTTGTGACAATACATCCACCACAGTCGAATTGGTTTTTCATATTGTTTAAGAGTTCCTTCTGTCAACGAAGCCATCATAACAGCTGCTGCGTCTTCTGATAAACCTTTGCGAACGAATGCGTTTCTGATAATTCTGCTGCCACCAGGGAAAGTTTCTTCGCCAGAGGATGTCTTTCTCTGAAAGGAGATGTGATTAAATCATCCCTGGGCTCAATTATCATAAGAGGTTTGATAGCCATTTTTTGAAAAACCGGAAACCACGGTTGAGTGGGTCAATACGGTACAACTACTATTCCTTGGGCTTTATCCAAAATAATTTTCCTTAACACTTTTAAAATCATTGAAAATGGTGGAAAAGCGTAAAATTTTAATTTTTCCCATGATCTATAGAATCTGGATCTTTTTGCCATGAAATAAAACTTTTACATTTCTTATTCAAACTAGACGCAAACAAATCAATTTCTAGCGTACCGAATTTTTTACATATTTCTATAAAAACAAAATTCACTAATTCCCACTCAGTTTCTGGGGGTAATGCGCGTGATTCTTGATCTGCTTCTACATTATCTTTTGTGTTGATATAAGACGCAAATATAAAAATATTCCGATATTCAGCCCATTGCCATATTTCGCGTGCAATTTTATTTAATTCTGGAAACTGAATACCCCCCATCCTATTAATATATGATATAGCCGTAGTGTTATCTACACGTAATAAAATTTCACAATTGAATTTTTCTCTCGCAAAGCATTTAAGACCATTAAAAGCAGCTTGTAACTCAAGTTTATTAATTTTATTTTTAGTATCTGTAGTTTTCCACCAACCGTGAGCTTTTTCTCCGTTACAGTAAGCACCCCATCCTGTTAAAGAAGCATCAGTGAAAATTTCTAGGGAATATTTATTTTCTTTTATTGACATATATTTATCTTTAATATTTTTCAACCACCATTTTAAGTCTATTTTCATATCATTTGTAATCTGCATGCGTTTATCAAAATTTTGATTATTATTTTTAAGTGCTAAAATTTATTTCTTTTGTTATACAATTTTTTGATCATATTTTCAATAATATTACGTTTTTCTTTAGGCAAAAGTATGCGATATTTGAAACTATTAATAATAAAGCCTAAGAATTTACACTTTTGTGATGGTATCATTGAACTTTTTTCCTTATTTATTATAAAGCCTAATGATTTGATTACTTTACATGTCTCTCTTACGTTTTCCTTACAATCTTGTTCACTATTACCGATTATAAAAATATCATCAATGTAAACAACAGATACATAACCTTTCAATCTTAGCACTTGTAACACGGGCTTTAAAAATTTTGTAAATACAAAAGGAGCTGTCGAAAGACCAAATGGAAGGACATTAAATTCAAATAACTGATTTTTAAATCGAAATCTAAGAAATTTTCGAAAATTTTTGTGTATAGGAATTAAAAAATAAGAATCTTTGAGATCAATTGAAGACATAAAGCAGTATTGTTTTATAAGTTTTAAAGTAGTTTTTAAATTCTCAAGTTTAAAATGCTGCGTATCAATAAAGTCATTTAACTTTTTCAAATTAAGAATAAATCTGTATTCGTTATTTGGTTTTTTGCGCAAAAAATAAGTGGAAACAAATTGATTTTTTGAACCTAAACATTTTGAAATTGCACCTTTTTTAATTAAACTATTAACAGCTTTTTCGCAAGCTAATTGTTCTTCTTTAACAAACTTTGGCTCGATTGGTTCGTAGAGTTGATGCACTTCCCTTGAAAAAGGAATTTTGTAACCTTTTACAATTTCAAGTATAACTGGATCGTACGTAATGCGTTTCCAATTATCAATAAAATATTTTATTCTACCACCAAATTTACTTACTCCTATTTCCTCTTGGAATTCTGAGACGTCGTCTGATATGAAGCCCGTTGTTGATATCGTTTCTGCCCCCTCTGATACCTTTGGTTCGTTTGAGATCGGCGGAGGGGGCCCTTGGAGTTTAAATCTTTGTTCTGTCGGTATCCAAATTTATTGTATGTTTTTGTCCCTGAATATTCTGATTTTTTGTCGAATCGTTCAGATTTCGAAACATCTCGTCCTACTTTGTCAATTTCTTTTGCTGCTTTAAGTTTTTCAGGAAAATCTTTGCTGTACAATAGTGTATCAATCTTCGATTCCTCAGCTACAGTAGCTACAAATTGACGTAAACCAGGCGTAATGAAATACCTTCGGGTCAAAGAAATTTCGTGATGTAAATCTGTTAATAATCGACCAGCATCGCTAATATATTCAAAAACACGCTTTGCTGTAGTGGTTGAGTCATCTGCTTGTTCAGTCATCATTTCTGTAAGCGTTTTACCCATAGCATTAACGGCAGTACCAAGCTGATTTTGTGAAATTACCTGATATTGATCTTTTTTCAAAGACAGTTTACTTATACCTGATTTTATTTCGAGGTTAAGTGAGGGAGCTTTTAGCATTTTGCAGTTTTCAGGGCAGGGATATTTTTTAATTAATTGTTCTTTTATGTCTTTTTCTAACCCTTCTTTACAAATATCGCTCCATCTCTCGGCAATACTAGTATTCAGCGCAGGATCTGTGGTCTGTTTATTAACCGCCTCTCCCAATAAACTTTCAAAATTAAATAATTTTTCATTACCAACTGCAGCATCGTTAGATTCTTCCGCATCTTCGACCGTATTTTGTTTGCCGTCATTCAATAGATTTCCCTCTCGATTGTAGGATAAATCATTTGATCTACTAGACTGACTACTATGATCATCAGAATTTGATGTATTGCGTGACGTGCCTCGCAGGCAACGCTCTCCGCACGTATAACAACTACAGCATGATTTACTACGGGACTTACTTCTTGAGCTACGCTCACCGTTATCACTTAGTTCTGAGTAAGAACTGTCGCTATTATTTGAATGTAGATTTTTAGAACCATAACCCTCATTTCTACAATTTGAACGAGATGGTTCTCTTTGAAATCAATGATCGTTCTTATTAGATCTTTTACAATGCGACTCATCTTTCAGCCCTCTTCGTTGTGATCTATGACGGCTTGGAGAACGATCACGAACACTCTTTCTTGATGTATTTTCGGTCGTTTTGTTTTATCATGCCCAGAAACCGATGATAATCGATGATGTTTTTCTTTGCGTTGCCTTTCTCTTGATCTGCATCTTTTACGTTTACTTTCTCTATTATGATGATAATCTTTGCTTTTTGAACTCATTATTATTTTAACTAATTTGAAGATTTATGAAAAAAGCGTGTGGCACGGAACGCACAGAAAGGCGTAATGAGAAATTCTTGCAGTTGTGTGAAATTGGTTACAAATTATAAAAAATGAATTCGAAAAATTGAATTCAAACGTTAAAATACCTGTGAATTATCGCATAAGATTAAGTTAATTAATCAAATTCGTGGCCGAATGCACATCAAGTAGCGATACTACCAAATTGATCTAGAGGACGAGACAACGACATACAATTAAGTACAAGGCCAAGTATATTATAACTGATCTTGTCTGCAATATTTGGGGTTCCGAAAATTTGTGCAACAGAGCCCTTGATATAACTAAGGGAGTTAAAAATATTTATAAGCGGTCATCAGTCAAACTGATAGAAGGGAATTATCTGCGACTTATTATAAGTGAGTAAATTACTAATTAACGATTTATCAATTTAATTGTATTGATGAAGGGAAATCAATATGTTTGGGCAAAGTCATAAAACAAATTATCAGATAAAAGTTGGTTCATCAATATTCTGTAGAGTTTCGTATTCTATCTGTATTCTATCCCTTTTAAATATCTGGTAATGCACATTTTTATTCACCACACTATGTTAGTATACATTTTCTCAAAATTGATATTTACATTATTGTATTAGAAAAATGATGTTTTTTTTATTTCAAAATTCTTATAATTCAACAATATTTTATTTATATAGTTAAGTTATTTATTGTTGGTCGAAATGCTACGGATTCAATACATTGCCTGTACATTTTTCATAGAACCCTCCGCAGAGTTCAAAAGGCATACATTACTTTATTTTGTTTTTTATTAGTAATCTGAGTATTGTTAACATTACTGAAAAAAAACGTGTCTTGCAAAAAATCACGCGATTAATCAAGTCATTTTTCGCGTGATGGTTTAGCATGATTTCTTATTTTATAGTATTTTCCAAGCTATTTTGCTCCTAGTATTATATAGAACCAATAACAGGATATAAATTAAAGTTGAAGTGACTGTCCTTTATATCCTGCTGTTGGCTCTATATAATACAAGAAGAAAAATGGCTCAGTTAGCAGTGTCGGCCTCCGGAGCTAAAGGTTGTGAGTTCAAATCTCGACAAACGAATCTTTTTTTAGATTTTTATTAATTATCGACCTCGTAGTGTACTATAAAATAAGAAACTAAATGAATTATGTGTAATTTGAAAATTATGGTTAGGTGATTTTTCACGTGATTTCTTACGTGAAAAATCATGCCAAAGCATCACGCGAAAAGTCACGTGAGAAATAGTATGAAAAATCACATTAGAAATCACTTGATTAATCGCATGTTTTTTTCGCCGGGATGTGCTAAATGAAGTAATTGTATTGTACAAGTGAGTATAATCATGTGCATAATCATGTGATAATAACATGCTAAAAGTAATAATAAAATACGTAATTTTCACATATTTATTACATACGTGATACCACACGTACTAAAGCAGCTCACATAAATTTATAAATAAATGAATTTAGTAAAAACTTCGATATACGTATTGCATGCATAAATATATTCGAAACTATCAATTTACCCTGGTAACAATCTTTATTGCTGATTATTTTGTCTAACCTATACTAGTTTAAATGATCTGTTTAGCTAATACTAACTTCTTTCCAATATTCAGGTTTATATGCAGATTATTTATTAAAAAATCTTATAAAGATTCAGAATGCGTTGCTTACCTTCTAAGGGCAACAAATATTTTAAGTAATAAAATAAAGAATTTAAGGAGTCAAGACCGAAAACGGGAGAATCGCAATCCTACAAACCAAAGGGTGCAACGAAGGCTGCGTTACAATTACTACACATTATAAATATATTTATAATTGTTACATTTACAAATATTTGTAATTTAATAATTATATAGTAAATATAATATTATATGTTTCTTATATAATATTTTTTTTGTTTCATGTTAAACATTTTGTTCCTAAATAAATTGCATATTTACGATATCTAAAATGTAGATCCAACTAAGTAAAATAATTCGTTGTGATTTTATTTGAAGTACTTCCTATAGTCAATGAGTTCGAATGACTGTCCAAAGACGACTGAAGGAAATAACCTGTTCTTTACAGGCCTCCCAAGATTATTTATTACCTTAAGCCCTGCTTTCGTTGTCTCGTAGACTGTGCGCCACATACCTGTGGAAACTCGCCTAGTGGTGCCCGGACTACCGCATCAGGTGCATCTCAAATTTGGATGGGCAAAAAAACTGCCAAAACCGATCCACTTAGATCGAATTGTTTTACTAGGTACGGAAAAACAAAGGTAAGTAAAATGCGGCCCAGACTACTCAATTTTGCTGCCTGGATTAAGTCAACCCTTTGGAAGGGCCGTAGGTGTAATTAAAATATTTAATTCCTCAATAAAATTATTTGCTTTTTTCAATTTCAAAAATTTGATAACGGATTGATAATTAGCGACCTCCAAAACTCTTACATACTCAGTTTCAGAAAAGATAGATCCTTTTTATAATTTTGATCTGCCATATTGAATCCACCATTTTGAAATATGAAAACTTGATGGCGGATTCGTAATCAGCGACCTCCAAAACCGTTATATGTTAATTTTCAGATAAAATACCCACTTTTCATAATTTATTATTTTTTAATTTATTTATTTATTTATTTATTTTTTATTATTTTTTTTAAAATAAATTAAATATTAAAAATATATAATAGAAAAAATTAAAGTTAAAGTTAAAGTTAAATAAAAATTAAATTCCATCAAAAACCTTTCTCCCTTTCTGTGACGTAATTGTCGATGTGACGATATTTTTTGATAAATAGATGTATCACATATTTTTTGACGCACTGTTGGGGGTTAATGTTTTTAGTTGTTTTTTTAAAAGGGGTAAAATTTGAAGGGCGAAGGGGTGGTGGTATGGGGTGTACCCTGACCACCTAGACATCGTCTTCAGGAAGTGACAATTTTTTTTGCATATTCAAGCAGGGTGGCACACTACTTACCAGTAGACGATGTCCAGATGACCCAGAGGTCGCCCTGACCACCTGGACATCGTCTTCAGGAAGTGACAATTTTTTTTGCATATTCAAGCAGGGAGGTACACTACTTACCAGTAGACGATGTCCAGATGACCCGGAGGTAAAAAAAAATAAATCAACAACATAACAATTCAAAAATTGAAGCAGCACCTTTAAAGCGTAGCGCTAATATTGCTAAGTTTTTAAGAAAGCGTTAAAAATAAATTAATTAATAAAGAAAATCATATCTAAAGTGCACACTTAATTCAAATATTTACAAATATACATATAAGCAGCACCTTTAAAGAGTAGCGCTCAAAATTTTAAAATAAATCATCAATAGAACAATTCAAACATTGAAGCAGCACCTTTAAAGCTTAGTGCTAATATTGCTAAGTTTTTAACAAAGCGTTAAAAATAAATTAATTAATAAAAAAAATCATATCTATAGTGCACACTTAATTCAAATATTTACAAATATACATATAAGCAGCACCTTTAAAGAGTAGCGCTCAAAATTTTAAAATAAATCATCAATAGAACAATTCAAAAATTGAAGCAGCACCTTTAAAGCGTAGCGCTAATATTGCTAAGTTTTTAACAAAGCGTTAAAAATAAATTAATTAATAAAAAAAATCATATCTAAAGTGCACACTTAATTCAAATATTTACAAATATACATATAAGCAGCACCTTTAAAGAGTAGCACTCAAACTTTCAAAATAAATGAACAATATATATTGAACAAAATATATGAACTGAACAAAATATATGAACAATATATGTCAGTCCCAAGCCTGTAATCGCAGAGGGAAAATGAAATTAAACAAAAAAATTATAAAACAAAAAAATAATGTCACTTCCCGAGGACGATGTCCAGGTTGTCAGGATGACCTCCAGGTCAACTACCCATCCTCCATTAATTCCCTCACCTTACCCTATTTTAACTCTTTTTAAAAAAACTCAAGTTCATGATAATGAGTCAATAAATGAAAATGCTACTCCTCATTTAAAAAAAAAATTAGATGTTATTGCAGAACTTGATAGTAAACAAAAAAAAAAAAATAACATGTATGATGGTAAAATAGCAAATAATTATTTTAATGAATCTTTAATAATTGAAAATTATTTTGGTACAATGTCTAAAATTTGTAAAGATTGCCATGCAAAACATTTTTCATGTGAATACAATAAAAATAAATTATTTTCAAGTTGTTGTCAAATGGGTAAAGTAATGCTACCTGACAATCCTACATGGGTGAAAATCATCTAACGTGAACATTTGAGGTGGTGATATGCAAGAAAACAAAATGAAAAAAATTATATATTTTTGGTTTCTCTGGACCAATTACAGTTTCTAGAGTACCTGTTTACAGTGGGCATACAGGATCAGTTGATTTACTCAACGTATTGAAGATTTTTAATTTTTACATTCCAGGGGAATTACATATATTTTGATATATAAAACATAAACATCTTGAATACATCCCTAATACAAAAGCTCACGTGAGATCTCAAGTGAGATTTCATGCCAAAATCTCATGTGATATTTCAATTGGAGGTGTTTAAATTTGCTAAATAATAAAAAATCAATTTCTCACGTGAGATTTTGTAATAGGGATAGAAAGTTTTAATAAACATATTTTATGGAGTATACATTGAATATAACTATACCTAATTGATAATAACAATAAAAAAATTAATTAACAAATTCTTCCATTTATAAAATATATGCAATGTTTCCATATAATCAATTTAACATAATTTTTATATTTGTAATATAAATTATATTTTTTTATTATTTCTTTTAGTAGTGACTTCTTTTATCTTACATAACAATTGTACTCTTTTTCTGAGTTTTATTTTCGTACGAGATCGACCCTAATTGATAATGTTCACATTGTCTATTCAAATTACATTCGTAACAACTTACTTCATTAAAATTAATTTTTTGGGGCTCACATCTACTCCATTTCCATTGATGGACTCGCATAGTCCCTTTGAATGGAGAAAACAATTGCTAAGAAATAATGTTTATTTTTAGTCAAATCAGTAAAGCATGTAATGATCAACATCGATTATTTGTTATAAAAGAAATTTGGACAGGTGATGTTACATGCCAGGGGAGATTACATAGATTGTTTTTTAAATTTTATTACGTTAACATTCAAAATTTCCACATCGGAATAATACTGTTTTTATGTAGTTACTTTATCTGAAATTTGCTTTATGACTTGGTTTTAAAAAATTTATTAGTTTTCCAATTATACTCTACCAGAGGAATTACATTAAAAAAGGTAACCGCTGAATTACCACAAAAACATGCCCGTATTTTTTGCTTAACATCATGAAATATTAAAAATAAAATTTTTACCTCTAAAGTAAACCAAAAGTTAACAATTTCACCTGGTCAGAAAAATGTTTTATGTTTACAATTAATTTTAAAGACATTAATCATAACACAGCTATTATTAATAACAAGTTTGTTACAAAGTTCAGCAAGTTCAGTGCACTTCAAAAATCAGTAAATGTTCAGATTTTCAACTTGATATCAACCTGCTTGAATACGTAAAAAAATTGTCACTTCCTGAAGACGATGTCCAGGTGGTCAGGGTGACCTCCGGGTCATCTGCACATCGTCTACTGGTAAGTAGTGTGCCACCCTGCTTGAATATGCAAAAAAAAAATTGTCACTTCCTGAAGACGATGTCCAGGTGGTCAGGGTGACCTCCGGGTCATCTGGACATCGTCTACTGGTAAGTAGTGTGCCACCCTGCTTGAATATGCAAAAAAAATTGTCACTTCCTGAAGACGATGTCCAGGTGGTCAGGGTGACCTCCGGGTCATCTGGACATCGTCTACTGGTAAGTAGTGTGCCACCCTGCTTGAATATGCAAAAAAAATTGTCACTTCCTGAAGACGATGTCCAGGTGGTCAGGGTGACCTCCGGGTCATCGGGACATCGTCTACTGGTAAGTAGTGTGCCACCCTGCTTGAATATGCAAAAAAAATTGTCACTTCCTGAAGACGATGTCCAGGTGGTCAGGGTGACCTCCGGGTCATCTGGACATCGTCTACTGGTAAGTAGTGTGCCACCCTGCTTGAATATGCAAAAAAAATTGTCACTTCCTGAAGACGATGTCTAGGTGGTCAGGGTACACCCCATACCACCACCCCTTCCCCCTTCAAATTTTACCCCTTTTAAAAAAGCAACTAAAAACATTAACCCCCAACAGTGCGTCAAAAAACATGTGATACATCGATTTATCAAAAAATATCGTCACTTCGACAATTACGTCATACAAATAGATTGACGTCACAGAAAGGGAGAAAGGTTTTTGATGGAAGCAGCTTAATATAATATAGAAGATATTTTGTAATTTTTAATTTATATATCATTTTAAAAGTTATAAAATACGATAAATGGATATTTATATTTTTAAATATAGATAAATATATATTTTTTTCATTAATTTTTTATAAGCATGTAGTTAATCCACCGATTAACCTTTAGAGGACGGGAATTTTCTGGTTTAAAAAAGCTTCTTTTTCAATAAAATTAATGTCTAAAAACATCGGATCACTTTTAACCTTTAGAAGACGGGGATTTGGGTTTACTACTTTCTCTCACTTTTCTATAGAAATCGAGTTTTTGTGATGTCTCACATCTCAAAACTAACACATGTAAAGGGTCGATCATGGGGATAGCCCGTATAGGGGCCATCCCGTCCTTTAAAGCTTAATCACGTGGTTACTAACGTGGTAATTTGTTTTATAATGTTACGTGGTAAACTACGTGGTGAACTATATAGTTATACAGATAGTATATACCGTAGTTAACTACGTGATTTATTTCAATAGGGTTCCGATTATACACAAGCTATCATATGTAATGGATTGTTATCAATTAGTTTGTTTTAGTTTTATTTATTTGCCAGAAAAACTTTACATATATAAGATAACTTGCGTATAATCTCAATAGACTTCCCAGTGACTCCAGTATAATGGATATAAATTAATAATTGTTTAAACATATTGAAATTCACTACAACTCCAGTGATTGGAAATTAATAGTAAAATATTAACTCGAGTAACTGGGAAGTCCATTCAGATTATATTAGTTTATACTTTTCAATAGAGCAATAGTTCCACTTTCTTCTTTCTTTAAAGGACAATTTTTACTTTTTACCTTATTGTAAAGAGTAATTTTTATATTTTCACTGTTCAAAGAGTAATTTTAGTTGTTTAGTCGTTTAAAAGGTGCAGTTTTGGGATTTTTAACGTTACTTAAAGAGTAGTAAAGTCAACAAATAACTTATTTAAGGTTCAGTTTTTACTCTTTGGGGTCAAGAGTGTATGATGAAACTTTTTTAATTTGACTGAAATTTCCTGAACGAAATGTCAGACCCAAATTACACGGATCTATACCTTTCAACATAAATATTATAATTAATATATTAAATCAAAATCAAAAAAAAAAAGCAAGGGCATAGTGTTTTGATTTTTTAAGAACAATAATTTTTTTAATAATAATTGAGTAAAAAATTTTTAGATGCTAATTATTAGTAAATAAGTCATAAACTTTCAACGCATACATTGTAATTTTAAATAATCTATCTAAAAATCTGGAAAATTTTGTGGATGTTGCTAAAACATTCAGACTAAGACATTCATTGCTAAGACATTTTTAAGTTTTAATAATCACAAAATATAAATTAAAATTAGATGGATTTCATTAAACAATAGATAAAGTAAAAAAATTTTTTGAAAATAGTTTATAAGAACAATACGAAAAAAATATCTCACTTATGCGCTGAAGCGTACAAATTTTTTATCGACTTTACAATGTGATGGTTTTTGTTATTGGCATTGAAAAAATTTTGCTTCCACATACTTTGATGTAGAATTTTGTGCTCTTTTAGAATCCCTGGTCAAATATTTGGCCAGATTTAAAGGAAAAATGACAAAACCAATTTTAATACTACAAAAAACACCAACATTAATTAAAAAAAAACTTTTACTCCATTTTTTGTCAGAATGTTATTGCAAATATAACCTATGCTCAAAATATGAAGAAAGGTGAAGAGAATAGTTGTTGTTTAAATCAATATTTTTTGAATAATACACATTTTTTCAAGTTATTGTTAATTTATCGAATAAGTAACCTTGAATCATCAAAATAAATTATATATAGCTTCTTTGATAAACATAAACGTCTTAGCATATAGTTTATACATGGCGGGATCTATATGGCCATCGTAAATGTATCAAAAAAGTAACAAATTGTAAATTCTCGTACATTTCATGCGTTATTTGCAGATTATAAGGTAGATAAAAAATTTTTTTCACTAAAAAATTACTGGTATAAAGTGCAACTATTCTCTTCGCTTTTCTTCACATCTTGAGTGTACATTATATTTTTCTGAGTATACATTATATTAGCGATAAAATTCTGAAAAAACTCGAGAACAAATTTTTTTCTTAAATTTCGGTGTTTTTTTGTTTACATTGGTCTTATCATTTTTGCTTTAAATCTGGCCAAAATTTTGACAAGGGATTCTGACAGTAGAAAATCTTACATCAGAATGTCTAGAAGCATAATTTATTATGTAACACACGAATTTCGCGTTTTTGCGCCGTAAAAATAGAGCCTAAAGTATCCCTTTAGCAACCGGCAGCCTTAAAAGTACTTTAGCGCTGCCGAGATTCAACAAACAACAAAGACTCATTATCTTATCCGCTCCCTAGATTTAGCGCAATGGTGCGTGCGTGCTTGCGCGTATCCGTGTACGTGTGCGAGCGTGCGTGTGCGTGTACATATATATTATTTTTTATTTATTTATTGGAGTTTCACTTTCAGTAATTTTATTATTCATTATTAAATATTCCGCGTTGAATGTGTGCCTTTAGACAGTACTTTATATGAAACACCTTCTACGAAGGTGTCAACATTCGCAAGTATGGTTTCCAATCACCCTTTCAAAAATGTTATCTGATAAAAAATTTTTTTAATTATTACTCCCATCTTATTTCTACTTATATTTTGTTTAAACTCCAATAAAGTTTCTGCAATAGAAAGTACTGAAATCAAAGCGGAATAATCGACAAGTATTTTTTAAGATACCATAGATTGTATTTTAATTAAAATTTATATATTTTGCTTAAACTCCATAAAAAGTTTCTGCAATAGAAAGTACTGAAATCAAAGCGGAATAATCGACAAGTATTTTTTACTATACCATACATTGTATTTTTTTGAATTTATCTTTTATATATTTTGCCTAAACTCTATAAAAAGTTTTTATTAAATTCCACAAAAGTGATAAAAAGGAAACTTCTTGTTTTTTAATCTCTTTAAATAATAATGTCTATCCTTCCCGTGCTTTACATCAGTAGATAAACTATTTCATAGAATAATAATAATTCATTTGTGATGAACCTGAAATTGGCAGCTGGACTTGGTAGCTAGCCAGGGACGAAAGACACGTCGGAGCCCCCGCGCTTATAGTTACTTTATATTCATTTTAATTGCTTTTAAACTACCACTCACAGTTACATACTAGTAGGACTACTGTAAATTAACTATATTAAGTACATTACACCCCTAATTAGTTAATTAGATTAATTAACAAAATCCAAATAATCGTTTTTTCGTGAAAAAGCGCTATAACTTTTACACGCATGATGATAGACACTTCAAATTTTGTATGAAACTGTCCAAAGGGATACAGATGATGACTGGATGGTTAGGATTAAGACATAAAAGTGATTAGTTAATTAGATTAATTAACAAATACCAGAAATTATCATTTTTTCCTGAAAAAGTGCTATAACTTTCACACGCATGATGATAGACACTTCAAATTTTGTATGAAACTGTTCAAAGGGATACAGATGATGACTGGATGGTTAAGGTTACGACATAAAAGTAATTAGTTAATTAGATTAATCAACAAAGTCCCAAAATCATAATTTTTTCCTGAAAAAGCGCTATAACGTTCACACGCATGATGATAGAGACTTGAAATTTTGTGTAAAACTATCTAAAGGGATACAGATGATGACTGAATGGTTAAGGTTACGACACAAAAGTAATTAGTTAATTAGATTAATAAGAAACCTTTGTTGGACGTATTTTATAAATTTTGATTTAAAAGCAAAAAAAGTTCCTTTTCTATGTTTTTATTGCACACATAATAAATGTACAACATCAAAAAATGTTATTTCAATATAATATAATGTATAATTGTCGTTCTTTTCTAGTAAGTAACCGAATTTTGAATTTCGGGCTATAGGTGGCGTATCGCGTATTGTTGATCATGAACAAATCATGCGTTTGACTGTATAAGTAGTGATGGACGTAACTTCGATCTCAGAAAAAAATATATTATATATTTGCATTATTTTGTCATCAGTGTATTATCATAAATATTGTATAAAGTTAAAACTTTATAATTCTATATGTTATTTATTCGTTAATTTTCGTATATTTTATGGGCGCTAAGCGCACCAAAATAGAATTTCCTTCTCGATACTAGTTTTAAGTATATACGTACGTTTTTACGTTTATTACATTTTTTATTTTATGCTCAATTTCATTAAAATTAAATGAAAATCTTTTTATGTGCAGTATTAATAAGTAAAAAAATTTTCTAATTATTCAATTTTAATAATTTAATTTTAATGCTTAAGATTAAAATAAGTTATATATCTTATATATTATTATACCAAAATGGTTAATCATAAAGGTATATCGTGTGAAGATATATGCAATACAATATTGCATGTTTTAATAATGTACGATGCGAACATTGATAGTTTTATTCATTTTTTAAATTGTTCGTCATTTAGAGATAATGTTTGGTTCGACATATGCTGTTCGACATACTATTTTGCCTGATTACTGTGATCCAAGAAATATGTTATTACACTTAAAACGGTGTCACAGAAATTATTTATATAATAAAGAAAGAATTTATTCAGTTATAGAAGTAAGTGCGCAAAATGAAGTAGCAAAGGAAATAGTGAATCTACAGAACATTAATAATGATGTAGACTGCGTTCTTCCTTTAAATAATAATAATGATCACGGTTCGAGCTGCATTGATAATTTTTGTACAAACGATAATAGTGATATCAATACATTATTGTGGGAATGAGAGTGAAATAATGAACATTGATGCCACAAAAGATAGTTTTCCTAATATTACAATTACTTCCGTTATTGATGATAGTAACGACGGTAGTTTTTCTACCAGCGATCTTGCGCTTACAAGGGAAGTACATGACCTCCGGGAAACGGATCTCATCCTAACTTTGGTATGTTTTTTAAAATATAAAAATATGAAGAAAGCCAAGTTATCTCTTGCCAATGGCCACTTTTACGGAAGTTATTCGCCATTCAATAATAATAGCAGTAAAAATTACTTCCAATTCGGTCGCTTATAACTCGGAAACAAATAAAGATAATCAATCAAATCAAAAACCAGAAAAAAGTTGAGTTCAAGTAGATATGGTTTGAAAAAAAAAGCTCAAATTGCTTAATTTGATGCAAAGTTATGAAGAAAATAAAAAATTGTAGAAATGTTAACCAAAATTTAATATGAAAAATTTATTGTTTCTTTTGGCCTAATAATCTTCAATTTCTTATTTTCTTCATAACTTTGCTTCAAATTAAGCAATTTGAGCTTCTTTTTTTTCAAACCATATCTACTTGAACTTAACTTTCTTCTGGTTTTTGGTTCGATTGTTTATCTTTATTTGTTTCCGAGGTATAAGCGATCGAATTGGAAGTAATTTTTACTGCTGTTATTATTGGATGTCGAATAACTTCCGTAAAAGTGACCATTGGCAAGAGATAACTTGGCTTTCTTCATATTTTTATATTATAAAGACATACCAAAGTTAGGATGAGATCCGTTTCCCGGAGGTCATGTACTTCCCTTGTTAGTAACATACATACAACGGAAGATGTTGTAAAAACTGCACAATTTGTAAACAATGAGATCAAAGAATACCATTGTATTGTTAAATTTAAGTATAATCAGACAAAATGGGCTATAAAAGGAGAATGTTTTACACTTACAGCACTATTTTGGATTAAATTGTGGGTGCAAGACAAACCAAAATTAAATTATTTATGGACTGACGATTTTATCAATTATTTTGAGAAACAATATCCTTATTGTGTATTAGCATTTGATTGGTACAAGTGCTTTAACAAAAAAAAAATAAAAACATATATTTTACAGCTGCAGCTCATTGCAAGAACTCGCAATGCACAAGATTTAAATTTGTAGTGCAAGATAAAATAAATACATCGCATTATGATCGTGTAGTATGTGTATTAATGGAAAGAGAAATTGCACATTTGCCCACTGAGGTTCACTCGAGACCTATTAGAAAACCTCAACGAATAATACTTACAAGAAGAGGTCACACCCTCTGGAAAACGGATCCTTACCAAACTCTAGGATATAATTTCTACTATAAAATCATGCAGAAAGCCGGAGTTTTAGTGGCCAATGCCCATTTTTACGATAGATATAAGCAAATAATGAAAAATCTCGCCGAAAAAACCGTTGAGTTTGAACGCTTATAACTCAGAAACAATTAAAGATGTACGTATAAACTAAACTTTAAAAGAAAGCTGAGGTCGAGTAGATACGTTTTGAAAAAAAGGAAGCTCAAATATTTTAATATGGTCAAAAGTTATGGGAGAAATAAGAATTAGCCAAAATTTTATCGAAAATTTAAAGTTACAATTTAATGATTTTTTTTGCCCAAAATTTCGTCTAATTCTTATTTCTCCCATAACTTTTGACCATATTAAAATATTTGAGCTTCCTTTTTCTTAAAACGTATCTACTCGATCTCAGCTTTCTTTCAAAATTTAGTTTATACGTACATCTTTAATTGCTTCTGAGTTATAAGTATTCAAACTCAACGGTTTTTTCGGCGAGATTTGTCATTATTTGCTTATATCTATCGTAAAAATGGCCATTGGACACTAAAACTCCGGCTTTCTGCATGATTTTATAGTAGAAATTATATCCTAGAGTTTGGTAAGGATCCGTTTTCCAGAGAGTGTGACCTCTCCTTGTTAGTGAAAAGATGTTATCTTGTTCAGCAAAGTCTCAAAAATGGAAAATGCTGATCGCAAAACCAAACGACGTTTTAGAGAATGTTAATTTCAATTATGCCCCAGATGATCAAATATTACAAAAAATTAATAGTGATTATAGAAATCAGAATGATTTAGATAAAGACATTTATAAATTTATGGAGAAATTGCATAATTATTATTGCTGTGAAATGTTTAAGGGAACAATAATCCCACGCAATATACAATTCCAAGGATTTAATCCTCAAATGATTATTTTATTTTTTTGAAAAATTCTTATGAAATTTTTGCTAATTTTTTGGTATTTATTTGCACCCATAATTTCGGAAGTACAAAGGCTACGCTAACTTAATATTATACGCGAAATTCGTGTGTTACAAAATAAATTGTGCTTCTATAGATATTCTGAAGTAAGATTTTCTACTGTCAGAATTCCTTGTCAAAATTTTGGCCAGAGTTAAAGCAAAAATGATAAGACCAATGTAAACAAAAAAACACCGAAATTTAAGAAAAAAATTTGTTCTCGAGTTTTTTCAGAATTTTATCGCTAATATAATGTATACTCAGAAAAATATAATGTACACTCAAGATGTGAAGAAAAGCGAAGCGAATAGTTGCACTTTATACCAGTAATTTTTTAGTGAAAAAGATTTTTTATCTACCTTATAATCTGCAAATAACACCTGAAATGTACGAAAATTTACAATTTGTTACTTTTTTGATACATTTACGATATCCATATAGATCCCGCCATGTATAAACTATATGGTAAGACGTTTATGTTTATCAAAGAAGCTATATATAATTTATTTTGATGATTCAAGGTTACTTATTCGATAAATTAACAATAACTTGAAAAAATGTGTATTATTCAAAAAATATTGATTTAAACAACAACTATTCTCTTCACCTTTCTTCATATTTTGAGCATAGGTTATATTTGCAATAACATTCTGACAAAAAATGGAGTAAAAGTTTTTTTTTAATTAATGTTGGTGTTTTTTGTAGTATTTAAATTGATTTTGTCATTTATCCTTTAAATCTGGCCAAATATTTGACCAGAGATTCTAAAAGAGCACAAAATTCTACATCAAAGTATGTGGAAGCAAAATTTTTTCAATGCCAATAACAAAAACCATCGCATTGTAAAGTCGATAAAAAATTTGTACGTTTCTAAAATATACACCTATTTGTTCTTTTGCCATATTGTTTTTTTTAACTAAATCCTGTAAAGGGTAATTTTCAATAATTTTTAAAGATTGGAATTCTTTCAGGGTATGATAATGGATAACGGTTAAAATATTATGTTTTGTAGGATAGAATAATTTTCGTACAATATTTATGACGGGTTAAAAAAAGCTAATTGCATTTTTAATTTCTACAAAATGCATTAGAAATTAATAGTGTCGAGCATTTTCCAAATGGACAGGTTAAAAAATAGGCTTTTGGTTAGAATATTACATTCCAAAAGTAACAATAATATAAAATATACGTTATTATCATTATTCTTTTCAATATTTCTGATAGTTCTTCGTGTAAATTTCTTCGATCGTTCGTTGTTATGTATATTGCACCTTCGATAATTTTTGAAGGTGATACATTTTTTAATATCATGTATTATGACCCAAAAATAATACCCGGGCAAAGTATAACGGAATATTTTTGTGTCCGAAATATTTTTAATACGACTATTTTAAATCAGATTAGAATAATGTAAAGAAATAATCGATGTTATATTTTAATTTCCCACTCATTATCCTAAAAGCTATTACGTATTTTTACATTTTATATTTTATTTTTCCTCCTGATCCTACCAGTTAAGCTACACATTATATAAAACAGATATAATAGTTTAATTTTTGAACGTAAATATAATCTCGAATTTTCGCATTTTTGAATATATCCTACAATACTTAATTAAAGTCAACTTTATGGGAAGAATGTTTAAATTTGTGATCTCACATTTTTTTATTTACGGACACTACATTATTATTATTAACTAACACAAAACCATTTTTTCTTAAATTCGTGGATTGCACAAAGCAGCATATAAATATAGGTATAGCAATGGACTATAACAAAAAAAAATGATAAAAACAATTTTTAATAACTACTAGGGGGAACCCAGTATACGTTACGCTAACCAATCCCTATTTTTTTAATTTTTATTTATACATCAATTAGAATATCAAGTGATAAATAACAATGTCCGTAATTAATGTGAAATTCCGCGAATACCTTAAGGACAGAAATCTGGGTTAAAAATGAAAAAAAAATATTAAATTTTAACAATTGCTAATTTTTTATAACTTTTGAAAATATTCCTTAATTTTTTAATGTTATTATTAGGATTTATTTAAAATTTATTATTAACATCCCGAAATACCATAAGATTTTCCAGAAATCCCGGAAAATCCCGTAATAAGTGCAAATAACCCGGAATTCCCAAAAAATTCCATGACTAGTGCCAATATCCTGAAAGACCTTAAAAATTCCCAAAATTCCAGTGATTGATGACAATATCCCGAACTTCCCGAAAAATACCGTTATTGATAAAAATATTCAGGAATTTCCGAATATCTCGTAATTTATCCCGAAATACCTTAAAAATTCCCGGAATTCCCAAAAAATCCCGTAAATAATGAAAATATCTCAAAATGTCTTAAAACTCCCAGAATTTCCGAGAAATCCGGTAATTATTGCAAATATCCCAAAATACCTTAATAATTCCCGAAGATTGAATTGAAGATGGAATTTCCGATCCAAAAGATTGTATTTAAAAAATACTCTTTCTTATTAATGTTCTTAATTTTCATTATAATTTAGCATATACTTCTTAAACATTTTATTACATTTTAAAAAGTATTTCATAATGATTTATAAAAAATTAATAAAGTTCAAAAAACATAAAATTTTATTTTTTATAGAAAGAAAAAACTAAATTAATAATGTTAAGCAGAATAATGTTAACAATTTTTGAACCACTTCATTATCGGAGAAAAAATTATTTATTTTTAGATTTAATGCAATAAAAAATTAACAAACTAAACAAACTGAAGTTAAACTAGATTTTGACATAAATTGAAACGTCCAAAAAGTTAAATTGATTTTGTTTAATTATGTTCTTATAAAATTTTAATTGCAGAAAAAGAAAATAAAATATAGATGCGAACAGTCACTGGAAAATTAAGCCAGTAGATAAGAAACGATGTGGATTGAGGTTAATAAAATATTAATTTTTTTATTGAATTTATTGATCAATGCAAGCTTAATTTGACGATGACTAACAACTAGTAACCCTTAAAACGAATAATATAATGTTATGGAATTACTTAAGTACTGAAATTACTGTATTAATTAACATTCCTAACGTTTTGTAGTAACTAATGAGGTTGGGAAAAGTTTGACATATGTTGATGAAAATAAAAGATAGAATTCATAATTAGATAACTTATAATACCTTATTTTACTTTTCAAAATCGATGCTTTTGGTTTAAACAGAAAGTTTAATTATTCTTATTAATTAATTCTTATTATTTATATTTTAAATGAAATATTTAATAAATGAAATAATATAGTGTGACTTGAAGTTTAAAATTACACATTTTTGCCTAATACAGATTAATGTTTCCAAGTTTAGGTTGATTGATTACTGCAAATTCAAGTTATTAAGAAATTAAACAAAAAAGTACCAGCTGCAAACAATTTTTCTCTTAGTTTAAGTTAAGCTTGGAAAAATTAGTTTATGAAAGACGAAACTGTGTATTTTTACAATTCTACATTAAATTTATAATAATTAAATCTATTATTTTGATTATCAAGTGTTATATTTATTTAAATCTTTATATATTTGTTTAAAATATATAATTTATAATAATGGAATAAAGAACCAGTGGACAAAGGTGAACGGCATATTGTCCAATTCATTGATGATACGATTGAAGCCATTCCTGATTTTTGGATTCTCAACAATTTTGTAATGTGGCCTCCACGGAAGACAATGATAAGGTCGAGAAATCTATACGATTAAGAGAGAAACCTGATCAACTTACATGTGCGAAGTGTGTTATAAAAAATATTTAATAGCTCAGGTAATTTAATTTGTTTAATTAAATTTCATACACTAAGTTTAAAGTTACATAATAATTCATTCATGTTAATGTTTATTTTTTATTTTTTATTAATAAAAGTAGTGCAATTTACTTGATTGCATTATAAATAATACAATATAACATTGGTCTGTACAAGCCATGTGTATTATTTAGTAAAAAATTGCACTTACCCTCATTATAACTTGCATTTCACTAAGTTTCGTTTTTGCAAGAGGTGTTTAAACAAAATTTTCAAAGAAAAAATAATATATGTTATTCTGTTTCAGCACGTAAGACCTATGAGTTGGCACAGATGAAAGCGACAATTGCAGAAGAAACATTTGACATTGAGGGATACTTCAAAAATCTTAACGATCAATCGTTAAGAAAAAACAGAGCAAGAAAATTATTTACATCTTCTGAAGAAGAAATTAATTCAAAAAAACTTAAGGCAGGTGTAGGAATTTTCAAATCCACGATGACACTGCCAAATGTACTGATAAATCCAAAACCACGAGTTACGTCGGTTAGTTTTGTGAATATAGGAGAAGCATCAAGTTCTCAACATGCGGTAACTCACAAATTTAATAAGTGTAAGTATTTTTAAATTTTATGCATTGATTAATATTTGAACCTTTTAATTCTCAATATTTAAAAAAAAATTTTGGTAGTTTCCACGTACACCTTTTTACAGGTTTTTACGTATCCCCTACACCTTTATTGTTCCATTTCATTCCATTTCCAATTTTTACCCCCTCTTTACCCCACCTTCTCGCATTCGCCCGGGGTTATGCCCGTGGAGAGAAGGAAAACCTGTGGCCAAACCCGTTGGGATAAATGCCATTTAGGAAAACCTCCTCCGAGAAGGGCGGTGTATTCGAGAACAATTCTGTTTGGGTGGCAAGGTCACATTGCGTAGACTTTAACACCGAAACCGAATGCCTCACACCTCCCGCTCACGTTGTGGAATGTGAAAAAACACCTAACCGATCATTTAAGCTAAGTCCGAGAACGGTCACCCATCCAAGTGCCAACCGCGCTCGGTGCTGCTTAACTTTCATGACCGGCCGAGGTGCGTTTCCGCCACTCCGCCACCGTGTCGGTCTAATTCTCAATATATTTTACTTATTTAAAATTTGTTTGAGGTAAAAATAATAATAAAGAAATATATGGAAATCATATCCTACATCTGAACAAGACCGACAATACACTCTCAATATCAGATTTGAATGAATCATCTGAAAACGTTGATGAAACATCTTCTATATCTTCAAAAAGTAAGTTTTAATAATTTTATTTATTTACACATGTACTAAGTAAACTATAAGTATCAAGTAAGCTTAATTACTATAAGATGCATATGAATAACAAACACACACACACACACACACGCTTTACGCGACAGAGCAAGTAGTGAGCGCGGAGCCTATGTTTATAACATCAGCCACTTTTGCAATATCTTTGGTTCTAATTAATATTTAGCAAAAATTCAAAAACGTGCTTAATTTTAAGTTAAAATCCCATAATTTAATTTAATTTAATAAGAAACGGCTTCGTCGAATAACATTTGATACGAAATCAACGAGTATTTATACAAAAATAAAGTAGGTTATAAACACACACCTACTTTGTTTTTTTTTTTTTATAAATACTCGTTGTTTTCGTATCAAATGTTATTCGACGAAGCTCACTTGGGCTGTAACATTATATTCAATATTAAGGTAAAATTTGATTTTTAATTCACAAGTATTATAAAATTTGATGTAAATGTTTATAATTTTGTAGAATAAATTCAGTACCTGAAGAAGTCTGCAAACCTAGCAGACGAAACGTTGTGCACTTACATAAATAAATTAGATTTATTTATTATTGACTCTCAACAATCGATTATTTACTAAGTGTTTATTTTATTAGTATATATTCTATTAACTAAAATACTTATTTTATATTTAGAACAAGAGAAAATATCATTACAAAGTAAATGTTAGATGCATGTTGAGAAATTGCATTTAAATTAACATGCAACTAAATACAGTTACCTAGGAAAAAAAGAGAAACTGTCTTTTGAAGAAGCAAATTTATATCACCTAATAAGAGGTATACTTTATGATTTGCAAATATTTTAATCAATAACAAACATAGTCACTCGCATAAATTTACAGTCACAGTCATACACACACAAACACACACACACACACACACACACACACACACACACACACACACACACACACACACACACACACACACAAACACATTCAATAAAATTACAAGTGCGCGCTCCCACAGACACTCACGCATATACATGTACATTCATATAATCGCATAAGCACGCATCGACATATATGCATACTAGCGCACTGAAGCACCCGCACTCTTACATATACATGTACGTACATACAAATTCACATGGAAGTACTTGCATAGGTACCCTAATTGACACAAGCACCCATGCACAAATAAATAGACACACGCGCAAGCACGTATATAAGCACACATATACTTATTTGCTCACTTATACAACCCACGGTAAAATTGATTTCGAGTATGTTTATTAAGGGGGTGTCATACCCGGTGGGTTAGCGACCGAGCAAAAAAAGACAATTATTGCATTTATTTAAAAAAATTTGCAATTAAATGCAAAACTCAAATACACACGCACTAGATAATTAAATAATAAGTCATTTTACGAAGTTCCAGGTCAATACGATAAAGACACCCTAAAAATTTCTGCACCGAAAATTTACGGTTACCTCTAATTTTTCGGTGCAGAGATTTTTTATAACTTTATAATATATATTATTTATATTTATATATATTATTTATATTATTTATATATTATAATATAATTTTTTATAAGAAACTAAGGAATTTAATATAACAGTAAATATATTTATTTAAAATAAACTAATTTTAAAATATCTAACATAACTAAAACAGAAAATGTGCGCTAATTATTTTAGGTGTTGTCTCTCGCTCTCGCACCTCTTGGACAATGTTCAATAGGTCCCCCATTTTGAGCAATACTAGCTCTTGCGCGGCGTAGTATGTCTTCGGTAGCTCTCCGTACCGCACTGTCTGGTACATGTCTCGTGTACATTTCTATGCGGTTCCGTAGCTCTCCTTCATTTTGTGGTGCGTCGTTGTGGTAAATTTCTTCTTTTAAGTGGCGCCAAAAGAAGTAATCTAGCGGATTCATGTCCGGTGATCGAGCTGGCCACGACGTTGGTCCTCCAGGTCCTATCCATCTGTCCTGATAAGAATTATCTAAATGATTACGAACTTCTCCAAAATAATGTGATGTTGCTCCGTCGTGCATAACGATAAGATTCTCCTGCTGTTTTCGTGTCAAAAAAATGTTCAGCAGACGCGGAAGAACATTTTGTAGAAATTCTAAGTAATTGTGTCCGTTCAGCCTTTCTGGTAGCACCCACGGTCTAATTATTTGATTTCCTACTAAACCAGCCCAGACGTTGATTGAATATTTGTGCTGAAATGTATCTGTAAAAGGGAAGGAAGCAAAACATATTTGTAAATTAAGAGAGAGAATAAGTATTGGTTTTAA
The DNA here is from genome assembly GCA_026168455.1 of Theocolax elegans. Taxonomy (NCBI): domain Eukaryota; kingdom Metazoa; phylum Arthropoda; class Insecta; order Hymenoptera; family Cerocephalidae; genus Theocolax; species Theocolax elegans. The sequence continues at coordinate 77,374,671 of CM047426.1, read as the reverse complement.
ATAAATGGGAGTAGTACAGTAGGTGCTTTATTATAAAATATATGTTTGTAGCTACCTTTTCTAGCCAGAAATGGATTCTCATGAGCCCAGTAATGCTCGTTATGAGCATTTTTCATTCCTGTTCGCACATAAGTTGCTTCGTCTGTCAACAGGATTCGACTAAGTATGCCAGGGCCCTCCTCAGACGCCCCAACAATTAAATTGTTAAAAAGAAGTCGATTTTCTTGATCACATTCCACTGTAAATAAAATAAATTTTAAAAATAAGTGGTTATCAGTATACGCTGCAGACATTGACGATTGCTCGTTATTTTCAATAAACGTTATAAAAATTTAATTTTATAAATCTCCTGTAGTTACGCAAATAAGAGAAATTAACAAAAATGACGTAACCGTTTCAATTTTACGGTAAACAATAATAACAAATTTTTAGTTAATATTAATGCAAATATTTCGTAATACCTTAAAAGTTTCTTAGAGTTCCCAAGAAATCACGTAAATAATGAAAATATCCCGAAATTCGCGAAAAATTGTGTAAATAATGCAAAAAATCTCGGAACTCCCAAAAAATCTAGTAATTAATGAAAATATCCCAGAATTCCCGAAAAATTCCGTAATTAATGCAAATATCCCGAAATACTTTAAGATCCCAAAAAAATCAATAATTAGTTCAAATATCCCGAAATACCTTAAGAACCGGCGATGGAGAAGTTTTTTTAATAATATAGAATGTAATTCTAATTTAAACATCGCATCAATAATTTAATTGATTATAAAATTGTGTTACTTACATATCTCATGAATACGTCGATACTTGAAAGGGTGCTGCCTATCTTCTTTCATATCCCTTTGGCAGATTGAATACGACGTGTTTAGGTGACGAGCAGTTCGCCGTAAACTTATCGTAGGATTCTCGGCAAAACAATTGAGGATAACTACATCGTTCTCCGCTCTGGCTTCTCTTTGACCGCCTCCATCAGGATTTCGTACCTAGACACATCCTGTCTCAATTACGCGTTGGCAAACGCGAGTAAAGGTGGCAGCGTCGGGATGTCGTCGGTTCGGAAACCGTATCCGATACTCTTCGGCTACTCTGCGACCTACCTGATCACATGCACCATACACTATCAGCATATCAACGTATTCCTGGTTCGTGCAACCAGCATTATTACGTGTGGGTACTTCTGCCATAACCTCACGATGTTCAAACAAATATACTAATAATCCGTATGGTTCGATAAAAGAATGTAGGAAACAACGCTTAAAAAAACAAAACACACTCGAGATACAGTGTTTTGAACATAGTCGTTTACCAGCTAAGACTACATTCACGTAAATGATTAAACAAAAATAATATTAATAACTTAAGATAATTTTCAGATTACTTTATATTAAATTGATAGTCTTGGGATAGATATAAGGGATGAAAAGTACAATTTCTATCGAAAAATAGACATTCTCATAGGTTTACAAACCTGTGTGTGAAGTTTTTTTGTACTTGTATCTATAGTGTCACGTCCAGACTACAAGAAGGCAAATGGTTAATAAACTGGTGGTTTGACTAGGACTAGCCTTACGTCTCCGGGAGTAGCAAGCAAAGTTATTTTGAGAGTAGAGATGTAGGATATAATGTGGGATAATAAAATAATATATTTTTCTATTCGTATTAATCATGCATTATATATTTAAATTTGTTAATATAATTATTATATAATGTCTTCTTATTAAATGAACATATGTAACTGAATTCTTCCAGCTTTTTAATGGACAAAAACACATAAAATTTCAATATTTTATAAACAATTGCATACAATTATTTAAGTTCAATAACAATTTTAATTTTATTTATATAAACAATCACACGGCGAACACGTTAACAAATTATATAATAAAATATACGTAATGTTATTTTATTACAAACATTACTAATTAATAATCGAGATAAGATTTATTATAAATAAATGCAGTTTAACTTAAAAATTATTGCAGTTGAAAATATGAATTATTGTCAATAAATTGCAATTCAAACAATAAATATTGTAATTAAATGCAATGCAAAGAAAAATTGTTATCAATAAGTTGCAGTTCCAAATAATGATTATTGTAAATAAATCGGTTTGTTCAGTAATTAAAATAATACAAAATATCAGGTTTGCCTTTACGAATATTACAAAGCGTATAGATAGCCGAAAAGAATATACCTTAAGTACCCAAATATATATAGATATATATATATATGGGCTATTTCACGTCAAGTGGTACGATGAAAATTTTAAATCGCTCCAAAATTTGAAAACAGGCTGGAAATATCTTCCATAAGATAGAAAAAAATTTTTAGGTGTTAAAAATATTTTGCCTGAGAGTTATTCCACCATAAAAAATGGAAATTTTTCAATTTTTTAGAAAAATTCAATTTTTTTAGAAAAATTGAAAAATTTCCATTTTTTATGGTGGAATAACTCTCAGGCAAATTATTTTTAACACCTAAAAATTTTTTTCTATCTTCTGGAAGATATTTCCAGCCTGTTTTCAAATTTTGGAGCGATTTAAAATTTTCATCGTACCACTTGACGTGAAATAGCCCATATATATGTGGTAAGGAACGAAGGTCCGCCTCGAACGTAGATAGCGGTGTTAAGTGGCTTGATAATGTCCTGCTAGACCTGCGGGCGCCGACGTTAGACGTTGTCGAAGTCGTAGTTCCTTGACTAAGGCTCGTAGAGACCAACGATGCGTCTCGATTCCCGAATACAAGATCTCTCTTGACTTTGATTGCGTATTTTTTTAAAGTCCGAGTAGCAGAGCTTCGCCCTCGGATAAAAATTAAAGAGTTGACTAGCAGAGCTTCGCCTTACGGAAGCTTTAGACAAAAAACAAGGAGTGGCTGTGTCCGTTCTGAGTCCTCTTTATATACCCTAAAAATCTATGCATCTGTCCTTGTCTTACGCTTTGCTTTAGATGGAAATTGCGTAATTAGTTCTCGATTTTTCTGTGTTTGCACCCGATTGGACCGTTAGATGTGCGTGATCAAAAAATTATCGAATCCCCATGCATTTTCTGTATCGCTTCGTAGTTAATACGGATAATTTACTGCCCCCCCTTTTATCACTGCGACGTTTCCCAAAAAGCGGCTTCTTTTACTTGGGTTCTTAAATTATTGCTTCCTTCTAATGCTTGAGTTTTCTAGTCCATGTCTCTCATCACCGGCTCTTCTCCAAGCATTGATATTATAGTGCAATATACAGAAACTCTTGTGCAACACCTTCGTTTCGATCTCACTATCGGCAATCCCGCTTATATGCGTATTGGCTTTGAATAATATTTTAAACTCTACTTATCAGTCTCTTTTTCATTTGAAACGTTCGTAAATTAATCTGTCCCTTAGCTCAATAAATTAGGCTTTATATTACTGCAGTTACTTAGAACCATTCTGTAACAACCTTATTTTGTTCATCTTCTACGTCGTAATTTTATTTTATACTACGCAGTACTTTTTACGAAAAATAATAATATAATTTTCGTCTGGACGCGACATAGCACAAACCTGTGTGATAGATATTTTCATATGTTATTTTGTTATTCTAAAATATCTGTTTTTCATTGATTGCTTTAAATCGTCTTCTCGTACTTGCATTAGTAGCACAAACCTGTGTGAGAAGTTTTATCTACCAACGAAATAAATGAGAGTACTTATAAGGAATGAAAATTGCGATTTTATCGAAAAATTCACAACTTCATTCAGGTTATTTTGTTATTCAAAGTCCTCTACCCTTTCTTGATTTTTTTAAATAGTCTTCTCGTATATAAGAGAAGTTATAAGAGATGAAAAGTGCTTTTTTTTAACCAGTAACATATTTTCATACGTTATTTAGTTATTCTACAATATCTGTCTTTCGTTGATTGCTTTTAATCGTCTTCTCGTTCTTGCTTTAGTAGAACAAACCTGTGTGAGAAGTTTTATTGACCACCCAAATACAAGAGGGTAGTTATAAGGGATGAAAATGCTTTTTTTTTTATCGAAATTAGACATTTTTAAAGATTATTTGTTACATAAAGGTGTTTGCCCTTCGTTGATTTTTTTAAGTCGGAATATTCGTCGAACTAATTTCCCTAACCTTAATTTTTTACGCTAAACACGATGGTATAAAAATGTTGTATTATTTCTGAATCACCCTGTAGATGTGCGTAATCAAATCAATGTTCTAGCGATTTTTTAAAATAACTAATAATTATAACATTACTTATTTTGATTCAGCAACGGTTGCGGTGCATTTTTCAGCCATTCTTCGGCTTCTGATTTAACTTGCTTGCGGTCGTAATTACCTACTTCAATTGCTGTATCTATAATAATTATTTTTCATAATTAACAATTAGCGTTAATATATACTATAATAGTATATGTTAGAATTTAGAGTAATTTTAAATCATTTTTAAAAATAAACTTATTTCTATAATATTTCTATAATTTATAAAAAATACTTATTTCTCTCTTGCAGTTTAATAATAAGAATGGAACACCTTTACAAAAGAAACACTGGCCATGCATGTTTATTCTCATACACACTTTAGGTATGAGTGTATACAACGATAAATTATTAAAGGAGGTGGTATACCCGATGGGTTACCGACCGAGTAAAAAAAGACAACTATTGGATTTATTTAAAAAAATTTGCAATTAAGTGCAAAACCCATATACACATGCACTAGATGATTAAATAAGTCATTTTACGAAGTTCCAGGTTAATACGATAAAGACACCCTAAAAAATTTCTGTAATAAAATTATGTTAATAAAATAATCAATAAATAATCAATAAAAGTATGTAAATAAAATTCTTAATTTTCTTCAAAACCTCGTTTACCAGATGTAAATAAGACAATTACAATAAGTGTTTATTATATATTATATTTAGAAAAAAAATGTTTTATTAATTATTAATAATTTTTTGCGTAATACGTGTTAATATTTCGTATTTACTTTAAACAAAGTGTATTATTCTAAATTTTTATCAAAATTTCTTTAGCCAAATTATTTGTCACATAAGTACGTCAATCAATTTGTCTCCCTTATTATGATTTTTAACAATATGTTTTTACTAAAGGATATCTCGGAAACTATTCCAAATATTGTATCATATAATAAAACAATTACAAAAATAAATTAACAAGAAATTAAACTATAAGTTTCTATATAGTTTTAGAATAATAAAATAATTACTAATTGGTACAGAAAAAATACGTTTTCTGGTAGATTTTTAAATTTTGAGTCCAATCACACAACAGCTCAAAAAAGGGCTATGATTTTTACTTTAGTTGACAAAGCTATACTTTTAGCACATAACAAATTCCATGAATCCAATATTGAAATAGTTAAAGAATTCTTAAAAATAAATAATTATCCTAGAGATTTTATTCATAATAATATACGAAAGAGGTTGGCAAAAATAAGACATAATGAAGAAAAAAGTACTAACAATCGTATTAATAATAATAAAAATTACATAACAACACTTTGTATTCCTTATATACCTGATTTTTATGAAAAAACCAAAAGTTCTTTGAAATATAACAATATTAGAGTGGTACCAAAAATTCCTAATAACTTTAACAGTATAATTGTGAGAGAAAAAGATAAAAATTCCAGAGACTCCGAAACTAACGTAGTGTATAGAATAAAGTGTAAAGATTGTAATTCGGCATATATTGGAGAAACTAAACGACAGTTAAAATGTAGAATAAAGGAACATATATCTAATACAAAGAAATCAAACAATCAATATGTAATTAATGATCATATTAGTGATTATAATCATTATTTTGATTTTGAAAATGTAAAAATTGTTGATAAGGAATGCAATTGGAGAAAAAGAATTATATCTGAAATGCTTCATATTAAATTAGAAGATAATCCTATAAATGTAAAGGAAGATGTTAGAAATCTTAGCCATCACTATTATGATATTGTTAATAAAATGAAAGTAAATTATAGATAGCTAATATTTATTTCTCCTTTAGTTCTTAACTAATTTCTAGTCAGGTTACAATAGTCGCGGATTAATTGTATTATGAGTGATTTGAGTTTTGGTAAAAATAATTTTTAAGTAAAAATAATGTATTAATTAAATATTAAAAGTATTATCATGAATTAATTTCCCTATCATGAATTTACACTTATAATATACAATTACAAGTTTTGAATTTTCGCGCCGTATTATAATATTTCGCGCGCTTATCTAATAATTGTACATAATTGCGCATGTCAATAAGATTTAAATGACTCATATAATAACCGTCTGTTATGTTTTCATTCGTGTGTACCTGACTGCTTTTGCTTTTTCTTTGTGTTAACTACGTTGTGTTTTGTTCCAATTATTTATTTATTTATTTATTTATTGTTTATTTATTAATTTTATTTTATTGATTTCTATTTTTATAATAATGTGTAAATCACATAAAGGAGAGGTAAATGTTGGCTATATAACCTTAACTTCTGTGCAATACTTAACTTCGAGAATATGTATCAAAAGGCGCGATAGCGCCTGCACGCAAGTATGCAGGCGCGTAAGCCCTTGTTATACAGCTAACTAACCCCTCAGATTTTTTATATTTTCGTACATTTAAAATTATACTATCTATTTATGCAATTACAAATCTCACATCTATTTTTTATATAAGTTTCACTTTACAATAAATCCGGTTTGAATTCATAAGTGCATAGTGGAGAAATTCGATGTTATTAAAGTTGCTTGCTGAATTCCGATTCTCGAATTTTTGCTATTTCCACTTTCTTTTTCATTCGATGGCAACAAAAAGAGATAGCGTCATAGGAGATGCGAAAGATAGAAAGATACGAAATTTTTTCCATCCCGTGAGAGAACGTCTACAGAGGTAAAAACTGTTAGCAAGTTGTTTGAGAAGTGGCCGCAAAGAGATATATATATATCTCTATAATATATAAATATTTCGCCGCCGCCGCCGCCGCCGCCGCCGCCGTGTCTAAGAATTCAGCATTCAACATATATATATATATATATGTTTTATATATATATGTTATATATATATGTTATATCTCTTTATAATATATAAATATTTCGCCGCCGCCACCGCCTCCGCCGTGTCTAAGAATTCAGAATTCAACATATATATATGTCATATATATGTTATATATATGTCATATATATGATATATATGTATGACATATATATATAAGTGTGTGTGTGTGTGTGTATGCGTATGCGTGTGTGTGTGTGTGTGTGTGTGCGTGTGTGTGTGCGTGTGTGTGTGCGTGTGTGTGTGTACGTGTTACTTGTTTTTTCAAGTATAGATAATATATGTATTTTTTCCGTGCGCAAAAAAAAGTTGTGAATATAACTTGAAAGAATGTGTATTAGTTTACTTATTCCTGATAAAACTCATAAAATAAAAACGGACCTAAAATTTAATGTAATGTTTTTAAAAATATGCACAATTTTTCGAAGATAAAATAAATATTAATTAAATATTAAAAGTATTATCATGAATTAATTCCACTATCATAATTTACACTACTAACATTACAAGTTTGAATTTCGCGCCGTATTATCATATTTCGCGCGCTTATCTAATAATTGTACCATAATTGCGCATGTCAATAAGATTTAAATGACTCATATAATACCGTCTGTTATGTTTTCATTCGTGTGTACCTGACTGCTTTTGCTTTTCTTTGTGTTAACTACGTTGTGTTTGTTCCAATTATTTATTTATTTATTTATTTATTGTTTATTTATTAATTTATTTTATTGATTTCTATTTTTATAATAATGTGTAAATCACATAACGGAGAGGTAAATGTTGGCTATATAACCTTAACTTCTGTGCAATACTTAACTTCGAGAATATGTATCAAAAGGCGCGATAGCGCCTGCACGCAAGTATGCAGGCGCGTAAGCCCTTGTTATACAGCTAACTAACCCCTCAGATTTTTTATATTTTCGTACATTTAAAATTATACTATCTATTTATGCAATTACAAATCTCACATCTATTTTTTATATAAGTTTTCACTTTACAATAAATCCGGTTTGAATTCATAAGTGCATAGTGGAGAAATTCGATGTTATTAAAGTTGCTTGCTGAATTCCGATTCTCGAATTTTTGCTATTTCCACTTTCTTTTTCATTCGATGGCAACAAAAAGAGATAGCGTCATAGGAGATGCGAAAGATAGAAAGATACGAAATTTTTTCCATCCCGTGAGAGAACGTCTACAGAGGTAAAAACTGTTAGCAAGTTGTTTGAGAAGTGGCCGCAAAGAGATATATATATATCTCTATAATATATAAATATTTCGCCGCCGCCGCCGCCGCCGCCGCCGCCGTGTCTAAGAATTCAGCATTCAACATATATATATATATATATATGTTTTATATATATATGTTATATATATATATGTTATATCTCTTTATAATATATAAATATTTCGCCGCCGCCACCGCCTCCGCCGTGTCTAAGAATTCAGAATTCAACATATATATATATGTCATATATATGTTATATATATGTCATATATATGATATATATATGTATGACATATATATATAAGTGTGTGTGTGTGTGTGTGTATGCGTATGCGTGTGTGTGTGTGTGTGTGTGCGTGTGTGTGTGCGTGTGTGTGTGTGCGTGTGTGTGTGTGTACGTGTTACTTGTTTTTTCAAGTATAGATAATATATGTATTTTTTCCGTGCGCAAAAAAAAGTTGTGAATATAACTTGAAAGAATGTGTATTAGTTTACTTATTCCTGATAAAACTCATAAAATAAAAACGGACCTAAAATTTAATGTAATGTTTTTAAAAATATGCACAATTTTTCGAAGATAAAATAAATATTAATCAAGTATAACATACACTTTTCAAATATCTATATGTGAAATATACAATAAATTAAAAATTAAATACATTAATTATTGCATTTTTAAGATAATTCTATTATAAATAGTAATGGCAAAAGAAAATTCAAATTTTAACAGTGGCAATATAAAATACGAATTACATTTCAAAAGTTTTTCGAAAATTATTATTTTAGTAGTATTTAATTTAAATATTATTCAAATCAAAATTTAAAAATTGTATGGATATATAAGTAAGTAGATTACGTATATTTATATAAGACAATATTTTAAATAAACAAATATGTATTTATTAGAAACAAAAGGTTATTTAAAAAATGCGTTTGTTTATAATAATTAAAATAAATATATGGGGTCTGTAACTAAAGGAAAAAATAATTGGATATAATTATGGATTAAAACGCAAATTTTGAAAGAGGGTGCAAATTACGAATTACGGGAGAAATGGAAGAAACAGGTTTTTATTTATATACCGCTAAAATGTTATAAATAATTCTTTAAAACTAATACAAAAATTAATTTAATTAAGAAGAAAGTTTTATTACTCTAAAAGTACAAAATATTAATGACATATAGAACTCTTGGCGATGACTTAAATAAATTAATCTTAGGAGGTATAGTTCTATTTAGATCCGTTTAAAATAATCTAAAATTTTAATAGGTTTTTACTAAATACTACAATTAAGTTTATGCACTTTACTATTTTTGGTAAGTTAATTGTTCATTACCACATATATATATATATTACACCTTTGGTGTAAGTTATGTCCTAAAATACGTGAAAATTAGTGATTTTATGAGGTTTATGAGGCATAAGTTACACCAGCGGTCTTGGCCAATAATCTAACCCAAGCCATTCGAAAGCTCGCGAAAAATGTGAACTTTTGAGAGGTGTTAGATTAAAATCGATTATGGTGTAGTAGCCTTTTTTTTGATATTCAATATGTCCGGGTGTTCTATCTCTTCGAGATTTTAAAATTAAGAAATGTAACCAGGGTAGATAAGTTCTAAAGATTAATTTAAACAAAAGTTGTTTGTAATGTTTTTTCAAAAAAATCAACAGATTTTGAGATAAATGGCTTTAAAAATAGAAATTTTTCTAAAAAATTGAAAAATTTCCACTTTTCATGGTCAAATAACTCTTAAGCAAATTATTTTTAACACTTAAATTTTTTTTGTATGTTCTGGAAGATGTTTCCAGCCTGTTCTCAAATTTTGGAGTGATTTAAAATTTTCATCGTACCACTTGACGTGAAATAGCCCACATATGTGTATATATATGTATGTATGTATGTGGGTGTGTGTGCGTGCGGCGGAATATTTATATAATATATATATATTTTAAAATTGTTTTTTCAAGAATACATAATATATGTATTTTTTCCGTGCGCAAAAAAAAGTTGTGAACATAACATGAAAGAATGTGTATTTGTTTACTCATTCTTGATAAAACTCATAAAATTTTTAAACGTATACTCAATAATAATAACGGATCTAAAATTCAATGTAATGCTTTAAATACAGATGCAAAATTGTTTGAAGATGAAATAAATATTAATCAAGTATAACATACACTTTTCCAAATATCCATATAATATATACAATGGGTTAAAAATTAAATATATTAATTATTGCATTTTTAAGATAATTCTATTATAAACAATTAAATATATTAATTATTGCATTTATAAGATAATTCTATTTTTATACTTATTTATATTTTAATTACACCTTTTTATAAGTAATTTATACTCCATAATAGTTTTCTGCAATTGAAAGTACTCAAATCAGAAACACCTTTCAAAAAGGTGTCAAAACCCGCAAGTATATGTGTTAATCTAATCAAACTTTGAAAATTGTTATCTGATAAATAAAATTGTTATCTGTCTGATAAATTTTAAAGTATAAGATAAAAATATCTTTGATTCTAATTCCCATATTTTTTCTACTTATATATATTTTTATTACACCTTTTCTATATCTAACTTACATTCCATAATATTTTTCTGCAATTGAAAGTATTCAATTCGAAAACACCTTCCAAGAAGGTGTCAAAACCCGCAAGTATTGTGCTATTCTAATCAAACTTTGAAAATTGTTATCTGATAAATAAATTCTGCAATTCAATCTGACATTGTTATCTGATAAATAAATAATTTTAATTTCTAACTACCTTATTTTATCTATTTCTTTGAATTTTAATGAAACATTTTTATAAATATTACAAAAATTTCGTATAAAAAATTTCTGCAATTGAAAGAATTGAAATCAAACTGAAATCGACAAGTATTTTGAATCGTACCATAAATTTATATTTTATATAAACATTTTTATATATATTAACTTAAACTTCGTAAAATGTTTCTGCAATGCTAAACCCGCAAGTATTGTGCTATTCTAATCAAACTTTGAAAATTGTTATCTGATAAATAAATTCTGCAATTCAATCTGACATTGTTATCTGATAAATAAATAATTTTAATTTCTAACTACCTTATTTTATCTATTTCTTTGAATTTTAATGAAACATTTTTATAAATATTACAAAAATTTCGTATAAAAAATTTCTGCAATTGAAAGAATTGAAATCAAACTGAAATCGACAAGTATTTTGAATCGTACCATAAATTTATATTTTATATAAACATTTTTATATATATTACTTAAACTTCGTAAAAAGTTTCTGCAATTGAAAGCACTAAAATCAAACTGTAATCGACAAGTATTTTGAACCATGCAAAAATTTCTACCAATCTGAATACAGATTTTTTTATATGAAAAGTATCTTACACTATTATTTTTCATTTCTGGCCCTCACATGTTTTACAGTAATAAATAAATAATATTCTAATGATATTAATTTGTGCAAAATTAATTTCTGCAATACTAATAAAATGGACATTTCTTTTTTATTCTTTTAAATAATAAAATAATACTTGCACCACCGTCGGTTAAACGCTTCATATATGTGTTAATTCTGACTATATTAACTGATGTTACATTTTATAAATAATTACATACATCTTAGCTTTTATCTTATTAATTAATTAATTAATTGGTAAAATCATGTAGATTGTATATCCTTAGTTAAGTGAAATAATAATTATTTTACATAACTACTAAGAAAAACTTGCTAATCAGCGACGGAGGTCATACGATGTCTTGGTGAAGAAAGCACTTGTTGAAAATACAGTCACTAGTGGTGCTTGTATCAATCGGCCGGGGAATCAAACCTGGGACCTCCAGATTACGAGTCCGTCGCCCTACCGACCAAGCAATCGCAGGTCTCTTTTAGGAACTTTATTAGATAAAAATAATGATGTCTATTTTAACATTGGTGATGTAGGATATTAAAATTGCCAGATAGTATTGCAATATTTATATATTATTACTCATTGCAGTTTCTTCACGGTATTATATACTATCATAAATGTAAAGGAATACATTAGTAAGTCAGAATTAACACATATATGAAGCGTTTAACCAACGGTGGTGCAAGTATTATTTTATTATTTAAAAGAATAAAAAAGAAATGTCCATTTTATTAGTATTGCAGAAATTAATTTTGCACAAATTAATATCATTAGAATATTATTTATTTATTACTGTAAAACATGTGAGGGCCAGAAATGAAAAATAATAGTGTAAGATACTTTTCATATAAAAAAATCTGTATTCAGATTGGTAGAAATTTTTGCATGGTTCAAAATACTTGTCGATTACAGTTTGATTTCAGTGCTTTCAATTGCAGAAACTTTTTACGAAGTTTAAGTAATATATATAAAAATGTTTATATAAAATATAAATTTATGGTACGATTCAAAATACTTGTCGATTTCAGTTTGATTTCAATTCTTTCAATTGCAGAAATTTTTTATACGAAATTTTTGTAATATTTATAAAAATGTTTCATTAAAATTCAAAGAAATAGATAAAATAAGGTAGTTAGAAATTAAAATTATTTATTTATCAGATAACAATGTCAGATTGAATTGCAGAATTTATTTATCAGATAACAATTTTCAAAGTTTGATTAGAATAGCACAATACTTGCGGGTTTTGACACCTTCTTGGAAGGTGTTTTCGAATTGAATACTTTCAATTGCAGAAAAATATTATGGAATATAAGTTAGATATAGAAAAGGTGTAATAAAAATATATATAAGTAGAAAAAATATGGGAATTAGAATCAAAGATATTTTTATCTTATACTTTAAAATTTATCAGACAGATAACAATTTTATTTATCAGATAACAATTTTCAAAGTTTGATTAGATTAACACATATACTTGCGGGTTTTGACACCTTTTTGAAAGGTGTTTTTGATTTGAGTACTTTCAATTGCAGAAAACTATTATGGAGTATAAATTACTTATAAAAAGGTGTAATTAAAATATAAATAAGTATAAAAATAGAATTATCTTATAAATGCAATAATTAATATATTTAATTGTTTATAATAGAATTATCTTAAAAATGCAATAATTAATATATTTAATTTTTAACCCATTTATTATACTTTGTCTTTAATTCATAGTGCAACGATTCAGAGATACTACGAAAGAATTTTTATAATTTTTAATGAATATTGACGTGTAGTAAGTTACCAATGTAATAATTATAATATATGTATATTCAATCTTGTTATTATAATCTAATGTAAAATATGTGTAATAAAGGTAATGCCTGAAGAGGATGGAGAATTTCCATCGAAACGTTGCAATGTAATGTAAACAATACAGTGTGTTCATCAATTATCGATACAATACCTAATCTACAATATAAGTTTCTTTATAATATATTGTAAAAGACATATTGAATTACAAAATAGGGTTAGTGTAACTTATTTTATTCTAATCAATCTATGTAACTTTTATAATAGATAATAGGTAGCTTAGAAATTAAAATTCTTTATTTATCAGATAACATGTCGAGATTGATTGCAGAATTTATTTATCACGATAACAATTTTCCAAAGTTTGATTAGAATAGCACAATACTTGCGGGTTGTTTTGACACCTTTATTGGAAGGTGTTTTTCGATCTGAATACTTCAATTGCAGAAAAATATTATGGATACTAAGTTAGATATAGAATAAGGTGTTAATCAAAAATATTTAAGTAGAAAAAACTATGGGAATTAGAATCAAAGATATTTTTATCTTATACTTTAATAATTTATCAGAACAGATAACCATTTTTATTTATCAGATTCACCAATTTTCAAAGTCTGTGATTAGCATTAAACCACATATACTTGCGGGTTTGACACCTTTTTGAAAGGTGTTTTTGATTTGAGTACTTTCAATTGCAGAAAACTATTATGGAGTATAAATTACTTATAAAAAGGTGTAATTAAAATATAAATAAGTATAAAAATAGAATTATCTTATAAATGCAATAATTAATATATTTAATTGTTTATAATAGAATTATCTTAAAAATGCAATAATTAATATATTTAATTTTTAACCCATTTATTATACTTTGTCTTTAATTCATAGTGCAACGATTCAGAGATACTACGAAAGAATTTTTATAATTTTTAATGAATATTGACGTGTAGTAAGTTACCAATGTAATAATTATAATATATGTATATTCAATCTTGTTATTATAATCTAATGTAAAATATGTGTAATAAAGGTAATGCCTGAAGAGGATGGAGAATTTCCATCGAAACGTTGCAATGTAATGTAAACAATACAGTGTGTTCATCAATTATCGATACAATACCTAATCTACAATATAAGTTTCTTTATAATATATTGTAAAAGACATATTGAATTACAAAATAGGGTTAGTGTAACTTATTTTATTCTAATCAATCTATGTAACTTTTATAAATTATTAAATTTTATAAATTTATAAATTATTTTTAGTAATTTTTGTACACAAATAGCTGAATGTTACAATTTTTGTAAAAGATTTCTATTAAGCGATAAATATTATATAACGGTAAACGAGTTACCAATCAAGTAAGCAACGCGAAAGAGGATATATTTATTAATTTTTTTATCTAACCGCTGCAAATTTTCTATTTCTTTTAATTCAGGAATCCAAAGACTAATTCCTTGAATCGCGGCAACTAATGTGACAGGCGGATCTCGAATCAATTTATTATTTACTAACGGTATTGGCCCATATACCTCATCATTTCCTGGAAATACTCTACTGAAATAATCTGCGATTATATTTTCATTACCTTTACAATAGGAGATATTATACGAATAATTTTGCAATACAAGGAACCATCTCATTAAACGGGCCGTATAATACTGGGTTTTTAAAAGAAACACTAAAGCTTCTTCATCAATTTGAAATAAAACTGCACTGATACCCTTGTGACTTGCATCTGTTTGCAACCAAAACGGCCTATCAGTCCGATAATGGCTTAATAATACGTCCTCGCTAAACATAATTTTTATTTTATTAAAATCCTCTTCATGTTTATTATCCCATGCAAATTTCACTTTACTATTTAATAATTCTCTAAAGGGTTCGATTAAATATGAAAATTTATCATAAAAACGCCTATAATAAGTACAAATACCGATAAATTTTTGTAACTCTTTTCGCGATCGCGACGGTGGAATTTCACGTATTGCGCGAACACGTTCAGGATTTGGACGAACTCCATTGGTTGATAAAATAAATCCTAAAAACCGTATTTCATTTTGGCAAAACAGAGTTTTACTTAATTTTAATTTTAATCCGGATTCACGAATCTTTTCCCAGAACCATCGTAAATGCTGCAAATGCTCATCGAAATTTCGCGACTTAATTACACAATCGTCTACGTATAGCATTAATATATCTCGGAATCGCGAATCATCGGTAAACAGAAGTGTAAGTGCTCTTATAAATTCTGCTCCGGAAATCTTTACATCAAATGGCACAACACGATATTGCATTACGTGACCATTTACCGAAAATGCCGTGTATTTTCTTGAATCCGGATGCAACGATAATTGATGATATCCCTCCATAAAATCCGACACTGTATATAGATTTATACCAACATGAGCCTGCAACAAACTTTCGATATGCTGAGGAGACTCATTATCATTTTCTAAATACTTATTTAACTCGCGAGCATCAAGGCAAATTCTAACTCAACCGTCATTTTTCTTCACCACGCGCACTGGATTACAAAAAGGACTACTCGCGGGTTCAATTATCTTATTTTTTAATAAACGATCTATCTCTTTATTAACAGCATTTTGATAAGCGATGGGTATAGGGTAAGATTTTCGAATTATAGGATTCGTGCTATTTAATTTAAAACGACATTGATAATTGCGCAATAATCCTGGCCGATCAGAAAAAATATCATTAAATTCCCAAATTAACTGATAAAGCTGTGCCTTTTGATTTTCATTAATGGTATTTATATTTTGCATATTTTTAGAAACTTGATTTTCAAAATCTTTACTTAACCGAGATATAAAGCAGTCATCATCCCCCGCTTCAAAATTAGATTTTTGCAATAAACTGCAATCATCCTTTTGAAACGAGCGAAGATTCTCTCGATTAAATTCAGACGAGCTAGTATCCAAAATCATTAGGCTTTTATACGATTGTGGTAAATTGGTTGAAAAACTGGCTATCGGTTCACAAATTTTTTCATTATTTACACAAATTTGTTTGTTTTTATAATCAATAATCACGGTATTTATATTGAGCCAATCCGAACCAATAATTATATCATAACATAGCTTAGGTACGACTAAAAATATACTTCGAATATTTGAATTGCCAATTGTTAAATTAATAAATATTTGTTTTTTTATACGTAATGATTTTTTACCAAATGCACTTAAATAAATAAATTTGTTACCGGTAATGACGCGACGTTTGATTGTTTTTTTAAAGTTAAATATAAATCTTCCGATATGCATGTAGCATTACTCCCGGTGTCTATAAGACATTGTACCTCTAATAAATTAATTTTTCCAATTACGCGCGGACATTGAAAATTCGCTTTTCTTTTGATTTTGGACTCATTTGCTAAGCCATCTATATCATAAGCCAGATCCGTTATATCAATCTCAGATTCACAACTCGTTTCCGGATCCTGCATTAACGAGTCGTGCATTCGTTTTCCGAAACTGCATCGTAAGTATGTACTTCCGCGACGGTTACTATTTCGCGATCGTCCCGTTTATTTTGATTATAATTACTAGGGCCGGCCTCTTGTTTACTTTCAGCAATACTAGCTACTTCTCGCGTATTACGCGTCGTATATTCTCTGTTTCTATTATGTTTATTTTCTTCCGATTGATTTCGCCAATTAGTCGGTCTAGACTCGTGTCTAGGTATATTCTCATTCCTAGAATTATGTTCGTAATTCGGCTTAGACCAAGGCCGTCTAACGCTATTATTATTATTATTCAAGGCCGGTGGTCGAGCATGATATTGTTCACTATGTTTCCAAGAACCCACGGGATCACTCGATTCGCGTATTTTAATTCGCGTTTCATCAATGCGACTCAATGCACGGACTACACTCCGCGTTTCTGAAATATCCGTACCTACAAGAGCCATCTGCACCTCCTCAGGCATTTGAGACACTATAGTTTTATTTAATTTATATGGAGCTAAAGGCGGATTAAACTTGCTTGCTTCCCCAAAACGCGCATAAAAGTAATTTATAAAATTACCATCAACATATCTTTTTGATCTCCATATTGATTTTGCGCGTTCCTGGCTTTCCTCGTCCAAGAATTCCTCGCGAAATCTCCGAACAAAATCGCCAAAATCTTCCATTTCAAAACGAACGGCATTAAACCATACTTTAGCGCGATCTCGTAGAGAATTTGCAATTATTTTAGACTGAAAATAGTCGGGAATTCTTTTTAAAATAATATACTGCTCGATATCGCGCATATATTCATTCGCGTCTTCAACAATTGTGCCTGAATAAGTTGGTAACATTATTTCTTTTTGCAACGTTCGCGTCCATTCTCCTTCTTGTGAACGTTGAAGAGATTGCAATATGTCTGCCATTTGACGGTTTAAAGTACGCATTTCGATTTGCAAGCTTTCGACTTTTAATTGCGATCTTTCCATTTCAAAATTTATTCCGTGCTCCGGAGGCACTCCCCAAATATCCGGTAAAGAATTTTGACGCTCCATTTATCGAATTTTAATAATACTTCTAATTATATAAAATTGACTTAATCACACGCTTAAATAATAAATTAAAATATAAAAATATATAATATATAAATAAGACGCTCTCACTTCTCTTTTCTTCAAACGCAAATATGTAGTATTTAACTGTGCCACGCATTCACACAACACAAACGAAATAATTTTGTCTTTCAATGTAAAATAATTACAATTACTGAATTATACTATTAATTTCTTATCGAGCCCTCTCGTTGGTCGCCAAATGTAATGTGCGTTTATATTATTAAAATGATATAAGTAAAATAAGCAGGTCGTGGGCTTCTCGATAACCAATTAATAATTTATTTATTATAATAATTATATAGAATATTACAAAATCGCGGATTCACTCATTCGTCCACACTCTCACTTACATTCTTCAATATATATATATCGACGGAAGTCCCTCCTCTGAGTTGGTATGGCGTTGAGTTGGTATGGTGTTGAGTTGGTATGGTGTTGAGGCGTCCTCGGGTAGTCGAGTTAGTCCTTTAGGTCTTGGGTGCGCACCGCCTATTACTTTCGTGGTGTTGTTTATCGTCAACGACGATTATAGAAAGAGAACTATGGACAGAACGAATCTTGTCCTCGGCGCTCGGCCGATGATAAGCAAGTGCTCCGATTTCGGATGCTCGGGCGT
The DNA here is from genome assembly GCA_026168455.1 of Theocolax elegans. NCBI lineage: Eukaryota > Metazoa > Arthropoda > Insecta > Hymenoptera > Cerocephalidae > Theocolax > Theocolax elegans. Next base: position 77,355,971 of record CM047426.1, on the reverse strand, counting down.
ACCTAGACTAGTTTTGCTTTTAATTCTCGGAATTATATTAGCGAATCTAACGGTCTTGAGGTCCCTTTAGTCTTCTCTTTCAAACATATAGACTTATATGTGTACCTTACAGGGTAGACACGTCGGTGGTTCACGGGAGCCACTTCATGAGAGAAGGCACGCGTGACGTAGGCAGCTTCTATGTCAGAGCTCCCTACGTCAGAGATACATACGTCACACGGTGTGACGTATAGCCATCAGGTTAAGCAGCCGATCATTCCTGGACCGGTTGCTGATTTCTCGTCCGTTAATAAGAGTTAACGATTTGTTTTCGCGTTGACCTCGGGGGTAGTCATCGGTACGACTCCCCTTGAATTGTTAATTGTTAACTTATTATCTTGTGATTATTTATTTAATAAATTGACTCGGCGAGACGATCTTTCTCGCCGATTAACATAATATATCGATTGTCGATAACATTTTTACCGGTCATAGTCCTCTCCTACGAATACCGCCCTCTCCGGCGTATATCCTGGTTGGCAATTTTGGGCATAGGGCCCAACACACAATATGAGTTAAGGTAGGTCTTTCTTCTAGCCGCCTCCCAGATAGGCTCTTCTCGAAGCGGCAGTCGAGATAGCTCTTTCTTCAAGCCGTCGCTGAGATAGGCTCTTCTCGAAGCGGCGGCCGAGATATCTCTCTCTCTTCAAGCCGTCGCCGAGATAGGCTCTTCTCGAAACGACTGCCGAGATAGCTTTTTGTTCCTCTCAGCCGACGATTTACTGTAGTCTCATCTGAAAGGTACAAATAACTATTATAATTTCTGGCTATTTAAAACAATAAAATTAAAATACTAGAATAATAAATAAATAAATAAATAAATATTATATTATTAGTATAGAAAACTAAAAAATTTATATAAGTATTTTAACTATATTTTTACTATAACAAAATATCAAGATAAGAAAAAAATAAAAAATATCTATATTACATAAAAATCCAATTGTTAATATTTGTAAATAAAAATCAGTCATTCTTTTATTACCTTGCTCAAATTCTGATTCACTCATAATTGTAAGTGATTGATCTATTATAGATTGTTGTCGAACTGCTTTCAAGGTTGCAATGTCCTACCGTTTACCTATAACACATAATTTTTTATAGCTGGACCATATTCCATGTCCGATGTTGACTCATCAGATTCACTTGATGTAATTATCTTCTACAATACAAATACTATCATCTTTCACGCACTTCAAAATAAACATCTTGTTAAATATTTTAATCAATTTCCAATTTTTGGTACACACAGATATAATAAATTAAAAGTTTTACGTTCTGCTCAAACGATCAGTAGTCGGCAACTGACGACGCGAGTAACAATGTGAACTTGCTTCGGGTACGCTGGCACGACCTTTGATATTGAGAGCTGCTTTCTATACGACCTTCAAGTGGACAGTCAACGCTGCGAATGTTTGTGTTTGTTTTCAAAGAATCTTGCGACAAGGTAAACTGCCGCGTAAAATAGTTATTTATTTAAATTCGGGAAAAAGTAAGTTGTCAACAACTCCCCGAATTGAAATGGGTAACGGTCGCAAAGAGGAGAGGACGCGAGTAGGAGAGGGCCGGGGAGAGACAATGTGAATGATTGGCCCTTTTGCCGATTAGGAGCCAATCAGCAGGGCCAATTTTTTCGGCGGCGATCGGCGAGGCGGCGCGTTCGCGCGCGTCGCCGAACAATCTAGCTCGAGTTCTCGAGTCTCAAGAGAGTGAGCACAGCGCGCGGAATCATCCCTCTCATCGCTGCTTACGAGAAGTGGCGCCGATATAAGAGAAAGTGTTTGGGAGTCAAGAGTGTGTGTGGGTGAGTGGAGTGCGGACGTGGAGTTGGAAGCGGAACGGGCTAGGAGAGTGTGTTGGAGCGGAGGCACGGCAAATCGATCATGTTCAGGGTCGCAGAGGCGGACGAGGCCGAACGAGAAGAGACCGAGAGAGAGGGAAGAAAGTCGGACTGCATTCAGCGGAGAGGAACGTGGCCCCGACGATAATCCGTAAGAGTGAGTAGTTTTGACGCATTTGGGGCGAAGGCTCTATCGCGAGATAGGACCGCGTAATAGAAGGAAATTCACTCTACGGGAGCGCGCGCGTGTGTGCGAGAGAGAGAGAGAGAGAGAGAGAGAGAGATTGATTGATTGATTGATTGATATTATTTATTAGGCTACGGGGGCCAGCCCCCAAAGTAGCACTTGTTACATTGATAATGAATACAGTAGGTAGCATAATCTATATACATTGGACTATATCTGGTAAGCACAACCATGTGGACGCAGTAATGCCATCATAATCTTCCCTCATTGTGAGGTCGACGCAGTAATAATACAATAGTTATACAATAAAATACATTGAATACATTGAACGCAGATATATAATATAGACTAGAATATGATAATGTATGAAACGAAACGTAAAATGTAATTCATAATTAACAAAATAGGACAAATAAATAAGTAACTTAACACGAGTAAAACAAATTTAAATCAGCCAGTTGATATTGCGATTAGGCAAAAATTGTATAAATCTTAGAAATTTAAATTACAATCAGACTTAAATTCTAAATTCAAAGCACGAGCTCGAGCGCATTACACAGCCGCAAATATGATTTTAATTAAGCGATAAGAATCTAAATATTCGAAATTCGAGATTCGAGATTCGAGACGTATGGCTGATATCAGAATTAGAATTACCGGGACCATGCGTGCGCGGCCTACCACTGTGGGATTACAGGCAGAATAATACCCTCCTCCCTTACACGTCTGTCCCATGCTCGTCGGTCGAGCCCAGTGAGATGCTCCCGTAGATGATGCTGAAATGAATGGAAATGATCAGGGTCGAAGGTTAAATCAGGAAAGTTATTGAGGAGTTTCGAGGCAGTAATGGCAAAGGACTGGTTCAGCGCCTCTGTCCGGGGTGGATGGTAGGTGAGGGGTCGTCGCTGAAGGCGGGAAGAGGTACGGACATTAGGGCGAGAGTCAGTCTGCATGAAGTGACGATATAAGTATGAGGGAGATGAAGATGAAATGGTTTTATATGCCAGCGAACCAATGAGATAGAGCCTCCTGTGCTCGGCCGACAACCAGCCCATTTCCAAGCGGTACGGCGTGACGTGCGCTCTTCTGGGAATATTGCCCCAAACAAAGCGCACGCTTGCATTAATCAGTCTCTGCAGTTTCAGTTCGCGTGTACGGTCGACATCGTTGTAGACCGCACACGCATAATCCAGGTAAGGCCAAACCAGGCTCTCGATCATTGCTTTGCGCGACCCCCTGGACAAGGCTCGTCTGTAAAATCTAAGGGTGTGCAGAACGCCGTGCACATTCCGCGAGATCGACTGCACGTGCTTAGACCATTCCAAAGTCGGCGTAATCCACACCCCCAGTGACTTAACCACACTCTCATTAGGCAGCGCCACACCATTCACACACACCCTCTCAATATCCCCAAGGTCGAATCTAGATGTATATAGTTGACTGCCCAATAGAATAACCTTCGTCTTGGAGACATTGAGTGTCAGCCCATTCATCGACGCCCAACCCGCGACCGCATCCGCGTCCCGCGATACCCTTCTCACAGCCAGGCCAAATTCCGCAGGGGGAAAAGAGTAATAAAGCTGTGTGTCGTCCGCAAATATCATGCAACTCGAATGCTCAAGGACCGCAGGCAGGTCGTTGATAAAAATTGAAAACAGAAGGGGCCCCAGGACACTGCCCTGTGGAACACCCGCATGGACAGCGGACCATCCAGACAATTCGCCCCCATCGCCCTCAACGGCCTGCGTGCGGCCCTGCAGACACGCGAAAAACCAGCGGATCACCAAGTCAGAGCAGCCAATCGCTCGGAGCTTACGGAGGAGGGCGCCATAGGGGACCGTGTCAAACGCCTTTGAAAAATCAAATAACACTAAGAGAGTGACCATACGCTGGTCAATGCCCCTGCGCACATCCTCCAGCACCCCGAGCAACGCCGTCTGCGTGCTGTGTCCCCGGCGAAATCCAGCCTGCCTACAAGACAGGAGATCGTTCTCCTCAAGATATCTCGACAGCTGACCGTGCACAATCCGCTCGAGCAGCTTCGATACCTCGCTCAGTCGCGCTATGGGCCTGGTGTCTGCAATGTCGCTACACACACTGGACTTGGCCAGTGGGCACAGCAGTGCCCTCTTCCATTGCGTGGGAAAGTAACCCGACCGAAGCGAGGCATCGAAGACGAACGCCAAGTGACCTAGAATGGACGACCTCGCAAGCTTCAGCATCGGAACGGAAATGCCGTCTAGACCTGTCGACCGCGAGGTCGCCCTTCCCAGTGCTTCCCCAACATGAGCGGCATTAACTTGTTCGAAAAAAAAGGAACTTGGGACAGCAACTGGAGCAAAAACCAATATGTCGGTCAAAACATGGCTCGTAATTGGGTCGGATTGGCACGAGATAGCAGCATAATGCGCGTTTAGGTTGTCCAAGGGGAACAGCGCGGAAGGAGATGGTCTCGAGCGACCCGTAACGCCATAACTCTTAAGGATGCGCCATTTTGATTTGGCATCGGCTGCCTCGTCTAGACCTGCCTCTAGAGAGAGAGAGAGAGAGAGAGAGAGAGAGAGAGAGAGAGAGAGAGAGAGAGAGAGTGCGAAAGTAGGAAGTTGGGTAAGGCGGCAAGGGAAAGAGAGAGAGGGAGAGAGAGGGCGAGAGGAGGAAGTGAAGGAAAGAGGGAAAGAGAGAGCCAGACGACGTTACCTTGAGGTGTGTGTGAGTGTGTATTACCGTGTATGTGTGTGAACATCGGTGTCGATTTATATTGTCGCGACGAGTGTGAAAAGTAAATTGTATTATTCGTTTATTATTAAAGTTGATTTCTTCCCGTTAATTGTGTCTAGTTTATTTAACCTCCTACCCTCCTATTCCCGAGGTTGTGTAGTCGGTCCTCGGAATCCCCTCTGGGATATTTCATTTAGTGTGCCCCGAAAGAAAATTTATTAACAATTGTACACGGAGAACGGGAACGCTTTTTCGGTATATAAGAAGCACCGTGTTACAAAAATGGCGCCCAACGTGGGGCCCTGAGTGACGATAAGGGACGGACGCATAAAAAGAAAACGGGAAATAGATAGTACGAGCGATCGAGTGAAGTGATATAAAGTAGAGATAAGTGTGAGACGAACAGAGTGAGTGTCTGAAGAAACAAAAGCGTAAATATGCAGAGCCACGCGCAGGCAATGCTTGACCTTATGGTCTCGTGAGAGAGAAGGACGATAAACAGAAGTGTTACACTTTAACCGACAGTGCCGTGTTAGATGGTCTGGCCGAGCGCAAATGTAGCAGAGAGGGGAGGATGCCGGTGTTGAGAGATCGGCTTTTGCGCGCGATGTTAAAGGAGATCGAACCCTCTAATACACAGATTCCATGGTATGCATGGGATAACGAAGGCGGGGAGGGGGAGAGACTTGAAGAAAGCGCACCTGAGTCGGAGAGAGATAGGGTAGCCGTCGCGTCCACGGGAACAACAAAGAAGAAGAGGGGGAGACCGCGAAAAGTAGTTGGCGACGTAACGTGAGCAAAAAGATTAGACCGGAGGATGTACCGCAGGTTTCGAGTGTGGAGGGGATTCACGATGGGCGAGAGAGACAGGAGGAAGGTGCGCAGTACGACTTGTATATACCGGTAGTTTCGAGCGGAATATCTTTTCCCCCCACTACTACGACCACCACGGTATCGAGTTCAATGACTCAGCTGGCTCCGCCGGGTCTGATGGCGTTCGATCGACACGTGGCTACTACACGAACGGCTCCCTCGTCGTGTCATCTCGACGTCCTGTTACCGAGATTAGCCGTATGACGGGAAGTGCTGGAAATTCTGCGGCAAAACCGAGATGACGTAGAGTATTTTTCGCGCCGCGTTACGAGTGGCGCGGATGATTCTCCCGATGTGCGCGCGGAGCCGCATGAGACGTGCTCACAAACTATATCGCCGAATGCGTATGGTTCTGCAAACTTAGTGACACCGCAGAAACCGATTATACCTTCGGAAGGGGATAAGGAGCGGTGCTATACACCTGCGCAATTGACGGGTTTGGACAGGAGTGTGTCCTCCCGTTCGCGGTCAAGTGCGAGTTCGCCGAGTGTGGTGACGTCTGTGGAGAGTGAGACGGAGAGTTATAGACGCGAGTTAGAGGAGGCGAATCAAGATCTCTTCGAGTTGTCGAACAGATGGGAAACGCGGCGTTGCTTTCCTCGCGAGAGGGACACACGGCGACGGGGAGTGAAGCCGGTGTCTAGGGTGGTTAGGTCGTCGGGTTACAGGGGAGGTACGACGAGTGTGAGCGAAAGTGATGGCGAGTGGCTTCTGCGCTCGCGTACGGCGAGTTGCCGGTCCCGTCGGGAGCAAAACGGTATTTTGAGTGACAGTGCCGAGGGTGAGGACTTAGTTCCGTGGATGCGCGAACTTCGCGCCGAGGACGCACCAAGGCATATCCCGAAGGGTGCGACTGGTCGTGCCAAGGATAGCAAATGGCGTCTGGTGCGATTATTGAAGGACTGGGGTTTGAATTTTAGCGGCGAAGGGAAAATGGAGGACGCGGAGGATTTTGTTGAACAACTGATGGACGGTCGCTCCGGATCCACCGCGCGCTCTGACGAGTGGATGCACGCGTTGCATTGCGTGTTTAAAAAGCGGGCCGCACGCTGGTTCCGAACGGTGAAGCCGTTGCTGCATTCCTGGTCGGATTTTCGAAATCTATTTGTGCGACCGTATGATAACGGCGATCTGTGAGGATGTACTTCGCAGGACGCAAGGCAAAGGAGAGACGGTCAACTCAAACATTATGAGTGTGAGATACATCCTCTCACGCTTCTCGCACCCTCCGCGTGAGGAAGAGATTGTGATGGTGTACCGGAATCTACATCCCGATTACCGCCGATCAATGAATGATCGCGTGGTTATGGACCTAAAGGATATCGAGAGGTACGGGCGGCGGTTTGAGACACAGAGAACACTCGACAGTCGGTACGTGCCTCCCCCACCGGCGAAGAAGATGCATCTCCCCGGCGCAATAAAGGCGAAGGTGGCTGCGGTGTCCAAGAACCCGGCCCCGAAGTGTGCGAGTGAAGAGAGCGGAAAGAGGAAGGGAGAGCCGGGAATGAGTAAACAAAGGGGAAAACCCTTGGGTGGTTCGTGGCGGAAGAAAGTGCGTGTGCCGTACGACCATACGGGAGCGAGTGGATCTTCCGATTGGAGTGACAGAGAGAGGGTTGCAGCGGTTGGTGAGAAGGAAGCGCCGTGTTTTCGACGTATGTGAATGTGGTGGCTTGTAAGCCTCCACCTCAATTGAGTAGCTCGATGGGTTGAGTTGAGAGCGCCCACCACGGGACGGGAGAGTCAGCAGGGGCAACGAAACTCATCCAACACTGGGAAAGCAGCGCCTGCTACGAATGTGTTTGTTGATGCGTGTTATACCTGTCAGGCGGTAGGCCACCGCGCGTATGAGTACCCGGAGATTATCTGCTTTAGATGCAGAGGAAAAGGACACGCCGCGCGGGAGTGTTCATCACCGAAGCAAACGTCGAGTGAGGCGTGTCAGTTGTGTGACGCACCATGTGTCACGGCTCGTTCGTGCGTCAATCGAGATTGCGTAGCGTTTTGCAATCGTTCGGGAAACGGGCGGGTAGGGGACCAGAGGAGGTAAAAATCCCTGCCCCCCCCCCCAGTGAGTCGATGCGTCCGTCGGCGGAGTGCGAGGGGAGAGATGCGGAGATGTCGAACCGTCTAACGCTAAAGAGGACGCGTGCGGAGGTTGAGTCATGGCTAGCGCAAGCCGAGACGGACGACCGGGAACCGCGTAGCACAGCTGATTCGAATTCAAACCAAGAGTGCGAAGCGGCAACTCGAACAGCTGATGGTGATGAATGAATGGTGTTCGTGAAAGAAATAACGAGAGAAATGCTAAGAGTGCCGGTGACGGGTAAAAAGGTGATTGATCCTTCGAATCCGTGGGGAGACCCCGTATTGGCTTGGCCTCATGGGAAACTACGGAGTCAGGACCCACCGCTGGTGTGCGAGAAAGAGAGTGAGGCTGCAGAGTCCGAAGCCCGTATGGATCAGGGAGATCAAAAGTATGTTGACGTGGCGGTGGAGGAAGAGAACAGCGAAGAGGGGATTACGGTTTCAGGTGTAAACACCGAGAATCGTAATTTTCTGCGTGCCGAGTTGGGGGGAGAAAGGTATAAGGCCCTTCTCGATCCCGGTGCTACGCGCTCATTCATAGGTCCGCGGTTGGCAGTACGTTATGCTAGTCAGTTGACGAAGGAGATCTCTCTATTCCGTACGGCGACGGGTAAAATGAACCGCACGCTCGGCACGTTGAGAGTCCGTATAACGATCGACGAAGTGCCGAAGAGTGTCGAGTTATGCGCTGCACCAGCCCTGGAACACGACGTGATTTTAGGAATACATTTCGGGCGCGCGTTCGATATTGATGTGCGTCTGGGTCGAGGGGTGTGGCGCATAAATAAGAGAGAGTGGCACGATTTTTTGGGTGACGAGAAGAGTGACGAGAGAGCGTATGTGTTCGCCGAATGCGCGGGCATCTCTGAGTTGAGAGATGTCGAGAGAGGACGTGTGGATGCACTGGTAGAGAGAGTCCTGAGTAGACAGACAGCAGGTGTGCCGGGGGTAACGCACCTCGTGGAACACCACGTAGTGGTGACGGACAACACTCCGATTCGTCAAAAAAACCGTAGGATGTCTCCACCAATGCTTGAGGTGGCGACGGAAGAGGTGGAGCGTCTGTTTAACAAGGGCATTATCGAGAGGTCGACCAGTGATTATAGTAGTGCGTCTGTCCTGGTGAAAAAGCAGGATGGGACCTGTGTTGATTATCGGGACTTGAATAGAGTGACACGTAAGGACGAGCACCCAATACCCAATATGGACTCGATCCTGGACAAGTTACGGAAGGCCCGATACATATCGACGATTGACTTGCGCCAAGCTTACTTTCAGGTACCGTTGGAGAGATCGAGTCGAAAGTATACGGCCTTTGCAATTCCAGGCTCGGGTCTTTGGCAATTCACGAAAATGTCGTTTGACCCTGCAACGCCTTATCGATTCTCTGTTCGGTCCTGCATTCGAGCCTTATGTGTTTTCGTATCTGGACGATATTATTATTGTTACCGAAACATATGAGGAGCATCTGAAGTGGCTCGAACTAGTACTTGAGAGACTTGTGGGAGCGGGACTAGAAGTAAACAAGAGAAAGTGTGAGTTTTGTTGCGCTCAGGTGAGATACCTCGGCTTCCTATTGGATAGGGAGGGACTCCGTCCTGATCCCGAGAGGGTGGCACCTGTACTTGACTATCCGGCCCTGAAAAACGGCAAGCAGTTACGGCGTTTTTTGGGTATGCTCGGGTGGTATACTCGATTCATACAAAGAGATTCGGAACTCAAGATCCCGTTAGTAAGGCTGCTTCGCAAAGGACAACCCTGAAAGTGGGGGGAGGAACAGCAGGAGTCGTTTGAGCAATTAAAGAGAGCCTTGACAGTAGCGCCAGGCTTAGCTCGCCCTAATTTTGCGAAACCGTTCACTATTCAGTGCGACCCTAGCAATTTCGCAATCGGGGCAGTGCTTACACAGAAAGGGGAGGATGGAGAGCATCCGATTGTGTACGCGAGCCGAGTTTTGATAGCTGCCGAAAGGAATTACACGACGACAGAGAAAGAGTGCCTCGCCGTCGTGTGGGCGATTAGGAAGCTGCGCGCATACATTGAGGGGTACCGCTTTCGCGTCATTTCGGATCATAGTGCACTTAAATGGTTGCGCAATCTACGTGATCCGACGGGCCGTCTCGCCCGCTGGGCATTGGAGATGCAGCAGTGGGATTTTGAAATCGTGCATCGTAAAGGAGCGCTCAATCACTTCCCTGACGCTCTTTCACGTATGTACGAGGACGAGGAGACGGTCATAGCGAGCCTGACGAGTGAGGTAATCAAGGATGGGGATTATCTAAAACTTAAGGGAGAGATTGAGAAATTTTTCCTAAAGTTTCAAAATTGGAAAGTGGAGAACGGCTTTATATATAGATATAGAGCCGATCCACTCTTGGATTCAATCATACATCAAGAGGAGAAATGGCGCCGTTTGTGCCGCTGGAGGAGCGTGACAGTGTGATGTGGGAGGCTCATTGTACTCCCTCCTCCGGTCATTTGGAAGTTAATAAAACTTATGACCGGTTGGCAAGAGAGTATTATTGGAAGGGAGTTTATTATGACGTAGAGACGTTCGTGAGAGGGTGTGAAGTGTGCCAGCGGTTTAAGGTGCCGCAGACGGGCGCTCAAGGTCTTATGGGACACCGAGTTGTTGAAAGGCCCTGGGCTGTTGTTGCGGCCGACATTATGGAGTTTCCGCCGAGCAAGTCGCAATGTCGTTACCTTGTCGTGTTCCAAGATCTATTTACACGTTGGATTGAGGTAAAGCCATTGCGACGCGCCGACGGGAAGTCGGTAGCTCGTGCATTTGAGGAACTGATACTCTTCCGATGGGAGGCGCCGGACTATTTGTGGACAGACAACGGAAAGGAGTTTGATAATAAACTCCTTGCCAACACTTTGCGCGAATATGGAGTAAAGCACGTGACTACGCCCCCGTACCACCCACAAGCCAATCCTTCGAGCGGAGCAATCGCACGCTCAAAACAATGATTGCGGCTTTTGTGGGTGGAGATCATCGTGATTGGGATAAGCACGTAAACGAATTCCGTCACGCGATAAATACGGCGGTGCGAGCTTCGACCAAGGTGTCCCCTGCATTCCTCAACTATGGAAGACACCCGAGGCCAGTCGCGAGCTTGAGGAGAGAGAGAGAGAGAGAGAGAGAGTGGACAGAAAATTGAGAGGATTTCTCCAGAGGTGTGGGCAGAAAGAGTGAGACGCCTTGATGCGTTACGCGATTTGGTAGCCAGGCACATAGACCAAGCTCGCTTAAGACAGGAACATTATTATAATCGGGGTAAGCGAGCCGTGGACTTCAACATTGGTGACCGTGTGTGGGCCCGGACTCACGTGCTCTCTGACGCTTCAAAGAGAATTTCGAGGAAGCTGTCAGAGAAGTACGAGGATCCGTTCGAGATGATAGAGAAAAAGTCACCGACGGTGTACATATTGGGGAGAGGAGAGGAGAAGACCAGGCGGATATTAAAGGTGCATGTCGGTGACTTGAAAAAATATGTACCACCTCGTCAGTGTGGAGTGAATAGAGTGCGTGTTGGTGTGAATCTGTGTGTGTAAGAGAGTAGGAAATTATGAGAAGGAAATTATGAGAAGGAAATTATGTATATTAACGTTTTCTTTGTGTTTGATTTTATAGGATGGAGTCAAGAGAGCCGGACATCGGGAGAGGAAGAGAGGACGGAGCAGAGGAAGAGCGCTTTGACGATATGTTCGCCCGGTCCACCCCTTCTACCAGCCCTCTTAGTTGGTACGAAGAGAGCGAAAAGGAGTTTGGAGCACTGTGGGAGGAAGAGCGTCTCGAGAGAGAAAGAAAATATGGGAGTCAGACGTCGACGAGTAAGGAGTCCGAACCGAGGGTGACGGAGGAAGTGATGGAGGTACCCCTCTGGCAGCTGAAAGAGAAGGGACGGCTGCAAGGGACGAGTCTTCTGGAGAGGAAGGTCCTCCTTCCGCCAATACCCAAGGGAAGGTGGAGGAAATACGGGTGTCACCGGAGCGGGTGCAGAAACTTCACGGAGAACTCGTGGCTGCATACCGGGAGGCACAAGAAAAGCCGACGGGTGACAAAGCTGCCGTAGAAAGCCGACAAGCGCAGCGTGAGCTGGACGAGTACCTGGTCAGTAACCCTGTGGATGGCCCGGGGTTGGGAGCCCGGCCAAAAGTACGACCGGTAGCCCGTGCGGCTCCGATTCCGCGGTCGCTAACTGGTATCGTTCCGATACAGAGGACGGTATTGGTTCCGCTGGAATGGGACCTGGAAGATTCGCAGGAGAACCAGACACGAGCGCCGGCTAGCAAAAGGAGGAAGAAGAAGAGTCGGAAGGATCGAGGGCCTAGGCAGCTTACCATTGACGATTATGTTTCTACGGTGCCGTCGCCCCCTCGATCCCCATCGCCTCCAGGACCACCAAACCGAAACCCTCCAGAGTGGCTGTGCTACTACCCTGCGTCCGAGCAATGAGGTACGAAACGGACCTTTCCGTGCTACTCGCCGGTCAAGGAGTTGAGTAGCGAAGCCAAGTCCCAGCGAGCGAAAGAGAAGAGTAGCTACGAGGCTTACAGGACTGCAGAGAGTCGGATATCGAGTAGGAGGGATAGAGTAGCAGCGTCAACGTCAGGTGATTTGCGCGAGAGACTCCAGTCATCGAGGCTAGACACGGGTCATCAAGCTGGAGGTGAACCTGAGCTTCCCATCAAGAAGCGTGGGATCAAGTTCGGAGGGCTGGATGAGATTCAAACAGACCGAGCATTAGACCCCCCTCCACACACCTGTTTCCGGTGCTGGGGTTACAGGCATTCATCTAGGGACTGCCCTCGCCTCAAACCCGGGCGATTCTGTTATAATTGCGGGCGACAAGAGGTACATATTAGCGACTGTCCCCGCTGCAGTCGCCCGAACCGAGAACGGTTATTGAGAGAGAGACAGCGTGTACGAGAGGCAGAAGGCGAGCGGAACATTTTATCAGTGATTCACGCGAGTATACAGAGGGAGGTCACTCAACCACCTAGGTTGCAGCTCCGTCGGCCACATAGTGTAGTCCCGCTGGATGAGCCAATGGAGATCCAATCCGCTCCTCCTCTATCACCGATCCCGAGGCTGACACCGAGAGGTCGAGTCATGGAGAACGAGATGCGGATCCAACGAGCGGAAGGTGATAGGGAGAGAGGGTAGCGAGAATTTTATAAATTAAGAGTGACAGACTGAGTGACGCACGGCGGAGCAGAATGAGGCTCATTCGGAGGTGTTCTCCGGATGACCCATTCTAAGGGGGAGGATTGCGACAAGGTAAACTGCCGAGTAAAAATAGTTATTTATTTCAATTCGGGAAAGAGTAAGTTGTCAACAACTCCTCCGAATTGAAATGGGTAACGATCGCAAAGAGGAGAGGACGCGAGTAGGAGAGGGCCGGGGAGAGACAATGTGAATGATTGGCCCTTTTGCCGATTAGGAGCCAATCAGCAGGGCCGATTTTTTCGGCGGCGATCGGCGAGGCAGCGCGTTCGCGTGCGTCGCCGAACAGTCTAGCTCGAGTCTCGAGAGAGTGAGCACAGCGCGCGGAATCATCCCTCTTATCGCTGCTTACGAGAAGTGGCGCGGATATAAGAGAAAGTGTTTGGGAGTGAAGAGTGTGTGTTGGTGAGTGGAGTGCGGACGTGGAGTTGGAAGCGGAACAGGCTAGGAGAGTGTGTTGGAGCGGAGGCACGGCAAATCGATCAAGTTCAGGGTCGCAGAAGCGGACGAGGCCGAATGAGAAGAGACCGAGAGAGAGGGAAGAGAGTCGGACTGCATTCAGCGGAGAGGAACGTGGCCCCGTCGATAATCCGTAAGAGTGAGTAGTTTTGACGCATTTGGGGCGAAGGCTCTATCGCGAGATAGGACCGCGTAATAGAAGGAAATTCACTCTACGGGAGCGCGCGCGTGTGTGCGAGAGAGAGAGAGAGAGAGAGAGAGAGAGAGAGAGAGAGAGAGAGAGAGAGAGAGAGAGAGAGGGCGAGAGGAGGAAGTGAAGGAAAGAGGGAAAGAGAGAGCCAGACGACGTTACCTTGAGGTGTGTGTATGAGTGTGTATTATCGTGTATGTGTGTGAACATCGGTGTCGATTTATATTGTCGCAACGAGTGTGAAAAGTAAATTGTATTATTCGTTTATTATTAAAGTTGATTTCTTCCCGTTAATTGTGTCTAGTTTATTTAACCTCCGTCCCCTACCCACCTATTCCCGAGGTTGTGTAGTCGGTCCTATGAATTCCCTCTGGTATATTTCATTTAGTGTGCCCCGAAAGAAAATTTAGTAACAATTGTACACGGAGAACGGGGACGCTTTTTCGGTATATAAGAAGCACCGTGTTACAATCTTCAAGTTCTGTTGAAAATATTTAATATAGGGAGTTTATTATCTTTACTTATATATAGTCTTCAAATTTCTATATATCACGGTAAATTTTTACTTTTTAATAATTACATAATATGTAATATGCAATTAATAAAAATTTTGAAAATAATAATGAAGTCGCTTATAATACTGAAATATATGACGAAATTGACGACAGTTATTTGTCAGAATCATTGTTCTCTGAAGAGGAAAGCAATGATGATCAAGCTTCAAGTATCGACAGCAATGAAGAAAACGATTTAAGTATATTTTGTGGATCCGATGATGTAGACAGCGATGATTTGGAAAATTATGACTTTGATACCCTGGATGATTTAAAAGACATGCTTTTATACAGTGGATCAAAAATTTCCGTGGAAAAAGCTGTTTATTTAATTTCAGATTACTTTTTTAAATTTAAATTAAGCAAAGCTAGTTTGGGTCACTTATTAAAAATAATAAACATACTCCTACCCGAATATAATAATTTTTAGCCTACTAATTTGTACAACGACTCTTACGTGCAGAGCGCGCTCCGCTTGTAAATACGTTACGTATATGCAAGTGGCTCCTCGCTTGTATGACAGACTTCGATACATCTCCTAGGACGTATAAGGTGTTTATACGGTAGAGTCAACGTGTTTAAAACGTATAGAACATGTATCAGAGATATATCTAAGGCTTTTCAAACGTAAACACAACTAGTTTAAACGTAAACACAACTAGTTTAAACGTAACGTTTTTGTTACTTTAATCATAGTTATCTTGTTATTGCTCAGATACGAAAGTATCTTATATTATATTAAAGTGGATCGACTTTTGGTCTCCGGTTCTCCGGTTCTCCGGTTTTTTAAAAATGCATTTTTATAGTTTCAAAGTTTTATTTTAATTGGACTTTACACTTTTGGGCCTTACATTTTTTGGACCTTACATTTTTGGGCCTTATAAATTTTGGGCCTTACATTATTGGCAACGGAATTGTAAAGTTTTATTTTAATTGGACTTTACAATTGTAGGCCTTACATTTTGAGCCTTACATTTTGAGCCTTACATTTTTGTCCTCATAAATTTTGGGCCTTATATTTTTGGGCCTTATAAATTTGGACCTTACATTTTTGGGCCTTACGTTTTTGGCCTTACATTTTTGGGCCTTATAAATTTGGACCTTACATTTTTGGGCCTTATAAATTTTGGGCCTTATAAATTTTGGGCCTTATATTTTTGGGCCTTACATTTTGGGCCTTATAAATTTGGACCTTACATTTTTGGGCCTTATATATTTGGGCCTTATAAATTTTGGGCCTTATAGTTTTTTTTTAACAAATAGATATCAACTACTATGTCGATATTATTACCAGAAAATTATCTTAATAACAATAAGTAAAATAACATTTGATTACGTAATTAAAATTAATAAAATTTCAACACTGGAACATACAATAAATCAAATTAATTTTTATTGTTTATTTTACAAACTTATTTTTGCAAAAATTTCAAATTACAATTATTATGTTATTAAATTAAATTACAATTATTATGTTACAATTGTACTCTATTCACTTGTATATTTCATAAGGTATATGTTTTTCAATATATCGTTTTTATTGTTTATATAATTTATGAATTCAGCAAGTATTGATCGAAATCATCTTTAACAGAAAAATTAAATTATATCATTAAATATTAAATGTATAATTAATTAAACATTAGATAAAATATTCAAATAAATATTACTGTTTTTAAAATGCCATTTAGAAGATTTATATCCAATATGCATATTGTCACATATCATTGATATTATATATGTTATATCTGTAACAAAAACATTTTTATTATTAATTATAAATAAATTGACAAAGTCAAAACTATACCTTTTAACTTAATCATTAAGAAATACTACTGCATTTTTTATTATTTCGATAGTCTTAATAAGCTAATCAGGATACTGAAATACAAAAAGACTTAATATATTTCAAACAATAATAATTTAAAATGAAAATTAGATAATTTTATAATATACCTTGTGACTTTAATCGTATGGAATGCCATTAGGAATATAATATTTTATTGATATAATATTAATTGGAATGCTGCTGCCGTTTGTTATTTTTATTCAGCGCTGCATTCATTGGAATGCTGCTGCCCTTTGTTTTTTTTATTCAGCGCTGCATTTATTGGAATTATGAGTGTCAAACTACTAGCAAAGAATTTGTGCAAATACTGGCCCATTAGATGGAAAGTTTGGCCCTCTTTGTGTAAAGGTTGGCCCAGATTGTTTAAATGTTGGCCCATTTACAGAAAAGATTATTACAACATATTATTTACAACATATTATTATTGCAATATTAAATATTATCAACGCAATTAAGTGCGCCTTAATTTAAGAAATTGCATGTGAAAAACAATTTTTTACTGGTTGAAAAATTTATTCCATAATCAATACAAAATGTTCCTAAATTGGCCAAAAGTGGGCTAAAGTTTGCCAAAACTGGAAAAATGTTCCAAATATTTCAATGTTGGTAAACATCGGCCCACTTTTGGCGCAAGTTGGCCCACTTTTAGCATACTTTGGAGCATTTTCATCGAAAATCTATTTCCACTAGGGTATGTATAATATTAGTATTTATAAAATATTAAATTTATATTAACTATATTTCATTCATTACATTGAAGCTACTTTCTTATAAACACTGTTTTCTAATAATTTATATTTTATTTTTTTCAGCTTTACAAAAAAATATTAATAAAAAATTTAAAATAATCGTTTAGAAAAATAAAAAAAATTATAATTATTATTAAACAATTGAAACAAATTATTAATATTATTTTTATAATTGTGAATCATTTTGTAAAATAAACCATTTTTATAATGGGTTTGACGGAAATAAAAATATTAGTTGTAAAAACGATTGAACCATATAGCGACGATGCTTCTATGTTAAATGATGAACACATATTAGAATTTAATAACATCCTTAAATCATTTACACCATTCAATATGCAAACAACTCTTTTAGTTCAAAAACAATATAATATTAACTCAGTTCAAATGAATAATGAATACATTTAATTGTTATTTTCTGGAAAATATGAAAAAGGTCATTGGATTTGTATGTATTACAATAATAGAACGATAAACATTTATGATAGTTTAAATGCTAAATATTTGCAAAATGAACATAAAGTATACATCAATAGATTATTTCCAATAGTTATGATTGTGGAATTTTCGCGATAGCTTTTGCTGTCTCTATTGTATTTAATTTATGCCCATGCAGTTTAAACTATGATATTTCCCAAATGCGTTCACATTTACTAAAAATATACGAAACACGTAGTATTACGATGTTTCCAATTTTACAAAATATAAACTATAATATTTCAACAATACCAATCAAAAGATACATGATTCATATTTGTTGTATTGATGAAAAAAAAATTGAATTTCAATGTAGCAGAAATAAAAATAATAGAATAAAATTTTCAACAGAAATTTAATTCTGAACAACAAACAATAATGAATTTATATAATAAAGATAAAATCATTTCCGTTGATTCTATTACCCCAATGGAAATAGACTATGAAATACCAACTTACAGTTCATTTTATCAAAAAAAATAAAAATAAACAATTTAATGATATAGAAATAAAATTGCTAAAAATAAAACAGCAAACTATGATAAAAAGGCAAACAATTAGCTGTATCGATATAAAAATGAACGAGAAAAAGAAGCATTACGAAAAAAGAAGCTTATGTAAATAATAAAAATAGCAACGACGGCAAAGCAAAATAGAAGAAAAAAAAATAAAGAGAAACAGCAAACCATGATGAAAAGACAAAAATAAATAGTGACGAAATAAAAATGAACGAGAAAAAGAAGCATTACGAAAAAAGAAGCTTATGTAAATAATAAAAATAGCAACGACGGCAAAATAGAAGAAAAAAAAATAAAGAGAAACAGCAAACCATGATGAAAAGACAAAAATAAATAGTGACGAAATAAAAATGAACGAGAAAAAGAGCATTACGAAAAAAGAAGCTTATTAAAAATAAAAATAGCAACGACGGCAAAATAGAAGAAAAAAAAATAAAGAGGAAACAGCAAACCATGATGAAAAGACAAAAATAAATAGTGACGAAATAAAAATGAACGAGAAAAAGAAGCATTACAAAAACAACATATTTATTATAATGAAAATACTGATCAATGTAAAAAAAATGAAAAGAAAAAATTAAATGGAAAAATATTAAACGAAAGTAGAAAAAATGATATCGATAAATTAGTATAAAATCATTTCCGTTGATTCTATACCCCAATGGAAATAGACTATGAAATACCAACTTACAGTTCATTTTATCAAAAAAAATAAAAATAAACAATTTAATGATAGAGAAAATAAAATTGCTAAAAATAAAACAGCAAACTATGATAAAAAGGCAAACAATTAGCTGTATCGATATAAAAAATGAACGAGAAAAAGAAGCATTACGAAAAAAGAAGCTTATAATAAAAATAGCAACGACGGCAAAATAGAAGAAAAAAAAATAAAGAGGAAACAGCAAACCATGATGAAAAGACAAAAATAAATAGTGACGAAATAAAAAATGAACGAGAAAAAGAAGCATTACGAAAAAAGAAGCTTATGTAAATAATAAAAATAGCAACGACGGCAAAATAGAAGAAAAAAAAATAAAGAGAAACAGCAAACCATGATGAAAAGACAAAAATAAATAGTGACGAAATAAAAAATGAACGAGAAAAAGAAGCATTACGAAAAAAGAAGCTTATGTAAATAATAAAAATAGCAACGACGGCAAAATAGAAGAAAAAAAAATAAAGAGGAAACAGCAAACCATGATGAAAAGACAAAAATAAATAGTGACGAAATAAAAAATGAACGAGAAAAAGAAGCATTACAAAAACAACATATTTATTATAATGAAAATACTGATCAATGTAAAAAAAATGAAAAGAAAAAATTAAATGGAAAAATATTAAACGAAAGTAGAAAAAATGATATCGATAAATTAGTATAAAACTATTTACAAAAAAATTTAAAAAGACGCATATGTATGAAAAATGACAAAGACATGGAAATACCAATCATATTGCTTAAAAAATTAAAAATTGATGAAGGAAAATTTTTTAACGTATATGATAAACCAATTAATACCAAAAAAGGTATAAATTATAAAGAATTAAATAAACGTATTTTAATTAAAAATGAACAAAATGTAAACTTAGTAAGTGAATCCAAAATAATAGGTCGAATAGCAAATGTAGATTTTGATGAAAAAGTAATTATTGAAAACAATTTAGGTTATATGTCTGAAACTTGTAAACATTGTAATACTAAACATTTTGTTTTTGAATATACACTAGGTAAAGAATTTTCTAATTGTTGTCACAAAGGAAACGTAGACTTACCGAAAATGCCTCCCTATGCGGAAGAATTAAAGCAATTAGCTACAGGAATATCGGAAGATAGTATTAATTTTCGCAAAAATATTCGGCTATATAATAATGCGTTAGCTTTTGCAAGCTTTGGAGCTAATTTTGATAAGTTATCTGAATCTTAAAAGAAAATGAAGCTCGAAAATATGGGCAATTGTATGTTCTAGATAATGAATTAGCTGCAGCTGAAAGAAAAAGTTTTAAAAATAATTTAGATACAAAATTAGAATTGTCAAGTAAATTAGATAGCTTAATTAGAAATGTTAATCCTTATGCTAAAGCTTATAAAATAATGTATGAGGTAGAAAAAGAAAAATTAGAATATTAGAAGAACAATTAGATAAAAATATATATATAATGAAGCTACTTGTAATGAAGTTGCAATGGTATTTGTAGGAAAAAATGGACTGTCTACTTCAGAGCGGGATATAGTTATATATTCAAAATATGACAATCCAATTAGTATTCCATTAATAAGTAAACACACTGATCCAATGACATACCCACTTATTTATCCAAATGGAGGATATGGATGGATGCCTAATATGAAATGCAAATATAAGAAAAACAATATTTCATGTTTGCAATTTTATAATGACAGACTTTCTATGAGAAATGGATTTAATCCATACCTTAATATGGGAAAAGTTTCTCAACAGTTTACAATTGATGCATTTGTAAAAGTTGAACAATCAAGATTATATTTTGTAAAGAAAAACCAAGATATTTTAAGAAGCGATTATTATAAAGGCGTAATGGATTATTTACACAAGAAAAAAGAATCTGAAAATATAAAAATTGGAAAAATGTTTATTTTGCCATCAAATTTTGTTGGAAGTTCAAGATTCCTAAAACAAAATTACATTGACTCAATGAGTATAGTAAATCGTTACGGAAAACCTGACTTATTTATAACAATGACATGTAATCCAAACTGAAAAGAAATAACTGAACATTTAAAAAAATATGAAACTGTAATTGATAGACCAGATTTAGTATTTAAGGATTTCATCAAAAAATAAAAGAATTTAAAGAATTGGTAATTAAGCAAGGTGTTTTAGGAAATTGTATCGCCTACACTTATGTTATCAAATTTCAAAAACGTGGACTTCCTCACATGCATATGCTATAATTTTCAGATAAAAATTATAACATTAATACTCCCGAAAAAGTAGATGAACTCATAAACGCAGAAATTCCAAACGAAGATATCTATCCACGGTTGTATAATATTGTAAAACAGTTTATGATTCATGGACCCTGTGGAGAGCAAAACATGAGTTCACCTTGCATGAGTAAAGACAAAAAAATGTACGAAAAATTTTCCAAAAAAATTTAATAACAAAACAACTTTTAATTCATCAGGATATCCATTATATATAAGAAGAAATGATATCAAAAAAATCAATTATAAAGGTAAATACCACAATAGAATAGCTGATAATCGGTTTGTTGTTTCGTATAATCCTTATATATTGTTAAAATTTAATTGTCACATTAATGTCGAAGTATGCTCAACAGTCCAATGTATAAAGTACTTATTTAAATAGTGTTATAAAGGACATGACTGTGCGAACATAGAAATACGTGACACAGGTATCAGATCAAAAGACAGTTCTAATTTAACTCATGATGAAGATATTGAAAGCAATGAATATAATACTATTAGAATACCCTCTACACGAACTTTCACATACCATAATAAGATTAGCTATTCACAATGAAGATGAACAAGAAGTGTATTTTAAAGAAGGAAAAGAAACAGAAATTTAAAAAAAAATGTAGAAACGACATTAACAGCATACTTAAAATTAAATCAAATCGATTCTGATGCACGAAATTATTTATATTCCGAAATACCTTTAAATTATGTATTTGATAATAATTCAAAAACATGGAATAAAAGAAAAAAAAAAACAAAAAAACCTGTATTAAGCAGAATGTATTTAGTGAATCCAAAGGATCGAAAACGATGTTTTATAAGATTATTACTTTTACATGTCAAAGGAGTATCATCATTTCAGGATTTACGTACTGTTGATGATATAATTTATTCTACATTTTATGAAGCTTCTATAGCTAGACATTTGGTTAATGAAGATAAAGAATGGGACAGATGTTTGGAAGAAGCAACACAATTACACTTTCCTACTGCTCTTTGTGAATTATTTGCATATATTTGTATTTTTCACAATCCTATTAATGCAAGAGATTTGTACGAAAAATAGAAACACTTTTTTTACCACCCAAAATATGAACAAAATGCTGATGAAAACCTAGCATTAAACATTATTGATAAGAACCTACAATTGAATGGATATTCTTTAAATAATTTTAATTTACCCGTTATATCTACATTTATAGAAGATTATGCTGATAAATCAACAACACATAACAAAAGTTGCACATTTACTGAAATAAACGTCAAAGTAAATTCTTTAAAAAATCATAACAAAGACATTTTTGATACTATCGTGCAACATTTAAAAATTGAAGACAAAAAAAGCTTTTTTATTGATGGACCAGGAGGAAGTGGGAAAAACTGTTTACTTAATGTTCTAATAGACTATCTTAAATTCTCAAACATTTCATTTTTATGTGTTGCTTGGACAGGGATTGCAGCAAATTTATTACATAACGGGAAAACAGTACACACAACATTTAAACTACCACTTAATATCACAGAATGTACTATATGTAATATTAAATCTAATTCAATAGATGGTAAAAATTTAAAAGAAGTTCAAATTATAATATGGGATGAAATATCTATGACATCGAAATATGCTTTTGAAGCAGTCAATCGCCTATTTCAAGATATATGTAATAAAAAAAAAATATTTGGTGGTAAAATGTTGGTTGTTTCAGGCGATTTTAGGCAAACATTACCAGTTATACGACATAGTAGTCGTCCTGAAGTTATTGAAAATTCAGTTAAAAACAGTTACTTATGGCCGAATTTTATACGTATGACACTAAATGAAAATCTTTGAATGACAGATAATGACAATTATTTTAGACAATGGTTATTAAATGTAGGTGAAGGTAAACGTTTAAATATGTATGAAGAAGAAAATGAACTGCTTGAAATCCCTCTTGATTTAATAACAAAAGAAAATGATATCATTGCAGAAATTTTTGGAAACGAAATAAAAATAAATGATAAAGATTTAAATGATAAAGTTATATTAGCCTTCACCAACAACGACGTAATTGAAATAAATAATAAAATTTTGGCTATAATGGAAGGGCAAATTATTGAATACTTAAGTGTAGATACAGCAGAAGATGATAATGGAGAAAACTTAGATGTCATGTTACCTACAGAATTTCTTAATTCCCTTACACCTAATGGACTTCCTCTACATAAATTACAATTAAAAGTAGGTGCAATAGTAATTCTTTTAAGAAATTTAAATGTAAATGAAGGTCTTTGTAATGGAACAAGATTATTAGTAACAAAACTTATGAAACATTTAATTAAAGCAGAAATTATAAGCGGAAAAAAAATTGGAAAATTAGTTTTAATACCAAGAATCACTTTGTCACCATCTAAAGAAGATATACCATTCAACATGCGCAGAAAACAATTTCCCATTCGATTAGGTTTTGCAATGACTATACACAATATGACAAATCACAAGGACAGTCATACAAACAAGTTGGTATCTATTTACCATATCCAATTTTTAGCCATGGTCAATTATACGTAGCTCTTTGAAGAGCTAAAAGTAGAAAAAATTTAAAAATATTACTGTTAAACAATGCAAAAATAGAAAATGATACATTAAAAAATAAGCACAAAATTTACACTAACAATATAGTGTTTAAAAAAGTATTGTAAATGTGTAGACGAAAATTTATACACATTTTATATAAATTTTATAAATAAATAAAAATGGAAGTATGAAAAAAAAACATTAAAATATTACAACTATTGAATGATTAAAGTGAATATGCAAAATAATTAATAATTGTTTGCGCTGAAAATCATTAAAATACAATTGAAAATCGGCTGCAACATATCATATTGTAAATGACAAATCATTACATTAGTTATAATAAATAAAAAAAATGAAATATAAGAAAAATCCATTGAAATATTACTACTACTGAATCATTAAAATAAATATGCAAAATAATTGATAATAGCCTGCCGTTCGACAAAACTTACAGACTTCAAAAAAGAATCAGAGTTTCCCAAATTACAACGACCGAAAGTTTAATTCTTATAATAACGTATAAACAGGTATTTAAAATTATTATTTAAAAACTTAAATTTGTTAAAATTTTACAATTAGAATTATATTTGCATATCGTCGGCTGAGTGGAAGAACAGTCTATCTCGGAACTTGCTTGGAAAACGCCCTATCTCGCGATTTGCTTGGAAAACGCCCTATCTCGGAACTTGCTTGGAAAACGCCCTATCTCGGAACTTGCTTGAAAAACGCCCTATCTCGGAACTCGCTTGGAAAACGCCCTATCTCGCGCCTCGGTTGAAAAACGCCCTATCTCAAATGAAATTTTTCGCTTTCAAATTTTGTAGTGGCACCACTGTGCAACTTAAAAATTCTAAGCTTAAAAATCTCCGTTCTCTCAACTTTTTTTTTAACCTTTATTAACTTAAAACATTATTTAAATTGCACACAGGTCGGCTGATATAATAAGTACTCGATGCATCGCCGCTGATAGACAGATAAAGTCAGAGAAGTCTCTCTTTCTCTGAGGAGTCCCGATGACGCCTAAACAATATTTTTCCGAATTTTAAACACTTTACTAATTAATTTATTTTAATTAGAAAGACCGTATTTTTAAGTTACGCAGTGCAGGTGCCACTACAAAATTTGAAAGCGAAAAATTTCATTTGAGATAGGGCGTTTTTCAACCGAGGCGCGAGATAGGGCGTTTTCCAAGCGAGTTCCGAGATAGGGCGTTTTTCAAGCAAGTTTCGAGATAGGGCGTTTTCCAAGCAAGTTCCAAGATAGGGCGTTTTCCAAGCAGATCGCGAGATAGGGCGTTTTCCAAGCAAGTTCCGAGATAGACTGTTCTTCCACTCAGCCGACGATATATCATGTATAAAATATTTCGACAGAGCCGCCATTTAGATACAATCACTCACCCAACGTGCGTAAAAAATGATTTTCATAACACTCAATTTTATAATAACAATTACTATACAGATTCTATTAAATACCAAAATTTTTAAATATGCATTATAAAAACCATCACTTTGAAATAATACTACATTCACATACAAATTAAAACCATATATAACACAACGACAGTATTATATACCACTTTATAAAAAATGTTACCACCGCCATTAAAGAAAAATATAATTTATGAGAGTATATAACATGCTTATATTTTATGTATTCTGTAAACAAATTATATTACATCAATTTATTTAAAATTACGATACGCCCCCAAATGGAAATTATTTTATGTGTGTGCATTTTAAATATATTAAATATATGGACATATTTCACTTTCTTCCTGAACACACGCACACACACCTTCTTTATAATAACCTATAATGATTATTTTTACACAGACACAATATATATATATATATATATATATATATATATATATATATATATATATATATATATATATATATACTTATTTTTTACTCTTTGTCATATTTATTTTCTTTCTGTATTTAATTCTATCATTATTAGCGTCAAAATTTAACAGTATACTTTTCTTTCCTTAACTTACACTGTTACAGAGCCCTTATTATGTTACTATTAAATGGATCATGCATTGAAAAAATATATGATTCTTGAAATGTATACCTTACCAGCACATCCTCGCCGTAAGAGTCAAATACAATATTCATATGTTGGCTAACGCTGGAAGCATAAATATATTTTACGGAGCGTGTGTTACAACTATACACGAAAAATCTAAATGACTTCAGTTCAACATGTCTTGGTCTGCAGAAACGACATCAGGTTTTCATCAAATACACTATCCAAGAGCCTAACTCTCATCCAATAATGTATAAATAGTTATTTAAAATTATCAAATAAAACGAAAACATTGGAAAGTCGACACAAAACATATGGAGTTCTCACATCTTTTCAACTCGTCTACGCGAGATCAAGATTCGAGATGCCTTTTTGAAACGATTGCCCGCTCATATACTATAAAGGACCCCTGCAATAATGATGAAAATGGAGTCGAAATCTCACGAATGATTGACATTTGACGGATTCTTTGAATGTCACGAAATAATTGATAGTCATTAGATGATCAAGTTTTCAGTTGAACTTTATTTTCAGTTCTGTCTTTGATGTTTTTTTTAATCTATAACCTCTTTTAAAAAACCAAAATATTGGAAAGTCGACACAAAATATATCGAGTTCTCACACTCTTTTCAATCGTCTGTACAATAGTAGTTACATGTAATTTTAAAGAAATTTTGATTAATTTTAAAACTTTGGTAGTTAACTATCATATTTTGTTTATTTCTTAATTTTTTTTTTACAAAAACGACATCTCAGTCACCACATTAATTATACCATAATCCTCTTCGCAATGCGCAAATTATCATTGTTGGTGTTAAGGGTAGAGTACGGTTATAAAAATATTTTTGTAATTTTTATAAAATATTATGTGAAATGTCATGTTTATAAAATATATTATAAAAAATATTCTTTTTTGATGATTTTTAACACATTCATTAAGTAAAATATTAAAATATTATCAAAAATAGGCTTAAAACAGGTGCAAATACAAAAAACTCCTTGCAGGATAAAAGTTGTCGAAGGGCTTTAATCCAAGAAAATTTAAATTTATATGCATATAAACTTCAACTTTACACAGCGAATTTGGTGTATCTATAAAAATGCAATTTCTGCCTTGATAAACCCAATTGGTTTACTAATTATTTAAAAAATGTAATGTTTTTCATTTAAAAAATGAACATAAAAATGTCACATTTAACTTTAAAGAGAAAAGGCTGTGTATCTATTTTACATATACTCATCTAAAATAAGCACGATCAAAATACAACCGAGTGAGCGTTAGCGAGCGAGGTATCTGTTGCTAGTTATATATTATACTTAATCCCAAAAAGATTCAAAACTAGAAGACAAAGAAGGATTTATTGTAGTAACGAAAAGTAAAACTAAAAATAAAGTAATAGTACAAGAAAAACAAAAATCAAAAAAATCTCTTGATAACATAGACGAAAAACTTACTTCAATTAAGGATTATCTTAATAATGCAAACACTTTATTAGATTATGACCAATTTAAAAGTCTATTAGAAAATGTAAAAGGCGTTGAAAACCCAATTAACATTGTTCTCCAATACACCGAAAATCTTGAAGATTTTAACAAATTTATTAAAGAAGACGTATACCCGAATGTCAGAAATTCAAGCATTAGAAGCAAATGCACATCCCTTTTAAATAAAATTAACAATACAAATTCTAACAACACAGACTTAACTCCGTTAAACTCAGACAGTGAATAAACAGTGGCTAATATCATACAATGGAATATCAACGGCCTTAGAGACCAATACGAACATTTACAACACCTAATACTTAATGAACAAACCGATATAATATGTCTTCAGGAAACGAATCTCAAATTAAATCAGATAATAAAAATGAAAAACTTTACTTGTTACAATAGAAACCGAATTGACTGTAGATCTGCAAGTGGAGGTGTCAGTATTCTTGTTAAAGACCATTGGTTTAGTAAAGAAATAGTATTAAAAACTGATATCAAAGCCATAGCAAGAAGAATAGAATCTCTAAACTACCATCTAACAATATGCAATATATACTTGAGCAATAAATACAACTTTAATTATGCCTCACTAGAAAACATTTTAAGTCAATTACCTCAATCAGTAATAATTCTTGGTGACTTCAACAGTCACGGTTATACCTGGGGATCGTACAAAACTGATACAAGGAGTAAAATATTAGAAAATATCTTAATAACTACGACGACTTAGTTTTATTGAACGACTCAAGTCCTACACATTTTAACATAGCAACCGACAGAACAAGCGCTATAGATTTAACTATATGTAACAACAAAATCACAACCAACTTCGATTGGAACGTTTCGGACTACCTTCATGGAAGTGACCACTTCCCAATAATCTTTAAATATAAAAATCAATATCCATCAATAAATGAGCATACATCCCGATGGAAATTCCAAATAGCCGATTGGTTGAAATACAAAGAAGTTATGAACGAAAACATATATAAAATAACCGATTTAATTAATATCCTAAATCAGGAAGACCAAGAAAATGTTAACAACATTGTAGATAAATTTACTAACATTACAACCGAAGCAGCCAACGCCTGCATACTAAAATCAAAGGGATACTCACAAAAGAAAAAAACGGTTTGGTGGAACAAAGAATGCGAACTGCAAAAACAAAAATCTAAAAATGCATATAACCGCTACAAAAAACTCAAGACAAAAATCTAAAAAAGCATATAACCGCTACAAAAAACTCAAGACGTTAGATAGTAAAATTGAACACCAACGTCAAAAAGCCCTTACTAAAAGAACGATAAAAAATAGCAAACGACAATCTTGGATTGACTTTCTCGGTTCTCTAAATCATCAAACACCGGAAGAAAAAATCTGGCGAAAAATACATTCAATAGAAGGAAAAAATTTCTCTACAGTAACAGCACTAAAAGAAAATAACCAAATTATGTCAGACCCATTCAAGATAGCGAATATATTAGCAGAAAATTTTGCAAAAAATTCATGCGACACGAATCATAATAAAGAATTTATAGAATACAAAAAAGAAATAGAAAAAAACACGATTCCTGATCCAATTTCTTCTGAAAACTACGAATCAAATATTTTAAATGAGGAATTCACTATATATGAATTAAAAGAAATTCTTCAATCAACTAATAACACTAGCCCAGGACCAGACAACGTTCCTAATTTATTAATTAAACAGCTTCCTGATAATGCTATCGATTGTCTTTTAAAAATATACAATACAATTTGACTAAAAAGAATCTTTCCAGACCAATGGTGCAAAGCTATTGTGATTCCCATACCTAAACCGGGAAAAATCAAATATAACAAAGACAGCTATCGCCTCATCGCTCTAACGTGTCGCATGTGCAAAATACTAGAAAAATTGATGAATAAACGTCTCCGTTGGTTTCTAGAAAAAAATAATATCATCCATAAAAATCAAAGTGGCTTTCGAGAAAACTGCTCGACCAACGGTTGTTCAGTAATGTTAGAGTCAAATATTAGAGAAGCATTCAAAAATAACCAACACATGTTAACCGTTAGTCTAGACATGGAGAAAGCATATGACCTAATCTGGCGAAGAAGAATTTTGGAAATCTTAACTAAACACAAAATCACTGGGAATATGTATCACTTTATAAAAAATTTTTTAACGAATAGAAGTATACAAGTTAAAATTAATAATCATCTGTCAAATAAGCACAAAATAATGAATGGAGTACCACAAGGTTCTGTAATAAGTGTCACCATTTTTCTATTGGCCATAAACGATATTGTAAAATGTGTTAAGAAACCAGTCGAATGTACAATGTTTGCCGATGATGTAACAATATATGCTAAAGGTAAGAGTATAAAAACTAACAGAAAATTTATACAACAAACTACTTGGAAAACACACATTAAAACACTCAAAAAACAATGTCTCAAAAGACTAAATATTCTAAAAATCCTATCGGCTAAAAATTGGGGTGCCAACCACAAAATTCTTCTAAATGCATATAAAGCTATTATACAATCAAAACTCGATTACGGATGTATAGTGTATGGATCGTCTATTAAATCTAATCTTAAAAAATTAGACTCAATAGTAAACTCAGGAGCAAGAATTTCACTAGGAGCCTTCAGGACGAGTCCTGCAAGTAGTCTATTATCCGAAAGTAAACTGATGCCATTAGATTTAAGATGAAAAAAAATAACGTTAAGATATATCACTAGATTACTAGCTTCACCAAATAATCAAGCTAATGAATTACCTAAAAGAAAAACATCATCTACCCACAATGACAACAACCTATCATACTACAACCGATCAGCAAAATTTTTTACAGAATATAAATTAAATCAACTAAAAGTTTACTGTAATGAAAAGTCTAACAATAAGTATTGAAACAATAATGGACTAAAACAATTCATCTTAACACCAGACGAAAAGGAAACATACAAAATAAACATGATTTACCTAGACTATTATCATATTTATACGATACTTGTTAAAGACAAACAATCCATAATCACTATTGCAGACTCAGACAAAGAAAAAATTATGCTTAAATTTCCACCATGGGTTAATATGGACACAGCACTCTCAATCCTTATTTTAAAAATAATAGAAAGTAATACGTATGAACAGAACAAGATTATAATCTACATCGAACCACCAAATTTTATCAAGAATTTATTAAATAATAAAAAGAATAATAATGAATTATCACTTTCAATCAAAAACAATATTATTACTTCCAATCACAACATCTTATTAAGTCTATCTCAGCTAACTAATGAACAAAAAGAATCATTAGATAAAACGGTTAACCTAACCAAACAACTTCAATATGGAGACTTTCATAATAAATATAACAAAGAAGATATATATATAAACTTATCGAAAACAAAATTAATAAAGAATGGAATAAAATTTGAAAAAAATTATCTAACAGCATTGCACTTACAAAAATAAAAAATAATGTATTCGACTCGAACCCTGCAACTAAATTCAATAGAAGAGATCAAGTGATACTAACTCGTATTCGTATAGGACACACAAAAATTTCACATGAACACCCAATAAGTAAGAAGGAACAAAATAAATGTTAATTATGCAAAATTAACATCACAATGAACCATATAATCACTCAATGCCCATTATATAAAAAAGAACGTCAAGATCTCAGCAGAGTGACCAGTTGGCGATTTTTTTTCCTTTTCTCTCTTACTTATATTGATGTTTATTAAGCAAGAGTAACAAAGAGAAAAAATCGCCATCTGGCAACCCTGGATCTCAGATTAGAAAATAGTTTAAGTGGAATACTTAATAACAAAGTTCAGTGTTCTAATTTAATCAAGTTCATAGATAATATCAAACTAAGAAACTCACTTTAAATTTAATCCAATACTTGTATAAATATGTATGTATTATCATGTAAATATGTATGTAATTATTGTTATAAACAGTCGCTAATACCTGAAAAGGGGATGCGACGTTAAATAAATAAATAAATGAAAAAAAAAAATATTACCTAAGACCTTGTCAATAGTATTAGAATACATCAAATACATCAAGGTTTTTTAATCTTGAAAAATAAAATTTATAATTTAGAAAATGTTAGTGGTTTCATGAAGACGGACAAAATTCTAGGACTACCAGTTACAAAAATATCTAATTTTGATATCGAACAGTTGCAAAGACAAACATTTGATGTGAAAATTTAAAAATTTTTAAAAAAGCTGTGATAGAAAGCATTACAATTACGTCAAAAATTTATAAGCAATTAGAAACTAATACTTATACTGTTCGCATTGTTCTTAATACTGAAAATGTTGTAGCGGCTCGCTACATACATCTGGTTTGCATCGTTCGACGGGTTCAAACTTACAAACCTTTTTCCTACCTTAGAAAACTAACTGTACCGATTATTATCATCCCTTCCATTCCTTTCCGTAGGTGACTTGCGAAGCAGATTTGCACCGGAGAAATTCATTCACAGTCTAACACTCCACCCGAACACACCTACTCGTTAGACATACACACTTGACACGCACAACGAAATTGGAAATAAACGTGATTTTTATTCTGTTTAATCATCTGCTTATTTGTTTTACACTCCACAACGCGTACGCGGCAACCAAAATGTTATTACGGTTTTATAAATTTTTTTTTATTGCATCTGTTTAATTAATATTTTGGGCATCTGTGGAATTAATATTTTTTATGATTATATTAGTTATATATATATATATATATATATATATATATATATATATATATTTATTGTACAGGATTTAACAGTATTCAAATAAAAAAAATTAGAAAATTTTTAATACAATTTTTTACTTTAAATAGAATTTTATCAAAATATTACTATATTAAATTACTCTTATTGTTAAAATAATCACGAAGATTTAATTAGTTAATTTTTTTATTATATATTACATAAATTACTTAAACTAAAACATTTTTTCTTCATTTAACATCTTACATTGTACAGTAATACATGCACTATGCAGCACTGTTAGTCACAAAGAATATAAGAAGCAAACCTATATGATATTACCTTTATCACATGCTTTACCAATCACAATACTATATACTACAACATTGATAGACTGTAAATACGTTAATATCTTAGAAGATTACAAATATTAAGAAAAACAACGTTTACTATTTTTTATACAATTATACTGTAATACTCTGATAATTGTTATCATATTTTATCAAAATGTTGATGAATTTTGCAGTATATATTTTTAGTATTTACAATATAAGTGTAAATTTATGCAAACAGGTTAATAAAGTATACTAGGTTTATCTGTTGATGTTCATTTTCTAATCTAAAATTTTGAAACATGCAGCTAATGCTCGTGTAAAAAACCTACTACTTGAAATTGTCTACATTTATTACATTTTAATGTATATGCGCTCACTACTTTCAGATGTATTTCACATCATTAGCCCGTGAATACGCAATCGAGTACAAATTCATTTGTAGTCAGTATTTGCATCAATAATGCAGTCAGTTCGTAACTGCGTAAAACCATAATTACTTTTTTCACATAAGTTTCAATATAATCGAAATGAAGTCATCAGTAAATAAAAAATTCTTTAAAACTGAAAAATGAATTTGTACATTTGTACTTACTTTACAGCGAATGAGAAATACGGGTTTCGGATTTAACATTAACTTTATAAAAGTTGAGTTTAATTTTATAAAATCTGCAAATACACTTATTTATAGTTTTAGGAAAGATATGCTGAAAATAAAGCGCTGAAAAATTAAGTATGAAAAATAAATAAATAAAATTTATAAATTGATTTTAAGTGTGCTTTGTTACATTAACTTAAAAGTAAAAACTTTTAATATTTATTTACTATTTGAAATCTAACAACTTTTTCAATTTTTTTGATCCGTGTATTTAATTTTAATATTAATAGCAGCATTAAAATTATAAGTGATCGTTTGAAAGTATAAAAAATTTATATGTCAGCTACAATGATTATAAGAACATATTCTAAAGTCGTAGTAGATATATATATATATATATATATATGGGTGGTTCTCTGTGACATCGAAGATGAAAAAAATAAATATTGCTATAACTGTGGGAATATGTTTTAGAGGTATCCAGTAGTTCTCCTGAATTTTTTCAGATTTTTTCTGGGCCATTATTTTAAGTTACAGAGAGTCAAAGTTGACATTTTAGCACTTTTTTGCATTATATGCCCATTTTCATGAATTTTTAGCTCCCAGGGGATGCATTTTTCACTAAAAACATAAGTATGACTTTTTTTGTAAAATTTTCCGAACTTTTCATTAAAAATACTTTTAAAGACATAAATAGTGAAAATCAGCAATTCTGCTCCGGACTCTGGTAACCTAATACTGTCTAAAAGATGTCTTTTTATAGTCAAAAACTGCCTAAAAATTTCCAGAGTGGGTCTAAATCATTAAGATCACTTATGGTCAAAATATCCGGGAAAAGTGCCCGAAATATTAATAGTAATGTATATTTGTTGCCTTATAACGATGAATCTATTAGCATGATCATTGCAAAAAAATTTGTGCACTTACCTTGGAGTGGTAGAAAAGTATCTTCACTTGTTTCAGTATCCATCTAATCCCCTGTAAGCTGCTAAAAATACAAATATTATTATACAAATGTAAAAAATTAATTTTTAAACATTTATAATGCTGAATTTTTAGTTTTACATCCCTTACAAGAATTATAATACTAACCTGAAGGATTACTATAAATATATAAACATCATTATTACAATAACTGAATATACGTATTTAATACAAAAGATATATAAATAAATCGGATATATAATTATAATGAATAATATGATAACGTGACAGTGACAAGTTTGTGAAATCTAAACAATGTATTGCTGAATAATAATAATAATAATGTTGATACTTTTATAGTAATCCTTCAGATTAGTATAATAATTCTTGTAACGGATGTAAAACTAATAATCCAGCATTATAAATGTTTAAAAAATAATTTTTTATAATTTTATAATAATATTTGTATTTTTAGCAGCTTACAGGGGATTAGATGGATACTGAAACAAGTGAGGATACTTTTCTACCACTCCAAGGTAAGTGCACAAATTTTTTTGCAATGATCATGCTAATAGATTCATCGTTATAAGGCAACAAATATACATTTCTATTAATATTTCGGGCACTTTTCCCGGATATTTTGACCATAAGTGATCTTAATGATTTAGACCCACTCTGGAAATTTTTAGGCAGTTTTTGACTATAAAAAGACATCTTTTAGACAGTATTAGGTTACCAGAGTCCGGAGCAGAATTGCTGATTTTCACTATTTAAGGTTTAAATGGCTTACAAGAGTGTGACAGCATACATTTATGTCTTTAAAAGTATTTTTAATGAAAAGTTCGGAAAATTTTACAAAAAAAGTCATACTTATGTTTTTAGTGAAAAATGCATCCCCTGGGAGCTAAAAATTCATGAAAATGGGCATATAATGCAAAAAAGTGCTAAAATGTCAACTTTGACTCTCTGTAACTTAAAATAATGGCCCAGAAAAAATCTGAAAAAATTCAGGAGAACTACTGGATACCTCTAAAACATATTCCCACAGTTATAGCAATATTTATTTTTTTCATCTTCGATGTCACAGAGAACCACCCATATATACTAGGGGGGCTTCGCCCCCTGCGCGCTCCGCGCGCCAACCCCCTATTTTTAATTTTGAAAAAGGTTTTTCGTAATAAATTTATTTTAAATAATGTTTTAAATTATATTACTTTTTCACTGCCATGGACACCTTAGAAATTAAACCGATTCACACAACACCTTGGAGGTACTGTTATAATGCATTGGGTTTTATACCAAAGATTTAATTTTTTTTTAAATACGATTATAATTTATAAATAAAAGTTTTTACCAAAATTTAGTATAATGTAATCAGAATTATAGTAATAAAAAAAATAAAGACATTAAATGTTAACTGTAAATTTTAAACTATATGAATTCCTATAAAGCTTAAATTTATATTTTAATAATTATAAATGTTAATGAAAAATTAACTTACCAAAAATAGTAAAGTGCATATACTTACTATATTGTAGTATTTAGTAACTACTTATGAAAATTTTGGAATATTTTAAACGGATCTAAATAGAACTTCACCTCCTAAAATTAATTTATTTAATGACGAACGATCATCGCCAAAAGTTCTATGTCATTAATATTTTGTACTTTTAGAGTAATAAAACTTTCTTCTTAAATAAATAAATTTTTGTATTAGTTTTAAAGAAATATTTATAAAATTTTAGCGCTATATAAATAAAAACCTGTTTCTTCCATTTCTCCCGTGATTCGTAATTTGCACCCTCTTTCAAAATTTGCGTTTTAATCCATAATTATATCCAATTTATTTTTTCCTTTAGTTACAGAGCCCATATATTTATCTTGATTATTATAATCAAATTCATTCCTTAGAAAACCTTCTGTTTCTAATAAATACATACTTGTTTATTTAAAATATTGTGTTATATAAATATAAATTATCTACACACTTATATATCCATACAGTTTTGAAATATTAATTTAAAAAATATTTAAATTAAATGCTCCTAAATTAATAGTTTTTGAAAATCTATTCAAATATAATTCGTATTTTATATTGCCACTGTTAAAATTTGAATTTTTTTTGCCTATACTGTTTATAATAGAATTATCTTAAAAATGCAATAATTAATATATTTAATTTTTAACTCATTATATATATCAGATGGATATTTGGAAAAGTGTATGTTATACTTGATTAATATTTATTTAATCTTCAAACAATTTTGCATCTGTATTTAAAGCATTACATTGCATTTTAGATCCGTTATTATATTATTGAGTATACGTTTAAACATTTTATGAGTCTTATCAAGAATGAGTAAACTAATACACATTCTTTCAAGTTATGTTCACAACTTTTTTTTGCGCAAGGAAAAAACACATATATTACGTATTCTTGAAAAAACAATTTTAAAATATATATATTTTATATAAATATTCCGCCGCACACACACACACATACACGCACGCACGCACGCACGAACACACACACACGCACGCACGCACGCACGCACCCACACACACCCACACACCCACATACATACATACATATATATACATATATATGCGCTATTTCACGTCAAGTGGTACGATGAAAATTTCAAATCGCTCCAAAATTTGAGAACAGGCTGGAAACATCTTCCAGAACATACAAAAAAAATTTAAGTTTTAAAAATAATTTGCATAAGAGTTATTCAACCATGAAAAGTGGAAATTTTTCAATTTTTTGGAAAAATTACTTTATTTAAAGTCACTTAATTTAAAATCTATTGATTTTTTTGAAAAAACATTACAAACAACTTTTGTTTAAATTAATCGTTAGAACTTATCTACCCTGGTTACAATTCTTAATTTTAAAATCTCGAAGAGATAGAACACCCGGACATATTGAATATAAAAAAAAGGCGACCACGCCACAATCGATTTTAATCTAACACCTCTCAAAAGTTCACATTTTTCGCGAGTTTTCGAATGGTTTGGGTTAGATTATTGGCCAAGACCGCTGGTGTAAGTTATGCCTCATAAACCTCATAAAATCACTAATTTTCACGTATTTTAGGGCATAACACATAAACAAACACACTCACGCTCGCACACGCACGCACGCACGCACACACACACACACACACACACACACACACACACACACACACACACACACACACACACACACACACACACACACAAACACACACACACAGCGCGTGGTCGCGCACTTCTCGAGACGTTCGCTCTTCTGGGGCTGGAGATCGCTAACACAGGGACAACGCCGACTTTCACAAAAGCCGTCCATAGTCGACCTCACCTTCGTCGATCCTAGATTGATGGGGAGAGGGGGACTCGGCTGGAAAGTTAGCGATCGTTACACGGGTAGTGACCACCAAGCACTCGTGTACCAGCTCCAGCTGACCAGCGGGAGGACAAAGAGAGCAGGAAGAGGAGCAAGAGAGAGATGGGCACCAGCCACGTTTGATCGTGAGACGTTCCTCTGCTCCCTTGAGGGGGCAAAAGTGGAGGAAACCGCCGAGAAAAAGCACGAGGCCTCACGAATGCCCTAACAGCGGCTTGCGATGCCTCTATGGCCGTGAAGTTTAACCCTCGCGGCCGCCCACCGATAATCTGGTGGAGTGAGGACATCGCAGAAAAGAGACGTGAGTGCCTGCGTGCCAGAAGGCTGCAGCAAAGAGCGAGGGGAACACCGCGGTTCCAAGATCGTTCCGCAGAATACGAACAAAAGCGGAGGGATCTCAAGGTGGCCATCAAGGCTGCCAAGAGAAAGTGTTGGCGGGAGCTCTGTGAGGAGGTGGACCACGACCCCTGGGGCAGACCGTATAAAACGGTTATGAATAAGATCAACCCCGGGGGAGCTGTTGCACCCACTGACCCAGTTTTTCTGGACGGAGTCGTCCGCCACCTGTTTCCAGAACATCGGAAAAGGGTAGCAGAGACGGGCCTGATGGCCACCATTGGTGCAGCCGAGTCGCCAGACATTAGTGAAGCCGAACTGAGGATGGCCGCTAAGGGTATTTCCGTACGTAAAGCCCCAGGGCCTGACGGAATACCTGGCCTGGCCGTCAAGACAGCGGCGATGAGTGCTCCGGGCTCGTTCCTGGACGCATTCAACGCATGCATAAGAGGAGGTTGCTTCCAGGCCCAGTGGAAGACGCAGAGGCTGGTACTCCTACCAAAGGGAAACAAACCCCCGGAGGAGCCATCATCTTACCGCCCGCTCTGTCTACTGGATCTAGTTGGGAAGCTCCTGGAGCGGGTGATCTGCGCCAGGCTTGCAGAGGCCATCGGTCGGGCCGGAGACCTCTCCGACAACCAGTTCGGCTTCCGAAAGGGTCGATCGACCATGGATGCTGTAGGCAGAGTTGTTGGCATAGCCACAAACGCCATGAATGCTGGTCGGAGTGCAAGGCGGATGTGTGCCATCATCACCTTGGACATCCGGAATGCCTTCAACTCTGCCAGATGGGACGACATCATGCTGTCCCTGCAGCACTTCCAAGTGCCACTCTATCTCAGGGAGGTCACCTCGAGTTACCTGACTGACCGTACTCTGCTCTACGACACCGACGACGGTGTGCACTCCCACAACATCACGGGAGGCGTGCCGCAGGGTTCGGTCATTGGGCCCCTACTCTGGAACGTTGTCTATGACGGCCTGCTTAGGCAGCAACTTCCGGAGGGTGTCTCGATGGTGGCTTTCGCGGACGACGTGGCGCTAGTGGTGGTCGCAAAGAGTGTCGAAGAGATCGAATATCTCGGAGACGTCTCTATAGAAGTGGTCGCCACTTGGTTGAGAGACCACGGACTTAGGCTGGCGGCGGAAAAAACGGAGGCGGTGCTCATCTCTCGCACAAAAAAGGAGAGGAGGCCGCCACCTTCACGGTTAGGTACAGAACGGATACGGTCGGTGAAACGTTGAAGTATTTAGGGGTCCCACTAGACGCGCGGCTGTCGTTCAAACACCATCTCGCGAACGCAGGCTCAAAGCGCAAAGGTGGCCCGTGCGCTGGCGGGGCATCATGCCCAAACATCGGGGTGAGACCCCCAGCAACGCGAAGGTATCTCCTTGCCTCGGTGGCGTTCCGCAGAATACGAACAAAAGCGGAGGGATCTCAAGGTGGCCATCAAGGCTGCCAAGAGAAAGTGTTGGCGGGAGCTCTGTGAGGAGGTGGACCACGACCCCTGGGGCAGACCGTATAAAACGGTTATGAATAAGATCAACCCCGGGGGAGCTGTTGCACCCACTGACCCAGTTTTTCTGGACGGAGTCGTCCGCCACCTGTTTCCAGAACATCGGAAAAGGGTAGCAGAGACGGGCCTGATGGCCACCATTGGTGCAGCCGAGTCGCCAGACATTAGTGAAGCCGAACTGAGGATGGCCGCTAAGGGTATTTCCGTACGTAAAGCCCCAGGGCCTGACGGAATACCTGGCCTGGCCGTCAAGACAGCGGCGATGAGTGCTCCGGGCTCGTTCCTGGACGCATTCAACGCATGCATAAGAGGAGGTTGCTTCCAGGCCCAGTGGAAGACGCAGAGGCTGGTACTCCTACCAAAGGGAAACAAACCCCCGGAGGAGCCATCATCTTACCGCCCGCTCTGTCTACTGGATCTAGTTGGGAAGCTCCTGGAGCGGGTGATCTGCGCCAGGCTTGCAGAGGCCATCGGTCGGGCCGGAGACCTCTCCGACAACCAGTTCGGCTTCCGAAAGGGTCGATCGACCATGGATGCTGTAGGCAGAGTTGTTGGCATAGCCACAAACGCCATGAATGCTGGTCGGAGTGCAAGGCGGATGTGTGCCATCATCACCTTGGACATCCGGAATGCCTTCAACTCTGCCAGATGGGACGACATCATGCTGTCCCTGCAGCACTTCCAAGTGCCACTCTATCTCAGGGAGGTCACCTCGAGTTACCTGACTGACCGTACTCTGCTCTACGACACCGACGACGGTGTGCACTCCCACAACATCACGGGAGGCGTGCCGCAGGGTTCGGTCATTGGGCCCCTACTCTGGAACGTTGTCTATGACGGCCTGCTTAGGCAGCAACTTCCGGAGGGTGTCTCGATGGTGGCTTTCGCGGACGACGTGGCGCTAGTGGTGGTCGCAAAGAGTGTCGAAGAGATCGAATATCTCGGAGACGTCTCTATAGAAGTGGTCGCCACTTGGTTGAGAGACCACGGACTTAGGCTGGCGGCGGAAAAAACGGAGGCGGTGCTCATCTCTCGCACAAAAAAGGAGAGGACCGCCACCTTCACGGTAGGTAAAGAACGGATACGGTCGGTGAAAACGTTGAAGTATTTAGGGGTCACACTAGACGCGCGGCTGTCGTTCAAACACCATCTCGCGAACGCAGGCTCAAAGGCGGCAAAGGTGGCCCGTGCGCTGGCGGGCATCATGCCCAACATCGGGGGACCCCAGCAACCGCGAAGGTCTCTCCTTGCCTCGGTGGTGAGCTCAGTAATTTTATACGGAGCTCCTATCTGGGCTGATGCCCTGAACAGGCACAAGAGCTTTGGTGCTCCGTGTCAGAGAGCCTGCAGGATAGCCGCGCTAAGGGTGGCCCGGGCGTACCGAACCGTATCTGACATTGCGCTCTCGGTGATCGCGGGGACCGCCCCCTTCGACCTCCTGGCAGCCGAGAGAGCTGAAAGACACCGTGAGGGTGGGCGACGCGTAGAAGAGAATCGCTGCCATAACCGATGGTCATTGCGGACCGTAGAGGAGTGGCAGCGGAGATGGGACTCAGCCAGGGACGGCCGCTGGACCTACCGCATCATCCCGCGGATCCGGGAGTGGGCGAGCAGGAAACACGGCTTCGTCAGTTTCCAGCTTACCCAGGTGTTGACCGGGCACGGATGCTTCCGTAGCTACCTATTTCGTATAGGGGTCTACGGCAGCGCAGAGTGCCCGGCTTGTCCAGGGGTGGACGAAGACGTGGAACACGTCCTCCTATGGTGTCCTCGTTTCAGGGAAGAACGGGACCAGTTTCAAGTCACTTGGAGGGGTCCCCTCACCCCTGAGAGCTTCGGGGCGTGCCTGCTTGACTCCCAGGAGGGATGGAACGCGGTAGTGACCCTCTGTACGTCCGTAGTCGACAGGCTGGGTCTCATCAGAAGAGAAGAGGAGAGAGGAGTTGCGATGGCAGCGGTAGTGGGCTAGTGTAGCCGTTGCCTCCCCCCGCGAAGTAATGCCTTGCGGCGGCTCCCGCGGGGGAATAAAGGTAAGGAAAGAGGTGGAGTTTTAGTGGGTATGCCTATCGACATCCTTCGGTAGGAGAGTCCCACACACGGGGAGTCTCGCATGGCTCCAGTCATGGTGCATTAAGCATTTCTCCACCTCTTCGGAAAAGAAAAAAAAAAAAACAAAAAAAACACACACACACACACACACACACACACACACACACACACACACACACACACACACACACACATATATATGACATATATATAACATATATATATAACATATATATATAAAACATATATATATATATGTTGAATTCTGAATTCTTAGACACGGCGGCGGCGGCGGTGGCGGCGGCGAAATATTTATATATTATAGAGAGATATATATGACATATATATATAACATATATATATATAACATATATGACATATATATATATATAAAACATATATATATATATGTTGCATTCTGAATTCTTAGACACGGCGGCGGCGGCGGCGAAATTTTTATATATTAGAGATATATATACATATATATACGAGGGGGGCCTCGCCCCCCTGCGCGCTTCGCGCGCCAACCCCCTATTTTTAATTTCGACAAAGGTTTTTCGTAATTAATTTATTTAAAATAATGTTTTAAATTGTATTATTTTTTCACTACCATGGGCACCGCAAAAATTAAATAGATTCACACAACACCTTGGAGGTATTGCTATAGTTATTATAATTTATGAATAAAAGTTTACCAAAATTTAGTGTAATGAAATCAGAATAAAAATAATAAAAAAAATAGAGATATATTAAATGTTAACTGTAAATTTTAAACTATATGAATTCTTATAAAGTTTAAATTTATATTTTAATAATTATAAATTTTAATGAAAAA
The DNA here is from genome assembly GCA_026168455.1 of Theocolax elegans. Lineage (NCBI taxonomy): Eukaryota > Metazoa > Arthropoda > Insecta > Hymenoptera > Cerocephalidae > Theocolax > Theocolax elegans. Next base: position 77,314,438 of record CM047426.1, on the reverse strand, counting down.
TTAACTTACCAAAAATAGTAAAGTACATATACTTACTAAATTGTAGTATTTTAGTTAACAACTTATTCAAATTTTGGATTATTTTAAACGGTTATAAATAGAACTGCACCTCCTAAAATTAATTTATTTAATGACGAACGATCATCGCCAAAAGTTCTATATCATTAATATTTTGTACCTTTAGAGTAATAAAACTTTCTTCTTAAATAAATAAATTTTTGTATTAGTTTTAAAGAATTATTTATAAAATTTTAGCGCTATATAAATAAAAACCTGTTTCTTCCATTTCTCCCGTGATTCGTAATTTGCACCCTCTTTCAAAATTTGCGTTTTAATCCATAATTATATCCAATTTATTTTTCCTATGCAGAGCCCAAATATTTATTTTGATTATTATAAACAAATTCATTTCTTAAATATCCTTCTGTATCTAATAAATACATACTTGTTTATTTAAAATATTGTGTTATATAAATATACATTATCTACACACTTGTATATCCATTCAATTTTGAAATATTAAATTAAAAAATATTTAAATTAAATACTCCTAAATTAATAGTTTTTTAAAATCTATTCAAATTTAATTCGTATTTTATATTTCCACTGTTAAAATTTGAATTTTCTTTTGCCATTACTGTTTATAATAGAATTATTTTAAAAATACAATAATTACCGTATTTAATTTTAAACCCATTGTATATATCACTTATGTATATTTGGAAAAGTGTATGTTATAATTGATTAATATTTATTTTATCTTCGAAAAATTTTGCATCTGTATTTAAAGCATTACATTGAATTTTAGATCCGTTATTATTATTGAGTATACCTTTAAAAATTTTATGAGTTTTATCATGAATGAGTAAACTAATACACATTCTTTCGAGTTATATTCACAACTTTTTTTTGCGCACTGAAAAAACACATATATTATCTATTCTTGAAAAATCAATTTTAAAATATATATATTTTATATAAATATTCCGCCGCACACACACTCACACGCAAGCACGCACGCACCCACATACATACATACATATATATGGGCTATTTCACGTCAAGTGGTACGATGAAAATTTTAAATCGTTCCAAAATTTGAGAACAGGCTGGAAACATCTTCCAGAACATACAAAAAAAATTTAAGTGTTAAAAATAATTTACCTAAGAGTTATTCAACCATGAATAGTGGAAATTTTTCAATTTTTTAGAAAAATTTCTATTTTTAAAGCCATTTATCTCAAAATCTGTTGATGATTTTTTTGAAAAAACATTACAAACAACTTTTGTTTAAATTAATCTTTAGAACTTATCTACCCTGGTTACATTTCTTAATTTTAAAATCTCGAAGAGATAGAATACCCGGACATATTGAATATCAAAAAAAGGGCTACTACACCACAATCGATTTTAATCTAACACATCTCAAAAGTTCACATTTTTCGCGAACTTTCGAAAGGCTTGGGTTAGATTATTGGCCAAAACCGCTGGTGTAAGTTATGCCTCATAAACCTCATTAAATCACTAATTTTTACGTATTTTAGGACATAAATTACACCAGCGGTGTAATATATATAATCTATATATATATATGTGTTAATGAAAAATTAACTTACCAAAAATAGTAAAGTGCATATACTTAATTGTAGTATTTAGTAAAAACCTATTAAAATTTTAGATTGTTTTAAACGGATCTAAATAGAACTTTACCTCCTAAATTTAATTTAGTTAAGTCATCGCCAAGAGTTCTATATGTCATTAATATTTTGTACTTTTAGAGTAATAAAACTTTCTTCTTAATTAAATTAATTTTTGTATTAGTTTTAAAGAATTATTTATATCATATTAGCGGCATATACATAAAAAACTGTTTCTTTCATTTCTCCCATAATTCATAATTTGCACCCTCTTTCAAAATTGACGTTTTAATCCATAATTATATCCAATTTATTTTTCCCTTTAGTTACAGACCCCATATATTTATTTTAATTATTATAAACAAAGGCATTTCTTAAATAACCTTTTGTTTCTAATAAATACATACTTGTTTATTTAAAATATTGTTTTATATAAATATACGTAATCTACTTACTTATGTATCCATACAATTTTTAAATTTTGATTTGAATAATATTTAAATTAAATGCTACTAAATTAATAATTTTCGAAAAACTTTTCAAATGTAATTCGTATTTTATATTGCCACTGTTAAAATTTGAATTTTCTTTTGCCATTACTGTTTATAATAGAATTTTCTAAAAAATGCATATATTATCTATTCTTGAAAAAACAAATTTAAAATATATATAGATATGGGCAATTTCGCGTCAAGTGGTACGATGAAAATTTTAAATCGAACCAAAATTTGAGAACAGCCTGGAAATATCTTCCAGAAGATAGAAAAAAATTTTTAGGTTTTAAAAATAATTTGCTTAAGAGTTATACGACAATGAAAAGTGGAAATTTTTCAAATTTTTAGAAAAATTATTATATTTAAAGCCATTTATCTCAAAATCTATTGATTTTTTTGAAAAAACATAAACAACTTTTGTTCAAAATAATCTTTAGAACTTATCTATCTGGGTTACAATTCTTAACTATAAAATCTCGAAGAGATAGAACGCCCGGAAATATTGAATATCAAAAAGGCGACCACGCCACAATCGATTTTGATCTAACACCGCTTAAAAGATGACATTTTTCGAGAGCTTTCGAATGGCGGTGGTTAGCTTATTGGCCAAGATCGCTGTTGTAAGTTATGCCTCATAAACATCATAAAATCACTAATTTTCATGTATTTTAGGGCATAACACATAAACAAACACACTCACGCACGCACACGCTCGCACGCACGCACGCACACACACACACACAAACACACATATATATGACATATAATATAACATATATATATATGACATATATATATATATAACATATATACATAACATATATATATATATGACATATATTACATATACAGGGTGTCCGCGAGCTCCCTTCGCAGTGAGGACGGTGTGCACCAAAAATATTTGTATGTTATTACTTTAATTATAACTATAGTTTTTGCATTAGCAGTAACAGAGAAACTCTTTTAGTATGTTACTAATATAGTAACTACTATAGTTATAACTATTTTTTAAACTTAAATTTTAGAAAATATTTTAGTAATAACTATAGTCGTACTACTTTTTTTTATTTAATTTTTAGTATATACTTTAGTAATAACTATAGTAAGTACTATTTCTATTATTTTAGTAACATTGATATTAGTATTAACTTTAGTAATTACTATAGTTAAAACTAAAAAGAAACTATTTTTCTTTGCCCTGAAGCTGGCCGATTTTACGAGTATAGGGTAACCAACGCTAGATGCTAAATGTTAAGTAATTCGTGTTAGATATTCTAAATATTCGTATTACATTAATTTTAATTAATTCACCTATCCTAGTTATAACCTATAAAATACATGTTCTTAACCTCAAACCATTAAACTAATAAAATAACGTCATTAATCTCAACATTTCAAAATTAGTAAAACACCTTATTTTTAATATTTACCACACATACTTCTAACACCAAATCATTAAAATGATAAAAATACCCTCAACATCTGAAAATTAATAGAAACATACTTGTTATAACGTTTAAAATATTAATACAAAACTGGTTAAAACCTATAAAATAAATACTCATAACCTCAAATCTTTAACAGCATTGATATACCGTAAAAAATTTAGAGAATTAACAGAAACATTTTAGGTGCAACTAATAAAATAGATATTTCTAACCTCAAATCGTAAAAATAATTAAACAACCTAAAAAAAATCGAAATTGGAAAATTAATAGAAATACTCTTATAATAACCTATAAATTTACTAAAAACGGTCTGGTTATAACCTATAAAAAATATTTATAACCGTAAATCTATAATATAATTGAAATAACGTAGAAAATATCAACATTAGAAAATTAACAGAGCTATTTTAGTTTCACCCAATGGTTCTAACCTCAAATCGTTAAAATTACTAAAACAAGCTAAACATACCGAATTTTGAAATATAGTAGAAAAACTCTTACTATAACCTGTAAAATTACTACAAATGGTCAGTTTAAGACCTATAAAAAAAATACTCATAACCTCAAATCATTAAAAGCATTGATATACCGTAAAAAATATTAGAGAATTAACAGACACATTTTAGGTGCAACTAATAAAAAAAATATTTCTAACCTCAAATCGAAAAAATAATTAAACAACCTAAAAAATATCGAAATTGGAAAATTAAAGAAATATTTATATTATAACCTATAAATTTACTAAAAACGGTCTGATTAAAACCTATAAAATAAATATTCATAACCTCAAATCCATAAAATAATCGAAATAACGTAAAAAATATCAACTTCAGAGAGATAAAGAATCATTTTAATTTGAAACAATAAAATAGATATACTAAAGCAAACTAAAAAATACCGAATTTTGAAAATTAGTAGAAAAACTCTTACTATAACCTGTAAAATTACTAAAAATGGTCAGGTTAAAATCTATAAAAAAATACTCTTATCCTAAAAAGATATTTTTAACCTCAAATCGTTAAAATTATTAAAACAACCTAAAAAATATCGAAATTGGAAAATGAAACAAATACTTTTATTATAAACTATAAAATTACTAAAAACGGTCTGATTATAATCTATAAAATAAATATTTATAACCTCTAATCTATAAAATAATTGAAATAACCTAGAATATAAATTTGGAAAATTAGTAGAAACACTCTTATTATAACCTAAAAAATTACTAAAAAGGGTCTGAATATAACACATAAAATAAATATTCATAACCTCAAATCTATAAAATAATTGATATTACAGAACCATTTTAGTTCCTATCAATAAAATAGATATTTCGAACTTCAAATCGTTAAAATTACTAAAACAACCTCAAAAAATATCAAAAATTGGAAAATATTTAATTTATAAGTTATAATCAGGCCGATTTTAGTAATTTTACAGGTTATAATAAGAGTGTTTCTACTCATATTCATATTTTAATATTTTTTGGGGTTGCTTTAGTAATTTTAACGACTTGAGGTTAGACATATCTTTTTATTTTTTAAATTTGATTTTTTTCAACTATTGGATAATTCGTGAATCTGTTGCTTGTTTACACTATATGTGTTTATGAGTTAAGTTATATGATAAATGAATTTATTGATCTCCACAGGCCAAAGACTATTCCTCACAACTCAGTAAGTTGGACTGAATTAATACCAGCCACTTTAAATACCTCACAAGATTAGTGTTTGAAAAAAGATAGACAAGCTAAGTCAAAATAAAAAATTTAATTCCTTGACGTATAAAATTAAAAAAACACAAAAAAAGAAAGAAAGGAAATGAAAATTTATTATATTTCGCCCTGAGTGTGCCTGGTGGGCTCATCAGTAGAGTCCAGGCATCTTGTCTCTAGATACAGATGAATAGGTTAGAACCATTGGGTGAAACAAAAACGATTCTGTTAATTCTCTAATGTTGATATTTTCTACGTTATTCGAATTATTTTATAGATTTGAAGTTATAAATTTTTATTTTATAGGTTACAATCACACCGCTTTTAGTAATTTTATAAGTATTATAATAAGAGTGCTTCTACTAATTTTCCAATTTCGATATTTTTTGAGCTTGTTTTAATAATTTTAACGAGTTGAGGTTAGAATTATCTATTTTTTGGTTGAAACTAAATGATTAATCTCTCTTAATTCTCTAATGTTGATATGTTTTACGTTATTTCAATTATTTTATAGATTTGAGGTTATAAATATTTATTTTATAGGTTATAATCAGACCATTTTTATTATTTTTTTTTCTGTTTTTTTTTATTCTTGATTTTGTGCTCTCTTTTTCCTGGCACTTCCTACCGTTTATCCCTGGGGACTTTAACGGTGTTCACCTACCACCTATGTGTGGGTGCTTTATCCCTCCCTTAAAAACCCCACCATCTCGCATTCGCCCGGGGTTATGCCCGTGGATGAGGGAAACCTGTGAAGCAGGGAAAACCTCACCCGAGATGGCCGGTGTATTCGAAACATTCTTTTTGGGTGTCAAAGTCACATTGCGTAGGCCTTGATACCGAAACCGAATGTTTCACACCTCCCGCTCACGTTGTGAAGTGTGAAAAAACACCTAACCCGCCACGAATGCCAAGCGACCGAGATAGTCACCCATCCAAGTGCCAACCGCACTCAGTGCTGCTTAACTTCCGTGACCGGCCGAGGTGCGTCTCCGCCACTCCGCCACCGTGTCGGTTCAGACCATTTTTAGTAATTTTACAGATTATAATAAGAGAGTTTATCCTAAGTTTCAAGTTTCGATATTTTTAGCTTGTTTTAGTAGTTTTAATGATTTGAGGTTAGAACCGTTAGTTGAAACTAAAATGATCCTATTAATTCACTAGTGTTAGTAATTTCTACATTATTTCAATTATTTTATAGATTTGAGGTTATGAATATTTATTTTGTAGATTATAATCAGACCGTTTTAAAAATTTTATAGGTTATAATAAGAGTGTTTCTATTAATTTTCCAATTTCGATATTTTTTAGGTTGTTTTAGTAATTTTGACGATTTGAGATTAGAAATAACTATTTTATTGGTTGTACCTAAAATGTTTCTGTTAATTCTCTAAAATTTTTTATTGTATATTAATGATTTTAAAGTTTTGTGGTTAAGAGTATTTATTTATAATTAACCAAATTTGTATTAATATTTTAAACGTTATTTTAAACGTTTTTATCATTTTAATGTTTTGGTGTTAGAAGTTTGTGTGTTAGATATTAAAAATAAGGTGTTTTTATTAATTTTGAAATGTTGAGATTATTGACGCTATTTTAATAGTTTAATGGTTTGAGGTTAAGAACATCTATTTTATATGATATAACTAGGATAGGTGAATTAACTAAAATTAATCTAATACTAATATTTAGAATATCTAACACGAATTACTTAACATTTAGCATCTAGCGTTGGTTACCCTATGCTCGTAAAATCGGCCTGCTTCTTTGCCCTGAAGTAGGCGATCTTCCGATATTAATAGAGAAACGAACACAGACAAACAGTGGTATTAACTATTTTAATTTATAAATTTAATAAACACATACAGTTTGTGCAAATATAATAATTTGTTCTACATTATTGTACGATTTAATTTTGTATTTACTACACTTTATATATGTATAATTTCTTGTATAATCCTTTTTTATTTAATTATTAATAATTAATTTGTATTGATAAATGAAAATAGAAGACTATACATATGCTTGATTGTGTTTTATTTGACACGTTAACCCATTCTCTGAATGTTTATTGGCATCAAATCAAACCAAATTATAATGAAATGGTCAAACGAGGAAATGCGTAATATGATTCATATATACGCAGAGTGCGGATGTAATAGTCGCGAGGCGGAAAGACGATTTCGGGAGCGGTACCCAAACACCCAAATTTTTCCGCAAGAACATGATTTCCGTATATTGGATCATAGGTTACGGACAACAGGATCATTTCATCCATTAAAACGGCAAGGTAAGTAAAACTAAATTGTATAATAGGTTACGTGTTTTAAATTATGAACAAATGTAAGTTCTAATGTTATATTTTACGCGAGTTTTATACTTGTATTAAATTTTAGAGGGTACTTTTATAAATAAATATAAACAAATTTCAAGGTCTTATATGTATGTCAAAGTCATCAGATAAATTAATTATAATTTTTATTTTTCATAATATTTTAGAAAATATTAATATTTATAGATATTTTATTTAAACCCTATAAATATTGAAAAATCGAACCTCAGTGTCTACAAATAAAAATTATAATCTAAAGAGACGACACTCTCCTGGTCAAACTTTAATTGGTATAAATATATTGGGATAACTTTTTATATTTTTAATAGGACAGGTATCAAGCATTTGCACTGAAGAAAAGCGAATAGCAGTGATGGAAAGTATTAGCGAAAATCCTCACATGAGTATTCGAAAATCAGCAACACGGCATGGCATTGCTAAATCATCAGTGCATAAAATATTGAAAATGAAAAAATTTCACCCTTACAAAATGATCTTGGTGCAAAAAATGGCTGAAAATGATTTCGAGCGACGTTTAAAATATTGCAATTGGATAGTGGCACAAGTTGAAGATGATCCATATTTTATTGATAAAATTCTTTTTACAGATGAGTGTACATTTCACAGCAATGGAATGACATGTACACAAAGTATGCGGTATTGGGCACAAGTATGTTATTTGTATAATAAGTAAATAATTTTAATTTAAGGAAAATATTTAATTATTATTAATGAAATAATATATAATAAGCAAATAAATATATACATTTTATTGTTTTTACCAAAAATTAGCATCATTTTATCACTTTCTATCATTTAAATAATAAATAAATTTGTTTTTATTTCTTTTTAATATGCAGATGAATCCAAAATGGATTGTCGATTCGGTAAAAAATCAATCCAGATTTTCGATATCAGTGTGGGGTGGAATAATCAAAGATCGGGTTATTGGCCCGTATTTTATAGAAGGCAATCAAACTGGAGAGTCTTATTCTCAATTTATTATACACAATTTGAAAAATTTGTTACTACATTCTGGAGTCAGTGAACACGAAATAGGACAAATGTGGTTCATGCAAGATGGCCATCCGGCGCACACTTCGAATGCTGGATTACAAAGTGTGCGGCAATTATTTGAACAACGCATAATCAGTAGCAGAACGCGATACGAATGGCCACCAAGATCGCCTGATCTAACACCTTGCGATTTTTTTCTATGGGGTTATATTAAAGAAGTACGAAAACTATTTAAATTTCACGCATTAATGTTCAAATAATATGTCATATATATTAACTTGTGACAAATATTTCTCAAAATGTCGTCAATTCAAAATTAGTGTTATAATTATTAGAAAATTCACAGAAATTAAATTTAAATACGTTATTGTAATAAAATATTATTGTAATAATTAAGTTATATCTATATAAAATGTAAGTTGATTCTTATTTTTTTCGTATCTTACTATTAAACATATTATCTTTATTCCTATTACAGAAAATTTTTCGAACATCAATACAAAATGAAAACGATTTAAGAAATCGTATCATCGGCTGCTTTCAATCAATAACTCCGGAAATTTTGCAAAAAGTCAGGAGAGAAATAATAAATAGAGCCATCACGTGTGCTGAAAGAAATGGACAGCATTTTGAACACATGATTAAATAAAAAATTCGTAGGTATATCAGAAAAACTTAATTTCAATTGTTTCTATACATACCCTTATTTTGCATCAGATAATTCAATTTCCCTTAAAATATTTATTTATTACTATTCTAAGAGAAACTTTTTTGCATTTTTATGTAATCTCCATTATTGTCAGTTTGCTGCTATTGTATGTAGATGACTCAATTTAATATGGTGAATCTTTAAATATATATATGTTTTACAAAGAATATGAGTATTTGTGAAACCAATTTTTCAAATAAAATGAAGTAAAAAAAGTCAATCAAAAGAAAACTGCAAAAGTTTATAAAGTTTTTCTAGCAAATAAATACATCATATACATTTTCATAAAATTTGATCATGTTTATTGTTTAAAATTTAAACATTTAAAACAATTAAATAAGTTTTCATTGTTTAAATATAGCTAGTTTAAAGATAACATTTAAGTAGATATAAAAAATTGTTATTCAAAAACCAAAAATGATATTAAGTAAAAAGTAAATTTAATTTGGCATAATTATGCATACACTCGGCATCAGTATTAAGAATACATTTACAGGGCTAAAATAAAAGATTTTTAATTATTAATTATTATGGTACACACTGATAAAAAGTATTACTTGTGACAAATGATTGTCTTTATCTGTTAAGGAGGTGGCATACCCGGGTTATCGACGGAGCAAAAAAAGATAATTATTACATTTATTTTAAAAAATATGGAATTTTATGCAAAACCCAAATACAAAAGCCCTAGATAATTAAATAAATAAGTCATTCTACAAAGTTCCAGGTTAATACAATAAGAACACCCAAAAAAATTTCTGAAAATGTACATGATTTCGGATTATCCGTGATTCTTTGATGCTGAAATTTTTTAGAGTGCCTTTATCGTATTGATCTGGGGTTAGTAGAATGACTTATTTAATTATCTAGTGCCTCTGTATTTGGGTTTTGCATAAAATTGCATACTTTTTTAAATGAGTGTAAAAATTATTTTTTTTTGATCGGTCGGTAACCCATCGGGTATGCGACTCTCTGATGTTTGACATGAATGTAGCATTTATAGCTAGAAATCTATAGAAGTGCAGTGGCGATAAAGTTAAAATAATTTTGTTCTCTGAATTGATTTATAGCTATTTAAGCAAAAGGTTAAGTGATAAACAATTATCAGAACATACGATATATATATATATATATATATACGATCGTATACTTTCCTTAAATTGATAGAACAAATTACAGTTTTATTTTCGACATAAATTATTAATACCAGTAGGTATAATATTGTAACCTAAAAAAAATGGGAAAAAGAAAGCCGTTTATTAAAGAAAATTTAAGCTGCAAATATGTAAGCATTTTTCAAACGTACTTTAAACTATACTTATATTAAAATACAATATTTAATAATAACAAATTAAATTTACAATCACGTACTAAAATTAAATTTTACAGTGTAACAAACAATTCGAAATAAGAAGAAACTTAAATAAGCATTTAAAAACGCACTCTTCAAATAAACCGTATAAATGTAATACGTGCAGAAAAAGCTTTGTACGAGAAGATCAATTGAATAGACATTTGGCACATCATCAACCACAATATTACCTTATCTGCGATTATTGTCAAATCGGTTTCAATCGAAAATCTAGATTAGTTGTAAATATTCAAGTGAATCATTTAAAGAATTTATCTTTCTCTTGTAAATATTGTCAAAAGCTACTCGTCAATGCAGATAGTTTAAAGAAACACGAAGAAATACATGAGAACAAAAGTAAGCTTTTTTTCATTAATGTAGGTTATTTGTTTGTTAGTATTTTATTATTATAATGCTTATGCAAGAAATGTGTAAAATTATGAATAACCTTAAATTTGAATTTAAAATAATAATAATTTTTACTATGATATTAATAACCACATAACTAATGACTATTATTCGTATATTATATTAAATATATGTAGATTCCTGTACCTAATATGACTCCTCTTCATTTTCTCATTTCAACATAGCTTAAATTATTAAAATTTATATTCAATTGTGAATAACAGCTTACAGTACGTCACGTTATACCGAGCATATTTTTTATACAGTAAAATTTTGAGATATTAGGTATAGCCATATTAGGTAGTTACCTTAGATTAAATATAATAAAATTAAACATCTATTATTTTTACAGGTTCTACATGTAATGTTTGCCAGAAAAGCTTTAATAAAAAAAGTAATTTGAAGAGGCACATTTTAACGCATAATGTCGAAGAACCCTCAAAATGCGTTGCATGTAACCGTGCCTTTGTACGAATAGACACACTTAAACGCCACTATATTTTAAAACACAAGCAAGTTTATTACGATATTATTAAAGAAACCGAAATGCGCAAGATGTCATAAAGTTTTACCTTCTGTGTACAAAAAATATACATTAGTTTTTATTGTTAATTAATAAATAAACAATATTCTTCCTATGAAAGATTACAATGATTTTATTTTTAATGGGTACCGATTTTTCAGTTTTTACTTTCAGTAGTATAATTGAAATCTAACAAATTTTAAAGTGTTTTCATACTACGAAAAATTAAACTTTTTATACATTTTTTATAAATACTTTGTCTTAATTGCATAGACACTCGTGGGCATCCTTCTTTACATGTTTCAACGTTGTTAAATGTGAAGTTGCATTTGCTTTCGAAAGTCATTGGAAGAATTTTGTTCATCTAACAACCGTTGCGGTCACTCGTCCTTATTGGATTAAAATCCGAGAACTAATCAAGCATAGAACATTCATCAGAACAAAATGTCAGAAATAAAAAAGAAAAATCTATCTAAATGTGACAAAAATAGGTTGATTGCGATCATCAAAAACCATTCAATAGTGCACAACAAAAGTAAGAGTACTGATTGTACACAGAGAAAAGAAAAAGCTTGGTTAGAAATTTCTAAAATATTTAATGAAAATGTAACTGCAGAACACCAAGTATGTACTAATGATAGTACACTGAGAGAAGAATTTATTTATAGTTAACAAATATAATTTTTTTGAAAAGTAAATCAAAATTTATTATGTTCAACAGCCGATTTGTTAACTGTTAACAAACGCATGTTTACCACAACATAACCTATATTCATTGTTACAATTTTCTTATTTGCCCGTATTCAAAATTAGATTTATTAACAGTTAACAAATCCTTTTCTCAGTGTATTACATACGCCTTCTCTCAATTAAAAAACTTTCTCATAATAAATAAAATAATATAACCTACTATTGATAATTTTTTCTAAAACGTATTTATTAAATCAATATGATCTTGAATAGAAAATATTTTGTATACCTAATTTTAAATATAATAGCTTATAGAACCTATAATTGATGTACGTACTAAAAGTAATTTTTGATTTAGCCTTCCCTTAACATTATTAGACTGTGTTTTTAATACTTAATTGTTTCGTAAAAGTTCTTATTATTGTTACAGCGAACCACTGATCAATTAATTAAATTCTACAGAAATAATCAAAAATATTTCCATCATTCTACTACGACAGATGCAGTAGGTACTTCTTGTACAAGTAAGTTGGTATATTTATGTTTAGTGAACAGCGATTTTTGACATTTTTGTCAGTTTTGTATGCATTTAGAGTAACTTAATTTTTACCTTTGTAATTTTGATGTTTTTCCAAATCTTGATAGTTTATTGTACAGATAATTAATTTTATAATAAAATTTACTACACATATTAAATTAACTTCTAATATGCAATATCGTTATAATATTACAAAATAATAAAATTTCATATTTACTTATCATGTATAACTTTAAAATTATTGCAAATTTGTACAAGCATTGAGTATAAAGTGATAGAATAAACTAATTTATTATAATTTTGATTTATTGATGATTATTGCTATAGTACTTTAATTTACTTTTTATTAATGTTTTTTACAATAAATTTAGATTCAAAGAATCACTATAGAGGACAGGGCTACGAAAATACTACGTCGACAAACGATGTTAGAAAAAGTAAATTTATTATGAAATTTCCAAAATTTACTTCAACTTATAATTTTAATAATAAAGGTATTAAAATTGAGTTTTCACAAAATTAATTTTTTAATTAATTTTAATATCTATTTATCTTTTTTAGATAATTTAGATTCTGCTTCAGCTCTAACCGAGGAAATAACAAAACAGAATGATGAGAAATCTGATAATCAAAATTTGATTTCATTCTCACCGTTAAAAAGTGATTTGATTCATAATAATTTTGTCTAAGTCTTATATTTTTAAACATGAATAATTTTATTTATATTTATTGTTTCATATTATTTTTATTAACAATTTATATGTATACCTATTATAGATAGTAACGACTTCATTAATGATTTGTTGAATGAATCTGTGGAAAATGTTGGTCAGTTTGTAATTTTCTTTCATAATTAATATTGTAAGAATAAGCGGTACTATAGCAGAAATGTACAATCAGCGCCACCGACAGCGAGTTAGTAGCGGCGCGTATACGAATCTAGTAATCTCTCACGATCCACCGAAGTGAACGGACGCATTGTAGTGTATAGGACTGGTTAAAATAAACTTTCTTGATTTTTCTGTAATAGTATTTGTTTTGTTATTATACAGATCCCAACAGGTTACGGGCCCTTGTAACTTGCTCCCACTGCGCAAGTGTTTGTGTAAGTAAAGAGCTCGAAAAGTCTTGAGCTAAGAGGAGGAAGAAGCCGGGTCTTTCTCTTCCGCGTTTTTCTGCCTACTTGAGTTTCATTTTATTGTGTGGTGCATCTGCTGACGAAGTGCATGAAATCGCGAACTTGAGAGGCTGAAGAGACGATTTTTTTCGACGTATCGGAAGGTAAAAGCAGATGATGGCTGACCTCACGTCGCAGCGATTTCCCGGAAACACGTTGAAAGCGAGTAAGTGAATAACACGAGAAAATCTAAGAAGGGTAACTAGTTAAAGTTAAGTCGACGGACTAATTTGTCCGTATCTAAGGATTATGGTAAAGGAAATTTAAGTTGTTGCTGGGATGCTTGAATTTTGCATAATCTGGGGAGAGAAATAATAATAAAGAATTGAAAAACGCGTGGAAGATTCGAAAAACGCAATTCAAAGAAATCAGTGAAAAACACGCGTTGAAATTCCAAGAAAAGCTAAAAGAGGGGCGGTAAGTTTAGGCGCGAAGCGCGGTGGCTGGTGGCGACACGCGCGCCGTATGCCGGTGTTGCCTTGCGCGCTCCTCGGTGTTACCGGCCGGGATACCGACTGACGTGGTGGGGGCGCCGGCGGGCCGTATCGTTCGTTGCTAGTGGCCGCGAGTCGCTCGACTGAAGTCGCGTGATCATTGATTGTGAAAAACACCGCGCGTTTATTAACGAGATTAACGCCGATTCGCTCTTAATCAAATATGTGATCACTAGAAATAGATGTTATTGAAAAGTAGATAATAGGCCAAGCTAGGAAGGTTATGTCTACTAACGATATGTATATATTTAAACTAATGTGTAAATAACCTAAAGGTGCGAGTTAACTGAAGTTTAGTTGTTTAAAGGTGTGTAATTACTGAAGGTGCGGTATGATTTACGATGCGAAAGTGTACACTATAAACTTGGATCCGACTGAAGAGAGACTTTAATATTAATATTGTTGGCCGGCAATATTAGTATTGTGGAAATTAAATATAAATTAAATAAATTTTACAAATGTATAGATATGTATATTTATATTAACGTATGGTTGAATATTTCTAGATACTGATGAGAAACTCAAGAGTGTACTCGAGAGCGTGTGGAAAAGAGAAAAGTTTTATCTTCAGCAACCTGGAGAAAGCACCTTCCTAGCCAAAACAAAAGATGGCCAAATATATATATGTTTCTCAAAACTAAAGATGGTACGAATCGATGAGAGGCTCACTAAAGAAGAGAAAGAGGTACTGGATAATGTATTGGCGCATGGAGAAAGCGTAGTTCAAGTCACGCCACCAAAACTCACTGATGAGACCAAAAACGCACCCGCCGGTATTACTCGAGAAGAAGTGAGAGAAATGATGGCAGACCATGAGAAAAATATATTGAGAGAGATAACCAGGGAACAGAATAATTTTCTGGAGAGACAAAGTAACCTCATGGAGAGTTTGCTGTTAAACATAGGAAAAATGTTGGAAAATACGTCAACTACACCTTTGTCTAAACTTAAGCAAATTAAGGAAACGAAGTCACCTATTATCACGGAGGTGTCTGACAAGGTTGAAGAGGAAAAGAATAGGATCCTACCTAAAATAATCTCTAACGTGAAAATTGATATAAATAAGGAGAAATTTGTAACTCGAAAGGCTGAGAGTAAAAATTCTGAAGCAGTTGAGACTGAAGAAAATGATAAAGCGTTAAAGACGAGTAACCTTACTTTTAATAAAGAAGAATTTAATAAATTGCCCTCTATGATTTCTTTGGGTGAACCTGAACAAGTTGAGACTGGACGTGAACCTAAAATGGGAACAACTGATGTTGATAATGAATCTCTTGAAGAAGGCGAAATCCAACAAAAATTTAAGACTGTAGAGGACTGGGATGAGCCTGATGGTAAGCGTCTTGTAGCAGTCGATTCCGATGACGAGGTAAGTAAAAAGCCAGTTTCTAAAGATAAAATAATAAAAATTAAAAGTCAAGAAACTGACTTATCTGTTTTAATTGATGAGAGAGTAAAATCAATTTTAGCCGAAAAATATAAAATTGTCAATAGTCCCATAACTAAATCGTCCGATAAAATTCAAATTGAAATTACGAATAAAGATTCAGGCACGAGTAGAAACTATAAGCTTTTGCTTAACTCCGCTTATGAGATATTTGAAGATTTTCTTACGTCTGAGTTAAAAACTAAAAAATTGGACTATGTATTAAATTCGGAAAAATGTAAAACTGTATCTGATGATAAACTGATTGAAGACAAGCATCGTGTCAGAGATATAATAATTAATCATATCGACATTACATATTACTCAAAGATTGTTGATTTAAAAGAACCTTTCGAAATACTTAAAAAATTAAAAGAATATAAAAGACTAGAGACGCGTACAACAAGTATCTCAGCTAAACGAGAGTTATATAATATGAAATATAAGCCAACTAAAGAAAGAGCGGCTGAATTTTGGGATAAGTTTGAAGAAAAAATCAGAATTTATGAAAGTATCCCTGATGCAGGAAAAATGCTAGAAAAAGAGAAAAGAGACTTATTTTTACAAGCTGTTATAGATGCAGTTCCTAATATCAATGTTGCTGACTGTATCAGTAAGGAGTCAACAGGCAAAGAATTGTCGTACAAACAACTAAAAGATTTTGTTCTACAGGTTGAAGCTACTTTACCAGTTCAGGACCCACCAAGGGCTGCACTAGCGGCCACGAGAGGGTTTAAGAGGTCTGGTTTTCGAGGCAGAGGGTTCACAGCGACTAAAAAGTTAAGATGTTTCTCATATGGAAAAAACGGACACAAGTCAGCTGACTGCCCGACTCCAGGCCGAGTACAATGCTATAAATGTAACCAAGTAGGCAATCATATTGCCAAGAACTGTACGCAGAAACGGAAACTGGAGAATGCCGAAGATCAGGAGAACGCGAAAAGACCGTTCAATGGTGAACAATGGAACTCGGAGAGTTCAGAAACGCGACCTTGGAGAAATTTCCAACAACCCAGAGGTTATGGTACGAGAGGTTTCTCTCATTCTCAAAGTAATCGAGGAAACTATCGTGGACGAGGAACTCAAGGTCGCACGAATCATCCTTCAAATAGAAAATCAGCACTATTTTCAAGCGAGAATTCCAAAGGTATTGAGAATAAATGTTATTCAATAGATTTAACAAATAAAGTAATCGAGCGTGATAATTGCGAGAAAAGCGAAGCTATAGTTAAATTCATAGCTGATTCTGGTGCCACCGAGCACTTGAGTAAAACTAAACTAATTTTTGAACAATTAAATGAAGATAGAGTAAATTTAATAAAATGCGCAAACAAAGATAGTCAACTAAATACCTCAGGGATAGGTGCAATTAAAGTCTTAACTAAAGATAATAAAGAAATTGTTTTTAAAAATGTATTGTATTCCAAAGATTTATCCGAGAATTTGTTATCGCTTAGACAGTTTGTAGATAAGGGACTTGAGATATATCTAAATAATAAAATAATTAATATTTATGATCCAATTTCAAAGAAAGACTTAATAAGTGGTATTTATAAAAAGCCATTTTGGGAAATAAAACTAAGAGTAGTTAAAGATAATGACGAGTTTAATAATCAGTTCCAGTCTGCTTTAATATGTGATGTAAATTTACTGCACAAATATAATACCAGAAGTAAAGACGAGTTCGGAGAAGTAAAAGAAAGACAAATTACTAATGAAAGCTCAGATACGTTTAGAACATCTGAAGAATTTAAGCAAAATAACGACAAATTAAATGTAGAACCATTCAATTTACTCAATAATATTCAATCAGACCTAGTAGCCACCTTGAATGATAGGAAAATAGAGTCTCTCACTGATGAACCCGACAAATTTGAAGAAATTACATATGTAGAAAAGAATGAATGTTATGATAAGAAAGTCAACAAAGCAATGTTATGGCATGTACGTCTGGGTCATGCATCAATTAAATATTTAATTCACTTAGCAAAATTGTATCCAAATCTAATTGATAGTAAAGAGCTAGTAAATTGCAGTAGCATATTGGAATGTGAAACTTGTTTAATGTCTAAAAGTACGAAATTACCATTTCTCAAAGAAAGAACAAGAGCAATTAAACCTTTACAAATTATACATTCTGATACTATGGGACCTATTAGTCCAATTTCACATCCTAAAGGATATAAATTTGTTCTAACTTTAATTGATGATTTTTCAAGAACTGCTCTAGCGTATCCTATAAAATCGAAAAGTGACGTACCTCGATGTATCGAAATGGGTATTAACAGTTTGAGAAACGCTATAGGTTTTGACGAAAAGGTTTGCTTCTTAAGATGCGATAGAGGTACCGAATTTACGGGTATAGATACTGTTAATGTATTAAAAGATTTAGGAGCTGAATTGCAGTTAGCTTGTCCTGATACGCCAGAGCATAATGGGGTTGCTGAGCGTTTTAATAGAACTATAGAAACAAAAGTGAGAGCGATGATGTTCGATTCAGGATTACCACCGAGTATGTGGGACTTAGCAGTTAAGGCTTCTGCTTACATATATAATAGAACTCCGCACAAGTCTCTTGATATGAATATTCCCTTGCGAAAGTTGAATGAAAATTACAGTAGTGAAATAGGCCAATTAAAGAGATTCGGTTGCGTTTGTTATGTTAAAATACCTTGAAATACTGGACCTAAATTTGGCACTCAAGCTTTAAGAGGTTTTCTTGTAGGATATGTACTGGATGGGTATGTAATCTATGTTCCTGAACAAAATAAATTGTATGAGTCCAGACATGTGAGATTCATAGAAAAATTTGTATATAAGGATTATTTTAATAAAGACAAGACCTTAATCAATGATAAACTAGAGTTTGAAAACGTAGAAAAATCTGACGAAATAGAAACGGAAAGTATTAATAAAATAATAGGAAAGGAAAGAGAAATTTTAGAACTCCCTGCGAAACGGAAGAGAGGTAGACCACGTAAAGCTGACAATGAACCTAAAGTTCTGTATTTGTTGAAAGATAAGATAGAAAATGTAGAAATAAACGAAATAGAGAGTGACATTGCCTATCACGCATTATTAGCTAAAATACAAGGTGACCCTCAAACCTATAGAGAAGCGATAAACACTTCAGAGGGAGAATATTGGATAAAGGCAGTTCAGACTGAATTAAACGCTCTGAAAATTAAAGAAGTATATGAAATTGTTAAACGACCTGTAGCTAGTACAAATGGAAAAGGGGTTAATATAATAGATTCTCGATGGGTATTTAAAAGGAAAACTGATGAGTCAGGTAAAGAGAAATTTAAAGGTAGATTAGTGATTCGAGGTTTTAAAGATAAAAATATTTACGATTTGAGAGAAACATATGCTCCTGTTTCTAGATTATCTTTAGTCAGATCCTTTTTGTCTATTGCAAACAGATATGATTTAAAGTTAAAACAGTTAGATATTGAAACTGCATTTTTATACGGTGAACTAGATGAAGAAATTTACATGGAAATACCTGAAGGAGTGACGATAAATCGAGAATTTAAACAAAATCATGTCTGGAAATTAAAGAAATCTTTGTACGGCTTGAAAATTAGTCCAAAGAAATGGAATGATAGATTTTCGCGTAGTATGAACGAAATGGGATTTTATTCTCACGAGTTAGATCCATGTTTATTTATAAAGACTGTGCTAAACAAAATTATAATTGTATTATTATATGTAGACGATATTTTATTGGGCGGTAGCGATTATACTGATTTAGAAAATGTTAAGAATAATTTAAATAAAGAGTTCAAGGTAAAGGACTTAGGTGAACCGAAAGAGTTCTTAGGTATTACGATTAAAAGAAACATACGAGAGCGAACCTTACAATTAAGTCAAGGAAAATTTATAGTAAAGATGCTCAAAAGATTCGGATTTGAGAAAACAAAACCGGTGTCATCACCAATAATTTCGACACAAGCGTCAAACCGTGAAAGGAAAAATAGAGAAATAAACACTAGAAATTTGAATCTAGAGACTCCTAATCGACAATATCGAGAGGCAGTAGGATCTCTGTTATATTTAGCAAATGCGACTAGACCAGACATATCCTATGCGGTGAATGTATTAAGTAGACATCAGGTAAATCCTACGAGGTTAGAGTGGGACATGGCTAAAAGAGTCTTTCAATATTTAGCCGGAACTAGACATTATACCTTGATGTATAAATCACAGGTAAGCGATATTCAAGCATATTCGGATGCAAGTTTGACCGACTGTAAAGACTCGAAAACAACATGTGGGTACGTAATTAAATTATTTGGGGATTCGGTAGCCTGGAGAACACATGTGCAACAAAGTGTAGCTCTGTCAACTTGTCAAGCCGAATATGTGGCAATGAGTGAAACGTGCCAAGAACTAATGGCTTTGCACAACTCTGTCAAATTTATTCTTAAAAGGGATCTTTATCCTATGATACTCTATTGTGATAATGTGTCGGCCTTAGCTTGTGCTAAAACAAACGGAGGAAATCGGCTACGGCACATGGTTGAAAGAAGGGAACATTATATTAAAGAATGTGTTGATAAAAATTATGTTAAAATCTATTGGGTTAAATCTAAAGAGCAGGTTGCTGATATTTTTACGAAAGCTCTGACGCCGATAGTGCATGAACGGCTAACTTACGAATTACTTAATATGAATTGTTATTAATATTGTTTTCTTTTGTTACAGATCAAACTGATGAGTAGATGCTTGAAGATGAAAATAGTTATAAATCACCTGAAGAACAGTACCAGTAAACATTTTGTATTAGTTGTAAGTTAGTAATTGTAAACCTTCGGTTGCACTGATTGAGAGGGAGTGTAAGAATAAGCGGTACTATAGCAGAAATGTACAATCAGCGCCACCGACAGCGAGTTAGTAGCGGCGCGTATACGAATCTAGTAATCTCTCACGATCCACCGAAGTGAACGGACGCATTGTAGTGTATAGGACTGGTTAAAATAAACTTTCTTGATTTTTCTGTAATAGTATTTGTTTTGTTATTATACAGATCCCAACAAATATTTAAAATAGTTTTTTTTAATACTATTTGATTATATGTATTTTGTTAAGTTTAATCAGTTAGTTCAGTTAATCTGTTAAAAAATCATAAATTTAACGTTTTTTAAGCCAAAAAATGGTCAAGTGTCATAAAATACCAAATAAATGCCCAATAAATGGCAAAATTAGAGTTTTATTTAACCTTCAAATATTCAATTTCTTCTAGGGAACTTAATTGTCTATTAAAAATTGTATTATTAATGATTTCATTAATAATTTAATTTCTTTATTCGTTTTGTAACACCCCCATTCTATAAAAAATTATAAAAATTTTTATAATTTAAACTAATTTTATAAACTGTTTCCTTCAGAGGAACTAGAATTTGTCGAGATACCTGAGCAATTAAATAAAATGGAATTATTTAAAGAGAACTTTTTCGTGACATCTAAAGAAAAAATAGAATTTATTCAGTCACCGAAACAGATACCAATGGTTCATGAATCACCCATGTCTTCTCCGAGATTCGATGAATTATCAATAGCGATTGACAACAAGATAAATTTAGAGAAGTTGATTACAGGTACTAGAATACTTATGCTTTCATATAAAATTATGAATCAACTTATTGTTGATTTATTATTGTTAGCATTTGATCTCGAATTGAAATATGAGATTGATTCAAAGTTTACAAATATCAATATACAGATATATTTATTACTTTTTATTTGTAGTAGAAAATGAATCATCTTCTGCACCTATTCCTAATTTAAAGAAAAGCAGTAAAAGTATCAGACATGTCAGTACGGAAGGTAACATTATTAAATTAAATATTATTTATTATTTTTAATATACTTTTTAAACTTTTTACTTCTAGTGAATTTACATCAAATGAGAAAAAAAAATCGATCTTCCATTACTCGAGACTGTGCTCTAATGAAGCGAAAAATTTTAAAACATAAAGAAAAAGCTGCATTCGCGGAAAGATTGTTTTATGAATTTAAACTAGAAAAGTTGTTTAAAGAAGAAAATGAACTAAAAGAATAATTACAAAATAACATATTTTTATTGAAAGAACGATCTAATTATAATATCAATAATAATATCAATAATAAATGTTGTAAATTTGCGTTTTTTTATATCTTTCAACTTTACCTTGATCCAAATTACTAGACATGAATAAAATATGTACATTAATATAGAAGGTTTATTTTTACAATTTGTTAATTTACCTGCGACAGGTGATTTGAAAGCTTAGAAAAGTTTCATAATGTCGCGTCTCGACGAAAATTATATTATTATTTTTCGTAAAAAGTACTGCGTAGTTTAGAATAAAAATACGGCGTAGAATACGAACAAAATAAGGTTGATAAAGAATGGTTCTAAGTAAATGCAGTAATATAAAATATAATTTATAGAACTAAGGAACAGATTATTTCACGAGTGTTTCAAACGAAACAGAGACTGATAAGTAGAGTTGAAGATATTATTCAAAGCCAATACGCATATAAGCGGGATCGCCGATAGTGAGATCGAAACGAAGGGTTACGCAAGAGTTTTTTTTGTACTGCACTATAAAATCAATGCTCGGAGAAGAGCCGGCAATGGGAAACATCGACTAGAAAATTCGAGCATTAGAAGGAAGTAATAAATTAAGCCGTTCTTTGGGTAACGTCGCAGTAATAAAAGGGGGACAGCAAATTCTCCGAATTAACTACGAAGCGATACAGAAAATGCATGGGATTCGATAATTTTTAACTACGCACATCTAACGGTCCAATCGGGTGCAAGCACAGAAAAATCGAGAACTACTTACACATCTCCATATAAGGCAAAGTGTAAGACAAGGCGAAGCGTAAGACAAGGACAGATGCATAGGATTTTAGGGTATATAAAGAGGACCCAGAAGAGACACAGGCACTCCTAAATTTTCATCTAAAGCTTTCGCAAGGCGAAGCTCTGCTGGACAACTCTTTGATTTTTATCCGAGGGCGTGGCTCTGCTACTTGAACTTTAAGTAATACGTATTAAAAATCACAAGAGGAATCGAGACGTATCATTGACATCTACAAGCCATAGTCGAGGAACTACGACTTCGACATCTGGAGATCGTCGAGCTCCAACAGCATACACATCTAACGTCGACGCCCGCAGGTCTAGCAGGACATTATACGGCAATCTGACACCGCTACCCACGTTCAAGGCGCACCTTCGTTCCTCACCGAATATACACACACACATATATATATATATATATATACATATATATATCTATATATTTGGGTACTTAAGGTATATTCTTTTCGGCTATCTATACGCTTGTATTATTCGTAAAGGCAACCTGATATTTTATGTTATTTCGATTGCTGAACCAACCGTTTTTCTTTTAAAACAATTATTATTACATACAATTTATTAACTATAATTCATGTTTTAAACGACAACCATTTTTTTATTTTATCTGCATTTACTTATAATGATTCCTATTTCAATTATTGATTATTAATGTTTATAATAAAATAACCTTGTGTATTTTCTTATTCTATAATGTGTTAATATGTTCGCCGTACATTTGTTTATTTAATCAAAATTAATCGTTATTCGACTTAAATAATTTTATACAATTGTTAATAAAATAGTGTAAATTTATGTGTTTTTGCCCATTAAAAAGCTGTAATAATTTAGTTTCACGTGTTCATTTAAAGAAAAACAGCATATTATATTTAAATAAATAATGCATAATTAATACGAAATAAAACATATTATTTTATTTATCCCACATTATATCCTGCATCTCTACTCTCAAAATAACTTCGCTCGCTACTCCCGGAGACGTAAGGCTAGTCCTAGTCAAACAAGAGCGAAAGGAACGCGAATGGTTTATTAACCATTTGCCTTCTTGTAATATTTTTTATAGTAGTTGGTGCAAGTCTGGACGTGACAATAAGAAGATTGTGTGATTCAGTCGAGATGGGTTATTAATCTTTTATAAGAGGCCATAGCTACGTAGCATTCTGTTAAATAATTTGCTATTAATTTTTCAACAATTTTAATAATAATTAAGCTTAGAGCTTTTAAGTTCACCTATAGATAGTAATACAGATGTTCAAAACATCCTAAAGAACAAATTAAGTTTATCATTACGTATACTACTTTATAAGGTAACTTAAATATTATCCTATTCATATCTAGCTAATATTTAACTTTTAGTTTATTTATTTAAAGTTTAACATAACAATCTTAAAGTACCGTATACATATATATATATATATATATATATATATATATATATATATATATATATATATATATATAAGAATCGATTATTTTAGAAAATGATACTGTAGTGAAACTCGACTTCTAATTCTGTATTGATATAATCTTATATGTATAAAATTCAACAGTAAAAACATAACCTTCATTAACTGTATAACATTTTATGAAACAAGATGATTCACTTATACTACCTAATTTAGATAATTTTCTATATTTTATCATGCTTTTCTTAAGTCTACTTAAATTAAATATTTAGAATATCTAACACGAATTACTTAACATTTAGCATCTAGCGTTGGTTACCCTATGCTCGTAAAATCGGCCAGCTTCAGGGCAAAGAAAAATAGTTTCTTTTTAGTTTTAACTATAGTAATTACTAAAGTTAATACTAATATCAATGTTACTAAAATAATAGAAATAGTACTTACTATAGTTATTACTAAAGTATATACTAAAAATTAAATAAAAAAAAGTAGTACGACTATAGTTATTACTAAAATATTTTCTAAAATTTAAGTTTAAAAAATAGTTATAACTATAGTAGTTACTATATTAGTAACATACTAAAAGAGTTTCTCTGTTACTGCTAAAGCAACAACTATAGTTATAATTAAAGTAGTAACATACAAATATTTTTGGTGCACACCGTCCTCACTGCGAAGGGAGCTCGCGGACATCCTGTATATATGACATATATATATAACATATATATATATGACATATATATATAAAACATATATATACCGGGTCTTTCAGAGCTCTCTTCGCAGTGAGGACGGTGCGCACTTTAAAAATACTTGTGCTATAGTTTTAGGAATAACTAAAGTAGTAGTTTTAGCAGTAACAAAACTTTTTATGAAAAATGTTACTGCTCTAGTAATTGCTATAGTTGTAACTATTACTTTTTCAATAAATATTTTAGCAACAACTATAGTAATTACTATAGTTGTTACTATTACTTTTTTGATAAATATTTTAGTAACAACTATAGTAATTACTGCAGCTGTTACTATTACTTTTTTGATAAATATTTTAGTAACAACTATAGTAATTACTGCAGTTTTTACTATTACTTTTCAATTAAATAATTTACTTATAGCTATAGAAAATACTGTATTTTTATAATTTTAATGAGTAACAATAATATCAACTTTAGACGTTCATTCTTTGGGTATTTATTCATAGCACTCGATCTAACGTAAAAATCGCTACTTTGTTGATTCTTTTCAGTAGACTCAATATACTCGCGATTACTGTTGCTTACAATATTGTTAGAACTCATTTTTTTACAATCTGAAGGTGGCAGCATAAAAAAATGTGAAGCGTCGTAGTAGATAATGAAAAAAGGTAATTTGTTTACTTTTATTAACGCATTCATCCTTAAAGTTAAATAATAAAATAATAAAATATGAAGTGGTCTAATGTGGAAATGCTTAATATGATACATATTTACGCAGAATGTAGATGTAATAGCCGTGCTGCAGAGAGGTTGTTCCGCGAACGATATCCCGAAACCGAAATTTTTCCTCGCGAAGATGAGTTTAGAAGTTTGAATAGACGATTACAAACCACTGGTTCTTTTTACCCTGCTAAGCTTCAAGGTATATAAAAATCTTTAAATTATGGTGCTTTTATTAATAAGTTATATTATAGTAATCATACTACGGGCAAGGTTACACACCCAGAGATCGATTTTACTTTAAGATGCTTTTTTCCTTATTCTAGGACCATTGCCAACTGTTTGCACGGAGGAGATGCAAACGGCAGTACTGAATAGTGTCAGGGAAGATCCAAATACCAGTATTAGCAAATTAGCGACACACCACAACATTAGCCAATCATCTGTACATAGAATATTGAAATTGCATAAATTCTACCCTTACAAGATGATATTAGTACAAAAATTAGGAGAAAATGATTTTGAGCGTCGTTCGAATTATTGTGAATGGATTATTGGAATAGTCCGAGATGATCCACAATTCGTGGAAAAAATTCTTTTTACTGACGAATGTACGTTTCACAGTAATGGAATAACTTGTACTCAAAATATGCGCTATTGGGCGCAGGTAAGGCTTTTAATTTTTCATGACATAATTATCTTTACAACAATTTCGAAGTACTGCATTACCTGCACGCCTCAGAAAAAATATTCATCAACATTCAAATTCATATTGACAGACATTTACAGATGAATTTTTAATTTAAA
Organism: Theocolax elegans; assembly: GCA_026168455.1. NCBI lineage: Eukaryota > Metazoa > Arthropoda > Insecta > Hymenoptera > Cerocephalidae > Theocolax > Theocolax elegans. The sequence continues at coordinate 77,287,981 of CM047426.1, read as the reverse complement.
AATTACATTAACAAGGAGAAAGTTGTGTAATATAAAAATATGAAGAAAATATAAATTAATTTATTTTCAGATCAAAATTTCATCTAATTCTTATTTTCTCGATAACATTCGACCAAATTCAGATATTTGAGATTCTTTTTTTTGTAAATCGCATCTACTTGATCTCAGCTTTCTTTCGAGCTTTGGTTTGAATAACTGTCTCTAATGGCTGATTAGTTATAACCAATTAAAGTGGAAGTAATTTTTTTTAATTTGCTTCATTAATCCATAACATCGGTAAATTTGAACGTTAGAGTCTAACTTTCTTCATATTTTTATATTAGAAAAACATATCTTAGTGTTAGGACAACATCCGTGATCCAAAGGTAGTACTCTTTCCGTGTTTATTCAATTTACAGGTAAACCCAAAATAGACGATCGATACCGTACGAAATCAAAATAAATTTTTAGTTAACGTCTGGGCTAGAACGTACAATGATCGAGTCATTGGTCCGGTTTTTATAAACGGTAATCAAACAGCCGAAAATTATGCAGGATTTATTCGAGGAGATTTGAGAAATTTACTACTTAATTCTGGAGTTACAGAAGAACAAATTAAAGAAATGTGGTTTATGCAGGACGGACACCCCGCACATACGTCGCGGATTGGATTAGAGAGTGTGAAACAAATCTTTCGACAACGCATAATAAGTAATAGAACGCAATATGAGTGGCCGCCAAGATCACCAGATTTGACACCCTGTGACTTTTTCCTTTGGGGTTACATAAAAGAGGTAGTTCTATTATCTATAATTGGCTAACAAATATTATAATTATATATTTCTAAAATTGTTAATTTTATCATTCTCACTCCCAAATTCATAGAGGATCTATCGAACGTCGGTACATAATGCAGACGACTTAAGAAATAGAATTATTGAAGCTTTCCAATCTATTACTGCTGACACCTTACATCTTGTCAAAAGAGAAATAATAAATAGAACAATTATTTGCGCTGAGCGAAATGGGCAACATTTTGAGCATGTGATTGAATAAAGCCATGTTAATGGAAGGTTTATTAAAATTGCATTTAAGCCTACTTACATCTATGAATGTTTTTAACCATTTAAGTAAAAACAGATGTATTTAAAAAAAATTAATAACATAAAAATATGTCTTTTCGAGATATTTGGGAAAGATCGATGAAAATTCGTTTTTTTTTCAAATTTTGGATCACTTCTACCATTTATAGCCCTCCTCCTAAATTTATTCTCTAAAGAATATTGTACAGACGCCCTTGTTACACATATTAAAGCTTAACTTTACAATCTACAGAAAATAAAAATAAGACTTTTCGAATTATTTGGGAAAGATCGATAAAAATTTGATTTTTTCCCAATTTTTGGACTTCTACCCTAAATAGCCACCCTCCTAATTTTTCCGTATAAGAATATTAAACAGGCATTCCACTTACACATATAAAAGTTTTTTTTGATAATTTAAAGAAAATAACAGTATGATTTTTCGAGATATTTAAGAAAGATCGATGAAAATTCGATTTTTTCACAATTTTTCGACATCTACCCTTAATAGCCACCCTCCTAAATTTGGTTGCAAAAGAATATTGTATCGGCACACTTCTTACATATATTAAAGCTTAATTTTACAATTTAAATAAAATAAAAATATGATTTTTCAAGCTATTTGGAAAAGATCGATGAAAATTCGTTTTTTTCCAATTTTTAGACGACTTCTACCCTTAATAGCCACCCTCCCAATTATTTTCGCATAAGAATATTGTACAGCCACCTTTATTACACATACAGAAAGATAACTTTGTAGTTTAAAGAAAATAATATGATTTTTTTAAATATTTAAGAAAGATCGATGAAAATTCAATTTTTTCCCAATTTTTGGACTTCTACCCTTGATAGCCACACTCCTAATTTTTTCCGTATAAGAATATTAAACAGGCATTCCACTTACACATATAGAAGTTTTTTTTGATAATTTAAAGAAAATAACAGTATGATTTTTCGAAATATTTAAGAAAGATCGATGAAAATTCGACATTTCCCAATTTTTAAACGACTATTACCCTTATTTTCCACCTTCCTAAATTTTTTCCATACAAGACTATTAAACAAGCATCCTTCTTACATATATATAAGTTTAATTTTACATTTTAAAGAAAATAAAAATATTATTTTTTGAGGTATTTGTAAACGATCAATGAAAATTCGTTTTTTCCTATTTTTGAACGATTTCTACCCTTGTTACAAAATTTTAACGTTCGGTAATATGTTATATGTATAATAATATCGGTCTCTCCGAACCAAATGCTTTACTTTTAGAATAAAGCAGGCTTATCGTACTCTTTGTCCACTGTGGTTGATGGAATTTCCCAGAGCACGGCCTTTTAAAATAATTAAGGTGTTTCGTCCTCGATCCTTAATTATTTTAAAAGGCCGTGCTCTGGGAAATTCCATCAACCACAGTGGACAAAGAGTACGATAAGCCTGCTTTATTCTAAAAGTAAAGCATTTGGTTCGGGAAGACCGATATTATTATACATATAACATATTACCGAACGTTAAAATTTTGTAACAAATAACTCGCGATACGGTCTAAAAATTCGCGCTCTGGCTGGTGGCTTTTCTCACCACCAGAGGGTAACGACTATCTCTCTACACTCGTTGGAGAGATCGTCGTCTAATTTCTATATATATAGCCGCAGAACATCTTGCTGGCGTCGCATATCATCTTGCGACAGGCTTCTAAGGTAAGATCTCCAGTTCCTTACTGAAGAGTCCAAGCTGGAGATCGAGGACGAAACGCCTTAATTATTTTAAAAGGCCGTGCTCTGGGAAATTCCACCAACCACAGTGGACAAAGAGTACGATAAGCCTGCTTTATTCTAAAAGTAAAGCATTTGGTTCGGAGAGACCGATATTATTATACAGACTTCTACCCTTAATAGCCACCCACCTAATGTTTTTCGCATAAAAATTTTATACAAACACCATTATTACACATATAGGAACTTAACTTTACAGTTTAAGAAGTATCGAAATATCGACTTTTCAAGATATTTAAGAAAGATTAATGAAAATTTATTTTTTTCCAATTTTTGGTCTACTTTTACCGTTAATAGGTACACTATTTTTCTTACACTAATTTTTATTTTCAGAAAATTTTTAATGAAATTATCATTGACAATCATTTACTGGCATATTCTATCATTTTTTAGTGTAAAAGACTGATTTCTAGAAAATTTGATTTTTCATTGAAGTCCAGCGGTGGAAACTTCAGACCCATAAAAAGTTTACTAAAGATAAAAAGTATTAGTACTGTTTACTAAAATATTTGGTCTTTAACATCATGCATATAAAAGTTATATCATTTATTTTTTGAAAAATGATGATTTTCGATCTCAAGTCATTAATTTAATTAACTTATCATTAATACAATAGACTTAAAATAGTTTATTTTCAGTAGCCCTAGTAGTACTTGGCTATGCTTGATAGTTTAAGAACGATTAAAAAAAAAAGAATAAAATCACTAAAAGCGCGGAGGACCGGATGAGTGTTTTGTTCCTGGTTACCCGCTAACACTACTTGCCAATTTCAGGCTCACAAGATCATTTGATTTTTTAACCTAAAACCGTGGGACTTTGCATGATAAAAGTGAATAGTCAAAATGTCAGAAGGTGGGCAAAAAAACTTATCAAGCGCCGACATAGATAAATTGGTTGCAATTATATCTAAGTATCCTACAGTACATTTTAAAAGTAGAACGGCAGAGAATACTTTAAGAAAGAAAAAAGCATGGGAGAAAATCTGTCAAGAATTTAACGATAATGTATTTCCAGAGTACCACGTAACAATAATTTGAATCCATTTACTTTTATCAATATCTTATTAACTATCGTCAATATATTTAGATTTTACTTTATAACCTATGTTGTTTCAGAGAACTATTGACCAACTTAGTAAATTTTATCGCAACAACAAAAATCTATTCAAATCATGTAATATCCAAGAAACAGGTAAATATTATCTCAGTCGTAACATTATTATTATTATAACAATTTACATCTATATTTTTTAATTAACGAAGGGTATAAATTTTTTAAGGGCAGGATTTAAGGGCATATATTTGAATCCCTGCAGTAATGGAATTTTTACTTTGCGATGATAATCATGCACTTTTACTTTTTTTAACTTCGCGAGAACGTCAAAAAGTGCGGAGGTACGACTGTAGGAGAAAAGCCTGTGTCTGCAGTCCGCAGTGTGTATACGTATACGCAGTACACCTCCAAAGTTGGCACTAGACGTAGGGGAGCTTGAGTTTCTGGGATCTCAAGCGTGGTGGTGCAAACGCACGGCTATCCCTAACGAGGCTCCCGGTGCTCAGAAAATGGTCTTCTTGACACCGGTCGAGCAGGGACAACCTTCGCCTCTCTAGCCCAGGTGATCGAAGTGATCAAACGGCTCCCCGAGGGCGTAGGTCGCGTTTGGGTGGGGGATATAACGGGTACGGATTTCGAGTGTCGGCGCAGGTTAGGTCCCTGAATTATCGGCGACGTTCGTCGATAGGACCAAGTCGACTAGCCGGGATAATTCCGAATGGTAGCGCAGTGGTGAGGCTTCTGCTTCGCGCTCCCGGGATCGTGGGTTCGCGCCCCGATACCTTCGTTGATTTTTTTATTCCTTATATTCAATCCGATAATAATTTCCATTAAAATATAAGAATAGTTTTTAACAATCTGTGCGCACAATCTGGTTAATAACCTTAAAACTAATCGTGTTTTGCTTACTATGTCTTAATAATAGTATAAATAAATTTACAATACAATGTACAAGAATTGTATGTATAATAGTTATACTTTATATTTATAATATGCTACGTGCGATTAGTATAATTTTTATTTCTGAATAAAAGACATTTAAAAATTTAGAAGAAAGTTATTTTTAATATTTTCTATAGAAATAGAATTGTCGATATCAATTTAGTAATTTTCGATATATTATTTACTTAAAAACAATAATTTCAATTTTGTTATATATTCTATCTTATTTATTAGGAATTCCCAAAATTAGCTCACCTATTTATGTTGAAGAGAAGAAAGATCCACATAAGAATTCAAAATTAAATAGGCCAAATAAATTTGTTATGAAATATCCGAAGCTCCCGCCTCTTGTAGAAAAATACAATTTTGAAAACGTACTGGACGACGCAACTGATTTGAGTGATAAAAGTGATTTTAATCAATGTGATTATATTTTGATATTTATAAAATGATTGTTTTTTCAGTTTATTTCATACTCAAAATAGCATTTGCATTGTAATATGCTATTTGAATAAATGTATAACAATATTTTATATAGCGTTTGCATTCTGCACTTACTCTAAAAGAAACAGTATTTTTTCCTATTGTTTTTTGTAGAAAGCTTTACTTTAATATTTTTTCTAACATGTATAAAATATTATCGAACTGTTCTATATTTTTATACTGTAGGTGAACAAACTATTTCTCAAGACTGTTCTGAAGCGGATTCTGTATCAAAATATATTAAAAGATCAGAAGACTTTTGTCAACAAGGTAACATTATCAAATCAGCTTTTAACTATTATTATCTTATTTATAAACTATTATTATATTTTTAGTGAATATGTCTATCGAATCAAAAAACAAACGTTTCTGTAGAAGAAGGCAAAGCGAGCTGTCGAAATTAAAACACAACACTTTAATATTTAAAGAAAGAGCCGCAAAAGCAGAAGCTTTATATTGGGAGTTTAAATTAGAAAAATTATATTACGATAAAAATTAATTGTCTGAGAAATAAAAAATATGTTATTTACAAGAGATCATTTACAAATAAATAAATAATTGAAAAGCATCACTGGCATATATATTTTTTCAATTAATCCTTTCTGATTAACAGTGGTATGTAAGCATGAAAAGAGCGACGTTAAATAACTATATTTAAAAATAAACCTTGCTGAATTTTTAAAACTAAGTTATGTTAAAAAACCGCTGCCAATTAATTGGCACGTAGCTTCCTCAAATGAACAGATCGATCCTATATGCAATATATTATTCAAATATTGTATTTCTTGTCTTAATTATAACTAAATGTCATAGTATTATTAAAAAATGTTATTCTCTTCCAGCTCGACATTTGTTTTATTATATTAGAAACGGCGTTTGCCCTACGATTGGGTTTTTCACTTTATTATATATGTATATAAATTATGATTTTTTTTTAAATAAACCACTTTAAAATCCCACACTAGTTTTCATCTAAGATTTTTGAAAACTGTAAAACTTCTTTCTTCTTTTTAGTAATACTTACAGCACCCTCAAAAAGTTTAAAAAAGTTTTGAAATTATCATGTAACCCGTATTTTATTTGCTTACAACTTAAAACATATCTTTAGAAAAAATGTAATAAAAAATTTGATGATATCTTGATTTGCTTGTCCACAGTCACATAAGGGTGATTTTACAACATTGATTCGGTGGAGTGATTCAGCCAGGCTGTAGTGGTTCGCCCTACAACGATTGATCGTGACAATGCACCTCCTAGTTAAGTTTTTGTTGTAAAACCATGGTTTTTTGTTTTTAGTATAAAACACTTGAAAATATTTAGTTCCTTTAGTTATTCCTTCATTTTTTATTTTTTTGTTTGTTTCGTAATAAGTATTTTTTTTGTATATTTCATAATAATCTGTGTGAGGTATTTGTATTACATTACAGAACCCTGATTTCGTAGCTATCTTAGCTAACGAGTCGACGTGCTCATTGCCCGCGATACCAATGTGAGACGGAATCCAAAAAACTTTAGTACTTGATTGTGATGTATATTATTGAATTTATTGTATTTTTTTTTTATATCATAAATAATGTAGTTAGTTGTAGTACTAATTTTTGTACTTTGTAAAGTTTGAAGTAAACTAAGAGAATCGCAGAAAATGAACACGTCGCTATCGAAATGTAGCAAAGCCAAATCTACAGCGCGGCTCAGAGCGATGCATTCAGCCGTATACACCGATGCATTGGGGTTGATACTGTTTTTAATAATTGTTTGAGTTTTTGATACATGGCAGGCTGAACCAACAAAGGGGTTGTCCTTGACCTTACTGCCGTCAGTGTATACAGCCACCGCACCATTTTTCTCTATTATTTCATCTAACATATGATTTGGTTTCAGACAGTTTTTTAATTGTTTACCGAATTCTGTATCAATTGGTATTGAGGTAGTAATGGTGTCATATTCGTGTTCATAAATTGAGTAATTATTTTTCGTGTAAATAAAGCATTCGGTTAAGTTTTTTACATATAATACGCATTCAATTTTTTTTTTTTTTTTTTTTTTCTAAAAAATTAGCCTAAATCATCAATTAAATCTTCTACGTCAAACCTAATTTCCTCTTCTTCAGAAGCTTTGCCAAACTAGAGTGTGTCAATAGCAGATCTTATGATGGCCATCTCCTCCACATTTAGTTCTGAATCGCAAGACTGGATGGCTAAGGCAGCAATCAAGTGTGATGAAATACTCTTAGATTCTGTGGGGTAACGAACAATAGTAGTGGGGAGAACTGTTTTAATTATCTTGTTGGCTTCAGAATTTATTCTCTCCTGATCAAATAAATCCTTCTTTAGAGAATTGCTAGCAGTTCTGTTAGACTTTCTCATAAAATGAAAAACTGTCCTTGGGAGTTTTAACATAACTGGTGACAAGCTTCCCGAGCTCCCTAGAATAAGTGACCTCTTCAGTGGCGTCTGGACAAAATGGGTTTTCAGGATTGCAAACTTTGAGTATGTATTCATTGTCAAAGTCGTTCCTGCATTGTCTCTCCCTTAAACTGATTTCTTCTAAATGACAATTAGTGGTGTTCCACAAATTAACTCCTCCATCTGCTAAGAACAATACTTTTTCAGATATAGGACTTCTCTTATTAGGATTCTTGTCAATTCTCCATAATCTTCTAACACCATTAATCCCTAAGAGAAGCCTCATCTGAGCACCTATATGGTTTACTGTCAGTGTTTGGATGCTAGTAGCAGTTCCCTTCGCTATTGCATAAAAATCATCCGGAGGGTTTTTCCCCTGAGGCCTAATTGCTGAAGTCTTTACACCATATTGGCTCACAAACCCTTTGTCAATGTACCAGGAGGTGTATTCAGCAAAACCTTTCTCAAAATACAAATTCTTCTTCTTGCTATCATTAATAGCTATTGCACCTCTGGCTCTTTTTGTTGCTGTCATGGCAAGAACCATATTCTCTGGGTTGATAGCATGAAAAATTGTAGTTGAGTCATCACTTGATCTTAAGGTGGAAATTGATATTTCTTGTTTGTTTAGGGCATACCCTTCTGAGATTAGTCCAAGAGTTGTTGAACCCGCATTCAGCATTCCCATTAACATCCCAGGGCTTGCATACATATAGCCTTCATCATCAATTAAGTGCCTACATTTGTTAAATCTGTTTAGTGATGACCTCTTCCAGTCTAATCTATTGTAATACTCATCCGTGTAAGCTATAGGGCCCAAGCCCATCTGTATTCTTTTGATAGCCATTAAAAAGTTGCCCGAGATTGCAATTTCCGAGAAGAGAAGGCCCTCAGGTGATGTGACTGGTATCTTTAAATGTCTCCTAATCATGGGATCGAATAGATATTTATGCAACAACGCAAAGAGCTCCGGGGGCAAACATTCATTCCATTTGGTTGCATCCTCTGTCCCTTGTGCTGACAATGATCCTCCTGCACTTGTTAGATGTGCTGCATTCATGATACTTGTTATCTTAGCCTTCTTTTCTTCTCCTCCTATAGAAATTGTTGAACCCTTCAGTAATTTTCCCAATTGTAGATGAAATTCTTCCATGATGTACAGGAACATCCTCAATATCATATTTGCAGAGGCGATGGCTCTTCTGTCTTTCTTTCCTCTTTCCTTGTGTTTTATATAAGATGCAAATGATCTTGCACAATTCATCAGATGCTTTTGTACCCCATCTCCCGATATCGTTTTCTTAGACATTTTCTTCTTTGTTAGGTTTTTATAAGGTGTTGCTTGGTGTCACGGTTGTAATAACTTTTTGTCTCGATATGCTCTGATATCCCAATCACATCGATGAAAGGAAGTTCTAATGACCTGAAAAATGACTGTATCCATTCGAGGCAAGTTGTAGATTGTACACCTAGGTTCGTCTTGTAAAAGTCAACCATTCGTTTATAAGCAACACTGGCGGTGACACTTTGATGGGTGAAACAGTCTAAGGTTTGTCGTCCTTTTGTAAGAACATCTGAGTTCTGGCATAGAGACCTTTGTATAACATCTTTTGCTATCTTATCTATTGGAATATGATTCTCCTTTACAAAATGCATCACCATCAGTTTAGCGTCCCGTCCTAAATAATTAGCATGTGTGTCATCAAAAGGGAACTGCCCATCACCGTCTTCCCATTGTAGTTTTTCGATGTTGTATTCTCCTACCTTGACTGTTTTCTCAGTTTTCTTTAAGTTATATGAATAAGCCCTCATTACAGTTTCAGCAACTTTCGGCCCTTGAGAACCATATCCGTGTGGTGGAGTGTTTGTATAGATATAGAATGGTGAAACCAGTCCCAGGTTGTTTGTGAGATCATCTGGTGGTGTTTTCGTCTCAACATTGAATGCTCTCTGATCATCACGATTTATTAGAGATGACACCAGAAGTGAGTTGGGCAGAGGTTTGAAAAGATATGTTGATGTGTCATTCATAGTTTCAATATAATGGTCTGTTTATACTGTTTATACTTATCTAGTTGTCTCTAATACAGTTGATGATCAAATTCGAATTTCGAGATTAGAGATTCTCGATTTGGGTGTTTTTTCAATTTTAATTTAAGAATGTATTGTTGGATGGTCAAAGAAATGTTTGCTTTTAATTATAGTGGAATATTGTTACTAATAATAGGAATTATTAAATAATGAGAATTTAAAACAAAATTTGACGAATATTTTTTCAAATAAAGATTATTATAAATTATTATAAATCTGTAAAGTTCACGTACTGTCGAGTTTTTAAAAATCACATTTATACACGATATTTAAAAAATATAATTACAAATTCAAAATACAAAAAAAAAAAAAAAAAAAAAAAAAAAAGAATATTCAATTTATTTCAATCTTGCGAGGTGTACCCGTTATCCTTTACCGAAACTTAAAACAGATAACTCATATAATATCGAAAAAGTGATTATTGGTTTTGTAATTGAATCTGCAATAGTCAGTAAGTACTTAATCTTCTAAAATCGTGTTTCGCAAAAGTGTTATAGCAGTTCGACTATGGCGCTTGCACTTTCAAAATACAGTATTTTATTTTAACAAAAACAAATTAGAGCAATTAGCCTTCTTTTTATTGTCTAACGATTCTCTTTTTGTGTTCCTATATTTATGATAGCCAGAATCGTACAATGTCTTTCCTAAAGAAACCACTTGTTTACAATACATTCTGTAGAGGTACTTGTATTAATCGGTGGAGACTAAGAATCGTACCTCGGACCGCCGAGTGTCGAGTTCAACGCTCTACCGATCGAGACACCGTAGGCCTCATATATTATAAAATGACTTCATGATTTGCACGTATTTGTACTATAAGACAAATAATGTAAATACCCACCATCATGCAGTCGTTACCTGTATTCCTTTTAACACTTTAGTACAAAATTATAAGTCTACATACCATCCGTGTCCGAAGTAACAACATCTTTATTAACATTTAATTGTTAATTCTTTAATTTTATTCCTATTAATGTCATAAGTTTCGTAAAAACGCCTTTGCGCGTCAGTTACGAACAGTGTTTTATCTACTGAATGTATATTTTTATCTACTGAAAAGAATCAACAAAGTAGCGACTTTTAGGTTAGAATGCTAAAATAAATACTCAAAGAACGAACGCCTAAAGTTAATACTATTGTTACTATATAGTTATTATAATATTTATAAGTAAATTATTTAGTTAAAAAATAATAGTAACAACTGTAGTAATTACTATAGTTGTTACTAAAATATTTATCAAAAAAGTAATAGTAACAACTATAGTAATTACTATAGTTGTTGCTAAAATATTTATCAAAAAAGTAATAGTAACAACTATAGTAATTACTATAGTTGTTGCTAAAATATTTATTGAAAAAGTAATAGTTACAACTATAGCAATTACTATAGCAGTAACATTTTTCATAAAAAGTTTTGTTACTGCTAAAACTACTACTTTAGTTATTCCTAAAACTATAGCACAAGTATTTTTATGTGTGCACCGTCCTCACTGCGAAGAGAGCTCTGAAAAACCCGGTATGTTGAATCCTGAATTCTTAGACACGGCGGCGGCGGCGAAATATTTATATATTATAGAGATATATATATATATACAGGGTGTTCTGAAATTCATTCCGTTAATTTCGCACACATATAAAGCACGAAATTCTAAGCAACTTTTCTATCTGACAAATTTCGATTTGAAGCTTATTTATTAAGTTATTGTTAGTTAAACATTATTAATTCGAGCCAATCAGAGCGCGCCAGTCGGCGATGGGCGGTGCAGAGAGACCGCAAGCGGTGCGTGGAGGGAGCGCCCGGAGAGGGGAAGCATATTGGTTGATTCATTTGTTATTCAACACGTTAATATGCGACAAAATTAAGAGAATCGGGAGATTAAAAAATGGCCGAAAAGGAAATATCAAGCATTATTATTTCATTATTTAATTATTTAATTGCTTTACGCATTTTAAATAAATTTATTATTTAATAAATTAATACCAAGGATATCTTAGAAACCACTTCATCGAATAAACTGACATTTTAACAATAATGATTTTAATCCAATTGAATGAAACAGAATTTTGTAATTAAATTCGAAATGTTAATGTTAATTATTATATTAAAAAACTAATTATTTAGCTGTTTTTTAAACAATTTTTTAATTTTTCTGAATAACTTGACAAGTATAATTTTTTTTACTATATTATAACACAGTCTATTTCATTTAAGAGGATTAAAAATGTTGAAAAGTTACTGTTAAAATATTAGTCTATTCGATGAAATTGTTCCTGGGATATCATATCTATTGTGGAAAAAAAACTCAGGGTATAGAGTCTCTTATAATTAATTAAAATAGTACCCTAGTAGAAATCTGACAATAAATGTAACAATTTTAAGTCAGAAAATGGCCAATTATCATAAAATACCCAATAAATGCCCAATTAATCGCAACATTAGAGTTTTTTTAACCTTAAATGTTACATTTTTACTAGGGTTATGCTACATATAAATTGGCCAAAAAAATGAAATTAAAAGTTAATAATAAGTAAATTGGTTTAAAAAATTAAGAAATCTTATTGTTTGTGAGGCTTGCGATGGCTCGATACAAACACCACACTGGGAAATGTATTTTTAAAGTGCTTTCTTAACAAAGACATCGTATAACCTCCGTCGCTGATTAGCACCAATTTGGGAGCATAAAAAGAGCGCCGTTAAAATAAAAAAATAGGTTATTCTTTGAAAAAATAGCTTATCAACAAAATTTGATTAAATATGGGATCTTGATTCAAACCAAAGATATAATAAAGCAAAGATATTGTATAAATATTGTATATTAAATGAAAAAATTGAATATAGACAGTTTTAGTACTTGAGTACCCATTTCATAGAACAAACATTTTTATTCAAAAATTATTGTCCTGTATAAACTTTTTATTAAACCTAACTAATTGAATTATACAATGTTTAATTAATGTCATTAATGAAATTTTACAAAACTATCATATACCTAACAAAAATTAATTTTAAGAAAATTTAAGTAAATATTATTAATTGAAGATAAGTTTAATGTAACTAATATAACTTGTTAATTGGGTTTTAATATCTTTTTCACTAAATTGTCTTTTTTAGTATTATTGATAAGTAATATTAACTATAATTAATTAAATTTAGATATTCTTAGATCTGTCATAATTAATAAAATCCTAAAAAACACTATTTGGTGAAAAAATTATAAAAATCCAATTCACAAGTTTCATTGGCTACATATTCATACACATTTAATATAAGTTCAATAAATGAATATTATTAAATAAACATAGTAGTATCCAAATAATTAGACGAAAAAAGTGTTATCTAGGATAATAATTGTTGGATAGTATGACATGGGTACCCGAGTGCTAAAACTGTCTATTTTCAATTTTTCACTAGTACAATATCATTGATTTATTATATTTTTGGTTTGCATCAAAATCCCATATTAAAACAAATTTTGTTGAAAAGCTATTGTTTCAAAGAATAACCTGTTATTCAATCAGAGCCATATTGTTGCTGTCGTACAGTCCAAAATCAAAACTACTTGATAGCCAATTTTATTACTGCAAATTAGGTATTTGTAAAAATGGTAAACAATTATATTGAGCGCGTTAAACTTTTTCCCATTTAATAAGGTGAAAGTACCAATTGCGAAACAGTGCCGTATTGTGGAACATATAGTATTGAATTACTATATTTTAACAAAACTTTGAGTCTTTTATAAATGGAAAAATAAATCATATTTCAAATAAGTTAAGAAATGTAGATTTATAAATATAAGAACATAAAATATATGTAATCAAGAAAAAAAAATATAAAAGGTTCAAAAGTCAAATAATTTGGAAGGTTATGATGACAAATAGTGCTGATTTCCGATGCCTTGTTTGAAGCTATTTAAACATAATTCATTATGCTTTACAAACATAATATTACGTATAGAAGCTATACTTTCATATGATGTACACTAAAATTCAAATTTATATCTAATTGCTTCATGAATTATACTGTTGCAAAATATGTACATCATTTTCTCATGTCCATAAGTATTGGAACAGCAAGAAAAAATGTTTCATAGTTGGTACATAATTCTATATTTCGTCCGCTTCGTGGAACACTTTTAACATTAAGATATTGAATATTTATTTAGAGTTTTTAAATGTCTAATTGTTAGCAATCGTTAACTAATAACTATTTTAATATTTTACATCATCTTCGATAAGTCAACTATATGTAGTAAATAAATTATTTAAAAAACACAATTCTAATCAACATAATTATGTTGAATGTTCCAACTTATGTAAAAATTCATATTGACAGTTTTTTATCTCATATTTAATAAATAGAGTCAACATAAGCATAAAAAAATAGAATTAACATGAAAAATTATTAATTATTAACTCCGAAAAAATATGAATTGAACGCTAATAATTTATCATAAGCTAACAAACAGTAATGGTATAGCTCTTTATTTTGCTTAAAAATAATTAAAATTTACATACCTAGTAAAAAACCGTTCCGGCGCTGATACTTTTACCTTATGTAATAGAAACAGTTGACCTATTTTGAGGTATTTTAAGATATACTTCCAATATGGTGAAAATTGGAAAAAAGGAAAAAACATGCATAACTCTGATACAAATTAATATTTTGAATTAAAGTTCTTGCAGATTATGGATTATATTTTTAGTCTATCTAAAAAACATGAGCCATTTTAAAATTTATGTACACTCGTCGTGAAATCACCAATATCTATTTGATTAAGGGGATAAGCCTGGGTTAAAATTGGAAAAACAATTCAATATTATTAACTAATAATTGTTTTCATAATAAGTGAAAGCATTTCTTAATTTTTTAAACCAATTTACTTATTATTAACTTTTAATTTCATTTTTTTGGCCAATTTATATGTAGCATAACCCTAGTAAAAATGTAACATTTAAGGTTAAAAAAACTCTAATGTTGCGATTAATTGGGCATTTATTGGGTATTTTATGATAATTGGCCATTTTCTGACTTAAAATTGTTACATTTATTGTCAGATTTCTACTAGGGTACTATTTTAATTAATTATAAGAGACTCTATACCCTGAGTTTTTTTTCCACAATAGATATGATATCCCAGGAACAATTTCATCGAATAGACTAATATTTTAACAGTAACTTTTCAACATTTTTAATCCTCTTAAATGAAATAGACTGTGTTATAATATAGTAAAAAAAATTATACTTGTCAAGTTATTCAGAAAAATTAAAAAATTGTTTAAAAAACAGCTAAATAATTAGTTTTTTAATATAATAATTAACATTAACATTTCGAATTTAATTACAAAATTCTGTTTCATTCAATTGGATTAAAATCATTATTGTTAAAATGTCAGTTTATTCGATGAAGTGGTTTCTAAGATATCCTTGGTATTAATTTATTAAATAATAAATTTATTTAAAATGCGTAAAGCAATTAAATAATTAAATAATGAAATAATCATGCTTGATATTTCCTTTTCGGCCATTTTTTAATCTCCCGATTCTCTTAATTTTGTCGCATATTAACGTGTTGAATAACAAATGAATCAACCAATATGCTTCCCCTCTCCGGGCGCTCCCTCCACGCACCGCTTGCGGTCTCTCTGCACCGCCCATCGCCGACTGGCGCGCTCTGATTGGCTCGAATTAATAATGTTTAACTAACAATAACTTAATAAATAAGCTTCAAATCGAAATTTGTCAGATAGAAAAGTTGCTTAGAATTTCGTGCTTTATATGTGTGCGAAATTAACGGAATGAATTTCAGAACACCCTGTATAGTTACTTTAATATTGTATATAGAGATTATATATTTAAGCAACTTAAAAAAGTATTGACATCTCAATTTACGTCTATTATGTACATATATATGGCAATAGAACGCTATAAAATTGACATTCATCTTTTAAAGATACTAGTCTCTGTAAAATTTTGTAATTATTGTATAATTTAACAGACTTTATTTGGTACATACCATTTTCATAATCAACGCAATCTACCAATTCGGATTCCGGCACAGAAACTTTGTTTAAAAATTCCGTAATGGTCCAATTCTTCTCTTCCAAATTCTTCCACCATTCTTCTATTTCCATATTTTTTAGTAGTTACTTTTTTTTCCTATTACTTAATTCGTCTTCTAAATCATAATCATCCATTTCGTCAATTCGAAATTTATCCACCCACGACATAATCACAATTTCCATTAAATCACCTAATATTGTAAATACTTTCTTATTTTAGAATTAAAGATGAATAACAACGTAAAAAATGGAATTAATGCATACCTAAAAATTTATTTATGTTTGGACCGCGTCGCATTATTTGATTAATTTTCCGATGGTATGACTCCATAATATTATTCGTCCGGTGGGGTATCTTATGGACACAAAAGTCCACCGATTTTTTCATCCATTGTTTTTTAAAATATTCAAAATAGTTAGTAATTTTTTTATCATGAGGAAATTTGTTCGAACTATCAGTCATTATTATTTTCAACCCTTCTTCTAGTTGATGGCTTGGTAATAAAGCCAAAGGAATTAACTTTTTTACAATTACAATTTTATTCGGATCACTTCTTTTCAATTTATGAATTAGCCTTCTTTTTGTTGCGTTTCTGTAAATAACCTATACGTTTTTTAAAAAAACACATATTAAATTATAAATAAAATGAAAATTATAAGTAAAATCTAAAAGAAATAAATAAAATTAAATTAAATAACATTATATCATTTATGGTAGTGGTATATATTTTAGTTTAATTTAGTACAATTTTAGGTTATTTGATGATTAAATCATTTTTTTAATTCTTTCTATTATTTTTTCTTCTATAAATTTTGTTTGATTCTAATCTAAATTTTCTTAAATGGCACGATATGATTTATTATTTCTAATTAATTTATTTCACTGTAACATAATTTAGATCGTACTAATACACACTAATTACAATAAAGCTTAAAATTATTGATGAGTCATTTAAATAATTATACATTACAATGACTTGGAAGTCACTTAAAGAAGCAAGAATTACGTTTAGGCTTTTGAAAATTTTAAATGTATGTTTTAGAAAGTCTTTCATTTTTATATATTCTACGTATACTGTATGTTTTGCTATCTAACAATAACTCCTTCACTAATACTAATGTACAAATATTTTCAGTCGCCGAAATCCTCTGTTTAACATAAGTAGTACCTGGGCATAATGAAAATAGCAGCCGATAATTTTTGCCTTTGGGAAAACTTCTTTTAATGACATTCTCCTATTTTTCTCAAAATCGCAAGATATACTTTTCGGATTCAAAAGTGGAAAGGCCGTTTTTATATAGTTTAAAACTATCTTGTACGAATTTTTTAATTTATTTTCCATTAATACCCATAATATAGGTATACCCTGCAAATAATTTAGTAATTTAAAGTTAATTAAGTAAGTATATAATATTTAAGAAAAGGGGGACTTATGTCGAGTTTCAATTACTCATTATTAAATAATTGTGGTGCATATATAGAGAAATCAATGGGTGGATTTACATGTAATGTAAAAAAATAATAAAAAAAGTTTTTTTATTCAATTACTCCTAATTGCAGAAAAGGGACAAGATATTTATTGATTTAGTACTTGACACATTAAAATTGAAAATTAAATACACACGCACACACACACACACACACACACACACACACACACACACACACACACACCTAACAGTGGCTTGCGATGCCTCTATGGCCGTGAAGTTTAACCCTCGCGGCCGCCCACCGATAATCTGATGGAGTGAGGACATCGCAGAAAAGAGACGTGAGTGCCTGCGTGCCAGAAGGCTGCACCAAAGAGCGAGGGGAACACCGCGGTTCCAAGATCGTTCCGCACAATACGAACAAAAGCGGAGGGATCTCAAGGTGGCCATCAAGGCTGCATCAAGAAGGTGTTGGCGGGAGCTCTGTGAGGAGGTGGACCACGACCCCTGGGGCAGACCGTATAAAACGGTTATGAATAAGATCAACCCCGGGGGCGCTGTTGCACCCACCGACCCAGTTTTTCTGGACGGAGTCGTCCGCCACCTGTTTCCAGAACATCGAAAAAGAGCAGCAGAGACGGGCCTGATGGCCACCATTGGTGCAGCCGAGTCGCCAGACATTAGTGAAGCCGAACTGAGGATGGCCGCTAAAGGTATTTCCGTACGTAAAGCCCCAGGGCCTGACGGAATACCTGGCCTGGCCGTCAAGACAGCGGCGATGAGTGCTCCGGGCTTGTTCCTGAACGCATTCAACGCATACATAAGAGAAGGTTGCTTCCCGGCCCAGTGGAAGACGCAGAGGCTGGTACTCCTACCGAAGGGAAATAACCCCCGGAGGAGCCATCATCTTACCGCCCGCTCTGTCTACTGGATATAGTCAGGAAGCTCCTGGAGCGGGTGACCTGCGCCAGGCTCGCAGCGGCCAACGGTCGGGCCGGAGACCTCTCCGACAACCAGTTCGGCTTCCGAAAGGGTCGAGCGACCATGGTCGCTGTAGGCAGAGTTGTTGGTATAGCCACAAACGCCATCATTGCTGGTCGGAGTGCAAGGCGGATGTGTGCCATCATAACCTTGGACATCCGGAATGCCTTCAACTTTGCCAGATGGGACGACATCATGCTGTCCCTGCAGCACTCCAAGTGCCACTCTATTTCAGGAAGGTCACCTCGAGTTACCTGACTGACCGTACTCTGCTCTACGACACCGACGACGGTGTGCACTCCCACAACATCACGGGAGGCGTGCATCATGCCCAACGTCGGGGGACCCCAGCAATCGCGAAGGTCCCTCCTTGCTTCGGTGGTGAGCTTCGTAATTTTATACGGAGCTCCTATCTGGGCTGATGCCCTGAACAGGCACAAGAGCTTTGGTGCTCCGTGTCAGAGAGCCTGCAGGATAGCTGCGCTAAGGGTAGCCCGGGCGTACCGAACCGTATCTGACATTGTGCTCTCAGTGATCGCGGGGACCGCCCCCTTCGACCTCCTGGCAGCCGAGAGAGCTGAAAGACACCGGGTCCTTTCCACACCGAGTGAGGATGGGCGACGCGTAGAAGAGAATCGCTGCCATAATCGATGGTCATTGCGGACCGTGGAGGAGTGGCAGCGGACATGGGACTCATCCAGGGACGGCCGCTTGACCTACCGCATCATCCCGCGGATCCGGGAGTGGGCGAGCAGGAAACACGGCTTCGTCAGTTTCCAGCTTACCCAAGTGTTGACCGGGCACGGATGCTTCCGTAGCTACCTATTTCGTATAGGGGTCTACGGCAGCTCAGAGTGCCCGGCTTGTCCAGGAGTGGACGAAGACGTGGAGCACGTCCTCCTACGGTGTCCTCGTTTCAGGGAGGAACGGGACCAGTTTCAAATCACTTGGAGCGGTTCCCTCACCCCTGAGGGCATCGGGGCGTGCCTGCTTGGCTCCCAGGAGGGATGGAACGCGGTAGTGACCCTCTGTACGTCCGTAGTGGACAGGCTGGGTTTCATTAGAAGAGACGAGGAGAGAAGAGTTGCGATAGCAACAGTAGTGGGCTAATCTAGCCGTTTGCTCCCCCCGCGAAGTAATGCCTTGCGGCGTTTCCGCGGGGGAATAAAGGTACGAAAAGAGGTGGAGTTTTAGTGGGTATGCCTATCGACATCCTTCGGTAGTAGAGTCCCACACACGGGGAGTTTCGCATGGCTCCAGTCATGGTGCATTAAGCATTTCTCCACCTCTTCGGGAAAAAAAAAAAAAAAAACACAATATTATATATATATATATAAGCCGTAATTTTTTTTTACTAACCCGTCCTTTATGCTCGACCATAATCGTCAATAATTGCAATGATTTTCCAAAATTTATGGCAGGGCGTGACCTAACAGTCCCATCCATAAATAGGGTTACGTCCTTAAAATGATTTACTAGCTCGTCGTGAAATAAAAGAAGGCTGTACACTTCTTTGCTATCAGCTGTTTTTTCAGCTGGGAGAAGTACTTTCATCATTTGAAATTTTCTATTGGTCCAATTACAACTCAAAGATTTTGTATCTTTTTCAAGAGCTTCTCCCAACTCTTTTAAGCAATTAATTTTATTAAAATTTCCAATATAGATCCCACTTTCCTTGGCTTCTATTTTTTCTAAAAGCCGTATGCTTCAAAGAATTATACGTACATTTTTGTGTTACCTCTATTGGATATCTTGAATATATAAAAGCAGGATATTATTTTCAATAATGTTACTATTATATAGTACTTACAAAGTATATATACAATTAAATATGAGCAGGTGACATGCACCAATAATTAGAGGTAATAAAACCTTCTTATTGTCGATCCGAAAGTATTGGCACTAGTACACAACGTCACTTGAAATTAACAGATTAAAAATTCCTTTTTAAGGAAGCATTGCAATAGTAAAAAAATTATTGTCAAAAACACTTGAAATATTATAAGGCGCGACAGCCCCTTAAAGCCCCTTTAGTAAGTAACTACAAATTTGTAAAAGCCAGATATTTTGATTCTTTACTGTCTAAATATGTGTATGTTTGGTTCTATTTAATCGCTTTGCTTCTCGTGTGGGTAATCGACACCTTCTTTTGATAGCGCGAAAGCCGGAATCGTTTAAAATTATCAAGACACAAGTGTTAAAACGATTGTTAATACGTAAACAATTCATATTAAAAGATACATTTCAATGAATTGGCAGTGGTTTAATAAAAATAAAATGCAATTATTAATATTGATATTTGCAAATTGAATTTTACTTACTTTTTACAAAGTTGATTATAAGCTTGAAATAAGCTTATTACTCCAGGAGTTGAAGCAATTTTAAAAAATTCTAATTTAAATTTCTTTATTTCCTTCAGTTCTGGATTGGGTCTACAAACGTCATTATTGTGTTCAGTTATTCTTTGTAACTGAAATGAATTTATATCATGTTTGTAGACCAAACGCGCTGACCCAGGGCAACTTTTTTTATCCTTAGAGCATCTGTAGTGTCTATTAAAAAAAATAAAAACATTTTTATTGGTAACATTTTTATATTGATCATAAATTAATCATTGAACTTTCTGTTAACAAATTGTTTAAACTATATGTATATTTTGAAAGTGGAAAAAAATACAATATTTATAAATAAAATTTTTGTATTGAAATAAAAAAAGCAGATAAATAAAATAGGAGAGTTAAAAGTTGCCAATATTGCATTATTACTAAAAATGAAAAGTTTCTAAAACCAAATTTTTGTTCTAAATTCGTCAAAATGATTATAAAATGACTACAAAAAGGCATAAGCATATTTACATTTAAATTTACCAAAAGTGCGGTATACAACATTATATAAATGAGTACTAGGCAAAGAATTGGAATTTAATTTGTATATATTACGCTATCATTTAAATAAAGTTACCAATCTTCAAAATTAATTATACTGTACACAAAAAATGTACATTTTTTGTATAAGGTAGCCACAGTGTAGTATAGGGAATAACCTTAATAGTGCATTATAAGGGTGAATCTTTTTTCGAACAAAAACCATAATTAATTAATAAATAATTTCAAAATATTGTCGCAATAACAAAAAAGGGGGAAAGAATTAATACTTCACACAGACAACACTTCCAATGTTATTAAGATTACCCATAAATCTACAACACTGCTTATCTCAAACAGCTCTTCTCTCTCTTTCTCTACAAATTTCATTTCTACCCTTAAATTACTATTTAATGATAAAAATAATTGATGATAAAAATAATATTGTTTTATTCTTATTTAGTGTAGCCAAAAACCCATTATACATTATTTTCCATGTTTTTTTTTAATTTAATCTTCACCCTTCGTTTACACCCCTAAATTAGGGGTTGATGTTAAAATAATTTTTTTTCTTATTCAGTATAGTCAGTAATCCTTTATAAATGATTTTCTAATTTTTTTAATTATTTTGCGCTGCAACGACTTTTTATCTTACCAAATTCAGAATTTCGTCCTAAATAAATTGAGGGTGCAATAAAGTAATGTAACAAACTCTCATAACATACAAATGTAAATCAATTTAAGATTATGTAATTATTAATTAAAAAATTGAGCTCTCGCGAGATAATGATCTGGTTAGAATCTTTCAAACAAAAAAAAATAAATCGCCAAGATACGCCTCTGCTGTATTAACATTATTAAATGTTTCCCGCGTTAGTTAAACGGGTACCCTACTGCCCATTCGTTGCGCATCTATTTCGCTGGTATTTACTGCTTACCTAAGAAGTAAGATATTGAATGGCTATACAGATGCTCTTTGTTTTTAATTTTTTTTCATTTTAACTTTTTTATCTGAATATTTTTTATACAAAAATAAAACTTACTTTTGAAGTTATTTTAATATACACATATAGATATAAAATTTGTATGGTATTGTGTACATTTTAATATATATCAATTCTTTACATCTTTAAGCATTTGTAAATATATGGGGTATTCCACGTGAAGTGGTCTGATCAAAATTTTAATATGCATCAAATTTTGGGTACACATTGCAAATATTTCTCAGAATACAGAAAAAAAAATTTAGATACTGGAATTTATTTGCTCATAAGTTATTCTAACCTCAAAAAGTGAATTTTTCCAAGTTTTTTTCAACACCAGCTGGGTTCACCGCTATTTAACTCAAAATCTATCAACTTTCACTATAGAACATTATATGTAACATTCGTTGCTAATTGTTTCTAGAATTTATTCTTCTGGGTTAGAATTTCTAATTTCAAGGTGAATGTTATATAAACTAAATATCAATATTCAACTTAAAAAAAGTGCAAGTGCGCCACAATTGATTTTTTTATCCAAAAGTCTAAAAGAAAGCTTGGAGCAATACCTTTCAAATGGTCTGTAGCATTTTTATGAACTTCAATTCTGTAAAAAGTTATGATAATTTAAAGAAAGAGAAATAATTCACAAAAATTAACATGGTAATTCTCATTTAAATTTTTAAAAAATTTCGTGTGCATGTCATTTAGCCTACTCGGACATTTAGCCTACCTGGATTAAGTGACGTATCGCATGAGGTTTGTCCACGCCAATGTGCGCAGTAAATGCACGCGAATTTGAAGTCGGCTACTACGTGAAAAACATTTACAGAATGTTTTTAAATCCTTTATCAATAAAATTAGTATTAATAAAGTTTTATTAATAAACAATTGATCATATAAATTTTTATACAAATTAAAAACCGTTTATAACATTTTATATATATTTTTATCAAATATGCAAAATAAATTTATTTTAGGTTTTCAAAAATTAAAGTTTTATTTAAACTGATATTTTTATTTATGAATTGTTGATTGAAGATAAAAGGTAAATAGTGCAATAGAAGTAAATATATTTTAATAATTAAAATGATAATTTAGTAATTATATGTAATTCATACATACATGCTATATAATTGTAAAATAAATTTGTAGAATTACAATTAATTATGTTCATTAGTAAATTATTTTACCAAGAAATAAAAATAAAGTGTAAATTATGTATGTGTATAAATGCATTTGAAATCTTTAACCGTATATTTAAAAAAATATACATAATTTGTATAAAGACTTATTTATAAATTGTGTGCAACAATTTTACAAATGTTTTTAATTTGTTGTAACAACTTTGCGTAAACGATAGTTAATAAATAAAAAATTCGTATGCAAACGTCATTCATACCATGTTGGAGTATAGTTGGTAAAGCATTACCGACAACGATATCAAGCGCGGTATGCTACCACTTACTTAAGCTGTTTTATCATTATCCGTAGTACGTAACGTACGAGAATCCCGAAAGAGGGCGCAAAAATGCTTATTTCTTTCTCTGGTAAGTATACACACGATGCGGAGGGAGATGTCAAAGAGAGAAAATATATATAGTCTTAACGCCTAGCACTATAGTATATACATATATATGAACTCCCCAATAGGGCACACCTTAAATATTACTTGTAAAAATATATCGGTGATGCGTCACGATAGCTGTGAACGTTAAGGCGCGAATATATACATTGCGAGTTGTACAGACCCGGGTTCAAATCTCACCATGATTTTTTTTAATATTTGTATTTTTTTTTATTACAATTTTTTTATATTGTATATTTAAAGGTATATTTAGCATTATCTTAAAATTGTACATAGAGTAACTAATTTGATATTTATGATTAAAAAATATTCTATTTAAAAACAAATTATATTAAATTAATAAAAAAAATTAAAAAAGTCATTGTTCAATTTCTTTATATGCAACGAGTAACAAAAATATGTATTATTTAAAAATAATAGCGGGATTTAAACCCGGGTCTGCAGAGCAAGGCATTCAGTGTGTATGTTTCACGGATGGTTATACTATTTATTTATTTACTTATATATGGAAGGAAGTAGGGAATGTGTACCTTGTTATAAATATTGATATTGTATAACAACTGATATATCGTTTCTATTTATTCTATTTATAATTATTAATGACTATAAAATAAATAAAAATAATGTATCGGGTGTCATATATTATATGTATTTATGAGGAAAAAAAGATCTACACTCTTATTTTTTTTAAATTAATTTTTATTTAACCATATATGTAAAATAAAAACATTATAATTAGTAAACCCCCCATCCCCAGCCATCTTGCATTTGCCCGAGCTTATGCCCGTGGAGGAGGGAAAACCTGTGGCCAAACCCGGTGGGATAAATGCCATTTAGGGAAACCTCCTCCGAGATGACCCGGTGTATTGAAATATTCTGTTTGGGTGTCAAAGTTATATAGCGTATAGGCCTTAACAACGAAACAGAACATTTTACACCTCCCGTTCACGTTGTGGAATCTGGAAAAAAACCTAACTAGTCATGAAAGCAAATCTCTGAGCTGAGCATGGCTATCCATCTACTTAGTTATACGTGCTCAGTTTGACTTAACTTTCATAACTAGCAGGGGTTATTCCCACTATTCCGCCATCGTGTCGGTCTTTCAATGTATTGCACATTCTCATTCACGCACTCACACGCACGCACGCACGCGCGCACACACACACACACACACACACACACACACATACACATGCACACGCACACAATGTACATAATTTAATTAAATCCCGCGTAAAAATTGATTCTATTGGATACATTGCGGCAACATTTTGCAAAATCCTATTGGTATTGAATTTACAATATTGCTGAGCATCTATCGCAAATGTATTGCAGCCGATTGCCTTGTAGTAATTTTAACAATATACTCCCAACATTGTTATAATATTACATTTTTTAAAATTGTTTGCAATATATTCGCAATGTTTTTAGTTTTTAATTTATAAATAATTACAGTAATATATTGCCCATATTCTTGCAAATAACTTTGTATTTATTATAATATTGTTTATTTTTCTAATATTGACAAACGATTGCGTTGATTTACTACTAAAACTATAGTCGATGCGTTAAAAACAGTCTTAATTTAATTTAATTTTTCATTTCATAAAACTTAATAAATTTTAATATAGAGACAATTAGATCATACAAAAGATTATAACTGTATGGATATATTTCAAAAACATAATTGAATTTAACTAGAAAATTAATTGTAATTTCAAAAATTAATCTTTTTATAGAAAAATAAATATAATTCTTACATTACTTTTAAAGGTGAAAATGTTAATACAAGGGTTTGTATAATATAGGCGTTACTCATTTACCAAATATGTGAAAAATATGAAGCTATGAGGGCAGTGATTATTCGCTGCAAATGTTGAACAGAAAGCTCTAAGCGCTTTTAGTATAAAAATTTTTTTATTCGTTTAACACATTTATTTTTATAATAGTAACAAAATATCTTTTAAATATATTAATTATTTTAGTTTTTTTTTATAATAACAACATAACCACATAATTATACTATAATTGCAAGTAAAATAACACTCATTTCTTTTTGGGATTGCGTAGAGATCCGCACATATAATTAACTACGACAGTAAACTCAGCTGGAGATAGTCCAATGAAATACTTCTTATTAACATAATCTGAAAAATATTAAATATTCAGATTTTTGTTTAATTTATGTAAAGAATAATTATGTAACAATATAAATTTCATTTCCTTGTACTCTTTTAAACTTACACTCTACGCATTCCATAATATCTTCAGGGATTAATTCTCTATTCCTTGAATTACCCCTTGCACACATATTTTTTAGATTGTGTTCACCGACAATTATTTTTAACAACCTTCGAGCCAATCCCTTAGGTTTAGTTTTCCATTTATATAAAATGGTTAATTCTGTTTTATCAATCCAAACGTTGAAATTTTTGCAAACTTGGATTCGACCATTTCCTGGTTTTCGACATTGGATTATATGATCTTCGTGATCTAATGGTTGAGCCTGTGTAATTAATGTTGTAATTACATTTCTTTATATTTTATTCTTCTGTCTATTACGTTTTCGCAATGCCAATACACGAGTTTATAATTTTTATTTAATTTTTATTTCGTGTACAGCGATGAAACGCTTTTTCGAACCTTTCCTGCCCATTTCATGGTTTTCATTCCATTTTACAAACCTTTTCTGAACATTAAAAATGCTTTTGGAATTTTAAGTAGACTAAGAAAAATGGGCAATTTTAGCTAGGAATAATAGCTATGAACAAGCTCCTAAAAATGATTTGGCTCAATTTGAGAGAAAAATGATAAACGTTAAAATATCTTTAAAAGTACTATTTGTATATCGTAAATAAGCGTCTGTATCTATTACAAATGGTAAAACTGATCAAATTTCACAACACGCTTTATGTTTTCTTTACAGGATTACCCGAAAAGTTCTTTCATATTTGATGAAGGTTATGTCCATCTAAGAAATGGTCAAGAAAGGTGTGAAAAAGCGTTTCATTTTGAGATAGAACCTGACCAGTTTCACTGGCCATTTCTTAGCTTTAAGCCCATTTTTGATATTTAAAATTCTACTAGGGATTGGTTATACTTAATTACCTATAACACGGTGTTCTTAGTATTAGGGGTTTGTGTAAATACGATTAAGAAAAAACACTAGTATGTGTGTCAGTTTAAATTTCTTCACGCGCATAAATGCATCCAATTTTTCATGGAATCCTGATAAAAAAACGGGCAAAAAATTGATTATTTAGTAATATATAATTAGTATGTTGTATATATATGGAGTATTCCACGTGAAGTGGTCCGATCAAAATTTTAAAATGCACCAAATTTTAGGTACACATTGCAAATGTCTTTCAGAATACAGAAAAAAATTTTTAGGTACTGGAATCTATTTGCTCAAAAGTTATTCTAACCTCAAAAAGTGAATTTGTTCTAGTTTTTTTCGACACCAGCTGGGTTTACCGCTATTTAACTCAAAATCTATCAACTTTTACTACAAAAAAATATTATATATAACATTCGTTGCTAATTATGTCTAGAATTTATCCTTTTGGGTTAGAATTTCTAATCTCAAGGTTAATGTTACATAAACTACATGTCAATATTTAAGGCTAGTGGGTACTGAAAAATAAAAAGGAAAATTTTATTAACATTAATAACTATAATCTTAGGTAAATGTGAAAAATTGCAAAAATAGATTTTTTCCAAATTTTTAGAGCGAATAGATCATTTTTACCCTATTTATTATTATTATATACCTAAAAATAGGAATATTTTAAAAAGTTGTCTGCGCAAGCCAAATTGAAGCTTCAAGCTGGGATCGAATAAGCCACTCGTACTCTATGAAAACTATAATTTCAAGCCATGATTTGTTGATTCGTATTGAATATTTGGTATTTCAC
This sequence comes from Theocolax elegans, assembly GCA_026168455.1. Classification (NCBI taxonomy): domain Eukaryota; kingdom Metazoa; phylum Arthropoda; class Insecta; order Hymenoptera; family Cerocephalidae; genus Theocolax; species Theocolax elegans. Next base: position 77,260,350 of record CM047426.1, on the reverse strand, counting down.
TATAATATGTACAATATTTTAAATCATCAAACAAAATTAACATACTTCAGTCACAAAATTGTAACTTTAAAACATTAATTAATAATTAGAATTCTATAAACTGGCTTGAATTTGTAGTTCATGAGTCATAGAATGCAACTCTTCACATGTATGATAAAACCTATTGCGCAGACCAATTTTTGAATTCTGGAAAACATTGTTTAAATAAATAACCATTTAAAGTGAAAACTATTTAATCTAAATATAAAAACAGTTTAGAAATATAAAAAACATTTGATCAATGTGTATGACTTTTAAAATATTAATTTACAAACAATATATACATTTTAAAATTATATTCTTGATTAAAATCAGAAACAATTTTAAAACTGTCCGTAACCATACTCTTTCTTCCCAGCTTTTTTTTTAGCATATTTATTTGCTTTTGCATGTTCTGTCCTCCAAATGCCATTATTAAATTCTGAATCTGCATTAATTACAGCTATTTCCAAACGTTTCCTTGAGACAAAAGTTTCTTTTACACACTTTTTCCATATCAGCGAAAAAAAGACATTCATTAATATTTTGAGTTTTACCCTGCATACACCTTTGTAACAATTCAGAATTTGATAATCTTTCGTAAATAGGCAAAATAGCTTTAACGACTAAATCACTGAGTACAAGCTTCATGTTTGCAAGGCTTCCTGGTTCCTCGCCTCCTGCTTTCTTTCTATTGAAAAAGCACCATGATTCATTTCCATCAGGGCAAAATGAATGTTGAGGATTGCTATCGGTTGAAGAAGCATGGTATATAGTGGCAAATGTTGCTCTTCTCATCTCTTCTATACTGGAATTATTTTCTGCGATAGCTTTCCTATAAAAACTGCTGAGAATTTTAATTTTTTCAGCTGTCATAGAACCTTGTGTTTTTCCACCTATTTTTTTTTCTTTAGCTATAGCAGTTAGTGCAGGAACCATTCGTTTTCCAACATGATTAATATATTCTTCTTTTTCTACTTGGTAAGATGATACTTGTTTTAGTCAAATCCATGTGCGAGCATCTCCATCAGATAACAAAGTTTTATACCTCATTTTATTGTTTTCAATTGATCGTAACCATATCAATTCAGCAACTTGTACCTCCATAGATCCAGAAGGACCACTAAAATTTTGGTCGCATTCTCGAGTAGCTTTATGACCATCTAACCATATACTAAATTCAGGTGAGTCCGCTCCTAACTCAGAAGCTGTCAACGTACACATGTGTCAAAACTTTTATAATACTTCAAAATCTATCACAGTATTAGTGAGCAAATCTACAACTATACCAATTCCAAGTAGCGACTGATGTCCTCTCTTTTGCCAACTGCCATCGTATGAGACTCCAATATCTAAAACTTTTACTCTCTTGAGATTAGGATTTATTTGACGATAGCTGCTAAAAACCTTTTCCCGAGCATCACTCAATACCTTCTGCTTTAATAAACTGCTCTCTTTATATATTTCATTAAAATGCTGTCGATAAGCTTTACTGGACATATTGCTCATATTCAATGCGTTGCAAAATTTTGTTAGGCAGGCATATCCTAATCCTATTGACAAAGCAGCATCTACCATTCTTCTATTTACTGAAAATGGAGGTCTTGCTTTTATTTCATTCATGATCCAGGGACTTGTAAAAGATTCACTTATGTTTTCATCACAGTCTCTACACTTTAATGTTAATTTTACACAAAAACCATTTCTGTTTGTCACTGTCAAAAAAACTATTTAAGAATTACACTCCTGACACGTAATATTTTGAATCAAATCATCTAAGCACTTTTTGTTTACAATGAAAAATTCATTACTATCATCTGGATCTGATGGAACATTAGCCTCCAAATTTTTAAGTTGTTTTTTTCGCGCATTTCTTGCTCGCTCCATTGCAACTTTGTTTCTTGTTTTTGGAGGTCTCCATTTCGAATGAATTGCGTGCATTTTTATAATGCAATTATAGATTTATTTGTATTTATATACAACTGTATGTCAAAATTTTCTTTACAGTATAGCAGACAAATTGTTTTGACAACATATATAAAGCGGATTTCGAAGTATGATCCGGTATTTCGGAACGTTCCTAATTCGTCTGTTCCGTGCCAGAGTTACGCATTTCAGAATACGCTCCTATATAGTTATTGTATAGTATAATTTGAATTTTACAATAAAGTATTTTTTTCTAAAATTTTAATTTAAAGTATTTAAAAAATTTTATTTTGACCAAGAAACTTATTTTTTTAAGAAAGAAATATACAAACAGTTGTTTTCCGTAAAAATCTAAAAATCGATATTTTGGTCAATTTTAGTCAAAATTTCATAAAATTTAAATTATCATAACTTTTTATAGAATTGAAGGCCATAAAAATGATACAGATCATTTGAAAGGTATTGCTCCAAGCTTTCTTTTAGACTTTTGGATAAAAAAATCAATTATGGCGCACTTACACTATTTTTAAGTTGAATATTGACATGTAGATTATGTAACATTAACATTGAGATTAGAAATTCTAACCCAGAAGGATAAATTCTAGACATAATTAGCAACGATCGTTATATATAATGTTTTATAGTAAAAGTTGATACATTTTGAGTTAAATAGCGGTAAATCCAGCTGATGTTGAAAAAAACTGGAAAAAATTCACATTTTGAGGTTAGAATAACTTTTGAGCAAATAGATTCCAGTACCTAAAATTTTTTTTCTGTATTCTGAAAAACATTTGCAACGTGTACCCAAAATTTGGTGCATTTTAAAATTTTGATCGGACCACTTCACGTGGAATACCCCATATATATATATTTCTTTTATACAGACAGTGATGTTACTGATGGCGATATAACTGAAAGCGATGAAGATAGCGATAGTTGCTCTGATTCAAACGGTAATGACGAAAATTTGAATTTTCAAGACGAATTATATCCTGGAGCTCCGATAACTATTTTTGCAGTTTTAATATGCTTAGCTGCTCTAAAGTTGCGCCACAGACTAAGTAAATTTTGTGTTTTAGATATTTTAAAACTAATTGCTAAAATTTGTATTTCGTCACACAATTGTCCTACATCTTATTACCGGTTTAAAAAATATTTCAACGATTCTGATTTCGGTTTAAAAAAACATTTTTATTGTACAAAATGTCAGGCTTTGATAAACAATAGTAATGATGATGTCAATAATGACGATTCGATTGAATCTGAAGAAATTGTAAATAACGATGAATTCTGTGACTGCAATAATACTGCCAATGAAAAATATTTTATAGAAATTCCGCCAATTTCTCAATTGAAAAGTTTATATTGTGACGTGGTATTCGCGCACCCGATCGAATTTAATTAATTTTAATAATTAGAATTGACCGTTGGGCCGCGTTGCCTAATACCGCGCACACAATTATTTAATTTATCCGAACTGCGGGCTGTCGCCAGAAACGCGAGTTCCCTGGGACGTACGGTATGGAGGATTCGGGCGATCCTCCTTGCCTCGACACGATTTATAAAAATTAAAGGATGTCGGCGGGAGCGGGGAGAATAAAATAAACACTCTCAATTAAAATAAAAATAACTAAAACATTTATTTTAATCTATTTTAACAATTTGGCCATTCAGGCCTCGTGCCGCGGGCGGAAGTATCGGGAACTAACCGGATCGAGATCCTCGCCTGCGGTTGACTCGACCTCGATTCCGCTATTCGGGGACCGGCGTACCCGAATAAACTCCCGAGCTCACACACTCAAACACTCGGGAAGGGGGGAACGCGCGGTAGTATGAATGCAACTTACCGGGATGCGCCCCGTGGATGGCCCAGCCGATCCGTGTCCCTTTTGTCCTCCTGGGCAACGGAGGACCGACGTCGGCTGCGGTGGTGGAAGGCGGCCCTGTGCCGCGGCGAGTGCCTCGCGAACCGCGTCCGCACTCACTCAAACACTTCCCGTCCTTTCTTTCACACACACCAAAAACACTCGCGGCTCACCTCGCGAGGACGTTCCGGGTTGTCGGCGGCTTTGCGCCTCACGCGCCTTTTCTTAGCCGGAAACTATCAATCACGACACCGGATAAGTTTGTCCGCCTCGAACGGCGGATCGGGACATACTAATCGGCATCTCCTAATTTTCGAAAAAGGGATGAGAGTGGGAAACACACACACACTCGCGCTCTCATCCCTACGTACTATTGCGCGCGTAATTGTACACTTGATCGACGTAAACAAATGTCGTCGGTTGGCCTTGACATACCAAAGGCTCCGACGACTTACATTTAACATGAGTTTAAATGCTTTGTTCGCCGCGAAAAGATTGTGTGACGATTTCCGTCACAAAGCCCCCCCCCCCCCTAGACTCTACTTCTCTCGGGAAGGCCGAGTCGAAAGAAGGCACAATCTATTTGCGACCGCGCGCTGTCCTCTTCTCTCTTTATCAGTGGCGGGAAGGGATGCGGTTCTTGAGGATACGGACCACCTCCTGTCCTACATCTCGTGCCACATCAGCTGGGAGATTGGCAGCAGCCTCCAGCAACATACGACATTCCCTGAGAATGTCCGTCTCGTTGCTGGATTGTGCTGTCGACCCAGCTGAAGAAGACGATACCTCCGAAGATGTACGGGGTTTAGACCCATTTCCCGACTTTGGTGTCGGCTGACGAGATGGCCCAGCCATCCTCGTAGCGTCGACTTCCATCGGGGTGGGCCGTCGCAAGTCGCTAGGCCGAGCCTTCTGCGATTGCTCCCCACGAGGTTTCGGAACAGAGGTCTTGGTCTTACCCTTTCCACTGACTCGTTGGACAGGGACTGGCTGAGCCCCGCTCTCTTCGCGTCCCTGCCTTTCTGCTTCCGCTGCTTGGTCACTGGTCGAGGGAACGTTCAGGCTTTCTCTGTACTCCCTCGACTTCTGGTCCGCTTTGGCTTGGACGACCGCACTTATGGCTGCCTTCACTTGCTCGAAGGGCCCCGAGAAATCCAAGCCAAATGCAGCGGCCTGGCGGCGAGTCGCCTCTACCACACGGCGACCCACCACCACTTCCGCATAGGAAGGTTTGTTGCTGAAAGGCTTCACGCACGAGCCCTTCCTAGCGCCCTCCTTGCGGGTGGGCGTCTTCACCCGTCGCCTCTTCGACTCCTTTGGACCTGCCCGTGGCGTTGGTTGCTTCGGTGCCTGTGGCGAGACAGGGACCTTAGCGGCCGGTGCAACGGGGTTAGATGGCGCGAAGGGGGAGTAACCCCGTTCTCGGACCCACAAATCATGCGGCTCCGAACATCTGGGGCACTCCCTCACAGTCACTCCTCGGCGTCCGCAATTAAGACAGAATGTCTTTTGCGAAATCGCACACTCCCGGTGACTGTGGTCGTTCGCCCAGCAATTGTAGCAGGCGTTTTTAGGGGGATCTACCGACCGATCGAATGGTATTGCTACTAATCGTCGGAGGACAATTCCCCTAGTGATGACCGGGCCGGATGTAGATGACCCAGTCTTCGCCTGCTTGGGCAGGGACTCGACCCCAACATCGAGTTTCCCTGCTCGTGATGGACCTACGACAGGTGTCCCTGCTTCCGAGAACGGCCGAATCGTTGCTCGGGGTGTGACGGGGACTCCTGATTCGTAGTCGTCCATCGTCAATTGCCTGTTGCCGCTAGATTTCTTCTTCTTGCGGTGTGGGCGATTTGCGGTGACGGACTTCTGCTGCTCCCGTTCTGCCTCACGCAGATCCTCAGCATACTCTGCGGGGTAGATGTTGGCGGATGGCCCCGGTACTAATACCGCAGGCACATCCACTTCCATCCGCTCCACTGGGGTTGACTCAACCGACGAAGTGAGGTCCATCGTTGAGGCATGTGGTGCCCCTTCCAACTCCACTAGCACCTGGTCGATGTCCCGCACCGACTGGGCACATCCAGCGAGCGGGTCATCTGCAGGTACCTTAAAGCATTCGGGATACACTGGAGTTACCTTGTTAGTGGTCTCCAAAGTCGGTGGGCTTTCCCCCAGCAGTATGAGCTGAGGTGGAGATGGAGTGACGCCGTCTCCTGCCTCCAGGTCTCGGGCGTCCGGCGATGTTGCGCGATGATTTCTGGCCGCCTCCTTCTCAAACCGGCGGTGGCCTTCTTCATCGCGCTCGATCGCTCTTTGTTGGAGCATCTGCTCCGTCAGGGCGATCAACTCGCCGTTTGGGTCCATCTGGGAGCTGAAATAAAACATAAGCTTATTAGTCATAATTAAAATATAAATTACGAATAAGGGAGAATTGCCCATTCACTCACACACAAGTATTCTCAAACATCACACTCTCAATGCATGGCATACAGTTACCAGGCCCAACCTTCGATAACTGTTCTCATGCGAATCGATACGCAACCCTTACTGCTTTACTTGACAACCCGAGGTGGTACATATCTTTTTACATCAGATATATGTACCTCGGTCCGTTTCCGACCAGACTCTTCTAGTCTCAGAATTACTGGAGATAGTACTTCTTTAACTTCGAAGGGTCCGTCATACTTTGGTGCCAGTTTAGCAGATATGCCCTTCGCACCTTGGGAAAGCGTTCGGCACTTCCTCATGACTAGATCTCCGACCTGAAACGAGGCAATACGTCTGTTTCTGTTGTAGGTCTTTTCTTGACGTCTTTGCTCCTCGTCAATGTATTTCTTGACCAAGTCGCGTAGAGCATCAAGTCTTTTAAGACGATCTAGCCATACTTCGGGATTGTCCAGGATCTTAAATTCCTGTTTTTCCACTTCCCTGCGGAGACTCTTCACAATTTGTAGATGACGCCCGAAGTTTAAGAACGCGGGTGAGACTTTGGTACTTGACTGCATTGCCGTGTTTATTGCATGGCGAAATTCGTGCAAGTGTGTGTCCCACCCACGATGATCCGAATCCACAAACGTCGCAATCATCGTTTTTAACGTTCTATTTGTTCTCTCCACCGGGTTGGCTTGTGGTCAGTAAGGAGGGGTTCTGACATGTTTTATGTCATACTCCTCCAGCATTCGCGACATGATGCCGTTGATGAACTCAGTCCCATTATCCGTTATTAGGAAATTTGGCGTTTCCCAACGGAAGACTACGAGTTCCTCGAATGCTTTCGACACCGACTTACCGGTCGCCGTACGTAATGGTTTGAGCTCCATCCACCTTGTAAACAAGTCTTGAAATACTATGATGTATTTGTGTTGACTTTTACTACGTGGAAGCTCCATTACGTCTGCTGCCACAACAGCCCAGGGTCTCTCAATGTTACGTTTACCCATCAAGCCTTGAGGACCTGCTTGAGACGTCTTATAGCTCTGACAGATCAGACACTGTAAAACAAATTGGCGGGTATCGTGGTAGATACCTGGCCAATAATAGTCTCTTGCAACACGTTCGTAAGTCTTTTCGACTCCCATATGACCCATGGAGGGGTGGAAATGGGAATCTACTAAGACTCGGTTCCTCTGCTCTAAGGGTAGAACAAGGCGCCAGCCTTCTTCTCGTTCTGTTACAGAGTCCAAGAGTTTATCACTTGTAAAACGATATAGCATATCATCCTCAATCTTCCACTCCGGAAATTTCTGAGGGCATGAGCGTACATCGTTTAATCTAGCAATATACCATGGGTCTGTAATTACTTCGAACGAGGCAATCCCTTCCTCGTCGGGGTCTGGGTTGACGGCACGAGAAAGCGCGTCCGGAACATAGTGCAAGGCTCCTTTCTTATGCACTATTTCAAAGTCCCATTGCTGCATTTCAAGTATCCATCGTGCCAACCTACCCGACGGCTCTCTGAGATTTTTGAGCCATTTGAGAGCACTATGGTCGGTCACAGCCGTGAATCGATAGGCCTCAATGTATGGTCTCAATCTCTTAATAGCCCATATGAGAGCCAAGCATTCTTTTTCCGTTGTCATGTAATTACGTTCAGCGCGATTTAATAATCGACTGACGTAGACAATCGGATGCTCGAAACCCTCGTCGTCCAGTTGCGTTAACACCGCACCTATTGCTAAGTCACTAGCGTCACTTTGGACGGTAAATGGCTTAGAAAAGTCTGGACGGGCCAATACAGGCGTTTCAGCTAACGCAACTTTAAGCTGACGAAACGCCTCCTCCTGCTCCTCGCCCCAATCCCAAGCCTGGTCTTTACGCAGCAACTTGGTAAGGGGAGCTTTAATGTCAGCTTCTCGATTAATGAATCGAGAATACTAGCCTACCATCCCGAGGAAGGATCTCAGCTGTTTGACATTACGAGGGGTAGGGTAGTAAAGGACTGGAGCGACTCGTTCCTCGTCAGGCCTCAAGCCGTCCGCGTCCAATTTGTACCCAAGGAACGTTACGCTGGAACAACAAAACTCACACTTCTCTCGATTCACTTCGAGTCCAGCATCATTCAACGTCCTTAGTACGTATTCGAGCCATTTTAGATGGTCCTCAAAAGTTTCGGTAATGACGATCAAGTCGTCTAGATAACCAAACACATGAGGTTCCACCTTAGGCCCGAAAATTGCATCTATAAGCCGTGCACTGGTCATAGGAGCATTCATGAGGCCAAAAGGCATTCTCATGAACTGCCACAGCCCCGACCCTGGTACAGCAAATGCAGTATAATGCCGGCTCGCCTCGGCCATTAATATTTGGAAGTACGCTTTCTTAAGATCAATTTTCGATATATACCTTGCATTATGCAGCTTATCCAATATGGTATCCATATTAGGAATTGGATAAGAATCACGTTTTGTGACTGCATTAAGGTCTCGAAAATCGATACAGAAGCGATAACTTCCTTCGTCCTTGCGGACGATGACCGGAGTAGCTGACCAATCACTCGCACTCGGTTCAATAATGCCCTTGTCAAACATCTTTTTGACCTCACTCTGGGCAAATTCGAGGACCTTGGGAGACATACGTCTTGGCTTATGACGAACCGGTCTTGCACCAGGTTCAACCTCTATGTGGTGCTCCGTTAACGTCGTAAAGCCGTGGACGTCTCCCGAGGGCAAGAGTAGGCTTTCAACTAACTCTTTGACTTGCTTCCGCTGGTCGTCCTGTATCTCAATTATACCAGCACATTCAGCGGAAATCCTCGAATCGATGTCATGAGCTGTATCTCTGACGAAGTGTCTCCAATCACTCTCGCCAGTACGCCAAATAGCTTCGCCTAATTTGACTTCCATATTCCAATGTTGTAGAAAATCCATACCGAGAATGATGGAATGCTCAATATTCTCTACAATTCTCAGTTGGATATTGCCATCAAGGCCTTCTACACAGAATAGAATGTCGATAAGGCCAAGGATTTTAAGTGCTGGTCCAGCCACACCTTTCACGATAACCTTGACAGGTCTCCATTTAAACTTGTACTGTTTGACAACATCTGATCGTACAAGAGAGACCATGGTGCCAGGATCGAAAAGTGCTTTAAAGTCCTTTCCACCGAGTCGTACCAAAAAGAATAGCCGGTTATCCGATTGGATTCCAGCAATTATCTGATCGGTTTGACTATCGTCGTTAGGAGTCGATGCCGTGTGCGTCATTTTAGACGTACTTGGTACGGCATCTGCCCCCCCCCCCCTGAACTGTACTTCTCGGCAACGAGTTTGTACGGTTCATGTTACGCACACCATCGACAACTACCTTCTCCACCAAGGGCTCGTTGTTGAGGACAATTTCCTTCTCCACCAAGGGCTTCTTGTCCTCCTTACTAGGTGTGTCACAACGGGGTGACGATGAGCAACAACCAAGGTCGTTCACTCCGATGGTGCTAAGCGGCTGAGATAACGATCTCTTTACGCTTTCTTCACCAACAATATCTCTGCTATCAGAGTATATTTGCCTTTGGAGTTCCTTAGACCAATCTTTAGCCTCACGCTTTTGTTGGTCTAATAAGGTTCCTTGTTCTGCTTTACCTTGCAAAGCTCGGGTGGGATTGACAGGTTGTGTTCTAAGAACTTTTCCATCTGTCGAATCCCCAGAACGTTCAGGATCCTTACACTCAGACTTACTTTCAACACCAACTTCGGTCTGAGAGGGAATTTGATCTCCGTTAAGGCCTTTAGAGAAGTCAGCAAATGATTTGCTAGACTTCTTAAAGAGTTTAGAGGGTTCTCCGACCTTAAACTCTTCGCCTTGTAAACCATGCGGTTTACTTACTGCAGTGCAGGGCGCCCGGGGAAGCTCGGGTGCCCTGCGTTCAGGTTTCCCACGTTTTGGAGGAACCTGTTTGGAGTGTAACGCCACTAGTTCCACACAGCTGGCACTCCTTTGCTACCAATTCGGTAGAGCACTGCTCAGCGGAGTGCCCAATGTTTCCGCATCGGTAGAATGTTCGGCTCGGGCAATCCGACGACCTATGACCGACTTTTTGGCATGTGAAACACACGCCGACAAAGTTGGTGCTCAGGTTTGTTGGATTTACTGCCGTCGCCTGTGGTTGCACATACCTCACCAGGTTTTGTGCCATTTGTGGGACAAAAACGTTTTGCTGGGGCAGTTGAGAATTCGTCAAAACACGTCTTTCTCTTTTGCCCAAGCTCTATTTTTGTTGCCCAGGTGACTGTTGAGAAACAGGCACGTACGATACGGATTTCGAATTGTGAGCACTCACTCCATTATTCGATTTGCCGTATCGTTTCTGAAAACTATTAGCGACGTTGGAAGTACCGTACACAGCGGCTGCTTCGTATTCGCTTAAAGAAGAGTTTGGCGAGTTTTTCACACTTTTCTTGCTCTTCTTCTTAATAGTTTTCTTAGACGACTGTTTATCCGAATGAGAAGACTCATCCTTACTCTTTTCGGTAACAGTCGCCACTTTGCCCGAAACTCGTGCTCCACCATTCTGTTTCGGGAAAGCTTCTGGTACGAACTTCTCGCGCTTAACGTTGGAACTGGAGAATTTCGTGTCCCATGTTAAATGCTGCTCGTACTCTTTACCGTAGCTTGTCAAATCAGAGAAATTCCTGATTTGTCGTACTGGTATGTACCTACGGTAATCTGGCCTCATCTGCGAGTAGGCCATCTTCACTTGTTGTTCTAATGAGGGAGGGCATTTAAACTTATTTACGATCGCTTTGAAACAATTCAAGAACGTCGTAGCCTCTTCTCCCTCATTTTGTGTTCTTGATCGAAGTTCCATGAGTAAATCTTCGTCATTTATTATACGGCCATACTCATTTAGGAACTCGATCTCAAAATCACGCCAATCTCGAAGAGATGGCCGAACTGTTCTATACCAGAACAGTGCTGATTTTGAGAACACATTGGTCAGGGCACTAAACATCCTGCGATCTGAGTACTCGTTGTCATTTCTGAAGTCGTGCAAACGGTTCAGAAACTCTTCCGCGTCCTTTTTGGTCTCACCATCAAAGGACATGTTCCAGATACGCAGCTCTCGTGCGCACCCTGTCCGATCGTGCGTTCGGTTATCGTCTTCACGATACCTTAGCCTGGCTTCCTAGGACTCTCTTTCCCGACGGTCATCTCTATTATCCGTCCGGGAACTCCTACGCCTGCTGGTAGAAGGATTCCTACTCTCTTGTCGGCCTTCAGCCGCCCTACGAGAATCGGATCTCCTACGAGCCGGTTCGCGATCAGACTGATACCCATCGGACGAATCCGTCTGAGTGCACTGATCGCAAGTGCGAAGTTTCCGGCTGTGCTCGGTCGTCGATTTTACGGTTAGACTGACGTTTATGAGTACGTCTCTCCGTACAGCTTTCACGACGTTCATCGTTGCTTGAGGCTTTACTCACAGAACGATGGTGTCGTGAATTTCTGGTTGGAGTCGTGTACTCACGCCTCTCTCTTCTATCTTGTCCCTCACAAGTCTTAGAAGAGGTCTCACGACGTCTCTGTTCAAATCTCGGTTTTTCGTAAGATTGAACACTGACGTCATTAGGAAGGTCATATCCATTCCTATCATCAACAAATTGACGTTCGGTTGTATTAGCCTCGGGTTGCCTGTTGTCGTATTGTCTAGAGGTGTATCCTCGTGACGTACGACGGTCGGCTTCCGTCTGCGAACCCAAGTCAACATGTTGTGTTGGCACTTCACTTTCTCTAGTGCCAAGATGTCCGCTGTTTCTTTGCTCTCCAATTGGGAGGTAATGTGCGGGTGCATAAAAACCTCCGAGTTGAGCAGTCGTCACGGTCGTAACCGTCGACGTAGCGGTTGTGCATGATGTTGCAGCCACCGAAACAGGGACATAAGGGATTGCAGTCGTGGTCATGTTTGCTCCCAGTACCTCACCAAACCGTTTAGGTATAGCACCTGTTGATGCCACCCTCGGGCTTTGTGCAGTACTCATTGGCGAGTTTCTAGACTGACCACTTGGTGACAGAGCTCCATCTTCTTCAGGAATGGGTGCTCTGTCACTAGCAACCCTTTCGCGATCCGACATTTCGGACTCGCAGGAAACTTCCGTTCCTGATGGGACCTCACTCTTTTTCCTGGAACGAGGTTTTCTAATTTCCCATAGTTCCTGATATACTAGAGGTTTATGTGCAGGCTCTGCCCTTACATTCTCATCGTATTCAGGGAACCATGGTATTTCCAGATTAATGTCTACACATCTTATCCGGTGACGCAAAAGGCGTTCGCGGCACTCCGCCTCTTCGCCATTTGCGTTTAAACTTAGATGCTCCAATTGGGCATACACTGCCTCAATCGGAAGCTTCTTCGTTTCCCGACGAATATCCCTAGCTATGCGTGATTCACGTATAAGCTGGGCCATTCGGGCTTCATAGCTGCTGGCCATTATTTTTTTGACCAGCAGCAGCCGACGTGTTACGTCGGGAGAAGTACTCTCAACCGGGATTTCAGATGAAATCCCTTGTGTTTCATATACTTCGGAAGTATCCAATTTTCAATTGGAAATTATTATATTGGACTCACCATAATAAAATAATTATTACTCCCAACGAGTAAAAAAAAGTTTGGTGTCGGCTTAATTACAATAAATTGTAAAAATGGACCGACTAGTGTACCAACAAAATTAATTTACTTGATCAAAATTCAAAAGATTTTCTTTAAAAGAAATTTATTTCGTCCTTATAAGGACAAAATAATTAAATTTTGTTGGTTAAAGTTGTGGCAAATCACACACTTAACACTTGCACCAAATTAGAATTAATTATTTAACTTGCTCACAAGTCTAAATAATTAATGTTTATAATAGTGTCTTGTGACTCACACACACCAAGACTCTATACAATTGTTTCTGCAAGCAAAAATAATGATTAACAAAAAAAAAAAAAATCTTCAAATTATTTCAATATCGTCGGTAATTTACAAGTAATGGTAAATTTGACGATTTCCCAAAATATCTCTCTCGCCAGTTATAATCCAAAAGATTCCTCGCTGGCGAAAAGAATTTATTTTGTTATGGAAATTGAAATAATTAAAGTTTCAATCTATTAATAAATACAGAACAACAAATTATAAAGGAAGAAAAGAAAAGAAAAAAAATTAAATTATTTATCTCGCTACCGAGCCTAAATAATTAATTTTAAAATAAATATAAAATAAATACAGTGTCTTGTGATTCACACACACCAAGACACTATTTATTATTTTGCTTTTCCAAGCCCAAAACAACAAAAAAAAATTTCCTTTATAATTTACACTACTCTACAAACACAAATTTAATTAAATTACTTCAACAGTAGGGGTATTTACGAAATGTTGTAAATCCCGTATGGTTTGCAACAAAATAATTATTTCACTAATTGTCGTCCCAAACGACAATTTTTTTCAGCGAAATATATTTATTTTATCCTAAAAAGGACTAAATAAATAATTTATGTTGCTACCAAGTTGAAATAATTTATATTTCCTTTTTTAAATAAATTGAACGAAAAGGAAAAGAAAATTTAATTATTTAACTTGCTAACAAGTCTAAACAATTAAATTTATACACCGAATTATTTTACTCAAACACACCAAAAAAAAATTATAACCAATTATTTAACTAACAAACAAGTCTAAATAATTGGTAAAAATGTGTGGAGATATAATTTAAACACACAAAAAAGAAAAAGAAAGTTTTTTACATATATTAAAATTTCACGGCAAATAACGAATACAAAATATTAGGTTAAATGCCGATCATTAAAATACATGCAAAAAAAAATTTTTAATTTAATTATTTAACTCACTCTCGAGTCTAAATAATTATATATTATAACTCTCGTATCTTTGCGGAACAATCACACAAAGATACTTCATTAATTGTTTAACTTGCAAAAAGTCTAAACAATCAACACGAGTTATAAAAAAAAAAGTTTTTCTCACACTCAAAATTTTCAAAAATATAACACAAGTATCGTGAACAGTAATACTTAATAAATACCAAATATTAAATCAAGTAATTACTGTCAGATTATTGAAGTACAAAAATAATTTTAATTATTTTACTCACACACGAGTTTAAATAATTAATATTACAACTATTGTGACTTTGCGGCTGATTCACACAAAGTTACTTACCGTTTATTATTTAACTTGCAAATAAGTCTAAATAATTAACAATAGTTGTAAAATATATTTTATACACACAAATAAATCACATATATTATAAAATAAATAGTAATAAATAATATACAAATATTAAATTATATTACTATGTTCTATATATGTGGGTCAGGGAGGGGAGAAAGCAACAAAGAAATTTTTCTCTCGAACTAACAAAAAAAACCAATTAAAATTTCGCCGCGTCCCGTATACAAAGAAAACAAAATTATTTAAATCTTCTTTAAAAGGGAGGGGGTGGAGCAACTACCTCTCCCGAAAGGATCTAATTATCAAAACTCACACCATATACAAAATAGATCCCGCGCGGGAACAAATTTATTTTACTAGAATTAAATAAAATAATTCGCCGCAGTGGTTACTCTCGGCGAAACCAGCTGCGAAGACTTTATACACGCGAAGGGCCTAGGCGATCGCGCTATCTCTCTCACTCACACACCTATAGCCCGCCTAGCACCTGACTCCGATTCCCCGCGACTAGGGATTCTCTCTCTCACTCCCACTCGCGGGCGCAATCGGAGAGAGCCGATGATGATCGGCTCTCGCGAAGTCTTCCCTGTGCGCTGTTCGGGGGGGATTCTCGCTGCCCGCGATCCGCGGCGCAAGCTACTCTCTCCCTACTTTGCCGCTTACATACAAGCTAAGCAAAGATCTCCCGGCAAGCTTGCGATCGAGAAAGACCGATCTCGATGAGATCGGGCGCTTCCGGCTAAACACGGTCGCGCGTGAACTCTCCCGATATACCGGTGTATACCTCTCCTCGGATACCCGAGCAAGAGGGGGAATACTCCGGTATAGAGACGCGTCTCACACGCCGTCTCTCGCGCTCTCTCTCTCTCTCTCTCTCTCTCTCTCTCTCTCTCTCTCTCTCTCTTTCTCACTAACTAACTCGTACAACTCACTCTCTCTCTCTCTTTCTCTCAACCCGCTCACGTTTCGCCGCGACACTGCTCGCGCGCGAAAAGATGGCCGACAATTATACTTTAATTTAAATTTAACATCGGTGAGGACGAAACCGAACGTCACGGTCGCCATTTGTGACGTGGTATTCGCGCACCCGATCGAATTTAATTAATTTTAATAATTAGAATTGACCGTTGGGCCGCGTTGCCCAATACCGCGCACACAATTATTTAATTTATCCGAACTGCGGGCTGTCGCCAGAAACGCGAGTTCGCTGGGACGTACGGTATGGAGGATTCGGGCGATCCTCCATGCCTCGACACGATTTATAAAAATTAAAAGATGTCGGCGGGAGCGGGGAGAATAAAATAAACACTCTCAATTAAAATAAAAATAACTAAAACATTTATTTTAATCTATTTTAACAATTTGGCCATCCAGGCCTCGTGCCGCGACAATGCTCTTTCGCGCGGGCGGAAGTATCGGGAGCCAACCGGATCGAGATCCTCGCCTGCGGTTGACTCGACCCCGATTCCGCTATTCGGGTACCGGCGTACCCGAATACACTCCCAAGTTCACACCAGGGTTGCCAGATGGCGATTTTTTCTCTTTGTTACTCTTGCTTAATAAACATCAATATAAGTAAGAGAGAAAAGGAAAAAAAATCGCCAATTGGTCACTCTGGCTCACACACTCAAACACTCGGGAAGGGGGGAACGCGCGGTAGTATGAATGCAACTTACCGGGATGCGCCCCGTGGATGGCCCAGCCGATCCGTGTCCCTTTTGTCCTCCTGGGCAACGGAGGACCGACGTCGGCTGCGGTGGTGGAAGGCGGCCCTGTGCCGTGGTGAGTGCCTCGCGAACCGCGTCCGCACTCACTCGAACACTTCCCGTCCTTTCTTTCACACACACCAAAAACACTCGCGGCTCACCTCGCGAGGACATTCCGGGTTGTCGACGGCTTTGCGCCTCACGCGCCTTTTCTTAGCCGGAAACTATCAATCACGACACCGGATAAGTTTGTCCGCCTCGATCGGGACATACTAATCGGCATCTCCTAATTTTCGAAAAAGGGATCAGAGTGGGAAACACACACACACTCGCGCTCTCATCCCTACGTACTATTGCGCGCGTAATTGTACACTTGATCAACGTAAACAAATGTCGTCGGTTGGCCTTGACATACCAAAGGCTCCGACGGCTTACATTTAACATGAGTTTAAATGCTTTGTTCGCCGCGAAAAGATTGTGTGACGATTTCCGTCACAATATGAACGTGAAGGTTTGTATAATAAATTAAATCGAGAGTCAAATTTATTACGTACTGAAACGGGCGATTATTTACGATGGCGAAATTTATAAGAAATTAAGTCAAGACAACGAAATTTTATCTTCTAAAGATAATATAGCTTTTCAATGGTGCACTGACGGTGTGCAAATTTTTAAATCGTCTTTGTACAATATTTGGGGATTCTTTTTAATTATTCTATCATTGCCATTCGAAGAAAGATATAAAATAGAGAACATTTTATTAATTGGATTGTGGTTCGGAGAGAAAAAACCTAATTCAAATTTATTTTTAAAGCCCTTGACAGATTCTTTATAACAAATATATCGAGGAATTTAAGTTTTCGTTAAAGATTTAGAGACTTATATCTATGTAAGAGGAATTATAATTTGTGATACATGCGATTTGCCGGCGAAAGCGCTGTTTCTTTCTATGAACCAGTATAATGGAAACTTCGGTTGTCAAGTTTGTAAAGAACAGGGTTTGACTGAAAAAAGAACTCGCGTTTATCCATATACAGAGACTTTACGTTTAAGAACAAGCGAAGGAACCAAAACTCATGCCATGCAAGCTCTAGAAATAGGTAATCCAGTATGTGGCGTAAAAGGGCCGACAGTTTTATCGATGATTTCATACGATTTCATTATTTCTACAGCCATGGATACAATGTACTGTGCCTTTGAAGGGTGTATCAAACGGCTAGGTCAATTATGGTTCGATAAAAAATATAGTACAAAAAATTTTTCATCTCAGTTAGTAGAAGTAATAGACTATAGACTGTGTTTAATCAAACCACCTTCTTACGTAGCCCGTAGACCAAGGCCAATAAAGACTCATTTTAACTTTTGGAAGGCATCTGAACTTAAAAATTGGGGCTTGTATTATGCTCTTCCAGTAATGAAAGATATTTTATTTAATGAATACTTTGAATATTTTAAATATTTTGTACTAGCAATTCACATTCTTTGTCGACAAAAGATTACTAATGACATGATACTACTAGCAGAACCTTGTTTAGAAGAATTTGTGAAAAGATATCGGGTATGTTCCGAAACGTCAACAGTAAGTATTTTTGGCAACAGCGCATATTGAAATATGACGATATGGAAATATGACGTCATAGAACGCTGAATTACGGTTGTTGACTACTGGATCTGTGTTCCGAAACTGAAAACAGTAATCAGCATCAGTGAATAATTGTTAATTATAACTGTACAGTTTGAGTAAAGTAAGAAATTTTATTTTTGTAAAAATAATAGTTTTCTAAATAATTTAATTGTAAAGTTACTTAACCAAAGTACTTTTGAACAATTAAAGTGCATCTGGCTACCTGCTGCGACAAACAAAATAAAGAAAATATAATAAATTATAGAACAATGGATCAAGCTGCAATATTGGAAGTTATTATTTTTGATTCTTCGAGTAGTTCAAGTAGTGACAGTGACATAGAAAACGAATTAGATTTAATTATCAATGAAAACGAAGATATAATTGTAAATGAAAACAGAAGACCACGAGTGCAATTTTTTATAGAAACAGTAATTTATAGATATACTGAAAAAGAATTCCAAGAAAATTATAGGTAAATGATTAACAATTAACTAATAAAAAATTGAAATGTTTTTTGTGATAAATTATGAAATTGGCGTATAAGCTTTTTAATCATTTTTATGTAATTTTTAATGTAAAGTAATTTTTTTAGAATGAATCGCACAATATTTTATTATTTACTAGATTTAATAAGACCAGATATAGAAGGTATTGGATTTGGAAGAATGCCAATTCCTCCTGAAAAGTAATTGTATATAGCATTGTACATACTTGGAACTCCTGACTCATATAGGTGTACAGTTGTTTTGATATTAACTATTAAATTAAATTGATATACATAATTTTAATTTTTTCTACAGATCAGTAACTACTAAATTTGATATTGGAAAAGCTACAGCTTGGCGAACATTACATCGCGTAGTAAAAGCTATTTGCCGATACAGGATTTATTTTATTTGTTGGCCATTCCAAAATGAAGCAATTGATACAGGTAACAGAATTGAAGCAAGGTATGGGTTTCCAAAAACATTGGGAGCAGTTGATGGTACACACATACAAATTCCAGCTCCAAAAGTAGATAGTCAAAGTTATATAAACCGCAAAAATGTGCACTCAATCCAGCTACAAGTAATTTAATCATACTATTATTATTATTATCATTATTATTATTATTATTATTATTATTATTATTATTACTATTATTACTTTTAAATACAATTCAATATTTAAATATAAATTTAATTATGTTTCTCAGGTGATTTGCAATGATAAATTGGAGTTTATTCATTGCTACACTGGACTTCCAGGATCGGTACATGATATGCGAGTTTTTAAATACTCAGGAGTACAACAAAGATGTACCTTACAATATTTTCCTCAAAATACTCATATATTAGGTGACTCTGCATACACAATCCAAAAACGTGTTATGGTACCTTATCGTGACAATGGACACTTAACTGTAGAGCAAATACACTTTAACACTACGCTGTCGAGAAGCAGAATGATGGTGGAACGCTCTATTGGTCTATTAAAATGTCGATGGCGTTATTTAATAGAAAAATTTCCTATGAGAAGAACAGACCTGATTCCTCATTATATTTTATGCTGCTGCATACTACATAACATTTGTTTGAAACGAGGAGATACATTTGAACATCCACTTATCATTCCAAATACTATAGATATTAATTCCGCGCCTGCACTCGTAAATAATCTAATGCAAGAAGAAGGCAGAACAAAGAGAAACGCTATTTGTCACTATTTAAATAGAAATAGAATGTAGAATAATAAAAAAAAATTTTATTGTTTTTAAAAATACATAATGTTACTTATTTGTACCCCTTGATCCTGCTTTATTATCAAAGACCAATTTCTTTTTAGTTAAGCTTTGTAAAATAAAATAAATTTTAGTAACAAATATTTACTTTCTACCTGAAATTTGATTTTTGTATTTGTTTATGTTTTATAACTCAAGAACCGTAAAATGTTTAGGTATATTCTTTATAATTACGTTTTATGTTGTTTTTACCGTATTTATAAATATTATGTATTAGTATATTTGGCAATAAATTTACAAACAAATAGATGTAAAAACGTGTAGATGGAAAATTTTTATTTTGCAATAAAATTATACAAACAAATGCTAATATATCTTATAAATTTATTATTCCTACGTTTTTAATATATAATTTATATTAAATATTAAACAATAATATTCTTTATTACTCTTTGAAATGCACAAAAGCCTGATGAAAAACAAATTATCGTTTTGTTTACATAAAATACAGTTTAAGTCGATAATAGTTTTATAAATGTAAAAGTACAACTTAAGTTAATAAAACATTTCTATTGTACTAAATATTAAATAATAATATTCTTTAAACAACTAATTTAGAAAGGTATCACAAGTAATCTTTGAAATGTACTGAAGCCTGTTAAAAAACAAATGATCGCTTTCTGTACATAAAGCACAACTTCAGTTAATAATAGATTTCTTTTGTACTAAATATTAAACAATAATATTCTTTAAACAAAAAGTTTTTAAAGATATCACAAGTAATCTCAAATGCATTGCGAAGCCTGTTAAAAAACAAATGATCGCTTTCAGTACATAAAGCACAACTTCAGTTAATAATAGATTTCTTTTGTACTAAATATTAAACAATAATATTCTTTAAACAAAAAGTTTTTAAAGATATCACAAGTAATCTCAAATGCATTGCGAAGCCTGTTAAAAAACAAATAATCGCTTTCAATACATAAATTACAAATTTTAAAGTTAATCAACTATTTTTTAAAAATTTTAACAAGATCTTGCATCATAATTAATTTTTTATTTCTGTAAGATTGTGCATCAGATCTTTTTAAACGCTTAATTTCTAGCGACTGTTCTAAATAATTCATTTTTTGTGCTTCTAGTGCTGACTTTGAACGCTCTGAAAAATGCAAATGAAATTATATTAGTATATTTAGAAAATTCAGAATTTAATTAATATTATAATTTCATATAAACCCACTCGAAGTATTTGTAGATTGTCTGTTAACATCTATATTGCCTAATGGCATATTCGATCCAGCTTCAGACAAAGGCTTAATCCACGGTTTATTTTGAAACAATTCATCAAGCTCCTAAAAAAGGAATAATATTAATTTGTTTGTATAAAAAATAATTAGTTATACAATTAAAGTGATACACTAGTTATACATTAAATAATTTACCTCGTAATAATTACATGTTTTTCTATCATTTCCACTCTGGGAATTGTAATCCTTTGTGGTTTTGTAAGCTCTTTTAAGAGAATCCATTTTTGAAATACACTGACCAGTACTTACATTGTAATCCTTAAAAATCATACCATCTGTTACGTTTTTCCAAAACTTTTTGTAAGTTAATCTACCTTCGTTATAAGCAACATCATTTTCTCTGTATAAATCTATTAGTAAAAGTTTTTCTGCATTAGTCCATACATGACGACCAGTACCAGTACCAACTATAACAATATAAATTGA
The DNA here is from genome assembly GCA_026168455.1 of Theocolax elegans. NCBI lineage: Eukaryota > Metazoa > Arthropoda > Insecta > Hymenoptera > Cerocephalidae > Theocolax > Theocolax elegans. Next base: position 77,239,086 of record CM047426.1, on the reverse strand, counting down.
ATAACTGTGTTTAAAAATCATTTTTTATTTGTAACTTATTTTTATAGTATGTATTACTTATTTCACTCACATTTATCGCTAATTTCATCCGCATCATTATCCTCTTTATATGTATTAATAAGTTGTTGTAAATCATCTTCCATATCAACTTGCATTTTACAATTATTAGCATTGTTTTCCATAGATGTATAAGAACTGTTTGCCATCTGCTCGTGCACTGTCTTCTTATGATTATTTAAAAGTTGTGTTGCAAACACCACATCTATAAAAATAATAAATAATAAAGCAATTTAATCAATAAATTTATGCATCACTTGTCTAAAAGTTGTAATACACTGTTAAAAATAAAATTGTATAAATGTAACTTGAAATATAAAAATTACCTGTTTGAGCACGGGTAAAGGTTTCTTCATTTACATACAAATTATAAGTCTCCATTGACTCTGGTTCAATAAGAGTTAATTCAAATGTAGCACCCCCCTGCTGACTATCTTTTGTGCTTTGTTCCTGAGATTCGCTTGAACTGCTTGTACATGGATTATCCAAAGCAGACAAGTGATTATTTAATAATTTAGTTGTATAAGATAAATCTAAAAAAAAGATTTGTATAAAAATTACATTATAAATGATATTTATTTAGTAATACACTAGCCACACGACTTACCTTTTAGTGCACGGTCTCTTATATCAGCAGGGATCCTTAAAGTATGTATTTCGTGTGAACTATCCATCAATTTCATTTCAACCAAATTACTTTCAATTGATTTAGAAATTTTTGTATTTTTTACTTTCATTACGACATTTAATACTTTTTGTTTATAAATTGGATCTGTAAAATTTAAAAAATTAAACAACGATAAATTAGAACATATTTTTACAATTCAATTAATATTAGTTGTATAAACCCTTTTGGGACTCAGGTAAGCTTAAAAAATATGTATATATTAGTACAAATGTCTTGGTTATGTTTTTACCAGTTTCAATACGAACTGCTTCTTCTGTATTTACAAGGACTTTAAAAGATTCTTTGGTGTTTGGATCTAGTAAAATTACTTGTTGTTTTTTTTCACTATTCGTTTTTGACAATAATTAGCTTTTTTTTACTTTCTTTTACTAAATTTAACAAAATCTTTGCACTGCACATCTGAATATCCGTTATCAATTTACCATTTTGTTTTACTTTCGGAACACAGGTCCACTAGTCAAAAACCGTAATTAATCGTTCTAGGACGTCATACTAAGATGCGCTGTTGCCAAAAATACTTACTGTTGACGTTTCGGAACATACCCATCAACAATTATATGGTCTACGGTACGTCACTTGTAATATCCATACGTTAAGACACTTACCTGAAATGGTTCGTCGCTTTGGCCCTCTTTGGACCACATCATGTTTCTCCTTGGAAGATCTTAATGGAAAAATAAAGGCTATGGTTCAAGGAAGTAATTCACTGCAATTACAAATTGTTTCCAATTTAAAAATACACATGGCAATTTTCACATACAAAAATAATTGACTCCAAAATAATAGAGATGTTTATGATTTTTGCGAAAGTTTAGTATCTCCAACGAAGAAATTAAAACTATCAAAACTGGAAAATTCTTTGTTTATTGTCGGTTCTTTATCAAAAAGAATATGTGATAGTACAAAAGAGATTTTATTATTAAACAATTTGCTGCACAGAAATGTATTTCTTTTTTATAAATTGTATAAAGATAAAGTTTTGTATACTTCTCAAAAAATTAAAAAAGATAAAAAAACTGAATCGTTTTATGTAAAGTATAAAAATAAAAACTTGTCAAACATAGGGTTGATTAAAAGTTTTCTACATGTAACTGACTGTAATTGCAAACATTTATGTACATGCCCAGGAAACAATTTTGCTATTATAAAGAAAATAGCTGTTGAAAATCCATTTTCAGTAAATTCGAGAAATGGATCGTTATCATTTGTTTATAAATGTACAAATATTTTTTATGAACCAGAAATTATTGATGTTATAGATTTACAATATCCTTGTTATCATATACGCATTGAAAATGTTAACACCTATAACTCATATATTGACTGTGCACTTGAACCTAGCAATATAATTGAGCAAGAATGATATTGATTATAATAACGCAAGGGCAGTAAAGTACTTAATTTTATCATATTTTTATATATATTGTTACTATATTAACGCTAATGTATGTCGAAATTCATTATAATTCTATTATATGATTTATTACGAATAAAATCAGAATAATATAAAAATATACGTTTGACTACCAAATTTATTGATTATTTACAGTAAGAATATTTATAGTGCAATAGAATCTTAATTATAAATCTTAATTATTCAAAAAGAAACATTGCAAATATATTGCAAACAATTTTAAAAAATGTAATATTAGAACAATGTTGGGAGTATATTGTTAAAATTACTACAAGGCAATCGGCTGCAATACATATGCGATAGTCGCTCAGCTATATTGTAAATTCATTACCAATAACATTTTGCAAAATGTTGCCACAATGTATCCAATAGAATCAATTTTTACGCGGGATTTAAATATTATTATATAATTTTTTAATACTCACCACGCATAGTTTACGCTATAATAACAATATTTATAAAATTTAAGTCGCTCACGCATTAGACTGTACGCAATAACAATATTTATAAAAGTTAAATTGCTCACGCACATTTTAAGCAATAACAACCCGCGCAGAAAAAAATTCATGTGAAAATCATGGCAAAATTTTTCCTTGCAATATCTTGGCAAAATCGTGGCTAATGAGCAGAATCCATGATTTTGCAAGGATTTTGCCATAAATATTCTTCAAAATATAATATAAATGTGACGTGTGATAAACACACGCACTAATATTACGTAAAATTAATCTATAAATTATTAATTTACTATATTTATTCGAGATCAAATCCTGTAACCAATAAGAATATTTAGAATTAAAATAATTATAATAAGTACGTAGTATATTAAGATAGCTTCGCGATAGACACGTGCCGTTAAACGCGAGTTCAACGACCGCGCTATAAATAGATTAGAGTCATTGACCGCCTCCCCACTACTGTGCCTACTCGCCAGTTCATTGACCCCGTCCGGAGTGGGGGGACAGGCGTTATACGCATGCGCGCTCTCGTAGAATCGGGTATATAAGGCGCACCGAAACCACCAGTAGTCAGTCTGCAACTGGACGACAGATCAGACTGGCCGTGAGCACACGACCAGCCCGTTTCTCCGACCTAGTGCAGCAACCGTGGATACGTTCGTGAGCACACGTTCGTAAACACGGTTACCGTATACCGTACCGACCGTTACCGTAACCGCATCCTACCGTAGGCACCTCGTGAGCACACGTGGTGTCTAATCCTGTCCGTATCCTCGTGAGCACACGTGGATTATCCCGACCGCACCCTCGTGAGCACACGTGGGTTATCCCGACCGTATCCTCGTGAGCACACGTGGATTATCCCGACCGCACCCTCGTGAGCACACGTAGATTATCCCGACCGCATCCTCGTGAGCACACGTGGATTATCCCGACCGTATCTTCGTGAGCACACGTAGATTATCCTGACCGTATCCTCGTGAGCACACGTGGATTATCCTGACCGTATCTTCGTGAGCACACGTAGATTATCCCGACCGCACCCTCGTGAGCACACGTGGGTTATCCCGACCGTATCCTCGTGAACATACATACTAGCCCGAACCGTATTACCGTGCGAGTATACACGATACCCGTTAGTCGCGTCCGTTTAGGAAACTAGTTATAAGATAGCATTGTAAAGTTCGTAGATCGCGTAATAATTAAGTATTTTGTCTTGTTTTGATTACAGACTAATTAGCTATTTCACCCGACCAAGACCAGGCGGGCTGGCAACACTTACACTATATCTTTGTTTATTTTTTATATATCTGTACATAGTCTTAATAATAATTATCCTTTATTATAAATAGTGGTACTTTATTTCAAATTCCTTAAAACCTGAATCCTGGAATCTGAGCAAGGTCCGGCAAAGATTCACTCCGTTACAAAAAAAATAATTAAAATTTGTTGCAAACGTATGGCATTTAATTAACTATAATTAAAAAAAAAAAGTAATCCTTCGGAGATTCGAACTTGAATCTTTTATACCGAAGTCTTTCGCTCTACCAACTGAGCTATTTTATTGTTTATATCAATATGTTAAATTCAGGTTATAAAATGAATTGAAGTGTGCTGCTATTGTTTTTTATATTTAACCTGAATTTAACATATTGATATAAACAATAAAATAGCTCAGTTGGTAGAGCGAAAGACTTCGGTATAAAAGATTCAAGTTCGAATCTCCGAAGGATTATTTTTTTTTTTTTAAATTATAGTTAATTAAATGACATACGTTTGCAACAAATTTTAATTATTTTTTTTTTATTATATTTTGAATAATATTTATGGCAAAATCTTTGCAAAATCATGGATTCTGCTCATTAGCCACGATTTTGCCAAGATATTGCAAGGAAAAATTTTGCCATGATTTTCACATGAATTTTTTTCTGCGCGGGAATGTTTATAAAATTTAAATCGCACACGCATACTTTACGCAATAACAATATATTTATAAAATTTAAATAGCTAACGCATACTGTACGCAATAACAATATTTATAAAATTTGATTCGCATACGCATATAATAAACAATATTTATAAAATATGTATCGCGCGCGCCCACACACACACACACTTCACACAATATCGGATTCGGAGTCGGATTCGTTTTCGCTTATTTTATATTCGTCACTCACATAATGGGACACGCGATTTAAAAATTCGTCGCAAGTTAATTTATTTTCGTCTAGAAGATCCGACTGTTGCATTAGAAAAATATTTTTTTCTTTTTCTGCTTCTCTTCTGCATTTTTCAACGACGCCTGCCTCAAGTTTTTGGAGTTCCGCTCGGGCATTTTGCTGTTGGTGTAGTATTTCTTCTGAAAATTAAAATACAATATTAATATTTTACGAATATAATTATTCAACGATGAATAGTGTATATAGAAAAAGTGCAAGTTTACTATAAAAATTTGTTGCTGTTGGTGATTTCTTTTGTTGCAAAAACAATTTAATAATTCATGGATTCCATGAAATTATTTGTGCGGTCTTCTTTACGATAGAAACAAAAATTGTCGACGTCTTCAGATAATATCCATTGACTTTTGAAATAGTATATGAAATTGCGATGGTTTGGTTCAAAAACTTCAATGGCATCAGCCGATAAAGTGGCGAATGCGTTAACGATCCTGTGTTTTGTTAGTAACGCCAAACCGATGAATTTTTTCAACAGCTTGTGTCCTGCAGGATTTTCTTTTTTGTTATCACGGACTAGAGCCACGTTGTTGGATACTGCATTTTTCCATACAGCCTGTAAAATTGTATTATGTAAAATTCATACGTAATCATTTAAATAACTTGTACAAAAATTAATGCATACTTGCGCATAATAGAAATAATACGTTCTTATTGTGCAATGTGGGAAATTTTTCCTAATGCTACTTCGTAATGCGATTTCAAAGTCACACGAAATTGATTGCACTTCTAGACGTGGGTAATTTGTTTTTATAATTTGAAAAATTGTGTCATATGCTATTTCTTTCCTGTGGTTCATAATGACACATAATAGAAAGACGGTCTGGAAAAAAATAATGATTAATATATCATCAACGTTATTCAATTGAAAAATATTATCATCTTACATTTTACTTTCGTTTTCGTACGCTCTTGCCCGCATTACAAATAATTGTGACTTTTTGGACTTGTCACATAGTTTTGGAAGAACCCTGAAAGTCCCGTCGCAGAATAGGTGAGCTTCTATGAATTCGCCAATATACTTTTCATCGTGGAATACTAGATGTTTGACGTTGGTTTCATCAGTCAGCAATGTTGTAGAAAACTTATGTTTTACTTCGCCCACCCAATATTCTTGCAAATTGGGATTGCTTAGAAGCTCCTCGTAGAATTCGTCAAGGTTTGTGACGGATTGTAGCATCCTTTTGTCATTTTTGGATTTCAAACGACGTAGATGCCATTCTATATTCTTAAATGGCTTTTCTTGTGCAATATCAGGTTCTCTAAACAAAGATAAAAAAAGTGTTTTTTGAATAATGTATTTTAAAAAACAAGCAAAACTTGAAATCTGTCGTAAGCCTACCCCGTTAAAAATATAATTATACGCTCCGAGCGGTATGGTCTGTCCTTTTCCATCCCTTCTTCTGTAGACACCGGCTCCTAAGCCTCCCGCATTCTTTGAGCCGTCTGTTTACCAGACCTCACCAGATGCGGGAAGTTGAGCCTTTTGAGATGTCCAGTCTTCTTTTGAAGGAAGACTGTTTCTGTATTTCTTGTCAAAGAGGTGGACAGTAGTCGCCTTGTCCATGGGCATGTCTTGCAGGCCTCCATAGAAGTTGGCTCCCAATGTCTTCCCCCTTTTCTCCGCCCCTCTTTTAACTCTGAGGAGTCCTTTGGCTGCCTCTGCTTCAATCGTGAGGGCCAAGGGCTCTATGCCCAGAAGAGCCCCTAGGGCAGCCGTCGGCGAAGCCTTAGCCGTTCCCAGGGTGCATCTCAGCACAAGGCCTCTCAGCCTCTCTAATTGAGAGATTGCAGATCTGAGTGCTGTTCTCTCCCCCCATATAGTAGCTGCATACAGCAGTCTGGGTTTGAGAACTGCATTATACGACCATTTAGTTGTGGCTGGTTTTAGTCCCTAATTTCTACCAATGGCCCTTCTGAGCTGCCAGAGTCCATTGATGAATTTTCGGCTTTTATCCTCAAGATGCCTCTTCCATGACAGTTTGCTGTCAAAGATGACTCCGAGGTATTTCATCTCTTTTAATATATTAAGAGACTGACCATTAAGTTTTAGGGCAAAATTAGTGGCCCATTTGTATTTCTTGGTGAAGACCACTACTTCAGTTCTATCTGGGTTGACATTAAGTCCTTTATCTTTGCACCATTTTGCAACAAGGTTTATGGCCTGTTGAAGACGCTCTAAGACGGTTTGCAGAAAGGGTCCACATCCGATAATTAAAATGTCATCAGCATAGCCCACTACTTGGTGATCATTACTTGATAGCGTATCTAATAAGTTATCTACTACAAGACACCATAGAAGGGGTGATATCACCCCTCCTTGTGGGCAACCTGAGTTAACATTGCCTCTAATCGTGGTGTCCCCTTTGGTAGTTTCCAGCAGGCGGTTGCCTAGCATGTGGCATGTCCATTCAACAAGCATCTCGGGAATTCCGTGATCTATCATTGCTGACTTGATGACCTCCCGAGACGTATTGTTGAAGGCCCCCTCTATGTCCATTGCAACCGCCACTGCGAATTCTCCACATTCAAGTTGTTTATGAATGAGCTGCTTAGCCCTATAAAGAGCGGTCTCCGTTGAGTGTCCTGCTCTGTAGGCATGTTGATCCTTGTTCAGAGGCTTGTTTTTCAAGACCCCGTCCCTTAAGAATCTATCTACCAGCCTTTCCAAACTCTTTAGTATGAATGAGGTCAGACTGATAGGCCGATAATCCTTCGGTGTGGTATAACTTTGTCTTCCCGCTTTCGGGATGAAAACCACCCTCACTCCCTGCCACGCTACAGGCACGTGACCAAGAACAAGGCTGGCTCTGAAGATCTTTATCAGCGGCCCTAGAATACAATCCTCTGCCCTCTGAAGAAGAACCACAAAAATTTCATCCGTACCGGGGGATTTGTAGGGTCGAAAGGGAGCGTATAGCCCATTTCACCCTATCTTCAGTGATAATAACCTTTGCCAGGTCTTGATGGCAGCGCCACTGCGACGCCTTCTATCTGTTCCTGAAATCGATTATTTCCCTGTTATCAGTTCCTAGCTCCGAGAAGCCTGGGAAGTGGCTACTGATCAGGTACACTTGGGTATCCTCATCAGAAGTTGAGAACTTATTATCTGGAAGCTTGAGTGAGCCAAGGGCAGCTTCCGGGTTCTTGGACAGAATCTTGTCCAGTCTTGAAGCCTCGTTTCCGCCCTCAACCTCCTCGCAGAAAGCGGCCCAGCTTTCCTTCTATGCTCTTCTAATTTCAGATCTGTACTGATCTCTTTCCTTTTTATAAGTGTTCCAAGGAACTTTCCCTTGTCTGGCCTTTTTGAGAAGGTTCCGTATGGATCCTCTCAATAGTTCTAGTTTACCTGACCACCAGCGGATTTGGCCTTTGGCCCTCCTACTTAGTGGACAGTTATTCTCGAAGGCTTGGCGGAGTACTTCAGTCAGCTTCCGCGCTGCCTTCTCCAACATGGGAATGTCTCTTAGAGCACCTGGAAGGTCCTCAAGGTTCCTTTCCAGGTCTCGTCCGAAACCCTCCCAGTTGGTATGTCTGGGATTTCTGAGGAACCGAAGTTCTTCCAGCGGACCACACTCACCCTCCAATTCCATGGCGATCTGAGCATGATCCGACAGCGTCGGCTCGTCAGAGACCCTCCAGCTTTTAATTCTGTCTGAAAGGGCCGAGGAACACAGTGAAATATCAATGACCTCCGCCCTTACAGCATTTTGGAAAGTAGGCTTACTTCCGGTATTGAGAATGTCCAGCTCCGTGGTGACGAGATAGTCCACCAGTGCGGATCCCTCTTATTCACATTTGAGCTGCCCCATAGTTCATGATGCGCATTTGCATCACATCCTATTAGGATTGGCCAGTTATGTTCCTGACAGTGGCTAATCAACCTGACAACCTCCTTCGGCGGAACATCGGTGTCTTCATAGGGAAAGTAGGCTGAGGCAATGATAAGCCTACCCATCTCCTTTACGTTAATGGAAACCACCATTAAATCTTTTGTACAGAAATCCCAAAGGGGGACACTATTTAGTCCCTTGCAGACAATGCCTGCCCTTGGTCTGTCTGCTGTCGGGTCTCTGTAGCATTGTAGGCTACTTAGTCCTTTGATGGACCCCTTCACAATCCAAGGCTCTTGGATTAGCGAGAGGCCTGTGTGCACCGTAGCCATACTTCTCTGCAATATTGCAGAGGCGCCTTTGCTATGGTGCAAGTTAATTTAGGTTATTGACAGAGTTGGAGGAGCCAATTATGTGCTCTCCACCTCCATCTCAACCACCTCCCCCGGCGGACCTTTCTGAGTCACTTTAAAAGTAACTCGTCCCAGGTCCAGCCAGGGTCTAAAATCTAGGGCCTTAAAGGCCCTGACTTGGGACTCAGGCAGCATAATGATTCGGAGGTAGCAGTCCTCCGTCTCTTGCCTTCCTGATTCATCCGAGAGGTTAATAGCTCTCCAGCATGATGTTTTAAGGGAGGGATTGAACTCCTCCAGGCGCCGCAGCACTACGGCCGACTCCTCTTTTGGCTTAGGGAGCCAGACCACTGCCTTCAGCATTTTCTGAAGGAGCTCAGTCCCTCCTGCCTTGAAAGCTACCCCCTCGGGCATCAGGGAGGCCGCTTTGGAGAGCAGCTATTCCCTGGATATTTGGTTCGAGGCCTCGAAGACCAGAGCTCCTCCGACGCAGCTCGATGATTCAAGTCTCGGGTATTGCGCCGGTGGGGTTGTCCTCAAGACCTCTCTAAAGGCGGCCCTGACTTTGCCGAGATCCTCCTGGGTGAGAGGCACCTCAGGATAGTTCTCAGCGGTCAGGACAACCATGAGAGGGTTGACCTTTGCGCGGCCGTAAGTCCTCCCTTGTGAGGGGCATTGGGCTCAGCACTAGCCTCTGGTCCCTTCTGTGACCTCGGCGGGCCACAGTGTCTTTTGTTGCCCGGCGATACTCCGAGGGGCGAGTCTTTAGACTCTTTCCTTCTCTTCGTAATCGCTGGGGTTTGATTCGACACTGTATTTGGTGGGCCGTCTTTGTTGGCCTCACCGGCTGCCGCCTTCAGTTTCTTCAATTTCTTCCGGTAGGCTCCACACCTCCTGTTCGGTAGATGTGGGCCAAACACCGGAAGGCTGTGTGAACTACCAGGTTCGGGGGCACGTAGACCCTCTGGCCCTGCAGAGCCAGAGGTCACAGCCTCAGGAGCGGAGTAGTCCATCTGAGGGATTTGAGGTCCCTCCTTGACTGTCGTATCTCCAGTCTCATGAGCTAGTGGACCCGTTAGCGCCGAAGCACCAGGGTTCCCAGCCTCTAGAGACAGAGACAGAGAATTGGTTACAGGGGTTTGGGTCACCTTCCTTTGGGTCGCGTTGGCGTGAGCCTCGGCTTCCTTCGGGGGCGGATCCACCTCCCTTTTGTTATCTTTTGTTTTTTTTTTTGAAATTTTTCCATGTTTGGTCCCACGAGTATGGAGGAAATATATTGTCAACCCCGGCAGAGCCTCATACCGTATTACGTTTTTCGACGGGTAAGGCTAATTACTTGGGGAGGGCGCCTGGTATCCCCAAGGCTCAGTTAACGACCCCTAGTTACCCCCAGGGACCAACCAGTCTGCTCGGCACGGGTCGCCTAACACACTCAGATTGGGGGGGGGGGGTGTATATCTATCTATCCAGGTTCACCACGTCCAGATAGGGGATTGTTCTTTGGTTCTTTCCGGAATCGTTGAGCTTCCTTGGACCCCTCAAATCAGGGGGACAAGTCAGCCCTGTTCCCCCGTCCGTCCTTTATCGGGCACCCCCCTTCATCGGACCCAGAGAATGGGTAGGCCAAGGCCAGGCTGGGGTAACAGCGGACCTCTGCCCCCCATCCTCCGCATCCTTCCAGGGCAGAGGGAAAGTCCCGGCGCCGGCCCAGGAGAGCTCCTATTAGGGAGATCCAGGCAAGTCATCGGGACCCATACCCGAGCCGTGACAGCCGGGAGAGTCAGGGCCTTTAGCCCCCAAATCCCGGAAATTAAGCCTCTCCACCCGCTCGGGACCAGGGATTTAAGTTCCGTAAGGGATTGCTCCTAATAGGGTCCTAGCCTCTCTGACCCGAACTTCGTCAAGGTCCCACAACCCCTAGGAGAGGATGCTATACCTATATAAAGCATTAAATAAAGCTTCTTGCGCTCGATAGCGTTAAACTTTAAGAAAACAAATTTACTCGCGCTAAACGACAAAATTGCAATAGTTTTATGAATTAATTAATACGTAATAAAAACAAAGTTTGGTTTTAAAAATAGGTTTAATAGCTAGACTCGCTAATCGCGAGAGTTCTACGCGAAACCTTTTCCATCGGCATAGAATAACCCAGAGATCGGGTTGTAATTTTGGTCCTGTTAATAACACGACGTTGAGTGATACTTCGAATGTGCTTTTGGACGCCGCGTTGAAAACGACGCGTAATTTTCCCTCCGAATCATGCGTTTTAAGTACGTCAAAATGGGGCAAGAAATAATTAAACGATTCGTTCGGTTGAAGTTTCATCTAACCTAAATAATTTACGAGGGGGGGGGGGGGGGTCAATAAGTCCTTAGAAAACGATAGAAAAAACATTTTTTTCGGACCAATTTTTTTTTATTTTTCAATATAATCTCCTTGGAGCTCGATACATTTTTCCAGACGTCTTTTCAATTTTATTAAGCAATCAGAAACATATGATTTTGGAAGTTTCTCATAATAGCCAACTTGTTCGCCAATGACCTCCTCGTTTGACGTGAATCTCTGTCCGGTAAGCCACTTTTTGAGATTAGGAAATAAATAATAGTCATTAGGGGCCAAATCTGGTGAATACGGAGGATGGTCTACTAATTCGAACTTTAATTCCTCAATTTTGGCCATTGCAACTGCGCACGTGTGCACTCGTGCATTATACTGATGAAAGAGGATTTCTTTCCTGTATAAATGAGATCTTTTTTCCTTTATTTTATCATTCAGTTGGTCTAACAGCGACGCATAATATTGTCCGGGGATGGTTTTTCCTTTTTCCAAATATTCAATAAGAATAACGCCACGTGCATCCCAAAAAACCGTGACCATAACCTTTCCGGCTGACATTGTTACCCGTATATAGATCTATGTATATATATATATATATATGGGGTATTCCACGTGAAGTGGTCCGATCAAAATTTTAAAATGCACCAAATTTTGGGTACACTTTGCAAATGTTTTTCAGACTACAGAAAAAAATTTTTAGGTACTGGAATCTATTCGCTCAAAAGTTATTCTAACCTCAAAAAGTGAATTTTTCCATATTTTTTTCAACACCAGCTGGGTTTACCGCTATTTAACTCAAAATCTATCAACTTTTACTATAAAACATTGTATATAACATTTGTTGCTAACTATGTCTAGAATTTATCCTTCTGGGTTAGAATTTCTAATCTCAAGGTCAATGTTACATAAACTACATGTCAATATTCAACTTAAAAAAAGTGCAAGTGCGCCACCTTTGAATTTTTTATCCAAAAGTCTAAAAGAAAGCTTGGAGCAATACCTTTCAAATGGTCTGTAGCATTTTTATGGCCTCCAATTCTGTAAAAAGTTATGACAATTTAAAGAAACACGAAATTTTTTTAAAAATTTAAATGGGAATTACCATGTTAATTTTTGTGAATTTTTTGTCTTTCTTTAAATTGTCATAACTTTTTACAGAATTGGAGGCCATAAAAATGCTACAGACCATTTGAAAGGTATTGCTCCAAGCTTTCTTTTAGACTTTTGGATGAAAAATTCAAAGGTGGCGCACTTGCACTTTTTTTAAGTTGAATATTGACATGTAGTTTATGTAACATTGACCTTGAGATTAGAAATTCTAACCCAGAAAAATAAATTCTAGATATAATTAGCAACGAATGTTACATATAATGTCCTATAGTAAAAGTTGATAGATTTTGAGTTATATAGCGGTAAACCCAGCTGGTGTTGAAAAAAATATGGAAAAATTCACTTTTTGAGGTTAGAATAACTTTTGAGCAAATAGATTCCAGTACCTAAAAATTTTTTTCTGTATTCTGAAAAACATTTGCAAAGTGTACCCAAAATTTGGTGCATTTTAAAATTTTGATCGGACCACTTCACGTGGAATACCCCATATAAATATATAGCACCTTGCGCATGATTCTACCCCCACCCTCTACAATGTAAGTCGCGACTATATAAAGGCGCACATCGGGACTGCAGAGTGAGTCTCAAACCAGAGCCGGTGTCGACGCGATCGACAGGCTAGGGTTTGAATAAAATACATTACAGCTAATTCCCGTGCAATTCTTTCCCCGTTCCTTTCCGTACCCGTTCCTGGAATCGGCAACCTCCCGTCAGTCGGGCCAGCGGGACCCCCTCTCTCGGTCCAGAGTAACAGCGCCGCCGCTCTTCCCCCACCGCTCGCGACCGCGTGCCCCTACTCGGGAGTCGCTCGCAATCGGCGATCGCAACTCGCAAGTCGGACCGTGCGGACCTCCTCGGAGGACCCGGTGGACTCGCGGACCGGTGGGAATCTGGTATTCCGGACACCTACCTTCGTACGCAAGCATTGCCGATCTCAGGCAGTCAACGACGGGTCACGTCAACGGGTCGATCACTCCACGACCTCCTCCTGCACACTCCCCTGTGGCCGAGACACCGCGAAACCGACCCGAGAAGGCAAGAGCTGTCTTGATCGAGCTGCGCAATCCGCGGAGATAAGCAGCCTCGCGACGCTGGCTGTTTGATCTCCCGGAACCGCCCCAAACGGCGACCCTTGTCGACTTGGTCGTTCACAGGTGTCGGGACGCCAGCAGGCGGCGTGCTCTAAGGAGACTGCACTATCGCCCGAAGATCCGTTCCCCAAAGCGGTCGTACCCGCCCAGACATTACTCTTGCAGCGCGACCTTTAACCAATCGGCCCTTTTCAAATCATCAAAAAAATTCTTAAGGACAGTCTGTACTCATAGCTTCACAAATCCACCACCCGAATTTTGCGAGCGAAATTGGCGCTGCCGTCAGATAAGCTGAGTTCATATTCGACAATAATTTGAACATTTAAAGGAAATAGAGTTTTTACCACACAAAATCAGATTTGAGCGCTGTAGCGATTGATGTAATGTTCAATTACTTATTGCTTAGCTGATCGAAAAATCAGTATTTTCGACGAATAGTGAGAAGTACGAATTAATTCTGAGAACACATACCGAAGTCGCATCGTACTTCTCACTATTCGTCGAAAATACTGACTTTCCGATCAGCTAAGTAATATGTAATTAATCATTACATCAATAGCTATGGCGATCAACTCTAATTTTGTGTGGTAAAAACTCTATTTTTTTTTAATTGTCCAAAATTGTTGTCGAATATGAACTCAGCCTATTTGACGGCAGCGCCACTTCTGCTCGCAAATTTTCGGGTGGTGATATATTCAACTATATTCTACGGACTCCCCTTAACGTAACAAGCCATGACGTTAGAGATCTCTGCGTCCGCGCGGACCGGAGACTACATAACAACTTTACCGTCTTTGCTTTCTTTGGAGCCGGTTCGCCTTTAACAATCCATTGTTTTGACTGTTCCTTCATCTCGGGAGTGTAGTAGTGTACCCAAGTATCGTCTACAGTTATGAATCGATGCAGAAATTCAGTCTGATTAGAACGCATGCGCGCTAAGAGCACCTTAGAGTCGACTACACGATTGCGTTTGTTTTCAGCTGAGAGCAAACGTGGCACCCTCCTTGCTGATATTTTTTTCATATCCAATTTATTATGCAAAATTGAAATGACGGTGCCTTTCGACACTCCTGTGGTCTTAACTATTCCGCGCAATTTTGTTCCTCTATCACTTAACACTATGTCGTGGATTTTGTCGATCATTTCCGGGGTACTCACTTCTACGGGACGTTCTGAACGATGGTCATCTTTTGTTGACGTACGGCCATGTTTAAGTTTATTTATCCAGTTGTAAATAGTGGCAAACACAGGGGCAGATACGCCATGAACTGCATCTACCTCAGCTTTAATTTCTTTCGCTGTTAGGCCTTTTAAATAAAAATGTTTTATCACCGCTCGAAACTCACTTTTTTCCATTTTTATAAATTAACGATAGTTGTTTACAACAATTCACGAAAAAATGAAAATAACTGATGGATACAGCAGAAACTTTCTAGTTAATAGTGCTGCTTACTAAAAAAAATTCATTTTCGATACTACGAGCGCCGTCTCTTGGATTATCTAAGGACTTATTGACCCCTTCCCCTTATAAGTTATCATATAACCTAAATTTTTTAATAACTATTTCTTAGTAATGTAATTCAGTAATTTGTAAATTGGGAAAAATGTACAATATGAATCTTTCAAAATATGTTAATATTTTTTGTAGGGATTTCCAGCAGTATTTGCTTTGTTATCATCAAAGACCACCGACATGTATAATGCATTATGGGAAAAACTAATAGAAATATTGCCAGAATTACGTAATAATATCAGCACTATTACAAGTGATTTTGAAAAGGCACAAATCAAAAGTGCCAAAAATCATTTCCCCAATGCGAGAATATCAGGATGTGCATGCCATTATAAACAGGTATTAACTAGAGTAATGAAAATCGCAATTACTTTCAATAATATTCAATAAATTTTATAGATTGTTACAATCTTTTTGAAAAGATTAATTTACTGGATATCCCTTTTTCAAGAGAGAAAATAACTATTATTACACTTTAAGTAGTGTAAAATGCAATTTTTTTTAAGTAGGTTTTAACATCTCAGGAGTCAAATTACGTGTTTTTAGAACATGTATGTATGGATGTATGTGTGTGTGTGCGCGCGCGTATGCAACCGTATTTTCGAAACTACTCGATCAGTATCGCCCAGCGTGCGTGTGTAGTTTGCTATTTCTTTTCCGAATTCCGAAAAAAGACTTTGGTTATTTATCTCCCGAATAGTTTTTGTTTTTTTATTATTATTATATTAACGTCGCTCTTTTTATGCTCCCAAATTGGTGCTAATCAGCGACGGAGGTCATACGATGTCTTGGTGAAAAAAGCACTTGTTGAAAATACATTCTCCAGTGGTGCTTGTATCAATCGGCCGGGACCGGGAATCGAACCTGGGACCTCCAGATTACGAGCCCGACTCCCTACCGACCAAGCTGTCGCAGGCCTCGTGTAAAATACAATAATTCAACTTTGCCAAAGTGTAAATAATGTATAAAAAGTGTATAAATTGCGATTTTTACTCTATTAAAAAATGTTCTCTCTCTATCACTCATTCTCTCTCTCTCTCTCTCTCTCTCTCTCTCTCTCTCTCTCTCTCTCTCTCTCTCTCTCTCTATATATATATATATATATATATATATATATATATATATATATATATATATCTCCATCTCTCTACTCTCTATATACTCTCACTCTCTCTCTGTTTCACTCTCTCTCTATCTCTCATTCGCTCTCTCATTCGCTATTTCCCATTCTCTCTCTCATTCTCTCTCTCTCTCTCTCTCTCTCATTCTCTCTCTTTCTCTCTCATTTAACACTATCTGCTTATATATTTCTCTATCTCTCCCTCTTATGTCTCTCTCGGTCTGTCTTATTCTCGCTCACGCCAAGATGATGTTTGTCGGACGGACATTATTATTTATCGTTTGTTTTTTTAACATCACTTAATAATTATTATAATAATTTTTTCTCAGTAATATGAAGCATTATCTTATGTAACACATATTTATCATAAAATATATATGTTTTAAGTATTTTTCGCAAGAATTGGGAAGTGTTTTTACAAACTCGCTCAAAAAGATAACTTTAATATAATGTAGATTACTGAATTCCAGGCTATTGCAAAAAAATTTCAATCGCTTAATTTATCAATAGAAGAATACGAATATATATTGGAAAAAACATATGCCGTTGCATACTTGCCGGCCAATTGCATAAATGAAGGGTTCCTTCACATTTCAAATATAATTGATAAAATATACCAAAGACATGGACCTCAGCGAGATGCACTACAAAATTTTAATACTTACTTGCGCACATTGTGGCTCCCTTTAAAAGACATTTTAAGTGTATATGGGAATGCTATTAAAACTAATAATACCTGCGAAAATTTTCATTTGCATGCAGGCAAAACCATGGGCAGTCGTCCGAATATTTGGAAAATGTTTAGTAAGTTATACTTTATCTTTTTACTTTTTATTGTATCATTAGAATCAAAAGTTAATACACGTATCACATGAATTTGCATATTAGTAGGAAAATTTGTCGATCGTCAGACGATATTAGATTTTTAAATTGTTCTTATTTCCCGGTTCTCAGAAATTTAAATGACTGATTTGACAGTTGTACAGTGTTTACGTTATATTACCTTTGGCGATATATATATAAATACACCGAATTTTGCTTGGTTTCTTGTTGACTGTTTATCTAACCGCTTGGCGTATCGGTTATCCGATTATAAAAAAGGTATATTTTATTCATCTTATATCTAAGTTTTTCAATACTGTTTGTGCGTTCTTTTAATTTGTTATTTGTATGTTATCAATAATAGCCTGAAGAGATTGGCAGACGTCAACGAAACGTCGTTAAGAATAAAACTTTTTAAAATTTGAATTTTCCAACTATTAGAAAAATTCGTGAATTTATTGCTTTCTTACACTTTAAGTTTTAAGATATATGAATTTATCGATCTTTACAAGCCAAAGAAATATTCTTAACATCTCAAGTAAGGCGGACTGTATTAATACCAGCCACTTAATAAACCTCACAGGATGAGTGTTTGAAAAAAGACTAAGACAAGCTAGGTCAACAAAAATATAAAATTTAGTTGTTTGTAGTATGAAATTAATAAAACCTTAATAAGACGGAAAAAAAAAAAAAGAAAAAATTATATTTCGCCCTGAGTATGCCTGGTGGGCTCATCAGTAGAGGCCAGGCATCTCGTCTCTAGATATAAATGACAGATATAAAAATTATTTGAAAACCAGCTGTATTCTGACGAGGAAGACATGGGGTATATATGCCCTACCGATAGCAAACTTTAATAAGTGCCACATATTAACAGGTAGCCCCCTAACGCACTTACATAGAACTAAGGTCTTAATCGTCAGACTATTGTTACATAAGGCATATTCGTGATCCAATGCCATATAATTTTAAAATTTGAATTTTCCAACTATTAGAAAAATTCGTGAATTTATTGCTTTCTTACACTTTAAGTTTTAAGATATATGAATTTATCGATCTTTACAAGCCAAAGAAATATAATTTTTTCTTTTTTTTTCCGTCTTATTAAGGTTTTATTAATTTCATACTACAAACAACTAAATTTTATATTTTTGTTGACCTAGCTTGTCTTAGTCTTTTTTCAAACACTCATCCTGTGAGGTTTATTAAGTGGCTGGTATTAATACAGTCCGCCTTACTTGAGATGTTAAGAATATTTCTTTGGCTTGTAAAGATCGATAAATTCATATATCTTAAAACTTAAAGTGTAAGAAAGCAATAAAGAGTGTTTGAAAAAAGAAAATTTCATACTACAAACAACTAAATTTTATATTTTTGTTGACCTAGCTTGTCTTAGTCTTTTTTCAAACACTCATCCTGTGAGGTTTATTAAGTGGCTGGTATTAATACAGTCCGCCTTACTTGAGATGTTAAGAATATTTCTTTGGCTTGTAAAGATCGATAAATTCATATATCTTAAAAAATAAAACTTTTTGTTTTTTCTTTTCCTTCGCCTCCGTCAGATCGACAAATTTTCCTACTAATTACCATGAAGAGCGCTCATCATATTTATATGAACTTGCATATGTTCATTCATTATGTATATTCATTCACTCATTCATTTATTTATTTCGCTCCTTTGTTCGATCCTTTGTTCGTTCTTTCATTTATCAAAAAATACATCCATCTATCCAACAATTTATTTATTCATTCTTTTCATTTATTTGTTCTTTTGTTCCTTCATTCGTTCCTTCATTAGTGTTTATTCGTTTCTTCGTTCATTCGTTAGTTCTTTCATATTAAGGGGATGCCAAAGCCACGTTAGAAATTCAAATCTCGCACCAAAAATGTAATAAAATCTTTCGTATTTATCGTAAAACTAATTATTTTGAATAAAAAAAATGTTGTCCCCCCTAGCTATCATAAAAAGCAACATTTCTACCAAGTGAGAGTAAATAATATTGTTTCGTTTTTCGGAAAACTTTGACCTACTAAAAATGGTAAAACATAACCTCTTCGTTCAGTAGGTCAAAGTTTTCAGAAAAACGAAGCAATATTATTTACTCTTACTTGGTAGAAATGTTGCTTTTTACGATAGCTAGGGGGAACAACTCTTTTTTTTTTATTTAAAATAATAAGTTTTACAATAAACACGAAATAATCGATTACATTTTTGGTGCGAAATTTGAATTTTTAAAGTGGCTTTGGCGTCTTAAGTGTGATGGTAGGATTTTAATCAACTAACAATTCATTTAATTAATTAATTAAATTTATATTTTGAAATATAGATGATATGAAGCAAATAATGATAAAAACAGTACATAACTATTCTCAAGTAAAAAAAGGATACCGAACAAAATGTGCACGACCTGTTGCGTTACAAGCAGCTGATAACGCGATTCACGAAGCTGAACTGCAGCTCGCTAATGAAAGGTAAATTAAATTTTTTTTACTACCACTTTAATATTGCTTATAATTTTGTAGTTATAACTAATAATAATTTAAAATTTTAATTATCTAAAATATTATAAACTGGCAACAATTCCTCGGTCGCTAGCACTCCCTCGGTAATTATACTACATTTATATTTATTTTTTATATTTGTTTTATTTTATAATTTTATAATATAATATGTGATTATAATAAAATTCAGATCTCAGCATCGTAGCTGAGAAATAATTAGTTCTCCCCCCCTCCCTCATCATTAAAATGAAGAATAGAAAAGAATGGTTGTCACATTGTTATACACCTATAACGGAAACGCCTATAAAATATTTTTGATATTTTTTTAATTTTGCCCGTTCCCTATCTACCATTACATGATGTGTATAAAAGAATAATTGCCATATTGTTATTCACGTGTACCAAAAACCTCTATAAAACAATTTCACCCCCCCCCCCGTCCATCCTTCGCTAACTACCATTAAATAGAGGATAAATGAAGTCTGGCTGTCATATTGTTATTCACCGAAACCGAAAATCCCCATTAAAGTTTTTTAGAATTTTTATACTTTTAATGTTCCACCCCCCTCCTTCTCTCATGATTAAAATGGGGGATAAAAAAGTACGGTTGTCAGATTGTTATTCACCTGTACCAAAAACCCCTTTAAAATATTTTGGGAATTTTTCTAATGATCCCCCACCCTCCACCCTTTTCCGCTATCTACCTGTAAGTGGAGGATAAATAAAGACAAGTTGTCATATTGTTATTCACCTAAACCGAAAACAGCCGGCGTATATGTCAGTATATAATAGATATTTATACTTCATTATCATATAATTTAAAGATTCTTGAATAAATAGTATAATATTTTGTTTCACGAATATTCTACGTAACATAAAATATACTTTTATTGTAGATATACGGTGGTTGAATTCTTAAATAGAATAGCAGCTTTGAGGAGATTAGACAAAGCAAGAAGTTAGTTAATTTGAATTGTGTACTACATTTTTAGTATTTCTATACAATATTATAATATTTAAAATAGTATATTCCGATAAAAGTTATATAAGCCAACTTTCGGCCGAGTAGAAAAGAAAAACACTTTAGAAATATGTATGTAAGTATTATCGGTCACACCGCGAACTAAATAATTTACTTTTAGAATAAAGTAGGCCTATTGTACTCTTTGTCCACTATGGTTGGTGGAATTTCCCAGAGCACGGCCTTTATTAAAAACAATTAAAGGCGTTTCGTCCTCGATCTCCAGCTTGGACTCCTCAGTAAGGAACTGGAGATCTTACCTTAGACGCCTGTCGCAATCGATGGAGACGACTATATCTCTACACTCGTTATAGAGATCGTCGTCTCTTTTCTATATATATAGCCGCAGAACATCTTGCTGGCGTCGCGGTTCATCTTGCGACAGGCGTCTAAGGTAAGATCTCCAGTTCCTTACTGAGGAGTCTAAGCTGGAGATCAAGGACGAAACGCCTTTGATTGTTTTTAATAAAGGCCGTGCTCTGATATATATAGCCGCAGAACATCTTGCTGGCGTCGCGGTTCATCTTGCGACAGGCGTCTAAGGTAAGATCTCCAGTTCCTTACTGAGGAGTCTAAGCTGGAGATCAAGGACGAAACGCCTTTGATTGTTTTTAATAAAGGCCGTGCTCTGGGAAATTCCACCAACCATAGTGGACAAAGAGTACAATGGGCATACTTTATTATAAAAGTAAATTATTTAGTTCGCGGTGTGACCGATAATACTGACATACTTATAGACATTTACGAACGATAGATTTATTTCTCACTTTAGAAATATGTTTTTATGCATCATGCATTATATAACATTTTTGCATGTTGAGCGAGCCTTCCATGATGACAGTACTAGAACTATAATTTATCCACATATATATTTGCCAAATATTGTAAAGATTAGATTATTTTTAAGATTGGTTTAGTCTTATCACATTAATAAAAGTCTTAGTTTTCAATTTTTTCGTAGCAGTATTGCCTACGATCATGAAAACACCAAAGAGATGAAGCCAAAAAATCCATTCGAATAGATATTTGCTACAAGCTGTGTTATGCAACAATAACTAATTTTCGCATTTTTTATAGTTTTATTCAGTACATTGTGACGGTCCAGTTTTACCACATAATAAAAAATAGGAAAGAGATCCGTTTTTCTGAATTTCAATCCTATTTTAATTCACCAATCCGTGTAGGGTAGAGAGAAACTCCCATCCTACAGCAGATCGATGAATGAGCATTTCATCGTCGAGATCGTTTATAATTAGCAATCACTTATGATTGCAGCGCAATTTCAAATCAGTGACGTAGTTCAAAGAGAAAACAAATTCTCTTATCCCGCGTCACTTTATGACTTGAAATGCACTAGCAATCTAATTCTAAGAATCCCCAATTGCATTCAGTGACGTAGGTCCGAGAGAAACCAAATTCTCTCATCACGCGTCACCTTAAGAATGCAATTCAGATTCTTAAGAATTAATAAGTGACTGCAAATCCAAATAACTTAACATAAACTTATATTTGTCAATCAAATAATGAAAACGAAATAAATTAAAATCAAAAAAGAAAGAATTTATTTGAATTCCATATTAGGGTATGGAAAACACCCTTAACATTGGCTCGCTCGCGGAGCTAAAAGTTCAAACCATATATATAGTCACGCGGGACTATTCAAGCGCGGAGAGGCCGCATTGATGGTGTCCGTCGTTCTCTACGAAATGCTGCCGAGGCAGCGAGAGACATTGGTTTTGTTCAGGCTAGGCGGTGGTGGGGGAAACACTCCTGTTTCGGTAGACTCGGCTTGATTTCGCCGAGGATCTGAGTCCCTCACCATCGGCATCTCACGTACATGCGTTGATGTGTATGTGTGTCTTAGCCTGTGACGTCCCGATGGCTATTCGTCGGTATACTTTGATAATACATGATAATGTATTATATTATTTAATAATGTTAATTACAATATAATATTTTTCAAGATGCATTATTTATGCATAAA
Organism: Theocolax elegans; assembly: GCA_026168455.1. NCBI lineage: Eukaryota > Metazoa > Arthropoda > Insecta > Hymenoptera > Cerocephalidae > Theocolax > Theocolax elegans. The sequence continues at coordinate 77,216,549 of CM047426.1, read as the reverse complement.
TATAGTTACGCTAGTGCTATATTCTTGTACAATTTCATTGAAAATTGGTTTAATGCCAATTTTCATTGTAAATTGTTATAAATGATAACTTTGAATGTTGTATTTTAGTTTACTTACAACTAAAATATTTAACTTGATTTAATTAATTAATGGAAATTGTTTAAACCATTAATTATTAATAACTTTGTCATTTTTGGTCGTATCGCATTGATATTTTGACCAAAAATGGCAAATATGTAAAAAAAATAATAAAATTATAAATTTTACAATTTTCCACTTTTCAATGTTTAAATTAATTATTTAAACATTAAAAGTGAAAATAAAAAAATCTTCCCTAACCGGGAATCGAACCCCGTCGTAGCGCGTATCAGTCAGATACTCTACCGCTTGACTATCTTAGTCTCTTATGAGAGATGATCCGATATGTCTACATTAGCTAATCGACAGTATTAGCTTATGTAGCATTGCTTTTTTATGCTATTTTGCTGAAATAAAAGCTTGAAATTTTGTATATCAAATTTGGGATGTCACAACATATTCATAATAAATAATATACACCGAATGTTAGCACATACATTACCTAACTTACTAAAACTACGCTATCTGACACAAAATACAGTTTTCTCTATCTGCCAATCAAAAACAAAACAGTATTATGACTCCATAGAGAGCAAATTAAATGTATGTTTCGTGATATTGCTAAATTATTTAAATGAACTATTTATAACATTAAACGTTGTGACTTGCATTACAATTTCATATTTTATATATAATATATTTATATATTTTATAATTTACTTTTTTTTATCAAACGAACTCTGTAGCATATACTAGCAAGTATATAGTGTAAACCTTTGATCTATGATACGATAAACCGGATCTAAATATACTTTAATATTGAGGTTTTTTAATCTGATAAATTACTTAGATATTTTTCATTAATATAAATTTGACTTTGAAAACGTAATTATACGTAAATAAATAAAGAATAATATATTACAATTATTACATTAATAAAAAACAGCATTGTTGTGATTTTTGGACCTTGGCGCAGAAGTTTTCATAATTTGGTCAATCTCTTGTTCTTACAGACCTCGGCAAATATGTATTTGGATTGATTATCTATATTATACGTTCTAAAATCAGTTTTTATTGTGTTGTATTATTGTTGTTACAAGACTCGTTCAGTATACATATATAGTTACTTTTGTGTTACAGTATGCGTTTTGTAATTTTCAAACATAAGTTTCGATGCTTGGTTACAAGGTTAGGACATTCAATTTTTATACGTTTCATGAGGTTCCATAGCCATTGTATAACAAAATACGTTATATTCATAATTTTTAACGTAAATGATATTTCGTTGCTTATTGTAATTCGCTTGGTAGTCAATCATCGAGACTTATTTTCTTGTAATACCATACACAATTAAAAAAGAAACAACTTAACCTTTTCAAGACAAGAATTTTTACATACAAATTAACCTTATTTATACAACATTTTTTATACAATTTAAAAGCATTTTATATGGACTCATAACCTCATGCAGTAATTAATATATAATACATTAACCTATTTTTGAATAGAAATTAAACATTTTAATTATAATATTATTAAAGTATTTCGATATCAAGAAATAAGGTTCCGTGATCAAGAAGACATTTTAAACCTTGATGACGGTTTTCTTGAAAATGGCAATGAAGAAAACGAAGAGAATATTAGGTACATTATGGAAAATATGAATGGAAATGTTGGACCAGGTACAAAGAATGCAAATTGAGAGAACGTCGAAGCTAGCTACCGTAACGGCATTCTGTATAATATTCCAAACAACCTGTCCAAATTGGGTGTAAATCCGTTCAATAATAACGGAGAATAGTTTGAACATGTAAAATACTTAAATTGGATAAGTTAATGCAAATTGTTTCGATACGGCAGCTAGCTCCGACGTACTCTTAAGACTATACTCTTTATTTTCTATAATCACAAAAAATATATAGGTGGAGCATTTGAAAATGAAGGTGTCTACAGAAAAAAAAGACAACAGTATATAGGTAATAAAAATTAGTATATTTTCTTGCAATGGAGAAAAATGTAACTAACGCAGGTACATGTTATGACAGCTGATGCAAAGCCAAGGCTATCATATCATGTGCGTGCAGTAATTCCATTTTACCTCCCTTACGGCGATTTGATACCAAATTACAGGAACCTACCTCTAAAATCCCAAAAATTTAAAAAACTAATGGAATTAAAAATCTGAAAAAATTTACAGATAATGTTGAAAGCAAATAAAATACCGTTACAGAGCGATTTTTTCAAAATTAATTTAAAATGAATTATATAGAAATAACCATTTTTTGGTCGGTAATATACAGGGTGTCCTAAAAGTAACGATACACATTCGTTTTTATTCTAGTTAAAACTAAACTGTTGCTGAATTTAGTTACAGCTCACCACTTTCGTAAACATTTAAATTAATTTATAGAATAACAAACTACTGATTTGTGTCATAAATAAATATTTATATATAATAAAAGTATTCTATTTAAAAAAATTTGAAATAGTTCACGATCACGAGCTAATGCCAGCAGCAGAATTGCCTGTGCAACAACAAGTGGTACAAGAAAGAAGACGTGGACGTCCACGATTAGAAAATATTATCAATGAACCAAGGCGACGAGGCAGACCTCGTAGGTAATTAAATAAAAATTTCTCTTTGAAATACTATTTTACCGCAGAAATAAAGTTATCGAAAAAAAAAATCAATTGTAACCAGTGTTGCCAGATAGAGGTGTTTTTTCTTTGTTGCACTCATACTGTATAACTTCATTTACATTAGATAACAGAGGACAGAAAAACCCTAAATAATAACCCTAATTGTACCTTCTAAAATGCCTTCTAAAAAAAAAATTTTTCCATAAATTACAACTATTATTGATAGATTACTATCCTTTCCCAACTTAAAAAAAAAGTGAGTGAGTGCATATGCGTGTATATGCGCAGGATACGGTAAACACTCCATCAACGCCGATTAGAACATACCATACCATCATTGCGCTAAGGTCCATCAGTGAAAAATTCGCTACCTGGGAGATAGTGAAAGCGATCTAGAAATTAAATGTATATACATACAAGTTGTAAAGAAATATAAATCTTATTGGCACATATAATTAAGCTATATTACTGAGACATATTCAGCAACCCAAAAACAAATAGTACATATACATTGACATCAATGGAATTATTTACGTATACGTATAACGGCTAAATTATAAAAGCATTAACCTTGCTAACAAAAACCTCTCTCATAGAAATGAAGCCAAAAGTATTAACTATTTTACAGTTATATTTATTTATACTATAATGTATGTAGTTGTTTTTCATATTAATTTAATACATTGTACGTAAGAAAAATTAGTAAATTTAGAATAAGACAAAGTTAACCTACAAATTTTATAATTAAATACTGCATATTAAAATAACTGTTTCAGTTTTTTCATTTAATATTAATATAAGTGTGTAAATATTAATCAGAAACATTCATACATTGTTAAATTTGTTAAAATTTTGTAATAAACGTATTTAATATAAGTTTCTTATTTAACCTTTACTTTACTTTATATACTTTCCTTCGTAAAAAACTTTATACATTAATTAATAAATAATTATATTCTCTGCACAGATTTTACGTATTTATTAATTATTTATTATGGTGCAGTTGCTTTTTAAATTATCATTTACAGCATGGTAAAGTTACGTACAGTTATTGGGACGTATGCATTCGGACAGAGGTACAATCACTGCAGATATTGGTTCAATGTCATCAATTGTATTTTCATTTATATTATGAAAATTAAACATGAAGATTAGTGCGTTTGCAATGCAACACACGCTATAAAGCAAATACTTTTTATTAGAACTAATAAAAACATTAAACATAATGTCTAATATCCTTAGGTGTTCAGTAATTGATACTTTTACCTTATTAGTAAATCATAAAAAAATTTTGAAATACTTAACCAACGGTGGTGCAAGTATTATTTTATTTAAAGAGAATAAAAAAGAGAGAAATTACTTTTTTATTAGTTTTGCAGAAATTAATTTTGCACAAATGAATATTATTATTATTATTATATAAAATTGTTTATCTATTGCTGTAAGACACGGGAAGGATAGACATTGTGTATTTAAAGAGAATAAAAAAGTCAGAAATTTATTTTTTATCAGTTTTGCAGAAATTAATAAAATTATTAAAAAATTATTTATTTATTGCTTGTAGGACATGACAGGACTAGAATTGAAATGTAAATTTGTAGGATGCTTTTCTGAAAAAATGTTTGTTTTCAATTTAATAGATATTTGTATTTTTAAAAATAAATACTTGTTGATTCCGCTTTGATTTCAGTACTTTCTATTGCAGAACTTTTTCTGGAGTTTAAGAAATATATGTAAATGTTTAATTAATCACAAATTTACGGTAATATATACAAAATACTTGTCGATTATGCCGCTTTGATTTCAGTACTTTCAATTGCAGAAACTGTATATATACATAATGTTAAATATAAGTTACATATAAAAAAGGTGTCAACACAAAATACTTGCGGGTTTTGACACCTTCTTGGTAGGTGTTTTTGATTTCAATATTTTCAATTGCAGAAAACTATTATGGAATATATAAAAAAGGTGTAATAAAATATAAATAAGTAGAGAAAATATGGGAGTTAGATTCAAAATACTTGTCGATTCCAGTTTGATTTCAGTCCTTTCAATTGCAAAAGCTTCATATATGGAGATTTGTAATATAAAAAAAAATATTTAATTAAAATTTAAAGAAACAGACAAAAGCTGGGAGTAATAATTAAAGTTATTTATTAGATAAATTTTATTTATAAAAAAAAATTATTTTTAGCAAAAATGTGAAATATTGAAAAAAAATTTAAAAACCGTGATTGGAAAATACCCATACTTATGCGGATTTATGCCGTCTTGAAGGTTTTAAAAAAATGAACTAAGTAATTCTTTAATTTAACTACCGGATAAGTATTTTGAAAATATGTTTGGAATCCACCCATACGTGTGAATTACAAAAATTATAAATTAAACACTTTCTAAAATAATATGTACAGATTTTTAGCTCTTTTTGGCCATTGTTACAAAATACTTGTCGATTATACCGCTTTGATTTAAGTACTTTTAATTGCAGAAACTTATATATATAAAATGTTAAATATAAGTTACATATAAAATAGGTGTTAACACAAAATACTTGCGGGTTTTGACACCTTCTTGGAATGTGTAAAAAAAAATTATTTTTAGCAAAAATGTGAAATATTGAAAAAAATTTAAAAACCGTGATTGGAAAATACCCATACTTATGCGGATTTATGCCGTCTTGAAGGTTTTAAAAAAATGAACTAAGTAATTCTTTAATTTAACTACCGGATAAGTATTTTGAAAATATGTTTGGAATCCACCCATACGTGTGAATTACAAAAATTATAAATTAAACACTTTCTAAAAATAATATGTACAGATTTTTAGCTCTTTTTGGCCATTGTTACAAAATACTTGTCGATTATACCGCTTTGATTTAAGTACTTTTAATTGCAGAAACTTTATATATATAAAATGTTAAATATAAGTTACATATAAAATAGGTGTTAACACAAAATACTTGCGGGTTTTGACACCTTCTTGGAAGGTGTTTTTGATAAGTAATTTGTATTCAAATGGCAATTACATGAATGTACAACAAAATAAAAACAATTAAAAATGGTAATTTTTTGTCCAAAAATGAAAACAAAATTTGTGGCCTCCAATGACCTCCTCCCCCCATTCAGTCCCCAGACTATTTGTATGTAGCACAATTCCCATTGATTTTTTTGTTATACATGTTAAATCCAAAAAGAACGTTTGCAAATTTATTTTAAAGTTCATTGTGTTAAAATGCTGTATTTCACTCAAGTATAGCTCTCCAATTTTTACTTTTCATAAAAGTCCACATTATTACTTTATTAATTTGTGTAATTTGATAAGCATTACTTTTTCTATTTATTTATCTGCAATGTGCAATAAATTTTACTCTAATACATTCATGCATATTTAAAAAATCTAAATTTTTAATCGTTTATAAATTGTCAACTTTTATAATACCTTTATTCTGCAAATTCCATAAAGTTTTCAAAAAAATATTATGAGACATCATTAAGTATGTCAAAATTAGAATTAATAAGATTATACATTATAAAGTTACAAGTGTGCTTCATACGAGTCTTGTTTGTCAATTACTTTTAAGTATTTTGTTCATTATTTATAATTCATTATTATTAAATATATTTTTTAAAATACACTAATTAATTGGTAAAATCATGTAGATTGTTTATAAATACTTACTTAAGTGAAATAATAAATTTCTATTTATTTATCTGCAATGTACAATAAATTTTACTCTAATACATTCATGCATATTTAAAAAATCTAAATATTTAATCATTTATATAAATTGTCAACTTTTATACGTATAATATACCTTTATTCTGCAAATTACATAAAGTTTTGAAAAAAATATTATGGGACATCATTAAGTATGTCAAAATTACAATTAAGGGGGTTCCATACTCAATTTTTGATGATTAATTAATAAAAAAGTAAAACAGTATGTGAAAAAATAAGAGAAGAGGCGCCTTCGTTTATTGACAATCTAGCTGTGTGCTAAATTTTAGATTAAAATATTATTGCGTTTTCGAGAAAAGTCTTACCAAAAATATCAAAACTTTTCACCTCGTTGAGGTTAGATTCACATTTTTGGTAAGACTTTTCTCAAAAACGCAATATAATTTTAATCTGAAATTCAGCACAGAGTTAGATTATTCATAAACGAAGGCGCCTCTTCTCTTATTTTTTCACAAATTGTTTTATTTATAAATTTATTACTAATAATAACGATTGCCGATAAGGTAGGGAGGATAAATATTGACTATGGCACCCCGTTAACAAGATTATACATTATAAAGTTACAACTGTGCTTTATACGAGTCTTGTTTGTCAGTTACTTTTAAGTATTTTGTTCATTATTTATAATTCATTATTAATAAATATATCTTTAAAGCACATGAATTAATTGGTAAAATTATGTAGAATCTTTATAAATACATAGTGAAGTGGTATAATAATTATTTTACAGAACTACTAATAAAAACTTGTATTTAAAAAAATAGCGCAAGGCAGTATACTGGGTTCTCTATGTTAGGAACTGTATTAGATTAAAATAATAATTTATATTGTTTCATTGGTTATATAGCATATAATATTTACAAGGTAAAATGTTTCTCACAGCAAATTTGCTTTAATTTTACTTTATACTAATAATTTTTCACTTCAGAGACGTTATTTGCTTAAAATTAATATACTTTAAAAATAACCCTTTCTTATTCAGTGAATTTAATATGATACACTTATAGTTTTAATTAAGCTAAATTTATTTGTAACAAATTAAATTCTATATTATTGGGTTACTATAATAATTAATGACAACAGTACAATTTAATATTATAATTTTAGTACAACACAAGAAATTCTATTTAATTACTTAACTATATATGTTAGTTAGTGTCACTATCAAACATTTTATAGGCATGTGAAAGTTACAAAATTATTAAATGCCTTTTACACTTACCAAACAACTGACACATTGATTTTATTTAAATATTAAAAAAGGTATTCAATAAATATATGTAAAGAGAACAATAACTTATCAACATTCTTTTAAATTATTTAAGTCAGTACATATAATACTATTAAGCAATCATTTCACTTAACGTTGGAAAGAATATCATACTACATATGTTATAGTCCATATAATTATTAAATATTATGTACTTGGCAAAGTATCGAAACATATATTGGCTTTATATAGAAAATAAAATAATTATTCAGTAATTTTAATTAGGATAGAGAACGATCAAGCATCCACTTAATTAAAATCTATTGTTTTTTTAAATTATTTTGGTCAATGTGGAAAACATTGAGATATCATGAGGGATTCATTATAAAAATACAAGCATAAGTCCCTTCAAATAATATAAACTTAAAGCAAACACATCAAATTATACAAATAAAATGAATTAATAATATAATAAATATAATTAAAATAATGTAATAATATACATTTATTTTTTGTGCAATTCTTATTAATATTATATTTTAAGATTAAAAAAAGTTATACCATCGCTTGCATGGAAATGAAAACATTGTTTTCATGGTTAGAATTTTATCAATGTTTGTCTTTCTCTCTCTCTCTCTCACTCTTTCTCTCGTCGAGATGTCAAAGGTCGACATACTAGTATAGGATATGGGCGAATATGAAATCTTCACCTTGCAATAGTATCTGCATTGCACTACAATAAAAAATACCGAAACGGAATAATGTGAGGTATTGGAAATAATTACGTAAATTAATAATTTTAATTCATAACTTTTCACACAAAATCAGCCAGATGATTCAACTGTGACAAAAGTATTCACCTGAAACTAGCTCCCTCTCGTGGCCACGTTTGAACTTCTTCTATAAGTTTTTACTTCTGTACGCGCTCTCTCACGGGCTGGAAAGCATTGTTTCTCTTTCTATCTCATGCCTTTCCTATACTATCTCTATCTCATTTTGTTTGAAGTTGACTATATATATCAAAAGGGAGAAGACGAAAATTGAGGAAAGGAAATCAGCAAACAATATCTTTGGCATTGATTTTCTTGATTGTGCGTAAATGAATTCGTGTAAAACTTGTTGTACAGTAAAGATTAATAAATAAGGAACGTAATGCGTGGTCAATAGCACACATACATAATGTAATAATGCAGCGGTTAGAAAAGTAAAAATCTGGGGGGCTAGTTAGCTGTATATAATGGCTCTCGCGCCTATACTTGCGTCAGGCGCTATCGCGCCTTTTGATATTATATAAATATTTTTGTATTTTAGAAATATAAAGTGCGAAGGCAGGAAGCTATGCAGCAGCAAAAATAAAAAATTTTAATGAAAAATGTGCATCAAAGATTTTTGATACATAGAAGACCATTGATGGATAAGAGTAATCATTTATCGGTTAATGAAAATGTTATTGAGGTACAAATTCATCCCATACCAATTACAAACTTATTGAGTAAGTAAACTGTGATTTGTCGAATACAAAAACTATATTATTAAAATAACTTTAAAAATATCAGTGATATAAAGTAATACATTTGTTTAAAAGTTACATTTATTTTCTTTTTTCAAATTCAACAATTTATTCCTTTTAGCTCCTTCTAATGATGACAATCAGTCTACATTAAATAAGTCTATAGAGAATATGTGTAGAAGTGAAACAAAATCAGTCAATTTTGTAGCAAAGAGTCAGTCATCATAGCAATTAAACTCACAAATTAGTACTGTACAATTTCTCAGCTCAAATGCTTTAACATCTTTATCTTTTAATACAAAAAATTTATCGTCAAAAGAAACAAACTTCAGAGAAAGCTGTGCACAAGAAAATCAAAGAAGTGCTAGCCAAGGTAATTGTAAATTTTAATAAATAAAGTCACTGTATAATATAGTTTTGGTAAATAAAAGCCAATTTAAAATTCGAATCAAATATAATTAAGGGGATATCGGAGCTATAGCCTCCGTTGATAGCCGCTCGATCTCGAGGCTTTGAATGGCGCTGTAGTCAGGTGTCGATTTCTACGATAAACGTACTTCAAACATAAATTATAAATTTTGCAGCTACATAGAGCTGTTGAAAGATACTTTCCCCCCTAGCTATGACTAAAATAAAGGTAATTGGAATACTACTCTTGGCAGCAAATGTTTATTTTTTTAAAGAAATGTGAAATACGTCTGGTATTCATTGAGTCTATATCTGCCGTAATGCTACATGCAACGTATTTCACATTTCTTTAAAAAAATAAACATTTGCTGCCAAGAGTAATATTACAATTACCTTAATTTTAGTTATAGCTAGGGGGGAAAGTATCTTTCAACAACTCTATGTAGCTGCAAAATTAATGATTTATGTTTTAAGTACGTTTATCGTAGAAATCGACACCTGACTACAGCGCCACAGGGTTGCCAGATGGCGATTTTTTCTCTTTGTTGCTCTTGCTTAATAAACATCTATATACGTAAGAGAGAAAAGGAAAAAAAATCGCCAACTGGCCACTCTGCAGCGCCATTCGAAGCCGCGAGATCGAGCGGCTTTTGATGGAGACTATAGCTCCGACATCCCCTTAATGTATAAATGAATTGACAAAAAAATGTTTACATTTAATTACTTTTCTCAACATATAATTAATTGAAATTTTTTTATAATTACATATTATATTTTTTTATCATTAGTTCAATATACCAATATTAGTTTGTACTATCTATTAATAAATTTCAAACATAAGTTCATATTTTTGCGATTATTTAGACTTTGAAATAATAAGCCTATGTTCCCTAGTAGAAATTCAACATTTGAAGGTTAAATAAAACTCTAATTTTGCCATTAATTGGGCATTTATTGGGTATTTTATGACACTTGGCCATTTTTTGGCTTAAAAAACGTTACATTTATGATCAGATTTCTACTAGGGTTATTATAAAAATTAAAAAATAGTTATCAAACTCACTTTACAGCTTCTTCTTTTGTTGAAAAATTATTTTATTTTTGTTATAAACTACATAATAAAAATTAAATCTTTTTTTTCGAAAAAAAAAATATGTGACATGGGAAATAAAGCATATTTTGATGATATCGATGCGATTCTCCCAGCTAACACAATTGCTGATAATAATGGAATCGAGGAATTGGAGTCAATTAATAATGATGATGATACACACCGAAAAGATAAAGCGTCGAGTCAAATAAATTCTTACAATTCAACTCCAACGTCTTCAGGTTTGTCTAGATATAGGCGACATAACCAATACACAAAAAAAAACTCTTTAACTAATACTGTAACATCCTGTTCCAATAAGAATAGAATGTAATGAGTTCTTTTGTAAACTGAAGAAATCCGCGTTACCGGCGATCTGTATGTAGACTTCTTACTCAAAATAGGCCACGCCCAATGAAGAAGCTTGGGTATTAAAATCATAGCAAGAGAGGAAAAGCTCTCTCTCTCGCTTGCTGCCCGTCATTGAAGATACATCGATGAAGCCTTTACCTTCTAAGCTCCAATTTAGACATAACAGAAGTCTACACGTCAACAAGGAAAAGAACAATAAGACCCAGCTGGAAGAGCAAGACTTCGCATCCAGACTCTTTCCTAGATAAGTAACGGTGGAAACGAAGAATCCGCGTTACCGGCGATCTGTATGTAGACTTCTTACTCAAAATAGGCCACGACCCATGAAGAAGCTTGGTATGTAAAATCATAGCAAGAGAGGAAAAGCTCTCTCTCTCGCTTGCTGCCCGTCATTGACGATTGAATTATTCAGTATTACTATAGATCGTTCATTGTTTATCTCCCTAAGCATAGATTCGGGTAACGGTTATTATCGCCGAAAAAGCAGAAATTAAATTAATACATTGTTTAAATTATAATTTTGTGTATATAGATTATTTATTACGATAAATGTAAATAGAAGATTTATACATAAATGTGTGTTAACCGGATATCCACAATTTAATATAGTATTGATTTATTTATATACATAAAAGAAAATAATTTTACAAAAAATAGAGTTAAAAGACATATCCATAATTTACAAAGATACGAAAATACTCTGTTTAATAAAGAGTCAATAGATAAAGCATACGAAAGTAATAAATTATATAACATTTTTTAAACTAATGTTTAAATACAACATCTCTTCATGTTTTTCCTTTTGCAGATGCAGATGCACAAATACATATAGGATTAGACGTTTTCGTTGATGTAGAAGTATGGGACATAATTGTATGTCAAAAAAAGTAGACTATTTTTGTTCGCAACTTAGAATAATTAATTTTTAAGCCTTACCATCTAGTAAATAGATGTTTCGAAAAAAAAGTAAGATATTCCTTACCAGGACGGTCTCCACGAAATAAATTAGAAGACGATAAACTTCAATTACTGCATGGTAAAATTGTTTTTGTTGCTGTAGATAATATTTTTATACAATTTTGATTAATTAAAATATTCAACATTCAGACACTCACAAAAATAAAATATTGATCCAAGAGGAATCAGTTTCAATGTAAAAGATAATTTACTTAATATACGGTCAAACGAAAATTGTTTTTATTTAAGAAAAGTATAATTTTAAATAAAATCATTTTAATGTAAGAATATTTCCTTTAATTGAGAGGCCTGCGATGGCTCGGTCGGTAGGGCGTCGGGCTCGTAATCTGGAGGTCCCAGGTTCGATTCCCGGCCCCGGCCGATTGATACAAGCACCACTGGCGAATGTATTTTCAACAAGTGCTTTCTTCACCAAGACATCGTATGACCTCCGTCGCTGATTAGCACCGGTTTGGGAGCATAAAAAGAGCGACGTTAAAAAAAAAAAAAAAAAATTTCCTTTAATTGTAAAAGATTTTTCATTTTGGTTCTGGAAGAATTAAATCCTTCAAATATCAAAGAAAGAGTAATTTTGGATATGAATAATAAACAAATAACAAATTTATATATTTTTAACTGCTACATTTTCAAAATATTTATGTTATAAATGTGAGGTAGTAAATACCTCACATGAATAAATAAAATCTTGAATTTTGTCGTCGTCTGAGACCTGAAAAACAAATATATGGTATTAATATATGGTAATAAAACAAAGATATTAAAATAGAAACATCTTACCTAACACAGGTAATGCCTGTGCATTATCTGTGTGTAAATGCCGATGATACCTCCTCCTGGGTCAGGAAAACTCCTACGTTGGTTGTTTGGCGACTCCTTGGCACTGGCTCCTGCTGGTCCTGGGCATCGTTACCTGTAGGGAAAGATTATAAATTAAAGTGATAACAAATCACATGATTGTTTAAATTAAATAAGTAGAGTTTGTAAATAATAAATGTAGTGTATGGGATAGGTTAGAGGTAAGGTTGACATGTGGTATTAGAGAGGTTAGGGAAAAAGGTAAACAATGTATAACAAAGCCTCAGCCATTGTCATCAACGAGTCGTATGAACAAATAAAAAGAAAGGATGGGAAATAATGGAATTGAATTGGTTTGTTTTATGTGTCGGAGATAAGGAGAGATGAATAAACAAATAATACTTACCATAACGTCGAGCTAGTTGAAGAGAAGAGAGAGAGAGAGAGGTTACTCGCTGTTGGTGAAGGAGAAGTGATGGAAACGCCGACCCGCGCAGACAACACCCCCGGATGATGGGAACTCCTTTCCTCGTAGACGTCGTCGCCGTGAAGCCGCACCAGGTTCGAATCACTGCACAACCGCCGAGTATCCGTAAACACGAAAGTGAGAGAGACGGAGAGAGAGAACGGACTCGCGCGCGAAGCAATACTGCCGCATGCGTGTACATAGGCGGCGGCGGAGAGGGGGGAGCTCACTCGCTTGCACCACGAGGACTACCGAGAGAGCGCGCAGGCGCAACGAAGCGCGGGACTCTCTCGTACTCGACTCCAGTGTGTAAGAGAGAGAAAAGAAGAGTGCGAATTGCACAAGTGGAGGCGCTAGCCCAGCTAACACTTGGGTCTGGAAATAATATTCGCACCGCTATGTTTGAAGGAATAATACTAGAGGAATGAAGGTGGCAGTAGTATCGATAGCACCTGTTGACCTGCCAATGATGGAAAACGGGTGCCATATTTAAAATGAAGGAAGTTGACAGCGCCGCGGGTCGGCTTTGAAGGAAATATAGAAAAAGGAAGAAGAAAGCGGAAAAAGGAGGAGAGGAAATCATTGCTAGCTGATCCGTGAAACGAGACGCCAGTGTATTTTTACCAAGTTATCAGATTATTTCGAGAGCATTGATTATTGTTGAATTATTGTGATTAAGGATAATTATCGTTGGAAGAAGGAGATTATTTTGTTGAGAGTATTGTTTGGAGGAAAACCTAGTGGAGAAGAAGTCTAGGAGATTATTATTAGAGGATTTGGAAATATCGACTCGCGTGCGGTAAGTGGACTGCCCGCCGGCCACGTTACTTCGTATGTGAATATATTATTATTTTTGTTGGATTATTTGCGGTATCGCGGTTTAATGTAATGTAAGTCGTACTACCTCGATTACTTAAATTCGGGATTTTTAGTAAATAATTGTTATAGATTATAATTAAATCGTACTGTAATGGTTTTTCCTATGTTAATGAATAGTTCGCGACTTCGTTTGTAAAAGCTAAATTTGTAGGAAAAATATAAGTGAAGTGAATAAATAGTTGATTACTCCCTTATGTGGACAATTAAATTCATTCTCCTTTTGTGTGATTTTAATTATCCCCTTTTGTGATTGTAATTAATTATATTAGAGAGAATTCTATTAGTCCCGCCATTTTCCCGTCGGCGAGACAAGGATCCACGGCACAGGTAAGAAATTCGTGCACGTGCTGAGCCAGCCATCTTGATAGGACGAAGGACGAATGTTAATTCCCCCTAATTGTTTAAACAGACATACGCATATTTATCCAGATTATTATTATTATTATTATTAATTGTTGTACGTAGTGTACGGGATTCCTATTTTATTCATATTTGAAGGAAACGCTACGTCACATAAATAACAAATTACATAAGATTCTCCGCAATTTACAGTATATTTTTTTAAAGGGGGGTATTTACTTAATGTATTTTTTTCGTGTGTTTCGTATTCATCAGATGGTTCAATAAAATAAGCATGTAAATGGTCATTAAAACCAACTGCATGCCATTTCTTACAAATAAAATAAATATTTTGTTTATCTATAAAAATAATATATATAATTTCGCAAAATTCTGGTAACATATCATCATTATTGCTTACAATATAAGTTGTATTATTATAAACGTAACTATTTATCTCTACCCACTTTACAACATTTCGTTCTATATTATAATTTTTCAAAATACTTGACAATGAACAACTAAAATTTTTAAATTCTTTTAAGAAACAAATTTTTTTTTCTACGTTGGGGCCGAAGCTTACATTATCCATTATACTTTCATTTTTCATAAAGTAATAGCCAAGTGTTAATGAATATTTAATAGCTAAAGATAAAGGTATATTTCGACGATTTTTAATATTTTTGGCATATGATATAAGTTCTCTGTGTTTACTTTTAAATCGCATACACCAGTGATTAATATGTAATCCTGAAATTTCAAATAAATCGGCATATTGACAAAGATAATGGTGTTTTGGTTTTAAAAATTCAAAAGGAAATAAGGCTTTGCGTAACTCTAAGTAGTTTTTAATTAAAATAGAAATATGACTTTTGATTTCAATTACCAAACTTTTAGTTAAAAGAATATCTATTAATTTTCAAAAAATCAGAAACCATTTTCAAACTTTATTATTTTTAGGTATAATATCACCAATTAATATAGGTAAATATATAACAAGCGTTAACATTTCCGAAGCATATAAATTAACGTTTTTATTAACTAAAAATGATTTTGGAATTTCACGTGGTTTGTCTTTTTCATGAGAGCCATAGTGAAAATTAGATATTATAAAATTTAATTCTTCGAATCTTATTATTTGATTGTTTACTAGATCATTGAATAATAACGCAATGTCATAGTGACAAACACTTAAAAATACATCATGCATTAAATCACATGCAAGATTTCCTGTCACATGGAAGCTTTTTAAATAGTTAAAAAGACATTCTCTTTTAAGACCTGATAAAGATACATTATTTAATAAAATGTCTGATATATAATTTGATTCGTTTCTCAAAAGTTTTGGATCAATACATGTATCAATTTTTATAGAATTGTTACTAACTTTACAGAACCTGCATGGATAATTACATCTAATACTTTCTGCAAAACCTAGTAAACTGTGTGCACACCTAAATAGTCACCTACAAACAATGCTAGAGCAAAGTACACGCATGTTTCTTCGCCTTTATGATTAATAGTAATACCATTTGTTTCAAGATCGTTTAATTCGCTAAATAAATGTTCAAAAATATTATCCATACCAAATTCTTATTTATCGTTAGCATTAAACAAATAAGCAACAAATATTGATGACAATTGAGTTAAATACTGTTGTGGAAGTACTGGAATTGTATACACCACCTATTTTGTCTGCCTAACAAAATGCAGAAAACGATCGCATAGAATTGTGTATAGCAACAGTTGTTAAATTGATTATTGTAATAATTTTGGTTTCAAAATTCCTGTATCATCTGCGTATCAAAATGCAGAAAACGATTGCATGGAAAATGTGTAGTAGTATTTGTCAAAACGATTATTGTAAAATTTTTTGGTAACAATTCGTGCATCGTCTGCCTAACATAATGCAGAAAACGATTGCATGGAAAATGTAGTAATAAATGTCGAATTATGTTTGTAAAAATTAAGTTGTAAAATTTCTGTATCGTCTGCGTATCAAAATACAGAAAACGATTGCATGGAAAGTGTCTAGCAATAATTGCTGCGTAACAATTAGTGTTGTCAAAATGATTATTGTAACAATTGTGATTTAAAAATTCCTGCATCGTCTGCATATGATAATGCAAAAAGCGATTTGGTGAATTAATTGTTTTGTGTTAAATAATGCAATCTACAAAAGTTATTTGCGAATGAATTTCATAGCTGGAATGTACTATTGACGCCATCTACTGTGAGGTTATAGATTAATATAATTTTTCAACGGATGATGGCGCTACTAGTACATTACAGCTTACTACATTACCGACGCTTCGTCGATAGTTTTTCACTATGGCACCCCCTTAAAAAAAGCTGATATAATTTCCTTTTCTATGACTTCATTAGAATTCTTACAACTCCGTTTTCTTAAAGGATCGTGATAGAACGAAATATTGTTGTTCAAAAAGAGTTGTTATAAAAACGTTAGAACAGTCTGAAAAAACGACCAGAAAACCTCTTACAGATACGCGTTTTTTACGTAAATGCGATTAATGCAAAATAAGATGACACATGATTTAGATGTTAAAAAAACGGGTGCGCGGTACAAATATACGATTAAAAAACATTTCACAGATATATTTTAGTTCACTTTGAAACATCGGGAAATCGTATTATATGCGTCGTTTCACGTAAATGCAATACAATACAAAATAAAATTATACATCTTGTAGACATCTGAAAGACATATATATATTTTACAGGCATGCTAAAAAGGGAATAAAAAGACATATGATTAACTTTGTGAAACTTTATTAGTAATTTAATTTGGCAATAAAACAGTATTAATACGTCTGTCTAATGCATGTTAATTAATAAATTTGGTTGTTTTAAAAACGTCTTACAACATTCATTAAGAGGTAAACAATAATGTGTTTGAAGGCGTAAAAAAACATTTTTAAAATGATTTTTATTTAGATTTTTGTGGGTCAATATGTACATTTCCTAAACGTTACAGAAACATTTACAAGAATAAAACACGTTTTAGAAACGATTGCAAATTGTTTAAAAAACGTAAATACTTAATGTTTATAAAACGTATAGTAGATATCTGAGATAGGTATTTGGCAATAATTTTGGCCTGGAAATCGAAAAAAATGTGGACATATAGACATTTTTAAATCGTTCAAAATACGTTTTGTGAACTTTTATTGAAAACGTATTTTGGTCTAAGACAAGACGTTTTGCAGACGTCTTCAAAACGTTCTGTGCTATCAAGATCATCCATATAGCACTCCGAGTGACGACTTGTCATAAGAAGTTCATTTATTTAAGTCATGAAATTCAGCTATAATGCGAGGTTAATTTTAAAGAAAAAATTTCCGGAGCGAAAAGGTTAAATTGATTTCTTGTTTTAAGGAAATATTTTTCTTCAATGTTCCAGAAAAATAAGCATGGAAAAATTTTGATAATATTGTTAATTCTAAAAAATTAACATTAATTAAAATACAAATTAAATTGTAGGTGCAGTAGAAGATCGCAGGCAAACTGAAAATAAAGATGAGAAGAAGACAATACCCAGGAAATGAAAACATCTACAGAAAAGAAAATTAAATACAGATTTTGTATATTATTAACACAATTAGTTAATTTATTAAATATTTATAAATCGTTAAATTAATAAATCAAAAAAGTATATAGAAGTATTATATTTTATTAGATGTTTGAATATTTCATAAAATTTTTAAAATTCAGATAGAAAAGTACTTACCCAATAAGTATACTTTCTGAAAAAAGTATTCTTAAGGAGGTGGCATACCCGGTAGATTACCGACTGAGCAAAACAAGATAATTATTCCATTTATTTAAAAAATGCGTAATTTTAAATAATAAGTAATTCTACAAAATTTCAAGTTAATAGAACAAAGACACCCTAAAAAATATCTCCGTGTTCTTCGGTGCAGAAATTTTTTAAGGTGTCGTTGTTGTATTGACCTGGAACTTTGTAGAATCACTTATTATTGAATGATTTAGTGCTTCTGTATTCGGGTTTTTCATAAAATTGCGTACTTTTTTAAATAAATGCAATAGTTACCTTTATTGGCTCGGTCGGTAATCGAGCGGGTAAGCCACCCCCTGAAGAAGACGCCGTACCGGCATGCTTACCGTCGTTTACAGATTCAAACTTTACAAAACCAATAATCACTTTTTTCACAGTGTGAGTTATCCTCCCCAGGTTTTGATAAAAGCTAGCGGGGACAACTCATAAAAATATTAAAATTTATAAATTCTTTTATTAAAGTTTGAATTCGTAAATGTCGGTAAGCATGTTTGTTCGACGTCCTCTTAAAGAATCTGCAAATATCCGCCGTGGAAAAAATGCTATAAAAAGTAATAAAATGTGTTCTAAATAAATTAAAATAAAATTCTGTTTAAAAGAAATTGTTGAAGTAAAGCATTTGAAAAGTATCTGTTTAAAATAAATTAATCTTTTAACATAAATAGACCTTTTTACATATTTATTCAAAAATAAATTTTAACAAATTCTTCTAAATCATAATACATTTAGCCCATTAAGACCTAAACGGATACAAATTTTTTTGGATTTTCTTAGTTATTATTTACAAGATAAATCATCATAATGTCGATTTTTTCTACATAGTTTTAAACACCTTCTTTCAAATGCCGTCAATACAATTGACATATCAAATTAAGAAAAAAAGGTACAATTTCTCTTTTGAATGTAAAAAATCCAAAAAACTTATTGCTTTCTTTTTTTAATTAATTTTTTTCATAAAAAAAATTCTTTTGAATTTTTGTGTTTGTGAAGAAAAGCGTACATTATTGCTGTACTTTAACGCTTCATTTTTTGTTTTTCTTTACGAGATAGTCAAAAAATTTCATGTCAAATTACGAAAAGGTAATGACAAACGACTAAAATTAACAATTTAGTGTACACTTTTAGTATAGTATTTATTGAATTTTAGGCCAAACGATCTTTTTATTGTTCTTTCTTCCGTTAGTTTGTGGAATTTTTTCTTGTTCGTTTATAAATTCCGTAAAAAGGAGCATTGG
Organism: Theocolax elegans; assembly: GCA_026168455.1. Taxonomy (NCBI): domain Eukaryota; kingdom Metazoa; phylum Arthropoda; class Insecta; order Hymenoptera; family Cerocephalidae; genus Theocolax; species Theocolax elegans. The sequence goes on along the minus strand of CM047426.1, from coordinate 77,196,991 downwards.
CATTTGTAACTCCGGCTTTCTTAATATTTTTATAGTAGAAATCATATCTTAAAGTTTGGTAAAGATCCGTTTCCCGAAGGCCTGATGCTCATCTTGTTAGTTACTTGATTAAAAATATTAGAGAAATATGATTATATATAAACAACTTCACTTTAAAAAAAAATGTCGGATTCTCGAAAAAATTCTTCACAACATGAAAAACGCCTTTTTATTAAACACTCTCAAAACTATATTCTAATATTTAGAGGAGTCGTTTAAATACTAGCAGAAAATCTTCTCAATATAGTTCCAAACGGATTTAATCTAACTGTAAGAATAAAATCTTGTTAAATAAGTTATATTTAAGTTAAGTACATTTCCTCTAATTTTTAAGAATATATTGCTAAAGATTAAAAGATTTATATTTTTGCGTGCAATAGAAAAACGTCACAAATATAAAAACTATTCCTCTAAATGTTAATTGATTTCAGTTATTTACAATAGAACTCGTCCGAACAATTCTATATCAACAAATAAATAATATAATGGCAAATAATGATAACGCATGTATGTGTTCATTGAACCCTAATGTACTCCATATTTTACAAATAAAATATATATTTGTATCATGTTGAACAATGTAAGTAATTTCCATAAATTTAGGCAAAATATCATAATTATCCGATACTATAAAAGTTGTTGTATTATAACGCTTGCCATTTATTTCGTACCATTCAATAACATCAAATGTATTTATAATTTATAAATCAAATAGTAGCGTTTTTCTAAATAGTTTAACGTAATTTAAATCATTTACAATCTTAGAATTTATTGGTCCATAGTTAATAATGTCGTTAAATTTTTCGTTTATCATATAAATATAACTTTGCGATAGCGCATATTTTATAGCAATAGAAAGAGTCAAATTAATTCTATATCTAGAATTTCTGGCATAACTTATAAATTCACGATGTTTTCCCTCAAATTGCATACACCAATTATTAACTATGGGATCAGAAATAAAATAGTATATTACGATACATGTCCAGGGCATCCAAAATTCTGGCCGAGTGTCGTATACTATTTTTCTTTATCCCAGTCCGAAAGTACATCTAATAATTAGGTAAACTAATAGAAAATGCCCGGTGCCGCAATATTCGTCTGCAGCTTCTTTCGTGGCCTGCTTCAGAGCCATCCAGATGTAACCTCTCGTACCGCGACGTGACACGCGATATTCAATGTTTGTTATATATTTGATGCCCGCCCGACATTTGCAAAACCGAGGCGAAGCCGAGGTTTTTACTGGTCGGGGGCGGGCATCAAAAATATAACATACATACATAAGCATGTATAAATTTATTGTTAAATCGTATTACTTTAGAAGCGGTTTTAATGCAAAGTTGCGATAAACAGCGTGCATAGAAGAAGTCGACTTTACATGATTAAAATTTACATTTGTAGTCAAATATCGATTGCACTGTTAAAATTTGAACATAAAAAAATGAAACATATTTCTTTCACATGTATTTACGTCACCGATATTAAATCAATACTAAATTGATAGTGTGAAATTTGAAAATGACACGAAATAGATAGAATGAGCACAGTCTACATAAGTATTCTATATATACTCTCGCTCTCTCTTTCTATCTCTCGTTTTATTAATTAAAACAATTATACAAGATAATTTATACGGCAATATTATAATACAATTTACATTTGAAAAACAAAAGTGCTTGTAGTAAATCAATTAGTAAATTAAAATAATTTAGCAATGTTTACTTGAGAGGTTAAGCAACGCACATGTTATATTGGAAACTTTGCGGCCGTTGCTACAGCCGTTGCTATGCATCGATGCTGCGAAAATCTATGAGCCAATCAGAGCGCGCGAGACTCCGGCCGGCCGCAAAAGTCGCTCTTCCCGTATCCATATGCGGCCGGGAAACACGTACTTTCGGCGGGGGGATGAAGAAAAAAATATTTGCATAATGCAAAAGATAATGATGCTTAGGTTTTAATGTTTCTTCAGGAAACAATTTACTTCTAAAACCTAAGTATTCTTGAACTAAATAATCAATGTGGGATTTAAGTTCTCGCTGTAAACTTTTTGAGAATAAAATATCAAATAGTGACCGTAAATACAAAAACCATTTCCTCACGTCATCATTCTCTGTAATTAAATCGCCTATTAACAAAGACAAATGCAAAACAAGAGTTAATATCTCGGATGCGTACACATTTAAACTCTTATTAATTAAATATGATTTCGGAATGTCCCGAGGTTTATCACCTTAGTAAGGCCCATAGTGAAAATTTTTTATCTTTCTATTTAGTTTATCTAAAGATATTATGTTTTTATCAATTAATCTATTGAACAATAATGGTAAGTCGTAGCGATAAACACCCAAGAGTGAGTCATGCATTACATCACATGCAATATTCTCAGTTTCATGAAATGATTTTAATGAATTGAATATACATTCATTTTTTATACCTGTTTGTGATACATCACCAATACATATAACTGCCTCGTAATTGATTGGATTTCTTATTAAACAGGGATTTAACAATGTATTACTTAGGATAGAATCACGATGCTCTTTTCAAAATCTACAAGAATAGTTACTTCTAAAGCATTCAACAAAACCTAGCACTCCATTTACTCCTAAGTTATTGCCAATAAATAATGCCAAAACAAAGTATACGTGAATTTCTTTTTCTTCAATATTTAAAATAATACCGTTTGATTCTAAATTATGTAATTGACATTTCATATGATCAAAAACGCGATTATAACCATGATTTACCCGGTCGTATATATAAAATAAATATGCAGTTAATATCGACGACAAGCGTGATGCATATACTTGTGGAAGGCACGATATCATATAATATACTGCGCCAATTTTATTTATACCTTTAGTTGGGCCTAAAGGATTGTCAACTTCAAAATCATCATAGTAGAATGTCAAAGGTATAATTCATTTATTTGGAAATTTCCTAACAATATTTCTCCATAAAGTTGTGTGCAAAAAGCTTTTTATTAATCGAGAATTACTATTAAATGAAGTTAATTGACTTTCTACTAACGCAAAATTTCCCGGTATTTCTAACATTTTTTTAAGCTACATTTTATGTTTATATACTGTCACGCTGCACTGGGGATTAGGGTGCAGGTGATGAGGATAATAAAAATAATATATATGTAAAATAATTAAATTTATTATCTGCTTTGATTTATGCGATTACGGGTGCCAGTCGCGTCCTTTACGCGGGCTCAAGCTCGGCTGCGATCGGCTCAGGGAGGGGGCGAATTTAGGAAGGCGAAATGCGGCTCACTGCAGATTGCACTAAACTCGTCGGCGACGAGTTTAATGTCGACCGACGGCGCGGCTGCGATACGCGATCGCAGGTCGAAAGCTGCTCGAAAAGAAAAGGGTGAAGGGAGAAGGGGGAAACCACGATAACTCGCACACACACAAAAGAGGAGCACGGAATTTAATTGTAGGAAATAAAGGAGGCACAGATAATGATGCACCAACCTTTCGTTACTTTGCTGTTCTCGCTTAACCTTTGCTCAAAATAAATTGCACGCTCGCTGCACTCTCGTTCGTACCCGGCGACGTAGCTATCACGGCGATCGGAAGAGCTCTGCTCTCCTCGGCGTGGTCAACGCATTGTCTGTGTGCGCGCATGCGTCGCGACGGCCCACTTGCGGTGCGTACGCGACCTTACTCGAATGCGGCTTGAGTAACATGGCCACCGCACCGTCTAGTAGTGTACGCCTTGTTCGTTCCAGCAACAACAATGATGCCGTTGACGACGACGTAAGCTGCCTGCCAGGTAACTATTTCTCTCGTTCCTTATTACTAACCCGTCGGCTAATAATATCAGTGCTTACAGGGCCACGTCGATAATTCAGGTGAATATCCACTTGGAAGACGGCTTGATGTGTAGTCTATTAATATTGTGTGTGTGTGTGTGTGTGTGTGTGTGTGTGTGTGTGTGTGTGTGTGTGTGTGTGTGTGTGTGTGTGTGTGTGTGTGTGTGTGTGTGTGTGTGTGTGAGCACTTATAATGCTCACTTAACCTCTTCCCAAGTCCTCTCCTATACACACTTGCTTAAGTAAGTGTGTGCTCCAGTCTGCTCCCTTGTAATGAATCTTACTACATTAGCTGGTGCTTCCAGGTTTCCTGGATTATTGCTGGCTGACGTACTTCCTGGCTACATTGGCTACTTCTTCTGGCTCGGTCTTCCTTGGCTTGCTGGGTACGCTGCTACTAGACTCAGGACTTTGCAGCTCGCTATCATTGAACACCTCAGCATGCTGCTTCATTGGCTCTTCGTCAGGCTCATTATTAGATTACTTCAAGAGTAATCTATGCTTCGGTGAACTCCTTCTGTGTCCTGCTCCCCTGTGCACCTTTGTTTGTATGCTCGGTAGTTTTATATCATGTGTTAAGGAGCTCGGTTACTGAAAGGGTATTATTGTTTATTATTTATAGGCTCTTAGGGAAATTAGGCAAGGATAGGTTTGGTTAGGCTTGTATGTGTGTGTGTGTGTGCTCGTACAGGGAAATAAGGTGTAGTTTATTGTCGCACTAAATGACATGCATTATTTGCATTGTCACAATACTGACCCGCAACGCTTGTATTTTCTTCATAATTGTTTCCACCTGCACGAGATACGTTATTATCGCTGCTTGTTAACTCAATATCAACAGCACTGGGAGCCATAGAAACAATATCAATTAAATTGTTAAAATAATTGTCAACATTTTCACAAATAATTACATTATTTTATGCCTGATCTGCATGTTGGTTGTGTAAATGTTTAACAAAAGAATGTTTTAATGAGAATAATTGCATACAATCATTTTGGCGACATAGATAATTACTCGTTTTTGTGTATCCATGAATGTATTGATAGTGCTTCAATAATTTACTAGGTACGTCGAATGTTGTCGAACAATAATTGCATTGATACATTTTATAAAGACACAAAAATTTTCGTCACAAAAATTTAACTTTTGAGTACCTAGTTTAGTACATCTTATAAATACACAAAAAATTTAGTTTTTCTTTAAAAAAATTAACTTTTGCGTTGTCTATAATAAGTCAATTATCAAAATTTTACAAAATTAGAATCCTTTAAAAAATGTTGAACAAAAATAATTTTATGAAATAAACGAATTTTTCAATTAACATGTAAAACAAGTAATTTGTTCTTTTTTAACATAACCTGATCAATTATATTGTAAACATTTGTTTTCAACAAATTATTTTTTTCTAACCATTTTAAAGAACTTTCAATACTCACAGTTGTGACAATTTTTTTATCATACTGATTATAATTGTTGTAAATGCGATGTTGTAGTAGAATATAAAGTGGTTCGGGTATTGTAAATTAAACAACATAAAGAATTGAACCAGATTATCTAATGCTTGTATAGCTTAAGTAAAAGCCCATGAATATTTTGATCCCCACTTAATGTACGCTTCTTCAGTTGATTTTGGAGTTTCTTCTACCAAAACTAGACAAGGCTACTGTACACGTTCACCCGCATTGACGTATGTGCTAGTGCGTTCATCAAGCCGTTGACTGACGTCTGTGAGTGACTGTAAATAAGTAAATAAACTAATTAACATACTAACAGATTTCATTTTAACATAAGATTATAGAAATTTAACGTTTTTCCAATTAAATTGATTGTAAATCTTTTAATATTTAAGATATTCAATTGAGAAGAGAATCCAGAAATGGAAGTCTGTTTGGCGCTATATTGAGAAGATTTTCTATTTATAGTTAATGGAATTGTCTTAACATTAGCTGAAATATTTTAAAATATCTAACATTTTTGCTGATTTAAAAACCGGATTATTAATAACATATTAAGCAATTATTACAAATAGTTGGATAAAATAATTCAATATACAATCTAATGCAATATATATTACAATTATAAAATTATGTGATTACCTTGCACCAAACATAGATCTCATCAACAGTTTCTGCTTTTGTCGGTTTCCAGGAATAAGATATGGTAATATCATTACCCTTAAATTATCAAGAATTTTTTCAGAATTTTCATCTGTTTCTTTTAGATATTCTTCGTACATTAGACATAACTGCATGCCACGTTCATTCGTAACGTTATTTCTTCTAATTTTACACAAATTATTGAAAAAATGATCCCAACTTTTTTAATGCTTAATGCACTTTCAGGGTAAAGATGTTGAAAATCTAATTCAATCTAAAAACAGGATGTTCCTTTACATATTATCTCGTAAATAAATAAAATTTATTAAAAAATTGGTTAAAACTTACAAGCTGCGGCCCCAATTTTGATGTTAAGATCGGCCAATTTTCTTCAGATATTCTCATATGTATCTTCGTGCAATTTATTAGAACTGCATTGGTACTCATATACACTTTATGCGACCTTTCGTAGTCTCTATAACGAAAAAAAAAGATCAATACATGGGAAATTAATATTATGTAAAAGCTGATAAAAATACAATTTTAGATTTACCGTCGATTTCAATTGGATTCAAATTACTTGATTGAGTAGAACGTTCCTTTCTTTTAGTATTTATATCAATTCCTGCTTGTTTTAAACGATACACAGTATTTCGCTATTTATCGATTAATAATCCTTTAGCATTCTTTGTTTCATATCCATCCGCAAGTGGTGCAAGAAAGAACAGATCCTGTTAAAAATAAAGAATTTAATGTTAACAAATTAAATAAAAAAAAATCGTTTTTTGATGCATACAATATTCTCTTCGAGAAATAACTCAATAATACAGTCCGCTACATTTTGAAAAAATTTCACCGATGATCTAAATATTAAAAATATAAATATTATTGTTACAAAACTTGTTAGGTAACGTTAATTATATAATTATTGTAATTAATTATAAAATCACTGTAAAATTAAATAAAATAAATTTTCAATATAAATTTTGTATATAAATTGTTACCTTTCCAAAGAAAGATCGCATCTGTTAACTATTAAATGTACTAATTGTCTCCTTGATTGAGTAGACAAAATTTCTTGTTTTTTATATTCAGACAGAATTGCTAATCCCTCTAAAGAATCCCTCAAAATAACTTCTATTGTCTATATAATAGTATATTATTTTGTAAAGCGTATTATTTAAATTTTAACAATACAAAAATGTTACCTGTTTATTTATTTTTTCATAGGTCAACTTTTGCCATTTAGAAATTATTTCAGACAATGTCAATATTATTTTGGAAAGCTCATTTGAAGAATTAGAGTTTAAATTATGATTTTGGCTGATTTTTGGCTCAAGTTGCTCGTCGTTCTCGTTAGAATAAGTTTTTATTTTTTTATTTTTCTGTTCTAAGTTATCGTCTAAATTTCTCGAGTCGAGGATGCAGAATTTGTAACAAAAGGCTCAACAGTTTGTTGCATATTAATGAAGAAAAAGGAACTCATCCAAGGGATCCATTGCAATCAGAGGTAGTAAACAAAACTATCACAGGCACGGCTTCAATTGCAATTAACGACACTTTATTGTCAACGATGAATATCAATATTTATGATAATTCTAATAAACCTCACGATTGTATGGCTCTTCTTGATAATTGTTCACAAGCCAATATTATCACCAGTCATATGCACAAAATTTTATCTACACCTGTCTTCAAAATTCCGACATCTATTGGAGGTATAAACATGACATTATCTAAATCATCTTACAGAATCTCAATCAAGATTAGCTCTAATACGAGTAGATGATCAACCACTTTGAACTGCTTAATAGTAGATAAAATTACTGATGATTTGCCGACTACCCCGATAGATAAATCCAGCATCAACATTCCAGAAAACATTAACTTAGCCAATCCTAAATTTGACTATCCTTCTCGAATCGATTTGCTCATTGGAGGCACTGTTTTTTGGGATTTAATAAGAGCAGGTCGTATTAAAATTGCACCGATTTCAATTGTTATGCAAAACACTGTGTTTGGGTGGATAATCGCAGGAGAAATGACACCTGATTTAGAGTTCGCTCATCAAAAGATCAATTGTAATTTAAGCATCAATCAGAAACTACATAATCAACTCGAGAAATTTTGGAAAATGGAAAAGTGCATTCGACCAGCTACGAGTAAATCTTCAGAGGAAGTCGCTTGTGAAAAATACTTTGAGAATAATACTATTATTGACTCGGATGGACATGTTAAGGTTGGACTACTGCTTAAGGGGATGTCATACCCAACGAAAAATTGTTGTGCAGGTCCGCGCGTTCTGTTTTATCGATACCCTACATAAAATTAACCTAACAGAAAATATCTGTGGCGCCCTCTGTATTATATACTAATACATATTTAGTTGCATGCCCACAGGTGGCACTAATAAGCGAAAATGTAAAACAAGGTACAGAACACAGCGCTGGTAAAAATTAATTACATTATTGATTGTAAAAAATATATAACATTTACTGTAAAAGTAAATGTATAGTTTACTGCAAAACTTATAAGTACATAATATTATTGAATGTGTAACCATTCTATTGATTATAATTACGGTACCATAATATCTTACCTTTCTGTAAATTTTTTAATTTTAGTTTAAAGTAATTAGACATACATATAAACAAATGTTTTCTTTACTGTATACAGCAATATTATCAAATAGCAAATTATATTTGCAAACTATTTTCCGATTATACATGTGTGATATAAATATACTGTTATAAATACAAAAAATTAAATTATTAGCACATATGTACTAACTCTGCACTTTGCGAACACTTTGTTTGTACTATATGAAACGTGTACTGTACATACACACTTTAATCAACGTGTACTGTACGTACACACTTTAATCAACGTGTACTGTACGTACACACTTTAATCAACGTGTACTGTACGTACACACTTTAATCAACGTGTACTGTACGTACACACTTTAATCAACGTGTACTGTACGTACACACTTTAATCAACGTGTACTGTACGTACACACTTTATATGGTACCGTGTACTGTACGTACACACTTTATATGGTACCGTGTACTGTAGGTACACACTTTATATGGCACCGTGTACTGTATGTACACACTTTATATGGTACCGTGTACTGTACGTACACACTTTATATGGTAACGTGTACTGTACGTACACTTTATGATAACGTATACTAGACGTACACTTTATGATAACGTGTACTAGACGTACACTTTATTGTTACGCGTACTGCACGTACACTTCATGGTAACGAAATGTCAGTCGGTATTGTATTTTTTCATTTACACTTTCATTTGCATTGAAATTCAATTGTAAATTTTTATTTATAATAGATTATAACTAGAGTTCAATTTTCGTTGCCATCGTTTTATACTTTGTATAGTTTAAAATGGAGTTTCAATTGTTCAAATCTTCAATAACTTCTAATATTAATAAACTATTTATTTCCCAACAAAGTCTACAATTATCTCAACTAATTAGTATGTTTAATTCAATGTTTTTAACCACTATTAAATTAAGCACTGAGCAAAACAGTTATTTGTGAATAGGCCGTGGAAGAGGCCGTTGAATACAATTGCAAATATGTTTTATTTATCGTATATATTTTGATTACAAAATTTATATTTATTATGATACAGTTGCATAACTGACAATATATAATACATGGTAATACCATAACCTAACATAACCTAATAGAAGTGCAACTTGAAATCGTAGTCCGTTTGCCAAGAGCAGGAGATGTGTGTGATCGTCGAGCCAACTGTGCACGCACCTTGAATGCTCGGCTGCGTACGAGCTGCGGCGATTAGTTGCGCGGGAAAAGGTTGCGAAGGGGGAGATATGTGAAGCACACTCACAAATGATATAATGTAGTTCACCTGCTGCGAAGGCGTGCACCAATCTTGTCGGTATGGAAATCGTCGCCTGGGTTGCCGCTCAAAATGTTGCTTTCCTCACACACACACACGCACAAACTAATGTTGTCAATGTGCCGCGAAAAATAACCGAAGAGCTCTATCGAGTTTCGGCTCATTCGCTGCTTCGCTGGACGGACCCGATGTGCGCGCGCAGCTTCTCGCAGCGATTCGAGCCGTCTGCCGCACGCACTTCCTACTTTCCAATACATTGTAATATGCAGACACACAATCTTGGGTGCATTATTTCTTTAATTACTATTATTAAAATTATTGTCAGATTGAAAACAGAGTAGAGGCATATTATTAATAAATATTCGTAGTTTATAACAAATACAAAATTTCAATTTATTTTAAAATATCGATATTATTTGAAAAATAAGAATGGAAACATAACCTCCCTCAGTCTACCGCGACGGATTCTATAGGAGGTGCGTGCAGCGATTCGAGCCGCCTGCCGCACGCATCTTCTACTTTCAAATACATTGTAATATGCAGACGATCTTGGGTGCATTATTTGTTTAATTACAGTTATTTAAATTATTGTCAACTTGAAAAAAGAGTCGAGGCATATTATTAATAAACATTTAAAGTTTATAACAAATACAAAAATTCAATTTATGTTAAAATTTCGACATTATGTGAAAAATACGAATGGAAACATAACCTCTCTCAGTCTAAAGCGACGGAATCTATAGGAGGTGCGTGCACTGATTCGAGCCGTCTGCCGCACGCACCTTCTACTTTCAAATACATAGTAATATGCAGACACTCAATCTTGGGTGTATTATTTAATTAATTACAATTATTTAAATTAACGTCTGCTTGAAATGGTGGTTGAGGCATATTATTAATAAATATTTTTAGTGTATAACTATTACAAAATTTCAATTTATGTTAAAATATCGAAATGATTTGAAAAATACGAATGGAAACATAACCTCACTCAGTCTAAAGCGACGGATGCTATAGGAGGTGCGTGCACCGATTCGAGTCGTCTGCCGCACGCACCTCCGACTTTCAAATACATTGTAATATGCAGACTATGTATCTTGGGTATATAATTTAATTATTACAATTATTTAAAATAATGTCTGCTTGAAATGGTGGTCGAGGCATATTATTAATAAATATTTGAAGTTTATAACAATTACAAAATTTCCATTTATTTTAAAATATCGATATTATTTGAAAAATAAGAATGGAAACATAACCTCTCTCAGTCTAAAGCGACGGAATCTATAGGAGGTGCGTGCACCGATTCGAGCCGTCTGCCGCACGCACCTTCTACTTTCAAATACATTGTAATATGCAGACGATCTTGGGTGCATTATTTGTTTAATTACAGTTATTTAAATTATTGTCAACTTGAAAAAAGAGTCGAGGCATATTATTAATAAACATTTAAAGTTTATAACAAATACAAAAATTCAATTTATGTTAAAATTTCGATATTATGTGAAAAATACGAATGGAAACATAACCTCTTTCAGTCTAAAGTGACGGAATCTATAGGAGGTGCGTGCACTGATTAGAGCCGTCTGCCGCACGCACCTCCTACTTTCAAATACATTGTAATTTGCAGACACTGAATCTTATTTGCATTAATTGTTGAATTACAAATATTTCATATCATAATTAATAAACATTTTTTTAATAAACATAATTAGCGTATTATTAATAAACATTTTAAGTGTAAACATGTACAAAATTGAAATGGTGTCAAAATATTGTTAAAATTTGAAAAGTACGTATTTTAACATGTCCTCACTTACTTTACAGCAATTGACTCTATAGAATTTGCTTGAGTGCAACGATTCGAAACGTCTATATTTCCTTACAAGTAAAACCATTCGCGCGCTCAGAGGCTAGGAAGATAGTCGACCATACAGAACGTAAAATACGACTAGCATCCTAGATCTCTATATATATATATATATATAAGGATCTTGGAAGCTGGTCGAATTTCACGTCCCGTCTGATCGACTAGCTTCGTAGACTCAAAACGCGCAGATTTTTTTATTACACAAGAATTATCGAAGCCTATTATTATTAGAAATAAATTATTTAATTCTCGAACTAATCAAACATAGTATTTATTATATCGCTGATGTGCAATGACAGCCTAAATGTTATAAGTTAAAAAAAAAATTATTCAGAATGCGCTAATACATCTCTGTAGGATCTACAAGAATAGTAGATTTTCACGTCACGTCTGGTCCACTAGCTTCCTTGCCATGAGCGTGCAATTGATTTTACTTGCACGGAAATACAGACGGCCGAATCGGTACACGCATCTCTTATTGTATCCGACGTTGTAACAGAGAAGAGTTATGAATTAATTATAATTTTTCAAATTTTAATGATATTTTAACTCAATTTCGAATTATGTTTCCATTCGTATTTCTCAAATTTTATCGATATTTTAACATAAAATCAAATTTTGTAATTGTTATACACTAAAAATATTTATGAATAATATGCCTCGACCACCATTTAAAGCTGACATTATTTTAAATAATTGTAATTAATTAAATAATACACCCAAGATTGAGTGTCTGCATATTACTATGTATTTGAAAGTAGAAGGTGCGTGCGACCGACGGCTCGAATCGGTGCACGCACCTTCTATAGATTCCGTCGCTTTAGACTGAGAGAGGTTGTGTTTGGTTGCTTATTTTTCAAATAATTAAAATATTATTCCTTCATTTCATGTATTCTACTTGTTATGCGCTTAAAATGTTTATTAACAATATGCCTTGACCGCCATTTCAAGCTGACAATAATTTAAATAATTGAAATTCAACAAATAATGCACCCAACATATTGTGATGGCATGATACAATGTATTTGAAAGTAGAAGGTGCGTACGGCAGACGGCACGAATCGCTGCACGCACCTCCTAGAATCCGTCGCTTTGGACTGAGAGAGGTTATGTTTGGTTGCTTATTTTTCAAATGATTTCAATATTTTAACGTATATTGAAATGTTGTAATCGTTATAAACTTTAAATGTTTATTAATAATATGCCTCTACTCTGTTTTCAAGCTGACAATAATTTAAATAACTTCAATTGAACAAATAATGCACCCAAGATTGTCTGCATATTACAATGTATTTGAAAGTAGGAGGTGCGTGCGGCAGACGGCTCGAATCGCTGCACGCACCTCCTAGAATCGGTCGCTTTGGACTGAGAGAGGTTATGTTTGGTTACTTATTTTTCAAATAATTAAAATATTATTCCTTCATTTCATGTTTTCTACTTGTTATGCGCTTAAATTGTTTATTAACAATATGCCTCGACCGCCATTTCAAGCTGATAATAATTTAAATAATTGAAATTAAACAAAAAATGCAACCAACATACTGTGACGGCATGATACAATGTATTTGAAAGTAGAAGGTGCGTGCGGCAGACGGCTCGAATTGCTGCACGCACCTCCTAGAATCCGTCGCTTTGGACTGAGGGAGGTAATTTTTCATTCGTATTTTTCAAATTTTCGGAAAATTGTAGAACATTTTTAGATTTTGTAATTGTTATTACACTAAAAATATATATTAATAATATGCCTTGACCGACATTTCAAGCTAGAATAATTAAAATAATTGTATTAATTAAATAATACACCCAAGATTGAGCGTCTGTATATTACTATGTATTTGAAAGTAGAAGGTGCGTGCGACAGACGGCTCGACTCGCTGCACGCACCTCCTAGAATCCGTCGCTTTTGACTGAGAGAGGTTATGTTTGGTTGCTTTTTTTTCAAATGATTTCAATATTTTAACGTACAATGAAATGTTGTAATCGTTATAAACTTTAAATGTTTATTAATAATATGCCTATACTCTGTTTTCAAGCTGACAATAATTTAAATAACTTCAACTAAACAAATAATGCACCCAAGATTGTCTGCATATTACAATGTATTTGAAAGTAGGAGGTGCGTGCGGCAGACGGCTCGAATCGCTGCACGCACCTCCTAGAATCCGTCGCTTTTGACAAAGAGAGCTTATGTTTCTATTCGTATTTTTCAAATGATTTCAATATTTTAACGTATATTGAAATGTTGTAATCGTTATAAACTTTAAATGTTTATTAAGAATATGCCTCTACTCTGTTTTCAATCTGACAATAATTTAAATAACTTCAATTAAACAAATAATGCACCCAAGATTGTCTGCATATTACAATGTATTTGAAATTAGGAGGTGCGTGCGGCAGACGGCTCGAATCGCTGCACGCACCTCCTAGAATCCGTCGCTTTTGACTGAGAGAGGTTATGTTTGGTTGCTTATTTTTCAAATTATTTCAATATTTTAACATAAATTAATATTTTGTAATTGTTATAAACTTTAAATGTTTATTAATAATATGCCTCTACTCTGTTTTCAAGCTGACAATAATTTAAATAAGTTTAATAAAACAAATAATGCAACCAACATACTGTGACGGCATGATACAATGTATTTGAAAGTAGAAGGTGCGTGCGGCAGACGGCTCGAATCGGTGCATGCACCTCCTATAGAATCCGTCGCTGTAGACTGAGAGAGGTTATGTTTGGTTGCTTATTTTTCGAATAATTAAACTATTATTCCTCCATTTCATGTTTTCTATTTGTTATGCGCTTAAAATGTTTATTAACAATATGCCTCGACCGCCATTTCAAGCTGACAATAATTTAAATAATTGAAATTCAACAAATAATGCACCCAAAACATACAGTGATGGCAAGATACAATGTATTTGAAAGTAGGAGGTGCGTGCGGCAGACGGCTCGACTCGCTGCACGCACCTCCTAGAATTCGTCGCTTTTGACTAAGAGAGGTTATGTTTCTATTCGTATTTTTCAAATGATTTCAAAATTTTAACATCAATTGAAATTTTGTAATTGTTATAAACTTTAAATGTTTATTAATAATATGCCTCTACTCTGTTTTCAAGCTGACAGTAGTTTAAATAACTGTAATTAAATAAATAATGCACCCAAGATTGAGTGTCTGCATATTACAATGTATTTGAAAGTAGAAGGTGCGTGCGGCAGACGGCTCGTATAGCTGCATGCACCTCCTAGAATTCGTCGCTTTGACTAAGAGAGGTTATGTTTCTATTCGTATTTTTCAAATGATTTCAAAATTTTAACATCAATTGAAATTTTGTAATTGTTATAAACTTTAAATGTTTATTAATAATATGCCTCTACTCTGTTTTCAATCTGACAATAATTTAAATAACTTTAATTAAACTAATAATGCACCCAAGATCGTCTGCATATTACAATGTATTTGAAAGTAGAAGGTGCGTGCGGCAGACAGCTCGAATCGGTGCACGCACCTCCTAGAATCCGCCGCTTTTGACTGAGAGAGATTATGTTTCTAATCGTATTTTTCAAATGATTTCAATATTTTAACATAATTTGAAATTTTATAATTGTTATAAACTTTAAATGTTTATTATAAATATGCCTCAACTCTGTTTTCAAGCTGACAATAATTTAAATAAGTTCAATTAAACAAATAATGCACCCAAGATTGTCTGCATATTACAATGTATTTGAAAGTAGGAGGTGCGTGCGGCAGACGGCTCGACTCGCTGCACGCACCTCCTAGAATCCGTCGCTTTAGACTGAGAGAGGTTATCTTTCGGTTCGTATTTTACAAATGATTTCAATATTTTAACATAAATTGAAATTTTGTAATCGTTTTAAACTTTAAATGTTTATTAATAATATGCCACTACTCTGTTTTCAAGCTGACAGTAGTTTAAATAACTGTAATTAAACAAATAATGCACCCAAGATCGTCTGCATATTACAATGTATTTGAAAGTAGAAGGTGCGTGCGGCAGACAGCTCGAATCGGTGCACGCACCTCCTAGAATCCGTCGCTTTAGACTGAGAGAGGTTATGTTTGGTTGCTTATTTTTCAAATGATTTCAATATTTTAACGTATATTGAAATGTTGTAATCGTTATAAACTTTAAATGTTTATTAATAATATGCCTCGACTCTCTTTTCAAGCTGACAGTAGTTTAAATAACTGTAATTAAACAAATAATGCACCCAAGATTGAGTGTCTGCATATTACAATGTATTTGAAAGTAGAAGGTGCGTGCGGCAGACGGCTCGAATCGCTGAACGCACCTCCTAGAATCCCACGCTTTTGACTGAGAGAGGTTATGTTTCGGTTCGTATTTTTCAAATGATTCAATATTTTAACATAAATTGAAATTTTGTAATCGTTATAAACTTTAAATGTTTATTAATAATATGCCTCTACTCTGTTTTCAAGCTGACAATAATTTAAATAACTTCAATTAAACAAATAATGCACCCAAGATCGTCTGCATATTATAATGTATTTGAAAGTAGGAGGTGCGTGCGGCAGACGGCTCGAATCACTGCACGCACCTCCTAGAATCCGTCGCTTTTGACTGAGAGAGGTTATGTTTGGTTGCTTATTTTTCAAATTATTACAATATTTTAACATAAATTGAAATTTTGTAATTGTTATAAACTTTAAATGTTTATTAATAATATGCCTCTACTCTGTTTTCAAGCTGACAATAATTTAAATAACTTTAATAAAACAAATAATGCAACCAACATACTGTGACGGCATGATACAATGTATTTGAAAGTAGGAGGTGCGTGCGGCAGACGGCTCGACTCGCTGCACGCACCTCCTAGAATTCGTCGCTTTTGACTAAGAGAGGTTATGTTTCTATTCGTATTTTTCAAATGATTTCAAAATTTTAACATCAATTGAAATTTTGTAATTGTTATAAACTTTAAATTTTTATTAATAATATGCCTCTACTGCTGTTTTCAAGCTGACAATAATTTAAATAACTTTAATTAAACAAATAATGCACCCAAGATTGAGTGTCTGCATATTACAATGTATTTGAAAGTAGAAGGTGCGTGCGGCAGACGGCACGAATCGGTGCACGCACCTCCTATAGAATCCGTCGCTGTAGACTGAGAGAGGTTATGTTCGATTCGTATTTTCAAATGATTTCAATATTTTAACGTATATTGAAATTTTGTAATCGTTATAACTTTAAATGTTTATTAATAATATGTCTCTACTCTGTTTTCAAGCTGACCAATAATTTAAATAACTTCAATTAAACAATAATGCACCCAAGATCGTCTGCATATTACAATGTATTTGAAAAGTAGGAGGTGCGTGCGGCAGACGGCTCGACTCGCTGCACGCACCTCCTAGAATCCGTCGCTTTTGACTGAGAGAGGTTATGTTTGGTTGCTTATTTTTCAAATAATTAAACTATTATTCCACCATTTCATGTTTCTATTTGTTATGCCTTAAAATGTTTATTAACAATATGCCTCGAACCGCCATTTCAAGCTGACAGTAGTTTAAATAACTGTAATTAAACAATAATGCACCCAAGATCGTCTGCATATTACAATGTATTTGAAAGTAGAAGGTGCGTGCGGCAGACAGCTCGAATCGGTGCACGCACCTCCTAGAATCCGTCGCTTTTGACTGAGAGAGATTATGTTTCTAATCGTATTTTTCAAATGATTTCAATATTTTAACATAATTTGAAATTTTATAATTGTTATAAACTTTAAATGTTTATTATAAATACGCCTCAACTCTGTTTTCAAGCTGACAATAATTTAAATAAGTTCAATTAAACAAATAATGCACCCAAGATTGTCTGCATATTACTATGTATTTGAAAGTAGGAGGTGCGTGCGGCAGACGGCTCGACTCGCTGCATGCACCTCCTAGAATCCGTCGCTTTAGACTGAGAGAGGTTATCTTTCGGTTCGTATTTTACAAATGATTTCAATATTTTAACATAAATTGAAATTTTGTAATCGTTTTAAACTTTAAATGTTTATTAATAATATGCCTCTACTCTGTTTTCAAGCTGACAGTAGTTTAAATAACTGTAATTAAACAAATAATGCACCCAAGATCGTCTGCATATTACAATGTATTTGAAAGTAGAAGGTGCGTGCGGCAGACAGCTCGAATCGGTGCACGCACCTCCTAGAATCCGTTGCTTTAGACTGAGAGAGGTTATGTTTGGTTGCTTATTTTTCAAATGATTTCAATATTTTAACGTATATTGAAATGTTGTAATCGTTATAAACTTTAAATGTTTATTAATAATATGCCTCGACTCTCTTTTCAAGCTGACAGTAGTTTAAATAACTGTAATTAAACAAATAATGCACCCAAGATTGAGTGTCTGCATATTATAATGTATTTGAAAGTAGGAGGTGCGTGCGGCAGACGGCTCGAATCACTGCACGCACCTCCTAGAATCCGTCGCTTTTGACTGAGAGAGGTTATGTTTGGTTGCTTATTTTTCAAATTATTACAATATTTTAACATAAATTGAAATTTTGTAATTGTTATAAACTTTAAATGTTTATTAATATATGCCTCTACTCTGTTTTCAAGCTGACAATAATTTAAATAACTTTAATAAAACAAATAATGCAACCAACATACTGTGACGGCATGATACAATGTATTTGAAAGTAGGAGGTGCGTGCGGCAGACGGCTCGAATCACTGCACGCACCTCCTAGAATCCGTCGCTTTTGACTGAGAGAGGTTATGTTTGGTTGCTTATTTTTCAAATAATTAAAATATTATTCCTCCATTTCATGTTTTCTATTTGTTATGCGTTTAAAATGTTTATTAACAATATGCCTCGACCGCCATTTCAAGCTGACAATAATTTAAATAATTGAAATTCAACAAATGATGCACCCAAAACATACAGTGATGGCATGATACAATGTATTTGAAAGTAGGAGGTGCGTGCGGCAGACGGCTCGACTCGCTGACACGCACCTCCTAGAATCAGTCGCTTTTGACTGAGAGAGGTTATCTTTCGGTTCGTATTTTACCAATGATTTCAATATTTTAACATAAATTGAAATTTTGTAATCGTTTTAAACTTTAAATGTTTATTAATAATATGCCTCTACTCTGTTTTCAAGCTGACAGTAGTTTAAATAACTGTAATTAAACAAATAATGCACCCAAGATCGTCTGCATATTACAATGTATTTGAAAGTAGAAGGTGCGTGCGGCAGACAGCTCGAATCGGTGCACGCACCTCCTAGAATCCGTCGCTTTAGACTGAGAGAGGTTATGTTTGGTTGCTTATTTTTCAAATGATTTCAATATTTTAACGTATATTGAAATGTTGTAATCGTTATAAACTTTAAATGTTTATTAATAATATGCCTCGACTCTCTTTTCAAGCTGACAGTAGTTTAAATAACTGTAATTAAACAAATAATGCACCCAAGATTGAGTGTCTGCATATTACAATGTATTTGAAAGTAGAAGGTGCGTGCGGCAGACGGCTCGAATCGCTGAACGCACCTCCTAGAATCCCACGCTTTTGACTGAGAGAGGTTATGTTTCGGTTCGTATTTTTCAAATGATTTCAATATTTTAACATAAATTGAAATTTTGTAATCGTTATAAACTTTAAATGTTTATTAATAATATGCCTCTACTCTGTTTTCAAGCTGACAATAATTTAAATAACTTCAATTAAACAATAATGCACCCAAGATCGTCTGCATATTATAATGTATTTGAAAGTAGGAGGTGCGTGCGGCAGACGGCTCGAATCACTGCACGCACCTCCTAGAATCCGTCGCTTTTGACTGAGAGAGGTTATGTTTGGTTGCTTATTTTTCAAATTATTACAATATTTTAACATAAATTGAAATTTTGTAATTGTTATAAACTTTAAATGTTTATTAATAATATACCTCTACTCTGTTTTCAAGCTGACAATAATTTAAATAACTTTAATAAAACAAATAATGCAACCAACATACTGTGACGGCATGATACAATGTATTTGAAAGTAGAAGGTGCGTGCGGCAGA
Source organism: Theocolax elegans (assembly GCA_026168455.1). Classification (NCBI taxonomy): domain Eukaryota; kingdom Metazoa; phylum Arthropoda; class Insecta; order Hymenoptera; family Cerocephalidae; genus Theocolax; species Theocolax elegans. The sequence goes on along the minus strand of CM047426.1, from coordinate 77,177,197 downwards.
CAGCTCGAATCGGTGCATGCACCTCCTATAGAATCCGTCGTCTAATTGTGCGGAAACGTTTAGCATCGCCACCTATTGATGCTTTTTCAAACTGCGTAGCTAAACTTTTTCTTACTCTTGCGTCTGCTAAATTACACATTTTTAGAAGGAATGTATATCGTTTTTATTTTTCGTTTAATATTTTAATCGATTATTTATCCTTCTAGTTTTTACTGAAATATGAATCTCAGCTAATGTAAAATATTGCCTCTACTTCGTTTTTTGATGCTTGTAATTGCAATCTGTATTTATTTTCATCGTAAATATGTAGTACCAGCTGCCCAACGTCTTTGTACCAATCGTATTTTTCTATTTATTTCTTCGTCGTGCACTTTTGACTATTTTTTTTCGTGTTCCAACATTTACCGGTATCGTGAAATTATGCGTCTGCACTGTATTTGTTAGAAATCTATCATGTTTCTACAAAATTCAATTAAATCGTTGTTGCCTGTTAACTAAGAGAGGTTATGTTTCTATTCGTATTTTTCAAATGATTTCAATATTTTAACATAAATTGAAATTTGGTAATCGTTATAAACTTTAAATGTTTATTAACAATATGCCTCGACCGCCATTTCAAGCTGACATAATTTAAATAATTGAAATTCAACAAATAATGCACCCAAGATTGAGTGTCTGCATATTACAATGTATTTGAAAGTAGAAGGTGCGTGCGGCAGACGGCTTGAATCGCTGCACGCACCTCCTAGAATTCGTCGCTTTTGACTAAGAGAGGTTATGTTTCGATTCGTATTTTTCAAATGATTTCAAAATTTTAACATCAATTGAAATTTTGTAATTGTTATAAACTTTAAATTTTTATTAATAATATGCCTCTACTCTGTTTTCAAGCTGACAATAATTTAAATAATTGAAATTCAACAAATAATGCACCCAAGATCGTCTGCATATTACAATGTATTTGAAAGTAGAGGTGCGTGCGGCAGACGGCTCGAATCACTGCACGCACCTCCTAGAATTCGTCGCTTTTGACTAAGAGAGGTTATGTTTCGGTTCGTATTTTTCAAATGATTTCAATATTGTAACATAATTTGAAATTTTGTAATCGTTATAAACTTTAAATTTTTATTAATAATATGCCTCTACTCTGTTTTCAAGCTGACAATAATTTAAATAACTTCAATTAAACAAATAATGCACCCAAGATCGTCTGCATATTACAATGTATTTGAAAGTAGAGGTGCGTGCGGCAGACGGCTCGAATCACTGCACGCACCTCCTAGAATTCGTCGCTTTTGACTAAGAGAGGTTATGTTTCGATTCGTATTTTTCAAATGATTTCAAAATTTTAACATCAATTGAAATTTTGTAATCGTTATAAACTTTAAATGTTATTAATAATATGCCTCTACTCTGTTTGCAAGCTGACAATAATTTAAATAATTGAAATTCAACAAATAATGCACCCAAGATCGTCTGCATATTATAATGTATTTGAAAGTAGAAGGTGCGTGCGGCAGACGGCTCGAATCGCTGCACGCACCTCCTATAGAATCCGTCGTCTAATTGTGCGGAAACGTTTAGCATCGCCACCTATTGATGCTTTTTCAAACTGCGTAGCTAAACTTTTTCTTACTCTTGCGTCTGCTAAATTACACATTTTTAGAAGGAATGTATATCGTTTTTATTTTTCGTTTAATATTTTAATCGATTATTTATCCTTCTAGTTTTTACTGAAATATGAATCTCAGCTAATGTGAAATATTGCCTCTACTTCGTTTTTTGATGCTTGTAATTGCAATCTGTATTTATTTTCATCGTAAATATGTAGTACCAGCTGCCCAACGTCTTTGTACCAATCGTATTTTTCTATTTATTTCTTCGTCGTGCACTTTTGACTATTTTTTTTCGTGTTCCAACATTTACCGGTATCGTGAAATTATGCGTCTGCACTGTATTTGTTAGAAATCTATCATGCTTTAGACTGAAGAGAGCTGTTATGTTTCTAGTTGCGTATTTTTCAAATGATTTCAATATTTTAACGTATAATTGAAATGTTGTAATCGTTATAAACTTTAAATGTTTATTAATAATATGCCTCTACTCTGTTTTCAAGCTGACAATAATTTAAATAACTTCAATTAAACAAATAATGCACCCAAGATTGTCTGCATATACAATGTATTTGAAAGTAGAAGGTGCGTGCGGCAGACCGGCTCGAATCGCTGCACGCACCTCCTAGAATCCGTCGCTTTTGAATGAGAGAGGTTATGTTTGGTTGCTTATTTTTCAAATGATTTCAATATTTTAACGTATATTGAAATGTTGTAATCGTTATAAACTTTAAATGTTTATTAATAATATGCCTCTACTCTGTTTTCAAGCTGACAATAATTTAAATAACTTCTAATTAAACAAATAATGCACCCAAGATAGTGTCTGCATATTACAATGTATTTGAAAGTAGAAGGTGCGTGCGGCAGACGGCTCGAATCACTGCACGCACCTCCTAGAATTCGTCGCTTTTGACTAAGAGAGGTTATGTTTCTATTCGTATTTTTCAAATGATTTCAAAATTTTAACATCAATTGATATTTTGTAATTGTTATAAACTTTAAATTTTTATTAATAATATGCTCTACTCTGTTTTCAAGCTGACAATAATTTAAATAACTTCAATTAAACAAATAATGCACCCAAGATTGAGTGTCTGCATATTACAATGTATTTGAAAGTAGAAGGTGCGAGCTGCAGTCGGCCCGAATCGGTGCTCGCACCTCCTATAGAATCCGTCGTCTAATTGTGCGGAAACGTTTAGCATCGCCACCTATTGATGCTTTTTCAAACTGCGTAGCTAAACTTTTTCTTACTCTTGCGTCTGCTAAATTACACATTTTTAGAAGGAATGTATATCGTTTTTATTTTTCGTTTAATATTTTAATCGATTATTTATCCTTCTAGTTTTTACTGAAATATGAATCTCAGCTAATGTAAAATATTGCCTCTACTTCGTTTTTTGATGCTTGTAATTGCAATCTGTATTTATTTTCATCGTAAATATGTAGTACCAGCTGCCCAACGTCTTTGTACCAATCGTATTTTTCTATTTATTTCTTCGTCGTGCACTTTTGACTATTTTTTTTCGTGTTCCAACATTTACCGGTATCGTGAAATTATGCGTCTGCACTGTATTTGTTAGAAATCTATCATGTTTCTACAAAATTCAATTAAATCGTTGTTGCCTGTTAACTAAGAGAGGTTATGTTTGAGATCGTATTTTTCAAATGATTTCAAAATTTTAACATCAATTGATATTTTGTAATTGTTATAAACTTTAAATTTTTATTAATAATATGCTCTACTCTGTTTTCAAGCTGACAGTAGTTTAAATAACTGTAATTAAATAAATAATGCACCCAAGATCGTCTGCATATTACAATGTATTTGAAAGTAGAGGTGCGTGCGGCAGACGGCTCGAATCGGTGCATGCACCTCCTAGAATCCGTCGCTGTAGACTGAGAGAGGTTATGTTTGGTTGCTTATTTTTCGAATAATTTCAACTATTATCCTCCATTTCATGTTTTCTATTGTTATGCGCTTAAAATGTTTATTAACAATATGCCTCTACTCGCCATTTCAAGCTGACAATAATTTAAATAACTGAAATTCAACAAATAATGCACCCAAACATACAGTGCTGGCAAGATACAATGTATTTGAAAGTAGAGGTGCGTGCGGCAGACGGCTCGACTCGCTGCACGCACCTCCTAGAATTCGTCGCTTTTGACTAAGAGAGGTTATGTTTCTATTCGTATTTTTCAAATGATTTCAAAATTTTAACATCAATTGAAATTTTGTAATGTTATAAACTTTAAATGTTTATTAATAATATGCCTCTACTCTGTTTTCAAGCTGACAGTAGTTTAAATAACTGTAATTAAATAAATAATGCACCCAAGATTGAGTGTCTGCATATTACAATGTATTTGAAAGTAGAAGGTGCGTGCGGCAGACGGCTCGTATAGCTGCATGCACCTCCTAGAATTCGTCGCTTTTGACTAAGAGAGGTTATGTTTCTATTCGTATTTTTCAAATGATTTCAAAATTTTAACATCAATTGAAATTTTGTAATTGTTATAAACTTTAAATGTTTATTAATAATATGCCTCTACTCTGTTTTCAATCTGACAATAATTTAAATAACTTTAATTAAACTAATAATGCACCCAAGATCGTCTGCATATTACAATGTATTTGAAAGTAGAAGGTGCGTGCGGCAGACAGCTCGAATCGGTGCACGCACCTCCTAGAATCCGCCGCTTTTGACTGAGAGAGATTATGTTTCTAATCGTATTTTTCAAATGATTTCAATATTTTAACATAATTTGAAATTTTATAATTGTTATAAACTTTAAATGTTTATTATAAATATGCCTCAACTCTGTTTTCAAGCTGACAATAATTTAAATAAGTTCAATTAAACAAATAATGCACCCAAGATTGTCTGCATATTACAATGTATTTGAAAGTAGGAGGTGCGTGCGGCAGACGGCTCGACTCGCTGCACGCACCTCCTAGAATCCGTCGCTTTAGACTGAGAGAGGTTATCTTTCGGTTCGTATTTTACAAATGATTTCAATATTTTAACATAAATTGAAATTTTGTAATCGTTTTAAACTTTAAATGTTTATTAATAATATGCCACTACTCTGTTTTCAAGCTGACAGTAGTTTAAATAACTGTAATTAAACAAATAATGCACCCAAGATCGTCTGCATATTACAATGTATTTGAAAGTAGAAGGTGCGTGCGGCAGACAGCTCGAATCGGTGCACGCACCTCCTAGAATCCGTCGCTTTAGACTGAGAGAGGTTATGTTTGGTTGCTTATTTTTCAAATGATTTCAATATTTTAACGTATATTGAAATGTTGTAATCGTTATAAACTTTAAATGTTTATTAATAATATGCCTCGACTCTCTTTTCAAGCTGACAGTAGTTTAAATAACTGTAATTAAACAAATAATGCACCCAAGATGAGTGTCTGCATATTACAATGTATTTGAAAGTAGAAGGTGCGTGCGGCAGACGGCTCGAATCGCTGAACGCACCTCCTAGAATCCACGCTTTTGACTGAGAGAGGTTATGTTTCGGTTCGTTATTTTTCAAATGATTTCAATATTTTAACATAAATTGAAATTTTGTAATCGTTATAAACTTTAAATGTTTATTAATAATATGCCTCTACTCTGTTTTCAAGCTGACAATAATTTAAATAACTTCAATTAAACAAATAATGCACCCAAGATCGTGCTGCATATTATAATGTATTTGAAAGTAGGAGGTGCGTGCGGCAGACGGCTCGAATCACTGCACGCACCTCCTAGAATCCGTCGCTTTTGACTGAGAGAGGTTATGTTTGGTTGCTTATTTTTCAAATTATTACAATATTTCTACATTAATTGAATTTTCTAATTGTTATAAGCTTAAATGTTTATTAACTAATATGCCTCTACTCTGCATTTTCAAGCTGACAATAATTTAAATAACTTTAATAAACAAATAATGCACCCAACATACTGTGACGGCATGATACAATGTATTTGAAAGTAGGAGGTGCGTGCGGCAGACGGCTCGACTCGCTGCACGCACCTCCTAGAATTCGTCGCTTTTGACTAAGAGAGGTTATGTTTCTATTCGTATTTTTCAAATGATTTCAAAATTTTAACATCAATTGAAATTTTGTAATTGTTATAAACTTTAAATTTTTATTAATAATATGCCTCTACTCTGTTTTCAAGCTGACAATAATTTAAATAACTTTAATTAAACAAATAATGCACCCAAGATTGAGTGTCTGCATATTACAATGTATTTGAAAGTAGAAGGTGCGTGCGGCAGACGGCACGAATCGGTGCACGCACCTCCTATAGAATCCGTCGCTGTAGACTGAGAGAGGTTATGTTTCGATTCGTATTTTTCAAATGATTTCAATATTTTAACGTATATTGAAATTTTGTAATCGTTATAAACTTTAAATGTTTATTAATAATATGTCTCTACTCTGTTTTCAAGCTGACAATAATTTAAATAACTTCAATTAAACAAATAATGCACCCAAGATCGTCTGCATATTACAATGTATTTGAAAGTAGGAGGTGCGTGCGGCAGACGGCTCGACTCGCTGCACGCACCTCCTAGAATCCGTCGCTTTTGACTGAGAGAGGTTATGTTTGGTTGCTTATTTTTCAAATAATTAAACTATTATTCCACCATTTCATGTTTTCTATTTGTTATGCGCTTAAAATGTTTATTAACAATATGCCTCGACCGCCATTTCAAGCTGACATTAATTTAAATAATTGAAATTCAACAAATTATGCACCCAAAACATACAGTGATGGCATGATACAATGTATTTGAAAGTAGGAGGTGCGTGCGGCAGACGGCTCGACTCGCTGCACGCACCTCCTAGAATCAGTCGCTTTTGACTGAGAGAGGTTATCTTTCGGTTCGTATTTTTCAAATGATTTCAATATTGTAACATAATTTGAAATTTTGTAATCGTTATAAACTTTAAATGTTTATTAATAATATGCCTCTACTCTGTTTTCAAGCTGACAGTAGTTTAAATAACTGTAATTAAATAAATAATGCACCCAAGATTAAGTGTCTGCATATTACAATGTATTTGAAAGTAGAAGGTGCGAGCTGCAGTCGGCCCGAATCGGTGCTCGCACCTCCTATAGAATCCGTCGTCTATTTGTGCGGAAACGTTTAGCATCGCCACCTATTGATGCTTTTTCAAACTGCGTAGCTAAACTTTTTCTTACTCTTGCGTCTGCTAAATTACACATTTTTAGAAGGAATGTATATCGTTTTTATTTTTCGTTTAATATTTTAATCGATTATTTATCCTTCTAGTTTTTACTGAAATATGAATCTCAGCTAATGTGAAATATTGCCTCTACTTCGTTTTTTGATGCTTGTAATTGCAATCTGTATTTATTTTCATCGTAAATATGTAGTACCAGCTGCCCAACGTCTTTGTACCAATCGTATTTTTCTATTTATTTCTTCGTCGTGCACTTTTGACTATTTTTTTTCGTGTTCCAACATTTACCGGTATCGTGAAATTATGCGTCTGCACTGTATTTGTTAGAAATCTATCATGTTTCTACAAAATTCAATTAAATCGTTGTTGCCTGTTAACTAAGAGAGGTTATGTTTGAGATCGTATTTTTCAAATTATAAGCACATTTGAACGCAAATTAAACTTTTGTACTCATAATTTATTTAATATATGTATTACAAATATGCCTCCACTTCGTTTATAGGTTGTCATTGTATTAAATAATAATAATAGGTGAAATAGTGCGTGTAATATACAGGTGTCGGCATAGTAGGATTTAATTCAGGTATGGCATCCCCTTAAGGCTGAGCCTACGACTCTCGGTGAGTCAATGCATGCCGCAAAAAAAAGACTCTTCGCACTTGAAAATAGAATCAATAAAAATTCTGATATTAAGCAAGAATACGTAAATTTTATGCGGGAGTATGAAGACCTTGGGCACATGCGTGAGATTCCCGAAGCAGAGTTATGCTTAAACAAAGGGTATAATTATTTACCGCATCACATAATATTGAAACCTACAAGCACGAGTACGCGTGTTCGCGTAGTTTTCGACGGTCCATACAAAACTACAACTGGAATTTCCGTCAATGATATTCAGATGATTGGACCAGTCATTCAAGAGGATTTATTTTGATTGTATTAAGATTTCGACAATATTCATACGTTCTCACAGCAGACGTACATAAGATGTACAGGCAAGTTGGCTTGATGAAAGTCAACGTTACTTGCAGTATATTGTATGGAGAGAAGACACATCTGTACCTGTGAAAACTTATCAGCTTAATACTGTTACCTACGGCCTTTCTTCGTCCTCGTACTTGGCAATCAAATGTCTCCATCAAGCTGCGATAAATAGCAAAAATATTTATCCAGATGCAGCCGCAACGATAATTAAGGACTTTTACGTCGACGATTTAATCACGGGTGCTTCAGATGTAAATAAATTAATCAAGTTAAAACGCGAAATTCAAGAAATTCTGCAGACACATGGATTTGAGTTACGAAAATTCGCATCAAATGAAGCTTGTGTATTAAATGTGGACACACCAATCAAAGAATGCACAACTATAAGCAATGACAAGACTGTAATAACTCTTGGATTGGTATGGTTTCCAGAATCTGACAGCTTACAGTATTTTTTAGAATCATCTGAAGTAATCAACACGAAGAGAAATGTTTTAGATGTAATAGCACAAATCTTTGATCAACTAGGACTGATCAACCCTATTGTTGTTCAAGGCAAGATTTTAATGCAAACTATTTGGAACCTCAAAATAGATTGGGATGATACATTGCCGGACAGCATCGCAAAAGTGTGGATTTCTTACACGCATCAATTAAAAAGTTTAAATAACTTTGCAGTACCAAGATCAACTATTACACCTGACGCGAATTATATCGAAATGCATGCATTTTGCGACGCTTCAGAGAAAACTTATGGGTGCTGTATTTATATTTTATCACAACACAATGGAAAAAGAATTGTAAATCTGTTATCTGCTAAATCAAAGGTAGCCCCATTACAGAAGCAAACCCTACCTCGTTTGGAACTGTGCGCAGCACTACTATTAGCACGTTTGCTGTCTAAGGTAAAGGACTCATTAACTATTAAGATTAATAAAATTTTCTGTTGGAGTGATTCAATGATTGCACTAGCATGGATTCGATCATCACCCCATAAATAGCAGACATTTATTGCTAACAGGACTCCCGAATTTAATCGCTCACAGAAATATCATGTTGGAACTACGTAGCCTCTGCGGATAACCCGGCTGATATAGTATCGCGAGGTGTCGATGTTAATCAATTGAAATGTTCGACGTTATGGTGGCATGGACCAACTTGGTTAATTAAGGAATCACATCATTGGCCTACTTCTCAAGCACGTGAAGATGAGTATGAAGTACCTGAAGCCAGGTGCATTCGCATCCATATTGCTACAGAAGCACCATCATTAATATATATCTTTGATAAATTCTCATTTTTCACCCGACTACAACGTGTTACAGCTTGGTGTTTACGTTATTCGTATAACTTAATGCACAAGGATTCACGAAATACTAACGATTTATCGATACAAGAGATTCAGGATGCAACAAATTTTTTATTACGAATGCACCAAAGGCAATGTTTTCCATTAGAATATGAATGTTTAAAGGCAAAGAGATCAATTTCTAAAGGTAGTTCGTTATCCAGTTTAAGCCCTTATATTGATTCTGATGGTTTAATTCGTGTTGGAGGCCGATTAAAGCATGCTGACATTTCTTACAATCAAAAACACCCGGTAGTTCTATTTCAGAAACACCAACTAACTACTTTATTGATAAGATTCGAACATCGTGGATTACTTCACGCAGGTTGTCAAATGGTATTATCGTCATTGCGTGCGAATTACTGGATACTACATGCAAGATCAAAGGTCAGAAAGGAACTTAAAAATTGCATAATTTGCTTTAAATCAAGGCCGATCGCCGCAAGTTACATGATGGGTGAATTACCACAACCACGTGTAAAACAAACCTTCCCATTTGATCACTGCGGTGTGGACTTTGCTGGTCCCTTTTTTTATCAAAGAAGGATCAGTTCGCAAACCAACATTAGTGAAGGGATACTTATGCTTATTCGTCTGTTTGGCCACCAAAGCAGTCCACTTGAAATTAGCAGCCAACTTGAGTACAGATGAATTTTTGAGTTACTTGCGCAGATTCATAGCGCGACGTGGACGCTGTAGTCATACGTATTCTGATAATGGCACGAACTTTGTCGGTGCAAATAATAATCTCAACGAGTTGTATATTTTATTCAAAAATTCTGAGCATCAACGTGAATTAAGTTATTTGATGCAAATGGAAAATATGGAATGGCATTTTATACCGCCTCACTCGTCAAATTTCGGCGGATTGTGGGAGAGCGCAGTTAAGTCTGCGAAGGCGTTTCTTCATAAGATTATAAACGATACCGCTTTCACATTTAAAGAGCTTTATACCCTATTAGTTTAAGTAGAGGCCTGTATGAATTCCAGGCCTATCACTCAATTGTCAGAAGATCCGAATGATTTACAAGCTCTAACATCGGGCCATTTTTTAATAGGTCGTCCATTGACAAGTCTTCCCGAGTGTAATTTGCAGGATATTAAATTAAATAGACTTAATCGTTTCCAACTAATACAAAAATTTTTTCATTTTTTTTGGAAGCAATGGCATATGGATTATTTGAATGCTTTGCAACAAAGATATAAATGGATAAATCAAGATAATACTAATCCTAAAGTAGGTATAATGGTTATTTTATGCGACGAAAATACCCATCCAATGCATTGGCTTCTTGGTCGAATAGTCAAACTTCATTATGGCAAGGATAATATTGTTCGCGTTGTACATGTTAGAACTAAAGGTGGTATATTTTAGCGTCCTTTAACTAAAATATGTATTCTGTCTATCTAACAATAAGCGAACAATATTATCCTTGCCATAATGAAGTTTGACTATTCGACCAAGAAGCCAATGCATTGGATGGGTATCTTAATTATTTAGACCCACTCTGGAAATTTTTAGGCAGTTTCTGACTATAAAAAGACATCTTTTAGACAGTATTAGGTTACCAAAGTCCGGAGCAGAATTGCTGATTTTCACTATTTAAGGTTTAAATGGCTTACAAGAGTGTGACAGCATACATTTATGTCTTTAAAAGTATTTTTAATGAAAAGTTCGGAAAATTTTACAAAAAAAGTCATACTTATGTTTTTAGTGAAAAATGCATCCCCTGGGAGCTAAAAATTCATGAAAATGGGCATATAATGCAAAAAAGTGCTAAAATGTCAACTTTGACTCTCTGTAACTTAAAATAATGGCCCAGAAAAAATCTGAAAAAATTCAGGAAAACTACTGGATACCTCTAAAACATATTCCCACAGTTATAGCAATATTTATTTTTTTCATCTTCGATGTCACAGAGAACTACCCATATATATATATATATATTGTAATATGCGCCCTTTACCGCACTAAGTTGTAGTTTTTGTATGTTCGCGAGATCAGAACGTCTCACGCCTTCAAGAGAGCAACATGTAAATTTGAGACACATATTAAAGGCTTCATTTTTTCTTAAATAAGGTGTTTTCATTCACATACACAGAATCAATATAGTAACATTCAATATATTCAACAATATATATATATATATATATATATACTAGGGGGGCTTCGCCCCACCTGCGCGCTTCGCGCGCCAACCCTCTATTTTTAATTTCGAAAAAGGTTTTTCGTAATTAATTTATTTAAAATAATGTTTTAAATTGTATTATTTGTTCACTACCATGGACACCTTAGAAATTAAACAGATTCACACAACACCTTGAAGGTACTGTTATAGTGCATTGGGTTTTATAACAAAAATTTATTTTTTTTTAAGTACGATTATAATTTATAAATAAAAGTTTTTACCAAACTTTAGTGTAATGAAATCAGAATAAAAATAATAAAAATAATAGAGACATATTAAATGTTAACTGTAAATTTTAAACTATATGAATTCTTATAAAGCTTAAATTCATATTTTAATAATTATAAATGTTAATGAAAAATTAACTTACCAAAAATAGTAAAGTGCATATACTTAATTGTAGTATTTAGTAAAAACTTATTAAAATTTTGGATTATTTTAAACGGATCTAAATAGAACTTTAACTCCTAAAATTTATTTATTTAATGACGAAGGATCAACGCCAAAAGTTCTATGTCATTAATATTTTGTACTTTTAGAGTAATAAAACTTTCTTCTTAATTAAATAAATTTTTGTATTAATTTTAAAGAACTATTTATATCATTTTAGTGGCATATAAATAAAAACCTGTTTCCTCCATTTCTCCCGTAATTCGTAATTTGCACCATCTTTCAAAATTTGCGTTTTAATCAATAATTATATCCAATTTATTTTTCCCTTTACTTACAGAGCCCATATATTTATTTTGATTATTATAAACAAATTCATTCCTTAAATAACCTTCTGTTTCTAATAAATACATACTTGTTTATTTAAAATATTGTTATATATAAATATACATAATCTACTCACTTATATATCTATACAATTTTGAAATTTTAATTTAAAAAATATTTAAATTAAATTAATAATTTTTGAAAATCTTTTCAAATGTAATTCGTATTTTATATTACCACTGTTAAAATTTGAATTTTCTTTTCCCGCGTAAAAATATAAACTATTGCCAAGATATTGCAAGTATATGAACAATAGTTATTGCAAACATATTGCCAATAAAATGCCAAACCTCATCTTGCCGCATGTTGGCAATATATTGGCAATAGTTACTATCTAACCACTTCCAAACTATCGCCCACATATTGGCAATAGTTGTTAAATTTTTTATTTCTTATTATTGTAATAAATAAGGTTAAAAATTGAATCGGCACTTAGCTAAAATAAGGTAAATTTAAAAAAAATTAAAAAAAAAGTTTATCAACTCCGGGAATTGAACCTTCGATCTTTAGATCCGGACGCTTATACTTTACCACTGAGCTCTTTTGTTATTTGGTCTTTAAGAGTTAATTACAGGTTATAAGTAACTGTTGAAAATACGATTGAAAAATGTTCTAAATAAATGTTCTAAAACAATAACTATTGCTCATATCCCTGCAATATCTTGGCAATAGTTTATATTTTTACGCGGGTTGCCATTACTGTTTATAATAGAATTATCTTAAAAATGCAATAATTAATGTATTTAATTTTTAACCTATTGTATATATCACATATGGATATTTGGAAAAGTGTATGTTATACATGATTAATATTTATTTTATCTTCGAAAAATTGTGCATCTGCATTTAAAGCATTACATTAAATTTTAGGTCCGTTTTTTTTGTGGATACGTTCAAAAATTTTATGAGTTTTATTAGGAATGAGTAAACTAATATACATTCTTTCATGTTATATTCACAACTTTTTTTTGCGCACGGAAAAAACACATATATTATCTATTCTTGAAAAAACAATTTTAAAATATTTATATATATATATATTATTAATAAATAAATAAATAAATAAATAAATAAACATATAAACAAATAAACAAATAACCAAATAAACAAATAAACAAATAAACTAATAAATAAACATTTCGTTTTAAAAATATAAAAGTTTATATACAGATATATATATATCATCTACTAAGGATTATCTACTAGGATTATTTAAAAAAATTTTATTTGTTAAATTGGGATTCTCATCAAACTTCTATTCCGTCGGTAAGTCAGAAAGTTTATCTCTCTATAATATATATATATATTTCGCCGCTGCCGCCGACGCCGCCGTGTCTCAGATTTAAGGATTGGAGGTTACCCTTTATATATATAATATTAATATATATACTATCTATATTTCGCCTTAACCGTGTCTAAGATTTCAGGATTAGAGGTTACCTTTTATATACATATATATATTTTAAATAAATAAATAAATAAATAAATAAATAAACATATAAACAAATAACCAAATAAACAAATAAACAAAGAAACGAAGAAACAAACAAACAAATAAATAAATAAAAAAAATAACATAATAAATAAATAAATAAATCGTATAAGCCACTATAATAGTATAATAATTTGAAATTGGTCAATAATTAAATTAATAATTGATAATTGTAAATAATGTAATCGCTCTCCATGGTGATAGATAATAAAATGAATTAATTCGATCTTAGGGAGGCGAAGGAAAAAAATCTTAAACGTAGATTTTTTGGCAATGTTTCGTTGGCGTGGTCTGCCAACCTCTTCAGGCTGTTTATTAAAAAAATTCACAAAGTTATTTAAATATATACAAAATTAAACTTCGCATTGTAAAACACTGAGTGACAAGAAAAACAGAAACTAATGTACCTTTAATCGGATTAATCGATACGTCCAATGGTTGGATATACAATCAAATTCATGTACATTACCGTGTTACTATATACGTAGCGAAAGCAAACACAAGCAGCGTCTAGAGTTGACAGTTAGGCATTTAAATTTCTTAGAACTCGTAAATAAGAGTTATTTAAAAATTTTATATCATCTTTCTTATTAATATTGTTACGATCAAGTTTAATATGCACCATCTCGGAAATAAGACGCTTATTATAATTACATTCACTATCTACAATTTTTACACCATCCCAATCAAATTCGTGTTTAAAAAGCGTTACTTGTTGATTCACTACCGATTCTGAATTTTTGTTTTTTTTATGTTCATTGATCCTGGTTTTTAATGATCGTTTAGTTTCACCAACATATGAAGCAGAGCAATTTTTACAACTAAACTTATACACTATATTTGTATGTTCAAATTTATTTGTTATGTCTTTACCTAATTTAATAATTGAATTGAAGCTTTTTTGTACTGAAGGTAATGTTTGGATGTTAAAAGAACGTAAAATGCATGATAATTTGTCAAAATTGGTAGAATAAGGTAGCGATATGTAACAAAGTCGGTGGACGTTTAGATTTTTTATTTTATTCATACGAAAATGTACCGCTTGTCTTATGAATTTTAACGGATAATCGTTGGTCAATAATAATTTTGATAAATTGTTAATAAGTTCAATCCGAGGAACATTATTCTTCCCTTTGTAAAAGGTATATAATGTGCCAACAATTAAATAAGGCGGACACGAGAGTGAAAGGAAGAAATTAGGGAGAATATAACAATACACTTTTTTACGTGAGGTACATACGGACGTTTCAATTTAGCACGTGGATTTGCTACCACGTGGTGTGACTCACCGATCTTTGATTTATTTTTAATATATATCTTTTTAAGCGCGGGGGGTAACACGCATCCTACACATATATACACATTTGGTGAAAGTTTTAGTTGATGTCGAATTATTATTCATTTGTTAATTTGTCGCTACCGCAAGGCAACTGTTATTGCGTTTTACAATGTTTGATAGCAAAATGAAGGATTTTTATTTTGTATATACGCAAACTGATAGAAAGGAATATTTGTGACCAACGAATATCTAAATTTATAGCAAAAATTTGTTTTATTGAGTATGCTCAATTACAAATCAATTATAAAAAAAACACTCGATTACAATCGAGAGGTAGTCTTGACAATTATAAAAATTATTATGTTTTATAGTAAAATTTATTACAAGTTTTGGGAAATTTAACTGATATATAGTTAATTTTCGTATAATAAATAATAATTTTTATAATAATTGTCAAGTATGTATATCAATTACCATTATTTTACTCTTCATTGAGGATTCTTTCAACTTGTGGATTTAATACTACATAAACTTCATAATTATTTTAATATTAAGACTTTATGAAATTATTCATATTTTTAGGTACAAAGAAGAAATTAATAAAAATTAAATAATTTTTTTTCAATATATAAATTTATTTATAACATTATTTTTTATTTTTTTATTTTATCAATGGATAAACAAGTGAAAATCCATATTAAAGGTGACGGTAATTGTTTATTCCGCAATTTTGCACAATTATTATATAGTGACCAAGAGAAACATAGACGTATACGTTTGAAATTAGTTAATGAAGTTTTAAAGAATTGGTCTTTTTTTGGATTATTTATTCTCGGAGATGAATCAATAAAAAAAGATAATTACAAACAAACAACGTCAAAAGATGGAACATTTGGTGGGCATGTAGAAATTCAAGCGTTTCTTTCATTATATAATATAAATATTGTTATTTATCAAAATGATTTCTCTCCGTTATCGTATGGTCAAAATGACAATTGAAATAAATTAATACTTTTCTTATCTGGTACCATAGATAGTGGTCATTATGACATTTTGGAATGGAATAATGATCATTTTAAACAAGATCATAAAAATTTTTACCATAAATCTTATTATAATAAAAATAAAGAAATTATTAATATGAGAAAACATGTTCAAAATTTAAATGAATTAAAATTATTTCGTAAAAGACAAAATGATAAAGTAATAAATATGACTGAAGAAAGGTTAGAAAAGAAGAGGAATAAAGGTATATTTAAAGGTATGACCGAAGATAGGTTGGCAAAGAAAAGGAGGAAAGATATAGTTGTAGGTATGACTAAAGAAAGATTGGAAAAAAGAAAAATAAAGATATAGTCGAAGGAATGACTGAAGAAAGATTGGAAAAGAAGAGGAATAAAGATATAGTCGAAGGAATGACTAAAGAATGATTGGAAAAGAAAAGGAGTAAAGATATAGTCGAAGGAATGACTGATGAAATTTTAGAAAAAAAAAAGGAGTAAAGATATAGTCGAAGGAATGACTGAAGAAAGATTAGAAAAGAAAAGGAGTAAAGATATAGTCGAAGGAATGACTGAAGAAAGATTGGAAAAGAAGAGGAAAAAAGATATAGTGGAAGGAATGACTGAAGAAAGATTGGAAAAGAAAAGGAGTAAAGATATAGTCGAAGGAATGACTGAAGAAAGATTGGAAAAGAAGAGGAGCAAAGATATAGTCGAAGGTATGACTGAAGAAAGATTGGAAAAGAAGAGGAGTAAAGATATAGTCGAAGGTAATGACTGAAAAAAGATTGGAAAAGAAGAGGAATAAAGATATAGTCGAAGGAATGACTGAAGAAAGATTGGAAAAGAAGAGGAGCAAAGATATAGTCGAAGGTATGACTGAAGAAAGATTGGAAAAGAAGAGGAGTAAAGATATAGTCGAAGGTATGACTGAAAAAAGATTGGAAAAGAAGAGGAATAAAGATATAGTCGAAGGAATGACTGAAGAAAGATTGGAAAAGAAGAGGAGCAAAGATATAGTCGAAGGTATGACTGAAGAAAGATTGGAAAAGAAGAGGAGTAAAGATATAGTCGAAGGTATGACTGAAAAAAGATTGGAAAAGAAGAGGAATAAAGATATAGTCGAAGGAATGACTGAAGAAAGATTGGAAAAGAAGAGGAATAAAGATATAGTCGAAGGAATGACTGAAGAAAGATTAGAAAAGAAGAGGAGTAAAGATATAGTCGAAGGTATGACTGAAAAAAGATTGGAAAAGAAGAGGAATAAAGATATGGTCGAAGCAATGACTGAAGAAAGATTGGATAAGAAGTGAAGAAAAGATGTTGTTTTAAATATGCCAAATAGTCGAATTAATAAACGAAGGATATATCAAAAAATTTCAAAATTTTCTAAAACGAGTGTTGATTATACTGATATCGGTGATATGACTTTTATATGTCCTTATTGTTCTGCAGCTTTTTGGTTAGAAGAATTTTCAAAAAAAAGTTGTTGTCATTATGGTAAAATTGTACTTCCACCTTTAAGTGATTATAATAATGAATTAAAAAATCTTTTATATGATACCAAATTTAGAAATCTTATACGATATTATAATAATAAATTTGCTTTTGCAAGTTTTAATGCAAATATTCTTAATGATTATAAAAAAGGAATTTATAATTTAAAAATTCATGGTCAAGTATGTCATAGTAGTCCTAATAATATTTTAGCAAAAGAGGGAATTGATCCACAATACAGTCAAATTTATATATATGATAATGATACGGCTAATAAAATTCGAATACAAAATAATAATATGTTAGAACTAGAATATATGAAAATAATATCAGAAATATTAAAAGAAAATCCGTATGCTAAAAAATATAAACATTTGCATGACGTAACTAATAATGGTGAAATTGATGAGTATAATTTAATATTCACACGCTGCATAAATTCGAATAAAAATGTTTATAACACACCCAGAACTGGTGAATGTGCAGCATTAATAGTTTCGAAAAATAATGAAATTCCAGAAATTGCCGATTTACGTGTTTATCCAAAAAATTCACCAGATAATCATGAAAGCGTGATTTTAAATAAATTATCATTCCATGTTGATCCGATGGTATTTGTTATTTTATTTCCTTCAGGAGATTTAGGCTGGAGTCCAATTTTGAAACAAAATTCAAATACTTCTAAGAGATTATCAGCTTTACAGTATTATTCTTACAGACTTGCATATAGAATTAATTCTAAATTTGATCCTATATTATATTATGGTCGTTTAACACAACAATATTTTTTACATGCTTATATTATTATAGAAAATAATAGATTAAATTTTTTTCGTTATAATCAAAAACAATTAAGAATTGAATGTTGTCAAGGATTAATAGATCATGTTGAAAAATGTGCCTCAAATAATTCTGTAAACGTTGAAAATAATGAAAGCTTAGGTAATATTTTCATTTTGCCAGCAACGCATATTGGTAGTCCCAGACATATGCATCAATTGTATCAAGATGCTATGACTATTAATAGAGAAATTGGTGGACCAGATTTATTTATAACTGTAACTTGCAATCCAAATTGGCCAGAAATAAAAAGAGTTCTTGCAAAATTTCCTCCAGGTACTACATGTATTGATATACCTAATATAGTAGCACGCTTATTTTTTATTAAATTACGTGCTATTTTGAGTGATATTTTAAGTGGTAATATATTTGGAAATATTATTGCATATATATATACTATTGAATTTCAAAAAAGAGGATTACCTCATGCACATTTATTGTTTGTTCTTGATTATAAAAATAAACTTCTAAATCCGAAAGATATTGATAAATTTATTAGTGCTGAAATACCTGATGACGAAAATCTACGAGAATTAGTCATTAAGCATATGTTACATGGACCACATTCAGAAAATACACCCTGTTACGATTACAAAAATAATAAATGTTCCAAAAAATTTCCAAAAAACTTTACTGATTTTACATATTTTGATGAAAATGGTTTTCCTCATTATAAAAGAAGAGATAATAGTAATAAAAATTATGAATATAATAAGAAAGTAAATGGAGAAATTATTAAAGTAAATAATTCAATGGTAGTACCTTATAATGCTACTCTTTTACAAAAATATAATTGTCATATTAATACCGAAATTTCGTACTCTGTAATGAGTATTAAATATTTGTATAAATATATACTTAAAGGTTCTGATAGAGCATACATAGGTTTACAAAAAAAAAGATGAAATATTTGATGAAATTACTGATTATATTGATGCGCGGTATATAAGTCCTATAGAAGCCGCTTGGAGAATTGAAGAATTACCACTTTCTGGAAGATCTCATACAGTAATTAGATTAGCAGTGCATACGGAAAATCAACAGCAAATTATTTTTGAGGAAAATAAAGAAAAAGAAGCATTAGAAAAGAATAATAATACAACTCTTACTGCATGGTTTCGATTAAATTTATGTGATGATAATGCAAAAAATATAAAATATTCAAATATACCAAAATTTTATTTATTTAATACAACAACAAAAACGTGGGTTAAAAGAAACGTTTTTTCTAATGCTTTAGGTAGATTATGTCATGTTAGTATTAAAGATACAGAAAGATTTCATTTAAAATTAATTCTAAATCATAAAAAAGGAGTGACATCTTTTAATGACTTAAAAACAAATGATAATATTTTATTTAAAACATTTAAAGAAGCAGCTATAGCCATGGGATTAGTAGAAACCGATGAACAAATTTTAAAAATTTTTGAAGAAGCAGCAAGTATTATGATGCCAAAAGAATTTAGAAAATTTTTCTCGTGGTTTTTAATTGCTGATACTTCATCTTCAGCTTGTAAAATATGGGATAATTTAAAAAAAATTTATGTGAAGATTTCAAAGAAAATAAGGAATGTAATGCTTTAAAACATATTAATAAAATTTTAAATTTAGAAAATCATTCTATTTCCGATTTTGGATTACCAGAAATTATTAATAATGAAAATGAAGTAGATTTAAATGCTATAAAATTAATGAAAGACGCAAATATGAATTTATTTATTGATCATAAAAATAAACTTAATGAAGATCAAAATAAAATATCTAATTATATTACACAATCAAATAATAACATGATTTTTATTGACGGGCCTGGCGGTACAGGAAAAACTTTTCTTTATAAAACAATTATTTATTATTATTTAGGGCAAGGAAAAAATGTTATATCTATGGCTTGGACTGGTATTGCATCAATTTTACTACCAGAAGGTATGACGAGTCACAGAACTATTAAATTACCGTTAGATTTGTCAAATATAGAAACGATTTTTTTAAAATTAAAATCAGATAAAAAAAATTACGTGAATGTCACATAATAATTTGGGATGAAGCATCTATGATACCTAAAAAAGCATTAGAAATAGTAGATAAAACTTTAAGAGATTGTTGTTCAAATGAAAAAATCCATTCGCAGGAAAATTAATAATTTTGGGAGGTGATTTTAGACAAATTTTACCTGTCATTAAAAACGGTTGCCGAAATTCAATAGTAAAGGAATCTATAAAATATTCTAATTTATGGCCAAAATTCACTGTTTTAAAATTAAATAAAAATATGAGATCGTGTGATAAAAGTTTTTCAAAATTTCTATTACAAATCGGTGAAGGAAACCTAACCTCATTAAAAATTAAAGATTCATGGAAAACTGATGATATTTTCGAAAAAATTTATGGTTCTATTATAACAAACACAAATGATCTATCAAATAAAGCTATATTAGCGTGTCATTATGAAGATATATATAATTTAAATAAAAAAGTATTAAACAAAATTCATTCAAAAGAAAAAATTTATTTAAGTATTGATTATGCAACTGCTAAAGGTGTAGATCAGAATGATGAAAGTATGCAATTAAATTATCCATCCAATAGTATATTTAAATTCTCTTAAGCTTCCAGGACTACCATTCCATAAATTAATTTTAAAAATAGGCGCGATTGTAATGCTTATAAGAAATATAAGCATTAATGATGGTTTGTGTAATGGGATGCCTTTAAAAATCATCGAGTTATATAAATATAATATAAAAGTTATGATTGTAACATGAAATAAAAAGGGAGAAATTGCATTTATACCAAGAATAACTTTAGACACAGGTGAATTTTCTAAATTACCATTCATTTTACATCGAAAACAATTTCCTGTAATATTATGACAAAGTTTTGATAGTTTAGGAATATATTATCGTAGACCTCGATTTTCTCATGGTCAATTATATGTAGCTCTTTCTCGGTGTAAAAATCCAAATAATTTATATATTGAAAATAACTCTGAAAACCAAAATGAAATTGAAAATATCGTCTGGAAAGAAATTTTCGTATGATTTTATTTTCACATAGCCATGTCAAACAAAAGAAAACAAATTAATAGTAATGAAGAAATTGTTAAAAATAAACAAACAAAAATTGATTTTTCCGAGATTCCATTTACAAATAATGATTTTTTAAAAAATAAAATTCATATTGGTGATAAAAGTGTGTAAGTATTTATCAAATGATACAAATATTACAAGTATTATCTTTGTTTAACGTAATATAATATAAAAATTAAATTAAAAATAATTATTTGTATAGAATGGTTGTTGGATACGTAGAATCAATAGATAAGACAAAAACAATTACGTATTAAATAATAATGACGGATCCAAAATTCAGTGTAATGCCTGGAATGGAGATGCAAAACAGGTTCTCAACCGAAACTTTTTTTATATTTATCTCTTTTAAACGATGCAAAATAACAAACAAAACATGTAAACACATAATAACATAAAATTTTAGAAAATGCCATGATTTTTTTAAACACAATTAATAATCTTAAGTTAACAAACATCAACCTACTACACAGAAATAACACATTATTCAAAATAAGAAATAATCTAAGCTTGACATGGACTGATTTCGTTCGAAAGTATTGTCTGATATGTGGAGAATATAAAATCAAAAAGCACAAAATGTACACCCTTTGTTTAACAATAATCTATAAATGTCTATATCTATTCAATAGCCGCGGTGGCTCATGGGTAGAGCTCCCGACTCTCACACCGAGGGTCGTGGGTTCGATCCCAGACGTGTACCTCTGAAAATTTTTTCATGTGCATTTTTCGAACACCGCGACTCAGTGGCTCGGCGTGTCACTATAATGTGACGCCAGTTCAGGTGCGCGTGCGTTTCGTGCATTTTTCAGTGCATGAGAGGCACGGGCATCTGAACTATAGGGAACGTTAGGGACGCGAAGATGTAAAGAGGATCGCGGTGGTTCCATCGGGAGGACAGGAAACTGTAATTATTAGACTAATTACAGTGACCGATGATATCTTCCGATGGACACAAGCACCACTGTTTCAACTACATGTGCTTTGATTACAGACACACCGTTCACCTCCGTCGCTGATTAGCCCTGGCAGCATAAATAGAGCGACGTTAAATAACATAAAAAAAAAAAAAAAAAGTATACTAACATACAGTTTTCTATAGATATAATATATAATATGGATATAAAATACAATGATTTAAAAATTAAATATAATTCCAAATTATTGTATTCTTGTAGATAATTCTTTTAGAAACAGTAGTGGCTAAGGAACCCTCAAATTTTAACAGTGGAAATATGAAATATGAATTACATTTGAAAAACTTTTCAAAAATTACTAATTTAGGAGAATTTGACATCCGAAGAAATACATCAAATTTAAGTGTTATTACCTTTGATGAAATTTGAAAATTGCATGGATATATAAGTGAGAAGAAAATGTATATTTATATAAAATAATAATTTACATAAACAAATATTTATTTACTAGAAACAGAAGGTTATTTAAGAAATGAATTTGTTAACAATAATCAAAATAAATATTTGGGCTCCATAACTAACGGAAGAAATAAAATAGTTTTTTTATTTTTTAGAAATATTTTCTAAACTATTTTCAAAGCGATTTATCTCAAAATCTATTAATTTTTTTGAAAAAACATTAAAAATAACTTTTGTTCAAAATAATCTTTAGAACTTATCTACCTGGGTTACAATTCCTAATTTTAAAATCTCGAAGAGATAGGGCACTCGGAAATTTTGAATAGCAAAAAAGGCGACCACGCCACAATCGATTTTGATCTAACACCGCTCAGAAGATCACATTTTTAGCGAGCTTTCAAATGGCGGTGGTTAGATTATTGGCCAAGACCGCTGGTGTAAGTTATACCCCATAAACCTCATAAAATCACTAATTTTCATGTATTTTAGGGCATAACTTACACCAGCGGTCTTGGCCAATAATCTAACCACCGCCATTTGAAAGCTCTCAAAAAATGTGATCTTTTGAGCGGTGTTAGATCAAAATCGATTGTGGCGTGGTCGCCTTTTTTTGATATTCAATATTTCCGAGTGCCCTATTTCTTCGAGATTTTAAAATTAGGAATTGTAACCCAGGTAGATAAGTTCTAAAGATTATTTTGAACAAAAGTTGTGTATAATGTTTTTTCAAAAAAATTTATAGATTTTGAGATAAATCGCTTTGAAAATAGTAATTTTTCATGGTGGAATAACTCTTAGGTAAATTATTTTTAACACCTAAAAGTTTTTTTCTATCTTCTGGAAGATATTTCCAGCCTGTTTTCAAATTTTGGAGCGATTTAAAATTTTCACCGTACCAGTTGACGTGAAATAGCTCATATACATAAATATAATATATATACTAATTTGGCTTCGCCTCCCTACGCGCTTCGCGCACCAACCCCTATTTTTAATTTCGAAAAAGGTTTTTCGTAATAAATTTATTTAAAATAATGTTTTAAATTGTATTATTTTTTCACTACCATGGACACCTTAGAAATTAAACCGATTCACACAACACCTTGGAGGATGTATATTAAGCTGGCGTAGCCACTTCATAAGACCACGCCGGGAACTACCCCACTATTTGTTGCTAATTTGTTGCTAATTTGTTGCTACAAAAGCGATTTTGTTGCTACTGCCGTTTCCGAGAAACGATGGGTACGCTACCTTAATATTAAGCTAGCGTAGCCACTACCTGTAACTTTTTACCTAATTAAGTTATTTAGATGATTCCAGCGGCATAATTTGTTGCTAATTTGTTGCTTTTAAACGACCTTTTGTAAAATGCTGATATATCAACCCCTGACCAAGATGCCACCACCCTTAAAATGCTAAAATTTCTTTTTTCATATCAAATAATATTTTTTGATTAAATTAACGATTCAATTTGTTAATCAACTGCACCTTTTCAATTTTGTGCAACAAAAAAATAAGAAACCAACCCCTATAGTGATTAAACCACCTCTAAAAGGTAAAATATCTAAAATATCCTAAAACAATAACTTTGACCTTACGTATACATTTGGGTGAAACGTGTAATCAAATTGGTCATTAATTTATCATTAAATAAATTAGAGTTCACATTAGTTCACTTAATATCAATATATCGCAATTAATTTATATATATATATGGAGTGTTCCACGTGAAGTGGTCCAGTCAAAAAATAAAATTCTTTTTTATCTGATCAAATCTGTCAGAAATGGGTTAGATAAGGTGTAACAAATTTTTTTGAGCACTATCTCAATTCAGGCCCATAATATTGAGGAGCGAAAATGGGACTTTTTTGAAATTTCTGTTTTTTTACCATATTTATCACTATATAACTCACATCCTATTGATTTTTTGTTATATATGTTACATACAAAAAAATTTGGAAATTTTGAGTAGAATCTATCCAAATACTTTATTGGCCCCAGTGATATATTTTGAGCTTATGTACAAATAAAATAAAACTTCAAATGCACAAAAGGTAAGTTTCCACAATTTTTTCTCCTGAACAATTCTGGTCCAAGATATGGACATTTTTGTAAAATTTTTGCAAGAACTCATAAAATCAATACTTTAGCACGTACACTATTACTTATAAATAAACAATATATTAATGCAAACGATTGATAATAGGTGCATTTTGTGTACCGAAAGCCTTTACAACAACTAGAAATTCAGACAAGAAATTCGGGAAGTCTTTAAACGAGGAAAAAACCGTGAAATCACACATTTTCTTGCCTTTTTTCCGTTTACAGTTGAGCAACAAAATCAGGCATCGACAAAACGATGGAGATTCGGTGAATTCTGGGTACCGAAAGCCTTTAACATACGAATTCGCGAAGCAACAAATTCGGGAAGTCTTTAATCAAGGAATAAATCGTGAAAACTCTCATTTAAATATTAAATAAATTATTAAATAAATTATTAAATTGCAAGTAATTTAAAGAAATATCTGAACAAATATTATTTGTTTAATTTAATAGACATTATTAAATCTGGTGTGATTGTATACGTGTCTTTCCGCATAGTAGTTTTTGGTTTAAGGTCATTGCATTCCATCCAACATGAATTGCCTTTTCTGTAGATAAAAGAAGAATAATGACCAATAGCATGTTGCATTGTGTCATTATTTGCTCTTCGCAAGTCTCTTAAACCATGAAAGGCAACTACACCTATTAGGTGCAGTTCATATTGAGGAGTTATAATATTTCTTAATTTTTTTGGAAATTGATTTAACTTAAACTGTTCATTTTTCTTTCTTTCTTTTTCAATTTCGCTGTAGATTTGAAAAGTTACTACATCACCTGAAATATAAAAAAAATATATATTATTTTGAAACGGTTTTCAATTATTTGGTGTAACAATAATGTTTCATATTCTAAATAAATTTTTATGAGTTACGCAGTTTTGTTTCATCAATTGTATTGTTGATATTAGTAATATTCAATATTTATTTAACTAATCATAATATTCAATAAACATTTGTCTGGATGAAGTAGTAAAATAGTATCTTTTTAAATTGTCGAACTTCACAAAGCCACTGGAAAATTTGTTTTGAATATCGAGAGGTATCTACGATTTACTAAGAAGGCAAAAATGTGAAAAAAAATGTTACACGCAAGCTAAGTATTTTATTTTACCAATAAATATTTATCAAGAAATGTTGTAATAAAGTAATTTGTGACAAAGTAAATAGTAATTTACCTATTTCAATTAGATCGGTATACACACAATTATCCTTATCACACTTTAGACAATTTCTTCTCGGCACAAAATAGATATCTTCAATGAATGTGTTTGGATCGCACATTCGTAGCTGTTCATCTTCAATTTGGACGGCATTTAAAAAGATTATTTTTGAATAGTCACAATTCATGCATTGGGATTGTTCGGTGAAACTTGGCCAATCTCTAAATAATTGTTGAACTACCCATCCAACATGCGATGCGCATTCAATGTAATGCAAATTATCAAGCAGTGACGACGTTTCTATTTTGAAATGCTCTGCTAATACAAAAGCACGTAAAGTGTAGGTATGAGCACGTAACTCATTATTTAGCATATCTTTTACTAAATTAAAAAACGTTGAGTCCATCGAATAAACCTATAACATAAGAAATGTGTTTCTGAAAATTTGATTAGCACAATATAATCTATAAAGAAAAATAAAGAATTTAGTTATAAAGGTATTAACATTATATTTGTAATTTAGATTATATTTACTTACAACTATAAAAATTGAAAGATTTTGTCCCATAGAAGACCAATCTCAGACTTACATCATCCGTATACAGGGAAAATACATTTTGAGTTAGTGCAAAATGTACTTTGATGACCGATTAATCAATTTTGATCTAATCACTCTTTTTTCGTAGCTAAAGCATGGAATTTTCTACTGAAACTACTTCGATTATAATATATTTAAATTCTGAATTGTTGGGTTAAGAAAATGTTAAAATTTTCCCAAACTTGTGAATAATTGAAATTTTTTTAATTTTAGACTCTTCTTAACCCAACAATTTAGGATTTTGAAGCATCACAAATTAAATAGCTTTAGTAGGAAATTATATGCTTCACCTACAAAAAGAGTGTGATTAGTAGATCAAAATTGATTTATCGATCAAAAGTTTACCCTGTGCACAAGCTCAAAATGCATTTTTTTCAGTATAAGGAATATAAATTTAATTTTATTTAGGAGAACAATTTTCTGTTTTTATAATTGTAAGTATTACATACTTTGTCTTTTATATGAGGGTAATCCAAAGTAACGAGCAGCATTAAATACAAAATACTATCGAAGGCGCAAGTGTTCCTCAAAGTAACATTTTTATCCATTAGTTTGATCGGAGCGTTGAGAATCATATTTCCATTTTTGATGACAACAATATTATTATTTTTATCCCACTGAATGGAATCTCTTACATCATCTTTCCTTTGCCCTAAATTTTTAGCAGGGCGACGATATTTATTTTTTTCTTTTTTCTCATCCGCGTCGCTCAGTGCTGAATAATTCTTCGGATTTGTTTTTCTCAAACAATTTAAACATTAAATTTAAATTTAAATTTGTACTGCTTTGTCACACAAAATACATTTGTGGGCACCCATTGGAAAGTTACCATCTTTACAAGCAGGACACTGTACTATAGTTGTGCTTTCTCTGAGTCGTTTAGGTATCGGTCGGGGATGTCCTTGACCTCTCCAATTTTCTACTTCATTTAGAGTAATGTTTTTCTTCGTGTAATCATTCATTACACTTAAATCAATCGATTCACATGTACGATCGTGCGTATGTTCTTTACATGTATCTACGGATTTTTCTACTGTTTTAGAATCCAAATTAGAATTTATCAATTTTACCTTTCCTTGAAGGTACAAAATATGCTCTTCGACAAATTGGTCCACTCTTACTGGGTATTTAAATTTCCTCATTAAGACTGTTTTTATTTTATTTATTTCACCTTCTACAGGGGCGCTTGATGCAGGAATGCGTCCGTAATTAAATTTGGGGCTTAATATGTTGCCCTAGATAGGAAACACTTCTAAATCTTTTAGAAGGTGTCTCACAATAACATTTTTTTGTGATGATTCTTTCACATCTACGTAATACGCATTAATAGTTGAACCTTCTTGTTCGAAGAAGGGTTTAGCACTATCATAAATACATTGAGCCCAATTTCCCCAATAATTATATGCTTGTTGAGTATCTTGCTGAGTACTGTAAGGAGCTTTATGTACATCATCTTCAGAAGTCTCCTCTACATTTATTTCTTCATATTCTATAAAAAAGATAATAAATACATAACTTAAATATAATAACAATATTTCAATATACTTTTATAGCATTTTAAACGCAAAATCAGAATTTTTTGTAAATATTCTTCCTCCATAGATTGTGAATTTTCAGAAGTTAACGATTTTTTGAGAGATAATTTAGGTAGGTAATAAATTACACAACTATATTTGAAAAGTTATGTACGACGTTTCATCTGTCAAGTTTTGCAGATCTACATTTATTTAACACAAATAAGCATTACAAACAAAAATAAAATTGGAAAAATAGCAAACAAATTTTAAAATCAATTATTACCAAGTATTTTATTAATTGTTACATTTTTTTTGTTATTTTTCCAATTTTATTTGTATTTGTAATAATTTGTGTGTTAAATAAATGTAATACCAGAAGAGGTCTGCAAAACCTGGCAAACGAAACGTCGTACATAACTTTTCTTTAATGCTATAAAATATCGTTCGAAACTGTTTTAGGAGGTGTTTTTTTATTCTACTCGAAGTTGTTCGCACGAGCGAAGCGAGTGAGTGAGAACCATCCCCACATCAGTGTAATAATATACTACTTGTTTATTGTTTATAGTGTATGTATAAGTGTGTGCAAGCGCGAGGGCGTATACGTGTGCATGTGCGTATGTTTCGAATTCAGAAAGAAACTTCAATAATTTAAATGCCCCGAAATATTTTTTCTGCTTGAATAAGATCCTGACACATAATCGTTTGTCCGATTGCAGCTTTATAAAGCACTGCCACTCGACGATTCAAATCGTGTAAATGATGTCGGTATTTGTTCAAAAAATGTGCTATGTCCATCCGGATTCTTGTTTGAATATGTTCAGGTTCTCTCAAATAATCTGCATATTCTTCGATATTAAAACACCGCGAATACTGTAGGACGGCTGCATTTAATAAGGCTCGTGCTTCATCGCATACAAATTCCTTTGGATATGGAGCTAATTTATGAAAATGGGATAGAAATTGATGAATGTCACCAGTAGTGTTCCTTTCTGCAATTTTTTGGCATACTGTAAATTGTCCTTTTTCGCAGTTGCAGCTAGGAAATATAAAATATACTAAGTATGGATATAATTAAAAATGTTATATTTTATTATAATTATTGCAAGATTCGTCAGCAATAGAATATTATATTTAAATTTCTAATAAACGTAATATTATTTTCTTGAACGTAAAACTACATTAAATTAGTATAAAACTGAATTGAACGCCTTAAGTAGGTAAGGGGGGATAAATAGATTACCTTAGAAAATACGAAAATTTTTATTAGAAGTATATAAATTAAAAAAAAAAATAATAGTAGATATCGAAAACTCTTCTAAAATTCCATCTACTTAAATAGTTCAATTTTGATAACAATAAATGTTATTAAAGCTGATTGAAAAAAATAATGTGTGATTAATTTTGTATAGAGTACAAAAATTTCCAGGTAGTATGAATAACGTAGGTTTTTTTTCTTTTCTATTATTAAATCTGAAATTTTTAATTGTTAAATTCATTAGTAACTATTAACTGTGATAAAAAGTTATAAAAAGAAATTAATTGGCAAGACTTTTGTGGAACGCATTGAAAAACTCTTATATCCATGAACATTACAGAAATAATATGATTTAAATAAATTAAGAAATAAAAAATGTATAATTTATAATAAGATATATAGTATGTGTATGTGGGTATACATATGGGAGATTCCATGTGAAGTGATCCAGTTAAAAATAGAATTTTGTTTTAATGTATGAAATCAGTAAAAACTACTTGAATAGAGTGTAGCTAAATTTTTAGACCTAAATTTTAATTAGTACCAGAGCAGTAACCAATCAAAAAATTGAATTTTTTGAAAAAAATGACTTTTGGCCATTTTTATCACTAAATAACTCAAAATCTAACAATTTTTTCTTATATACATTAAATTTGAAAAAGTTTATAAATTTCAAGAAGAATCTGTTGAAATATTTCATTTATATTAGTTTAACACATTGAATATAGTTATAATTAATAAAAATCTTTATAGTAAAAAAAAGGGTTGTACGATCAAAAATATTTTATCCATCCAAGAATCTAATTCATCGATGATTAATTACCTTCAAAATGGTGCAAAGTTTGAGTGCGGCAGAGCATTTCAGACAAAGTTATGATGTTTTTAGGCAAATTTCTTAAAAAAGAGAGCAAATGCATTTTATGACAAAAACAGAGTAACCGTATACTTGCATTCAAACAACATGGCACTATTATTCTTCAATAATACTAAATATACTATTTAATGTTAGTTACTGATACTTTTCAATCTCTAAGCTGCTTACAAACACAAAGCAATAGGTATAAGCAGTTATACCTGTTATATAATTTGATTTATTGGAATTTTAATAAGTTTCAGGTATTTATTCAATTATATAACAGGTATAACTGCTTATACCTACTGCTTTGTGTTTGTAAGCAGCTTAGAGATTGAAAAGTATCAGTAACTAACATTAAATAGTATATTTTAGTTTTATTGAAGAATAATAGTGCCATGTTGTTTGAATGCAAGTATACGGTTACTCTGTTTTTGTCATAAAATGCATTTGCTCTCTTTTTTAAGAAATTTGCCTAAAAACACCATAACTTTGTCTGAAATGCTCTGCCGCACTCAAACTTTGGACCATTTTGAAGGTAATTAATCATCGATGAATTAGATTCTTGGATGGATAAAATATTTTGATCGTACAACCCTTTTTTTTACTACAAAGGTATATATATATAAACATTCATATACTGCTATTACTCTGTATTACCCTGTATACGGATGATGTAAGTCTGAGATTGGTCTTCTATGGGACAAAATCTTTCAATTTTTATAGTTGTAAGTAAATATAAATTTGGAGTTTTTTCGATATTGATGAACAAACTCCACTTGTTCCAAAATAAACTGCAAGGGCATTTTTTTCATTGAAATTTCGAACTATTTTTTAAGATTTTTTTCTTTGTTTATTGAAAGTATTAGAATATTTCGCGAAACGGGAATTTTTCAATTTTTTGCAATAATTTTGCAAATTAATTTATTTTATTAGAATATTTTTTAATTCTGATGCATTTAAGTGATACTAGTTACTGTTAAATTTTCAGCCTATTCGATGAAAAGGTTCGTGAGATATCTTGCAGTAAGTACATTATGGTAAACAATCATAGTATACAGAGCTATAAATTGGGTAACATTGTTATGTGGCAAATAAATTAACTACAAATTTCTTGAAACAAGTTAATAATTATATAATTTGTTTAAAAGAATAGGAAAGGTTTTAACTTGATATATAATAAATTATGAATTATTAATAATAAACTATTTTTTCTAAATTTTATTCCACGCTTGTCTCCTTAAAGAATTGTTATAAGATTTGTTACAAAATGCGACAAAAGTATATTTTAGTTTTATTGAAGAATATAGTGCCATGTTGTTTGAATGCAAGTATACGGTTACTCTGTTTTTGTCATAAAATGCATTTGCTCTCTTTTTTAAGAAATTTGCCTAAAAACACCATAACTTTGTCTGAAATGCTCGCCGCACTCAAACTTTGGACCATTTTGAAGGTAATTAATCATCGATGAATTAGATTCTTGGATGGATAAAATATTTTTGATCGTACAACCCTTTTTTTACTACAAAGGTTTTTATTAATTATAACTATATTCAATGTGTTAAACTAATATAAATGAAATATTTTAACAGATTCTTCTTGAAATTTATAAACTTTTTCAAATTTAATGTATATAAGAAAAAATTGTTAGATTTTGAGTTATTTAGTGATAAAAATGGCCAAAAAGTTATTTTTTTCAAAAAATTCGATTTTTTGATTGGTTACTGCTCTGGTACTAATTGAAATTTAGGTCTAAAAATTTAGCTACACTCTATTCAAGTAGTTTTTTACTGACTGTATACGATGATTGTCGTCTAGCATTGGTCTTCTATGGGACAAAATCTTTCAATTTTTATAGTTGTAAGTAAATATAATTTGGAGTTTTTTCGATATTGATGAACAAACTCCACTTGTTCCAAAATAAACTGCAAGGGCATTTTTTTCATTGAAATTTCGAACTATTTTTAAGATTTTTTCTTTGTTTATTGAAAGTATTAGATATTTCGCGAAACGGGAATTTTTCAATTTTTTGCAATAATTTTGCAAATTAATTTTATTTTATTAGAATATTTTTAATTCTGATGCATTTAAGTGATACTAGTTACTGTTAAATTTTCAGCCTATTCGATGAAAAGGTTCGTGAGATATCTTGCAGTAAGTACATTATGGTAAACAATCATAGTATACAGAGCTATAAATTGGGTAACATTGTTATGTGGCAAATAAATTAACTACAAATTTCTTGAAACAAGTTAATAATTATATAATTTGTTTAAAAGAATAGGAAAGGTTTTAACTTGATATATAATAAATTATGAATTATTAATAATAAACTATTTTTTCTAAATTTTATTCCACGCTTGTCTCCTTAAAGAATTGTTATAAGATTTGTTACAAAATGCGACAAAAGTACATATAAATTTTGCGAAAGATATATGATTTTTTACATATAGCGTACTAACCGCCCCCTGTGCAACAAAAAACGTTTGTCTCTTGGGGGTAAGCACTTTCGCCCTCGCGCAATCGTGTAACACTCGTGCCCGCTTTGCGAGCCCTCGTGCATATAGGTCATACTCAGGCATAAAACGCTATTTTACACCCACGAAGCAAAAAATACTATTGTATATGTGCAAAATAAACTTTTTGTAGATAATTGTAAAAAGGTATAAGTATATTTCGTAATTCAAAATTTTTTAAATTATACTAAGACTTTAGGTAGAACTAATAAAATAGTTACTATAGGTTGAAATACTCTTATTTTATAAAAATGAAAGAATATACTATACAACTATGCGATTTTAATGAAAATTTATTTTAATAAGAATTCATTCTTACTATTATTCATGTGCGACTCAATTAAAGTGTACGAATGCTTCAATTAAGCTTTGAAAGTAATATGGCAAATAATACCTTATCAAGAATAAAAAATAAATATTAGATTTTCATAAAATGTGACACACTGACTAATTAAAATTAATTTACATTAAAATTTTTAAATAACTTTAAAAATAGATCAATTAGATTCAACAAACAATTCAGTTCATGCAGTAGATGTCATAGCTTGACACGGGTTTGAAGTTTCCATTGGTGCGAAAATTGAAGAATAATTACTCCGAAGGCGAGTACAAGCTAAAGCTTATTCGATTCGCTCTACGAGGATACATCCTCCGTATAAATATAAATTAAATTTATACTAAACATTTGCAATTTAAGATAAACATTATTATTATTTTTTTTTGTAAGTTATATAAGACAGAAGTACAAGGAAAAAAAGATTACTTACCCTTAATTACCCCTGAACGACCGTCTAACGCTAAATTATTTGATTTATAATTAAATCCACACTTGATGTGGATATTATCCCATATTTGACGGTTAAAATACGGCATCCATAGTCCACTAATAAATTTTAAATATTTCCTTTTTTTGTTTTTAGCTTGTCTCAGATTTCTGTTATAATAGACGTAATGAGTCAATTCTGTGAATTTTTCTAGTGGAATTAAAAATTCGCACACTATTTCTTTTTCGTTGTAAACACTGTTGTTTGGGCATGATTCAATTTCAGAGTTTCCTAACTCTGAAGCTTCAAAACAATCAGAGTTTTCATTTGTCACTCCACATTTTTCTTTTATTTGATTTAAAACATCGTGTCTATTTGTCGTCACTAAAGAATATAAAGAATAATCTTGAATTTTGCCATCGAATTTAAGAGAAATTTCTTTCCATATTGGATCGGTTTTAATTGTAACATAAGAGTTTTTATAAATTTTATCACTATACTCTAAAAGAAGCTGTATAAAGTATTCTTTGGACACTTTAGCTGGTGTTCCTCGACCAGGATTCATGATTAAAATGTTAATTAAAATGTTGGGAAACTACCACATTTTTCACTAAAAAGATTCGTTTATTTGTCCTTTTTGATGTACTCTCTTCGAACGCTACGGATAAACTAAATGCAGACGAGTATATCGTGATCAAAACAAAACTCAAAAATCGGCGGTTACATGTTGTTATTGAAGCGATGATCTCGGCGGCGATGCAACAATGTTAAATGTAACTTAAACGTATGTATTTCAAACATGCCGCCTCTTTCGGTACTTCATTGAATAAATTGTTATAATACTTTTTTTATTACTAGTAATAGTTTCTTATTATACACGAAAATTAAAAATAATTTTGAACCCAAAACTACGTTATTAAATTGTTAAAAATTTAAATAATTATAAAAAAATAAGTTCGAATCATTTCTACGATTAACGAAATAAGTGCTATATAGAATTAAAACAGAACAATACAATAAAATAGTAATGTGTTTATTAATATAAAAATAGTCTTACAAAATATAATTCAACCTTTTTCATTTATACATTACATTAAAGAACGTATATCGACTAGTCATTTAATTTTACGTAACTACAAATTTAATACTTTAAATAACATTTTCTAAGTATTTTTTTTCATAATTGCAATGCGTTTAATATAATTCTTTTAAACAAAATAATTTATAAGCTCATTTATAGTGTGTGAAAAAAGTCAATAAAAACAATAAGTAAACAAAAAAATCGAATCATATTTATGACAAATTCATATTTTACCATTGGAGTCAATTATACTGACTAAATTTCCACAAAAATAAAAATTTGATATTCAAATGTAAGCAAAATCACGAGATCCCTGCACATTGCTGTGATGTCATTTATAATTGTGCAAAGTTTGGAAATTATTGGTGTAGTTATTAATAAGACTAATTATTTTAAAAATCTGTGGCCATTGATATCTAAGAATTTTTCAAGCAATTAATCTTATTATTTACTGTACCAATTATCTAGAAACATTCAACTGTAGATTACATGGATGTGAAGGGCAGTATTCTCATTTTTTTGCTTACATTTATACAAACAAATAATGGAAAACAGTTTGAAAGATTCATTACTCGCGGATAGTAACGCCTATCTCCCTCGAATTTCGAACATGTGTCATTTTTCGAACACTGGAGTCTCCGAAACAAGCTGCGTAACTTCTATCCGTTAAGCAGCGAAATACCATTGCTCTGTTTAAGCTAGTGATGGCAATTATCTCTGTATATTTTTAATTGCCAATTATTATTATTTTTTAAATGATTGTTTACGTCGTTGATTATTTATGCAATAAATCACCGAAAATTCGATTCTTGAGTAATAGATAATCAAAAAGATAATCGATATTTTACAAATCTTTTTCATTAAAAATCTATTATAAATATAATGAACTTATAAAATAAAACAAAGCATTGAAAAAATAATGTTTTTTAACCAACGGGCCGAAACTACCACTTTCGCTCCCGGCGTCCGAATCGCGAAGTTGCAATTTCGGTCTTGTTGTTGAAAAAAACAGTGTAGACACCACGTGTGGTAAAATGGCGATCTCATAGCACATGTTTGCCGCCCTCGCCTTCGGCTCGGCTGGCAATTCACGTGTGCTATATATACTTTACCTCCCTAAATGTATTATATACTATGTAACAGTTTGGTTGCCGCACGGATGTTTATTTTAATATCGCGGCTGCTCAGCGGTACGGTTAAACTTACCGTATTTAAATAAACATATTTTTCCCGCGATGCGGCGACGGTTACCTGTCCGTTCTACCAAATCTGTTAAATGTTAATCTGAAACCGAGTTATTGTTTCAGATAACAACCAGGTAAAATTCAAATCTGAAATTGACCGCGAAACAGGGATATCGCGTCGAGCACTTGTCAACCAGAAATATACGAGTTCTTAGGATTACGGAAGGAATCGTACGTGGGTTAAATTCAATTAATCGAACACCCGATTGAATTCTAATAATATGAGTTTATTGAAATAAAGATAAAGAAAGATAACAAATAAAATATCTGATTGTCGCCGAGGTCTACGCTTTTATTACAAGTCGGTAAACGGCCGACTTGTAGAGAAAGGGGAAGAAAATATCGCGAACTAAAATAATATATCCAGTCAACGGGACTGGTATAAAGAAACACGATTATTTACTAAGTGCGAATAAAAACACGATCGCGTGAAGTGGTACCACTTACTTTGTACGCTGCTGTAGTCGTTGGTAAACAACGACCAGCCGATCGGTTGCTTTCTCTCTCTCTCACTCTCGCTGCGGTGTCGGACGGATTGTCCGCTCGCCCGTGCACCGGGGTTGTGTGGCTGCAGGCAGATGCACGGTGTAGCACCACTCACTGCAAATGCAGGATCGGCCTGCAGTCGAAACGCACACACAAAACGCACGGTAAATCACAGCGTGGCGAAGCTAAACACGGGACGCGGGGGGATCACACCTGTCACGTAAGAAGGTGGTTATTACTCTATCCAGTGCGCGCGAATCTCCCCCTTACCTCTCTAATGAGGTGCGTGCGCGAATCTTTTGCGCGCGAAGTTGATCCCGCCCATGTAGCCACGACGAACCGAGCCGAGCCGAATCTCGCCGGCTCGAACCGATGCGAACATTATGATACTGTTCGCTCGTGTTGCTCGAATTCGTCAAACGGTGAGGTAAACAGTACCTTACCGTTACACCC
This sequence comes from Theocolax elegans, assembly GCA_026168455.1. Lineage (NCBI taxonomy): Eukaryota > Metazoa > Arthropoda > Insecta > Hymenoptera > Cerocephalidae > Theocolax > Theocolax elegans. The sequence continues at coordinate 77,140,466 of CM047426.1, read as the reverse complement.
CCCTTCCAGATTCCACATACCCGTGATGTGGTTTCTGCATCCCTGACGAATTTGGGATGGGAAGTGGCTACACAGGTACAACGAAAAAAAAAACCTGGTTCAAAAATCCGGATACTAACTGCAGTTCCGTCGTGGTCTGCCTCTACCTCGTTTGGCTAGCCCGCGGTGACTAGCAATCGGAATTACCGTCAACCGATCCCGCGGTCTGGCGACGACTCTCGCGTTTTTACGCGGCCTACCTCCACTTCTTTTAACGGGGGACACGACGTTCGCGTTATCTCGTTCCTCGCGTGGAACGGCGCTCGCTTGCGTCTCGTCGCGTGAGACGTCTTCGCTCGCAGGAACCGTATCGCGTTCGGGTTCCTCTTCCCTCGTAGGTAGATCGGTCTCGATGTCGTCTTCTTGGCCGTACTCATCGCCATGGTCATCCGATAAGTACGGTTTGAGGTACTGGACATGGCATTTCTCCTCATGTCCCTGAGTATCTTGGATCTGAACAGTATTTGGGCCGTATCTGTGGACGATCAAATAAGGACCGACGTATTTTGAAGCTAACTTGGCCGAGACGCCTTGTGCGCTGGATTAGCTCTAGCTGAAGCTTTCTTGTGAAGCTCAGGTAGTCGTGATAGCCGATCACTCCACTCAAGCAAACGATGGTATTCCAAACGTTGCTGAGTCAGCTCGTGTTGAACTCGACGAGCAGTGCCGGGTGGCTCAGGCTGCCGGCCGTAATTTAACATGGCCGGGCTCCATCCTGTCGAACTCTGTACCGCCATATTTAAAGCAAACACAAGGTCCGGTACCTTCTCGTCCCAAGTGTTGTGCTTCTCGGTAATGTAAGACGCTACCATCGTTTTCAGCGTCCGATTAGCACGTTCGACGGGATTGGCCTGAGCGTGGTACGGGGGAATAGTTGTATGAAATATTCCTCGTTCCACGAGATAATCATCTACGAGCTTGTTCTTGAACTCAGTGCCGTTGTCGGATAAAAATACTTCCGGTGTGCCAAAACGCATGACGACTCGTCGTGTAACTCTTTCACGATCGTCTTAGCGTTAGCTTTCCGGATAGTGGTCCAGTAACATCTCCTGCTACCACTTGCCATGGCTTTTCAACCACTCGCCTACCCATCAAACCCCTGGGAGGGCGTTGCTCCACCTTGCATTGCTGGCACACCTGACGTTCGCGTTATCTCGTTCCTCGCGTGGAACGGCGCTCGCTTGCGTCTCGTCGCGTGAGACGTCTTCGCTCGCAGGAACCGTATCGCGTTCGGGTTCCTCTTCCCTCGTAGGTAGATCGGTCTCGATGTCGTCTTCTTGGCCGTACTCATCGCCATGGTCATCCGATAAGTACGGTTTGAGGTACTGGACATGGCATTTCTCCTCATGTCCCTGAGTATCTTGGATCTGAACAGTATTTGGGCCGTATCTGTGGACGATCAAATAAGGACCGACGTATTTTGAAGCTAACTTGGCCGAGACGCCTTGTGCGCTGGATTAGCTCTAGCTGAAGCTTTCTTGTGAAGCTCAGGTAGTCGTGATAGCCGATCACTCCACTCAAGCAAACGATGCCGTTGTCGGATAAAAATACTTCCGGTGTGCCAAAACGCATGACGACTCGTTCGTGTAACTCTTTCACGATCGTCTTAGCGTTAGCTTTCCGGATCGGCACTGCTTCAATCCAGCGCGTGAACAAATCTTGGAAGACCAAAATATATTCAAATCCGTGTGTGGAGCGGGGAAGTGGTCCAGTAACATCTCCTGCTACCACTTGCCATGGCTTTTCAACCACTCGCCTACCCATCAAACCCCTGGGAGGGCGTTGCTCCACCTTGCATTGCTGGCACACCTGACATTTGCGTACATACTCGCCAACTTCGGCATAGTAACGTGGCCAATAATATAACTTTGCCACGCGAGCAAATGTCTTTTCTCTACCTAGATGGCCAGCTGCCGGATCATCATGACATTCTCGGAGGATGGTCTGCCTGTGCTCTTCGGGTACGACCAACTTCCAAGCGTCTTGATCTTCCATGGCGTCATCCAATTCAGTATCCACCCGATACGAATACAAGTTTCCACCTTGGATCTTCCAATCAGGAAATTCTCTCGGCCGCTCACTTACGTCTTTAGTCCACGAAAGGTACCAGGGGTCCTTAGTAGTCTGGCTCCAAGAGACGGAGGATAAGGCCGGCTCGTCTTCCTCATACATACGAGAAAGTGCATCAGGAACGTAGTTTAGAGCTCCTTTCCTGTGCTCAATAGTAAAGTTATGAGACTGGAGTTCTAACGCCCATCTGGCGAGCCGGCTCGTTGGATTGCGAATATTGCATAACCAACGAAGACTACTATGGTCAGTGACAATTTTAAACTGGTAACCTTCGATGTATGGTCTAAACTTCTTAATCGCCCATACTACGGCCAGGCATTCCCGTTCTGTGACGCTGTAATTGCGTTCGGCGGGGGAGAGGATTCTACTGGCGAACTCCAGGACTCTCTCTTCTCCACCGACAATCTGTAGCAACACTGCACCGATACCAGTGTCACTAGCGTCAGTTTGGACCACATACTCACCATTCTCATCGGGAGTTTGCAGAACGGGTGCTGTCATCAACAAAGCTTTAAGCTGCTGGAAAGCGCTCTCTTGTTCTTCCAGCCAAAGATACTTCTGGTCTTTCTTGGTCAGACGCGTTAGAGGCTCAGCTATGGTAGCATAGTCGTGCATGAAGCGTCTGTACCAAGATGCCATTCCGAGAAACCGTCTCAGCTGCTTCAAATTCTTGGGAGCCGGATATTCTTTAATCGGCTCCGTTTTAGCTGGGTCAGGTCGTATCCCGTCTCGGTTAACTCGCACACCCAAATATCTCACTTCGGGCTGGCAGAAGACACATTTCTCCCGATTAACAGATAAACCGGCTTCTGCCAAGCGAGTTAACACCTCGATGAACAGTTGCTTATGCTCTTCAAACGTCTCCGTGACAATAATGATATCGTCGAGATATGCATAAGCAACTGGTTCGAGTTCGGGTCCAATCACCTGATCGATCATGCGCTGGAATGTCGCGCCAGCATTTGCCAATCCATACGGCATACGAGTAAACTGGAACAAACCCATTCCAGGTACCGTAAAAGCCGTTATCGGGCGCGACTCCACCTGTAGAGGTATCTGGTGATACGCACAGTTCATATCGATCGTGGAGATGTATCGGGCTTTTTTGAGTTTGCGTAGGATATCCTGCATATATGGCAAAGGATATGCATCAGGTTTCGTCAAAGCGTTGACTTTCCTAAAATCGATGCAAAAACGCCTAGCATTCTCACCCTTCTTCGCCATCACCACGGGGCTGGACCAACCGCTTTTCGAGGGTTCAATAACGCCAGTCTCGAGCATCTCGCGAACTTGACGTTGCATTTCCTCTCGAATTTTATCAGAGACGGGGTAATACCTCTGTTTGATCGGCCTGGCTGATCCGACGTCGATTATATGTTCGACATCGTAAGAACGGCCGATCTTTGGCAAGGTTGTGGACAACACTCGGTCTAGAAGTTCGCGCAATTGTGTGCGCTCTACTTCTGTTACGTCAGCGACACCTGCTGACGATAATGAAGCATTGCCACTTTCCATACTTGCCACTTCCAACTGTAGGACTTGATCCGTTCCCTTTAGGAATAAACGGTCGGAATTTGGGTCTAGGACGGCTCGGAATGCTCGGATAAAATTTACTCCGATGTAGCATTCAGCATCCAGGTTCGGCATGATCGCAAACACGTATTTCTCGAGTCTCTTTACCGATGGTAAATGGTAGCATCACGTGACCACACAACGGATGAGTACTACCATCAGCGAGCTTGGCATTGCCAGCTCGCGACTCGAGAAGCGACCTGCCTAGAGCGGTTGCTAACTGCAAACCGCTTGGACCCATTACGGTTGTCGATGCACCTGGATCGAACAACGCACGGATCCGGAATCCATCTATGTCAACCTGACACCACCACGCGTCCGTCCTCAGCCCGATACGAATACAAGTTTCCACCTTGGATCTTCCAATCAGGAAATTCTCTCGGCCGCTCACTTAGTCTTTAGTCCACGAAAGGTACCAGGGGTCCTTAGTAGTCCTGGCTCCAAGAGACGGAGGATAAGGCCGGCTCGTCTTCCTCATACATACGAGAAGTGCATCAGGAACGTAGTTTAGAGCTCCTTTCCTGTGCTCAATAGTAAAGTTATGAGACTGGAGTTCTAACGCCCATCTGGCGAGCCGGTCGTTGGATTGCGAACTATTGCATAACCAACGAAGACTACTATGGTCAGTGACAATTTTAAACTGGTACCCTTCGATGTATGGTCTACACTTCTTAATCGCCCCAATACTACGGCCAGGCATTCCCGTTCTGTGACGCTGTAATTGCGTTCGGCGGGGGAGAGGATTCTACTGGCGAACTCCAGGACCTCTCTTTCTCCACCGACAATCTGTAGCAACACTGCACCGATACCAGTGTCACTAGCGTCAGTTGGACCACATACTCACCATTCTCATCGGGAGTTTGCAGAACGGGTGCTGTCATCAACAAAGCTTTAAGCTGCTGGAAGCGCTCTCTTGTTCTTCCAGCCAAAGATACTTCTGGTCTTTCTTGGTCAGACGCGTTAGAGGCTCAGCTATGGTAGCATAGTCGTGCATGAAGCGTCTGTACCAAGATGCCATTCCGAGAAACCGTCTCAGCTGCTTCAAATTCTTGGGAGCCGGATATTCTTTAATCGGCTCCGTTTTAGCTGGGTCAGGTCGTATCCCGTCTCGGTTAACTCGCACACCCAAATATCTCACTTCGGGCTGGCAGAAGACACATTTCTCCCGATTAACAGATAAACCGGCTTCTGCCAAGCGAGTTAACACCTCGATGAACAGTTGCTTATGCTCTTCAAACGTCTCCGTGACAATAATGATATCGTCGAGATATGCATAAGCAACTGGTTCGAGTTCGGGTCCAATCACCTGATCGATCATGCGCTGGAATGTCGCGCCAGCATTTGCCAATCCATACGGCATACGAGTAAACTGGAACAAACCCATTCCAGGTACCGTAAAAGCCGTTATCGGGCGCGACTCCACCTGTAGAGGTATCTGGTGATACGCACAGTTCATATCGATCGTGGAGATGTATCGGGCTTTTTTGAGTTTGCGTAGGATATCCTGCATATATGGCAAAGGATATGCATCAGGTTTCGTCAAAGCGTTGACTTTCCTAAAATCGATGCAAAAACGCCTAGCATTCTCACCCTTCTTCGCCATCACCACGGGGCTGGACCAACCGCTTTTCGAGGGTTCAATAACGCCAGTCTCGAGCATCTCGCGAACTTGACGTTGCATTTCCTCTCGAATTTTATCAGAGACGGGGTAATACCTCTGTTTGATCGGCCTGGCTGATCCGACGTCGATTATATGTTCGACATCGTAAGAACGGCCGATCTTTGGCAAGGTTGTGGACAACACTCGGTCTAGAAGTTCGCGCAATTGTGTGCGCTCTACTTCTGTTACGTCAGCGACACCTGCTGACGATAATGAAGCATTGCCACTTTCCATACTTGCCACTTCCAACTGTAGGACTTGATCCGTTCCCTTTAGGAATAAACGGTCGGAATTTGGGTCTAGGACGGCTCGGAATGCTCGGATAAAATTTACTCCGATGTAGCATTCAGCATCCAGGTTCGGCATGATCGCAACACGTATTTCTCGAGTCTCTTTACCGATGGTAAATGGTAGCATCACGTGACCACACAACGGATGAGTACTACCATCAGCGAGCTTGGCATTGCCAGCTCGCGACTCGAGAAGCGACCTGCCTAGAGCGGTTGCTAACTGCAAACCGCTTGGACCCATTACGGTTGTCGATGCACCTGGATCGAACAACGCACGGATCCGGAATCCATCTATGTCAACCTGACACCACCAGCGCGTCTCGTCCTCAGGACGATAACTTCTTCGGCTAGTGCTCGATGTCACTAATTTTAGGACATCGCAGGTCTCCGGATCCATTCCGACTTCCTGGGATCTGTCTGGAATCAGTCCTTTCCTTTTCTGCTTAACTGCAGCTGGACTATCTCGGTAATCGGGAGTCAGACCTTTGTCCTCCTTGGGGACTCCCTGTACTTTGGGGTATGCGGTTGTCCCCTCTAACCGCTTCCCCGCGCGTTTTTTGCGCAGTCAGGGCACGTCCTAACGGTGTACCCCAACTTACCACAAGTATGGCACTTGATCGGCTTGGGGAAGTCTTCTTTTCTCTTTATCTTCTTTCTTGAATCCGACGATTCCCCAAGCTTCGAGGATGAACCACTCGATGACCGTCGATCGGGACTTTTACGTGTCTCCTTCCTCCTTTTAAACCGAGGAGGAGACCTGTGGGTTTTCTTCCTAGGTGGCGTATCTTTATCCACCTTAACCCCAGCTGTCTGGCTACTCGTTCGCATGGTCCTAAGGGTTTCTTCCAGGACTTTTGTGAGCCATTCAATCGGATCTTCCCGACCCGACTCACTCACCTCCTTAGCCACGCTTGCTACCTTAGGCTTGGCGGTCGACCGCTTTTTGGACTTTGCCTTGTAAGCAAGTTCCGGCAGCATTAAATCTTCCTCTGCCGGAGGCGGTCGATATAACTTTTCCTGCTCGAGCGTTTGCTCGGCGTCCATTGCCAGCTCCAATAAATCTTCAACCGATTTGGCTTCAGCTCTCTTAAACAACCGCTGAAGCTGAGGTAGCATGTTACGGTAGAGATGGTCCAATTGCCTACGCTCGCTCGGGATCGGGTTGAGTTTTCGCATGATTGCGATTGAGCAGGTGATGTAATCTCTCACCGGCTCATCCTCACCCTGTGTCCGAGCATTGGACTCCTCGATGAGCCTTTGCTGGAAGCTTTGGCTCATACCGTACCATTTCTTGGCAGATTTCACAAAATCTTGCCACGAGTGCCATTTGTCCTTCTCATTCCGGTACCACGTAGCTGCGGTTCCAGTGAGAAGTTCGGACAAGGACGGCAGCATCTCGTCCTCACTGAGGTTGGCGAGAATCCTACAGTCTTCGACTCTCGCAAGGAAGGCATCGATACTCTGGCTTTTGTCGCCAGAGAATCGGACTCCCCACTTACGAACTACCGCACCAACATCGCGCGGTGTCCCGGCCGATCTCGACGCTGATTGGCCAGACTCGTAAAAGTCCTTCAGATTAGGGTAGGGAGAGCTTGAACATGGAGGCTGTCTCGGTCTCCGTGTGTCACCCCTCCCCCAAGCTCCTCCAGCATCTGCATGAGGTGCTTGAGACCCCTCAGGCTCTACCTGCACGTGTTGTGGTCTGATGTCCGTCTCGTCCAGGGTGTAACACGTATAGGTGTCCTGGAACTGGACATGTTGGGTTGGCTCTCGGGTTTTGTTTGTGCTGGAAGCTTGTGCACCGCTTGGCAAGTCCAACTTGCTGTTGATGGTGTGCATCTGTACTTCCAACTCCTTAACCCGTTCCGTCAAGGTGGATAACCTACTTACTTGCTCCGCTAACATCGAAGCAAAATCCTTTGGTATCTCGAACTGAGCGCCAGTATGGGATACCAAAGTTATCCATTCTTCCTTGTCGGTTTCTCGGTCGGAGGTGTCCGACTGCCCATCTTCCTCTCGCTCGTCCGTATCTTCTACTTCTAGAGCGAGAGTCCTCTGTAGCACCTCTACTACATCTGGGTCAGAATCCGGGTCCGGAATCTCCGAATTCTGGGCAACCATGGACTTAAACCAATCTGTCCTCCGCCTGTTCCGCCTGACACGATCCTCATTTGAGTTTGTGTCGGCTGCGAACTCTTGAGCCGTATAATTACCCAACAGCCACTGTTGGAGTCGTTCGGCTTTTTTATATACAGAGCCGTCTGTACGCATCTCTAACGACTCCAAGTGCGCCTGGATCTGTTCGCTGGATTGCGTACCAATCCACTGATCGACTTGCGTGGTCATCGATTCCGCCATTTTAATCTTAACAAAATTACCGCTACGATTATTTACACAAAAAAACCTCTGAGTCGCTTTTCGCTTTACCTGTGCAAGGTATGCTTTTCTTCAAATTATTAGGTGGCTTTAAATAATAAAATTATTGGGCCACTAAGTTGAAGAATGAATTCTTTTCCCTTTATAATTACAAGAAGAAAAATTAAGCACACCTATTTGAAATTTGCTTTCCTGCCTAATATCAAAAACTAAGTTAAAGAATTATATTTTTGACTATTAATTTTACAAACAAATCGGGATAAAAAAAAAATTAACTATGTTACACGCGGGATTAATTTAATTTATTATAAAACAAATAAACATACAATATTAAACGTAAAAAGAAATTTTACGAATTGTTAATAAATTAAATTAAAAACAAGAAAAAATTTGTTTAAATCCGACTAAATACGAAAAAATCGAATTTACTCCGGCTCTCGGTCACCAACGCACGCTGATTATATTATAAAATAAATAATTAAATAATTGAATAAATAGATAAATAAATATAAATATATTCTTAAACAACTAAATGTGTACGCCGCTGTGACCTCTTACAATCGCAATGTTACAAAAAAATAATAATACAATTTTTATTGTAACGCGAGAGCCGGTCCGCGTTGCCAAAAATATAAATTTAACAAGCAAACTTCAAAACAGAAAAATTTTTACCCTTGCACAGGTGTTACAATTTTTTATTGGAAGTTGATAATTCGCTCTCCATTTTTGTATATATTTCGTTACTTATTTTTTATATCGAAGATGGGAGCCAGAGGTTTTTTGTAAGAAAACAAAAAACTTACATATTACTGCAATATAAACTTTATTGCGACGTTTCGCTGACTTGGTTTGTCAGCCTCATCAGGCAATGCCTATATAGAATACATACTAAACATACATAAGAATCCACTTTTACATAACAACTTAAACATAGTAAATACATACAAAAAATACAAAAATAAAACAAAACTCACATGGCGCTTATTAACATTTACTTCGTGTCGTTAACATTTGTATATCATGCGATGTGTTCAACAGAGCAATAGCAGACTTTAAACTTTTCGCTTTACAATATATCAGTCAGGGCTAATTAAATTAAGACTTAATAGCTATCAGATTTTCTTAGAATTGTCAAAAGCGGTTTGTAAATATTACTCAAGGAAAGGGCATCTTCTTTTCTGTTAATACTATTCTTATTTAAATTAATATGAATCATCTCTGAAATAATTCGTTTTCGATACAAAGGTTCCCGGTCAATAATTTTGGTATTATCCCAGTCTAAATCATGGTTGTTATTTTTTATATGTAGAGATACAACTGATTCTTTGTTATCAAACTTTTTGTGTTCTTTGATGCGATCGTTTAATTTCCTCTTTGTCTCACCAACATAAGACGCTGTACAAGATTTACAGTTAAATTTATAAACTACCCCTGTTTTGTCCCATTTTTCTGAAATATCTTTTCCTAATTTGACAATTTGTTTTAAATCTTTTTTAACTACAGGTAGAGTGTCTATATTGTATTCTTTCAAAATCGTTGACAATTTATAAAATATGTCTTGACAAAATGGTAATGAAACCTTGTCTGTAAAGTAATGTTTTCTGTCTATTGGTTTTTTAAATTTTTGTTTGTTTAATCTAATTTTGATATTTTTATTAATGAAACCTCTCGGATAGTTATTTTCAATTAATAATTTTTTTTATTAATTCAATATTTTCTTTGTGAAAAATAGTATTTGCTAATTTTGTACCTCTATCTACCAAATTATAAACAATATTTTTCTTTTGTTGTATCGTATGGTTTGAATTAAAATTGAGTAGTCTGCTTGATGAAGTTGGTTTTTGAAACCAATTTGTAATGATATCGTTATTTTTTCTAATCAAAGTCATGTCTAAAAAATTTATGCAATTATTGTCTTCTAATTCAAAAGTAAATTGTAAGTTTTGATCATACTTATTAAAATTATTAACAACTAAATCAACATGTTCCCTTTTTACACACATAATAGTATCGTCAACGTATCTAAAATAAAAAATTGGATTTATCTTATGATTGTTTTTAAGTACATTTAAACAGTGAGATTCGAGGTCATCCATTACCATGTCTGCAAAAAGAGGAGAAATAGGTGATCCCATAGGGATTCCAAATTGTTGTTTATAGTAAATATTGTTAAAGACAAAATATGTGTTGTCAAAAAGGAACTGTGTACATGTTCTGATTTCGTCAAACGGTAATTTACATGAGTTGTGAATTTTTGACATACGTTTATCTAAGCTGTTTAATACTAAACTACACGGGATATTTGTAAATAAAGAGCTTACATCAAGAGATAATAAAACGCAATCTGTGGGTATTTTAATATTTTTTAACTTTTCTTTCAATTCGAAACTATTATTTATGTGTGATTTGGGAGTTGGTATCCCTTTTTTCAAATCTTTATATAGAATTTTGGCCAAAAAATGTGTCGGACTATTTATAGTAGAAATTATAGGTCTTAACGGAATATCTTGTTTGTGAATTTTCGGTAGACCATAGCATTTTGCTAATACTGTATTAGTCTGTGTAATATTAAAATCATGTGTTTTGTTACTTAAATAGTTATTATGATTATAAGTTTTCAAAATCTTGTACACATTATGTTGTAATTTTTTTAACGGGTTTTTTGAGATCTGAGTATAGAATTTTTTATCCTGAAGTAGATTGTCCATTTTTTTGAAATATTCAGATTTGTATAAACAAACAGTCATGTTATCTTTATCTGCTTGCGTGAAAAATATGTCTTTGTTATCACTCAGGAATCTTTTCGTGCTCCTAACTTTTTTTGCAAACTGTCTATCTTCTATAGATATATGTTTATTGCCTTTCCAATTGAAAATAAACAAAATTGGATTAAAAATTGTACAGATATTAGTTTACCTCAAGATGTTGTTGAAATAACGTCGTTAGGACCAAAATTTAGTATTAAGGAAAACATTGATAAGAAAACTATTATTGATACTATTAAAAATATTGAAAATGTTCTTGAAAATTCTACATTAATAACTGAACAAAAAAATAACATTCGACAAAAAATAGTTTCTACTCTGAATAACAATTGGAAAGGCAATAAACATATATCTATAGAAGATAGACAGTTTGCAAAAAAAGTTAGGAGCACGAAAAGATTCCTGAGTGATAACAAAGACACATTTTTCACGCAAGCAGATAAAGATAACATGACTGTTTGTTTATACAAATCTGAATATTTCAAAAAAATGGACAATCTACTTCAGGATAAAAAATTCTATACTCAGATCTCAAAAAACCCGTTAAAAAAATTACAACATAATGTGTACAAGATTTTGAAAACTTATAATCATAATAACTATTTAAGTAACAAAACACATGATTTTAATATTACACAGACTAATACAGTATTAGCAAAATGCTATGGTCTACCGAAAATTCACAAACAAGATATTCCGTTAAGACCTATAATTTCTACTATAAATAGTCCGACACATTTTTTGGCCAAAATTCTATATAAAGATTTGAAAAAAGGGATACCAACTCCCAAATCACACATAAATAATAGTTTCGAATTGAAAGAAAAGTTAAAAAATATTAAAATACCCACAGATTGCGTTTTATTATCTCTTGATGTAAGCTCTTTATTTACAAATATCCCGTGTAGTTTAGTATTAAACAGCTTAGATAAACGTATGTCAAAAATTCACAACTCATGTAAATTACCGTTTGACGAAATCAGAACATGTACACAGTTCCTTTTTGACAACACATATTTTGTCTTTAACAATATTTACTATAAACAACAATTTGGAATCCCTATGGGATCACCTATTTCTCCTCTTTTTGCAGACATGGTAATGGATGACCTCGAATCTCACTGTTTAAATGTACTTAAAAACAATCATAAGATAAATCCAATTTTTTATTTTAGATACGTTGACGATACTATTATGTGTGTAAAAAGGGAACATGTTGATTTAGTTGTTAATAATTTTAATAAGTATGATCAAAACTTACAATTTACTTTTGAATTAGAAGACAATAATTGCATAAATTTTTTAGACATGACTTTGATTAGAAAAAATAACGATATCATTACAAATTGGTTTCAAAAACCAACTTCATCAAGCAGACTACTCAATTTTAATTCAAACCATACGATACAACAAAAGAAAAATATTGTTTATAATTTGGTAGATAGAGGTACAAAATTAGCAAATACTATTTTTCACAAAGAAAATATTGAATTAATAAAAAAAATTATTAATTGAAAATAACTATCCGAGAGGTTTCATTAATAAAAATATCAAAATTAGATTAAACAAACAAAAATTTAAAAAACCAATAGACAGAAAACATTACTTTACAGACAAGGTTTCATTACCATTTTGTCAAGACATATTTTATAAATTGTCAACGATTTTGAAAGAATACAATATAGACACTCTACCTGTAGTTAAAAAAGATTTAAAACAAATTGTCAAATTAGGAAAAGATATTTCAGAAAAATGGGACAAAACAGGGGTAGTTTATAAATTTAACTGTAAATCTTGTACAGCGTCTTATGTTGGTGAGACAAAGAGGAAATTAAACGATCGCATCAAAGAACACAAAAAGTTTGATAACAAAGAATCAGTTGTATCTCTACATATAAAAAATAACAACCATGATTTAGACTGGGATAATACCAAAATTATTGACCGGGAACCTTTGTATCGAAAACGAATTATTTCAGAGATGATTCATATTAATTTAAATAAGAATAGTATTAACAGAAAAGAAGATGCCCTTTCCTTGAGTAATATTTACAAACCGCTTTTGACAATTCTAAGAAAATCTGATAGCTATTAAGTCTTAATTTAATTAGCCCTGACTGATATATTGTAAAGCGAAAAGTTTAAAGTCTGCTATTGCTCTGTTGAACACATCGCATGATATACAAATGTTAACGACACGAAGTAAATGTTAATAAGCGCCATGTGAGTTTTGTTTTATTTTTGTATTTTTTGTATGTATTTACTATGTTTAAGTTGTTATGTAAAAGTGGATTCTTATGTATGTTTAGTATGTATTCTATATAGGCATTGCCTGATGAGGCTGACAAACCAAGTCAGCGAAACGTCGCAATAAAGTTTATATTGCAGTAATATGTAAGTTTTTTGTTTTCTTACAAAAAACCTCTGGCTCCCACCTTCGATATAAAAAATAAGTAACGAAATGTTACAATTTTTATTAAGTCGGAAAACTAAATAACTCCGATTTTCCGACTAACCTACTTGAAATTAGGGACTCGGTATGTAAATTGCGGACCTCAAGGCGAATCGATCTATATTTCAATTTTAAAATTCAAATTTACTATTATTTACGTGTAATTAATTAAAAAATTATTATTACCGACCTCGAATTTCTTTTAACCAAACTAAACAACAATAAAAGAAAATCCGGTTCAAACTTATAAATTATTGTCTAAATACAATAATTTAAAGGTTAGAATTAATCGCGAACCGATTAATCTAACTGCCGGTAATAACAAATATACTAATTAACGTAACTAGTATATAATAGAAAATTACACGTAAAATCCACACGTACTTAAAAAAATTAAATTTCAAATAAATTGATAACAACAAAAATCAATTAAATTAAATTAGATTCATTACGGTTTATAATAAAATCCTATTTTATAAGGGCGCCTATATAAGCGCAGCTCGTATCACAAAAAAAAACGCAATTTAAAAATTTACGTTGTGCGCCTCGTAGGCGCAATTTGGAGATTAACGTTGGGCGTAAAATAACCCAATCTATTAATTTACGTTGGGCGCCATGTAACAGTTTGGTTGCCGCACGGATGTTTATTTTAATATCGCGGCTGCTCAGCGGTACGGTTAAACTTACCGTATTTAAATAAACATATTTTTCCCGCGATGCGGCGACGGTTACCTGTCCGTTCTACCAAATCTGTTAAATGTTAATCTGAAACCGAGTTATTGTTTCAGATAACAACCAGGTAAAATTCAAATCTGAAATTGACCGCGAAACAGGGATATCGCGTTGAGCACTTGTCAACCAGAAATATACGAGTTCTTAGGATTACGGAAGGAATCGTACGTGGGTTAAATTCAATTAATCGAACACCGGATTGAATTCTAATAATAATATGAGTTTATTGAAATAAAGATAAAGAAAGATAACAAATAAAATATCTGATTGTCGCCGAGGTCTACGCTTTTATTACAAGTCGGTAATCGGCCGACTTGTAGAGAGAGGGGAAGAAAATATCGCGTACTAAAATAATATATCCAGTCAACGGGACTGGTATAAAGAAACACGATTATTTACTAAGTGCGAATAAAAACACGATCGCGTGAAGTGGTACCACTTACTTTGTACGTTGCTGTAGTCGTTGGTAAACAACGACCAGCCAATCGGTTGCTTTCTCTCTCTCTCACTCTCGCTGCGGTGTCGGACGGATTGTCCGCTCGCCCGTGCACCGGGGTTGTGTGGCTGCAGGCAGATGCACGGTGTAGCACCACTCACTGCAAATGCAGGATCGGCCTGCAGTCGAAACGCACACACAAAACGCACGGTAAATCACAGCGCGGCGAAGCTAAACACGGGACGCGGGGGGATCACACCTGTCACGTGAGAAGGTGGTTATTACTCTATCCAGTGCACGCGAATCTCCCCCTTACCTCTCTAATGAGGTGCGTGCGCGAATCTTTCGCGCGCGAAGTTGATCCCGCCCATGTAGCCACGACGAACCGAGCCGAGCCGAATCTCGCCGGCTCGAACCGATGCGAACATTATGATACTGTTCGCTCGTGTTGCTCGAATTCGTCAAACGGTGAGGTAAACAGTACCTTACCGTTACAACTATTTAAAATATTCCCTTTCTTTACGTATAAATATATCATATTTATTAAAAAAAAGATTAAAAGTTTTGATTCCGACGACTATTCGATTTTTGTAATCGATTACCGTCGATCCGTCATACCAAGTACACTGTAAACATTCTAATTATGCTTTGTTCTCGAATAAAAACATGATATATAAAAATACTATATTACAATATAAGGTCAGAAAGTTGGATTTTCTGTCGTGCGTGGGACGACGTCCGAGCCGAAGCTGAAATAAAAAAAGTAGATATATTTGATTAAACAGTGAAACAGCATTTCAAATTACGATTGGGTCATGTTAAATTTTTTATAATTATATTTATTAAATCTTAGGCTTTTTACAGCGTCTAAAAATTAAAAATGTACAAAAGTTACATAAATGGAAGTAAGAGATAAGATAAACAATGTCGAATACCGTATGTTAATAAACATTAATCGTTTACTAAATTTAAAAAAAAGCATGATTATAAGAAAATTAATGAAAATTAGTGAGATCTAAACTATTTACTTGAAATATTGTGTTTAAACGTTACACTAAAAATTTAAAACAAATAGTAACGTGTAACGGTAAGCGAGTTACCGATCAGGTAAGCAACGCGAAAGAGGAGATACTGCGCGGCGCGCGCAGGGAACGCGCGCGAGAATCGTGCGCAAGAGAGTATCGAGAGAGTTCGCGCGCGATCGGCAACAACAAGGTGTTGACAATTGCCGAGTGATTTTTACGGGATAAACAAGTGATTAGACTAGTGCATTTTTGTGTGTGGGTGCGAGGGTTCCTCCCCACCAACCTCCACGTCGGCGTGCAGAGCAGCACGTCTCACGGGCAGTGAGAGAGAAGGAAGAAGAGTCGGCCGCCTTCCCGACCGTAGGAGTGAGAGAGAGAGAGATAAGCACGAGGACGAGCTGTCTCTCCTTTACCTAGTCGTTTCCCGCCGAGGCGCGATATATATACAAGCGGTAAGTGGTGCACCACACTTAGACCCGCGTGTCTATTTAATATTTCGCGTCCCGATTTACCTGGTACGGTCCAGGTGAGAAAGCGTTCCTCCTTTCCCCCCTCTCGTGACAATACCCGCACGGATAGAAAGGTCGGTGGTTCGCGGGAGCCACTTCACGAGAGAAGGCGCGCGTGACGTAGTAAGCATCTACGTAAAAGCTCTCTACGTCAGAGATTCATACGTCACACGGTGTGACGTATGCCATCAGGTTAAGCAGCCGATCATATCCGGATCGGTTGCTCGTAATCTACTGTTAAATAGATTTTTAACTGATTCTTTTCGCGCTGACCTCGGGGGTAGTCATCGGTACGACTCCCTGTAAATTGTTAAAGTTCATTTATTATTTATTTATTAATATTTATTTGTTAATTTAATAAATTGGCTCGGCGAGACCATCTTTCTCGCCGATTAACAATAATATCACTTGTTGATAATATTTTATCGGTTAACGTCCTATCCTACGAATACCGCCCTCTCCGGTGTTTATCCTAGTTGGCAATTTTGGGCATAGGGCCCAACACACGGTATATAAGTCAAACGGAGTGTTTGATGTTGTTAACGGCATTGCACGGGAATCAAAGGAATTCCCGGCCGCATCGTGGGACTGCACACTTAAGGTTGGTAAGTTGGGACAGATTGGGCCTAACCGTGGGCCTTACATATCCCCAGTACCTACCCCGTTACAAACGATAGTTTAAAACATGTGGTAGTACTTGATGAATTGACAATTTCAGAAAAAATTTTTTTTATTTATATTTGAACAAACAATATTAGTTTTTTTTAAATATAACATTTAGTCGACTTCTCCGAAGTACAGTAATTTTTACATTTTTGTATGTCATCTCGACATCGCGTTTCTCAAAACATTTTAATACATTCAAGAAATTACGCAAAAAAATCTTAAAAAGCTTGCAGGGAAATCGTAGGCATAAAGAAAAACACTATAAGTTATTTATTTGATATTTGCTAGCAATAAAATCATTGATTATTCTAGAGACATTATACGAATAAAATAACCACTGCTAATTCATTGGCACATACAGCTTCCTCCAAATTGATGTATAGCTCCATTGTGTATTGTATGATTCTAATATGACATTTACATACTTATAACAAATTTATCCAACGTTTTTAAAATTGTTTATTGTAGATGATTTGAAAACATGATTAAAAAAAGGTTAAAAATTTGAATCACATAATTTTAATATTATATTGTAACCATGTTTTTGAGCCAAACAAATTCAATGTGTTTTTATTTTTACAAGAAAATGAAATCTAAAAAACTTTTCAAAATTCTTTTATTTTTAGACTGAAAAATATTTCAATATTAATAAACATTTATAATCAAAATTAAGAGTAAAACAAATTCAAAATGCTTTTATTTTTAATAGAGAAGTAGTAATGATTTGCTTTTTAAGATTACTTGTTTTAAAATAGATTCATATATTGTCTAACACCAGTAGTTTGTACCAGAAAATACAGCAGTTAGATACTGCAGAAGCTTCAAAACATGTTTCTGACAAGATTTATTAAAGCTATAGATGTTATTATCAAAAAGCAGATTTTACCACGAAGCCAAAATAAAAAAAACGTTTTTATATTATAATTGTTTTCTCAGAAACTACTTAATGAAATGTCCTTAAATTTTTACAGTATATAGTTTTTATTTCTGTTACAACAATTTTTTTAATCAATTCAACCGATTATTTTCGGAGATATGAGCTATCAAAAATTTAATTAAACAATATACAATGCTTAATTACTTCGGTAATTACAAATCTTTTTAGCTCCAAAAATATACAGATTGTTGTTCCTATAAAGACAACCTTTTTCCAAAATTTCAAGTGGATTGAAAGCTTTTTGTGCCCGAAAACATTTATCATAGAATTCATTTTGTTAATTTGATTTATCACTCGGTGGTTTTTAATGTATATGTATAGAATTTTATCTATCTTCTCTTTTTATTGGTTTTCCAAAAACTGTCAAATAGAAGTATTTGAAATTTTTACAGCATACAACCTCTCCTAAAACTACGTGCCGAAGGCATCGGTGGCCTTCTCAGTTTTAAATAATATGTCATGATTCGCATTGCATAATATATAATACATATTTACCACTATCAAGCGTTGTTTTCTGGCCTTTTGACAACATGCAGTCAAAGAGCAATAATTTAGTATCAAAGTAGACTTCTCGAATTTGTTGCTTCGCGAATTCGTGTGTTAAAGGCTTTCAGTAAACAGAATTCACCGAATCTCCATCGTTTTATCGATGCCCGATTTTGTTGCTCAAGTGGAAACGAGACAAAAGTCAAGAAAATGATAGTTTTCACGGATTTTTCCTCGATTAAAGACTTCTTGAATTTGTTGCTCTGCGAATTCGTGTGTTAAAGGCTATCGGTACACAGAATTCACCCAACCTCGATCGTTTTATCGATGCCCGATTTTGTTGCTCAACTGGAAACGAAAAAAAAGTTAAGAAAATGAGAGTTTTCACGGATTTTTCCTCGATTAAAGACATCTTGAATTTGTTGCTCTGCGAATTCGTATGTTAAAGGCTTTAGGTACACAGAATTCACCCAACCTCGATCGTTTTATCGATGCCCGATTTTGTTGCTCAACTGGAAACGAAAAAAAGTTAAGAAAATGAGAGTTTTCAAGGATTTTTCCTGGATTAAAGACTTCTTGAATTTGTTGCTCTGCGAATTCGTGTGTTAAAAGCTTTCGGTATACAGAATTCACCTAACCTCGATCGTTTTATCGATGCCCGATTTTGTTGCTCAACTGGAAACGAAAAAAAAGACAAGAAAATGAGAGTTGTCAAGGATTTTTCCTGGATTAAAGACTTATAAAGTGATAAATATGGTAAAAAAACAGAAATTTCAAAAAAGTCCCATTTTTGCTCCTCAATATTATGGGCCTGAATTGAGATAATGCTCAAAAAAATTTGTTACACCTTATCTAACCCATTTCTGACAGATTTGATCAGATAAAAAAGAATTTTATTTTTTGATTGGACCACTTCACGTGGAACACTTTATATATATATATATATATATATATATATATATATATATATATATGGGTGGTTCTCTGTGACATCGAAGATGAAAAAAATAAATATTGCTATAACTGTGGGAATATATTTTAGAGGTATCCAGTAGTTCTCCTGAATTTTTTCAGATTTTTTCTGGGCCATTATTTTAAGTTACAGAGAGTCAAAGTTGACATTTTAGCACTTTTTTGCATTATATGCCCATTTTCATGAATTTGTAGCTCCCAGGGGATGCATTTTTCACTAAAAACATAAGTATGACTGTTTTTGTAAAATTTTCCGAACTTTTCATTAAAAATACTTTTAAAGATATAAATGTATGCTGTCACACTCTTGTAAGCCATCTAAACCTTAAATAGTGAAAATCAGCAATTCTGCTCCGGACTCTGGTAACCTAATACTGTCTAAAAGATGTCTTTTTATAGTCAGAAACTGCCTAAAAATTTCCAGAGTGGGTCTAAATCATTAAGATCACTTATGGTCAAAATATCCGGGAAAAGTGCCCGAAATATTAATAGAAATGTATATTTGTTGCCTTATAACGATGAATCTATTAGAATGATCTTTGCAAAAAAATTTGTGCACTTACCTTGGAGTGGTAGAAAAGTATCTTCACTTGTTTCAGCATCCATCTAATCCCCTGTAAGCTGCTAAAAATACAAATATTATTAGACAAATGTAAAAAATTAATTTTTAAACATTTATAATGCTGAATTTTTAGTTTTACATCCCTTACAAGAATTATAATACTAATCTGAAGGATTACTATAAATATATAAACATCATTATTACAATAACTGAATATACGTATTTAATACAAAAGATATATAAATAAATCGGATATATAATTATAATGAATAATATGATAACGTGACAGTGACAAGTTTGTGAAATCTAAACAATGTATTGCTGAATAATAATAATAATAATGTTGATACTTTTATAGTAATCCTTCAGATTAGTATTATAATTCTTGTAAGGGATGTAAAACTAAAAATCCAGCATTATAATTGTATAATAATATTTGTATTTTTAGCAGCTTACAGGGGATCAGATGGATACTGAAACAAGTGGAGATACTTTTCTACCACTCTAAGGTAAGTGCACAAATTTTTTTGCAAAGATCATTCTAATAGATTCATCGTTATAAGGCAACAAATATACATTTCTATTAATATTTCGGGCACTTTTCCCGGATATTTTGACCATAAGTGATCTTAATGATTTAGACCCACTCTGGAAATTTTTAGGCAGTTTCTGACTATAAAAAGACATCTTTTAGACAGTATTAGGTTACCAGAGTCCGGAGCAGAATTGCTGATTTTCACTATTTAAGGTTTAAATGGCTTACAAGAGTGTGACAGCATACATTTATATCTTTAAAAGTATTTTTAGTGAAAAGTTCGGAAAATTTTACAAAAAAAGTCATACTTATGTTTTTAGTGAAAAATGCATCCCCTGGGAGCTAAAAATTCATGAAAATGGGCATATAATGCAAAAAAGTGCTAAAATGTCAACTTTGACTCTCTGTAACATAAAATAATGGCCCCGAAAAAATCTGAAAAAATTCAGGAGAACTACTGGATACCTCTAAAATATATTCCCACAGTTATAGCAATATTTATTTTTTTCATCTTCGATGTCACAGAGAACCACCCATATATATATATAAATATATTTATAAATTAATATATATATTAATATTAATATATATATAAATTAATTGCGATATATTGATACTAAGTGAACTAATGTGAATTCTAATTTATTTAATGATATATTAATGACCAATTTGATTACACGTTTCGCCCAAATGTATACGTAAGGTCAATGTTACTGTTTTAGGCTATTTTAGATATTTTACCTTTTAGGGGTGGTTTAATCACTATATGGGTTGGTTTCTTATTTTTTTGTTGCACAAAATTGAAAATTTGATCAAAAAATATTATTTGATATGAAAAAAGAATTTTTAGCATTTTAAGGGTGGTGGCATCTTGGTCAGGGGTTGATATATCATTTTATAAAAGGTCGTTTAAAAGCAACAAATTAGCAACAAATTATGCCGCTGGAATCATCTAAATAACTTAAGGGGTCAAGCCTGGGTTAACTGCTCAAAAAATCGATTTTTTTTTTATTAACTTTTCTTAAAGTATGTCTTCATTAAAACATTATCCCAAAATTTGAAAAAAAACAAAAAATTTTTTCGCAAGTTATAATTGAAATAAAGTAAGCATTAATGGACATTTTTTCTCTAAAAATATTTTTGCAAAAAAAAACATTTTATTTTAATTATATCTAAAATAATAATTGCGAGGTTTTCGACGTTTACATACAAGTATATTAAACGAAGCAACTATCAAGCGTAGAGTATGGTAAAGTATAAATCTACTTTACCATACGATTCAAATTTAACAGTTAATAAATAAATGATTCCTTTTACTCTAATACACTGCACAAATACGTACAGTTCTATTTGAAGTAAAGATTTTCTGCATTGATAAAATATTTACGTTATTTTAGTAAATACTCAATGGATTTTAAATTAAAAGTATATTTTTGACTTTAAATTTTATTAGTTTTAAGAAATTAATTATAAATTTATACAAAAAAAGAGCAGTAAAAAAATACCAGACTCAAGGAAAAGAATACCTGGTACATCTGCTCATAAAAAAAGAAGATTTGGAAGAAGAAAGAAAAGAGACATATGCCGTAAAAGAAAACTTTTAACACCAGTTGCTCAATCGAATGCTTTACCAGACAATGAACAATTATCAACAACAGTAAGAACCAACTGCGATGCACTTCCATCAACATCGATGGAATTCACAACACCAAAGCTACAATCCAGATCAAGTAAAAAGTTAAAAACTGATACCATTGAAGAAAGTAGCACACAAAATAGAATTATAGATATATCACTACTTTTCCCAACATTAGAAGAATTTTTAGTTTGTCAGAGTTGTCATGGTACAGTTCAATTTTCTGAAGTTGATGTGAGAGGTTTGGGAAGTAAAATAACAATAACATGTACCAACTGTTATAAGGTATTTGTTAGTGATTCGAGCAGAAAAGTTGGAAAAAAAAGTAATGCTTATGAAATAAATAGACGTATAGTGTACACAATGAGAACTCTTGGTCATGGGCATGCTGGTTTAGTTACTTTTTGTGAAAATATGGATTTGCCGAGTCCAGTTTCTCACAGTAATTATGATATTATTAATACAGAGATAAAAAATGTTTGTAAAGAAGTTGGTAAAGAGTCTATGAAAGCAGCTGTCGAGCAAATATGTGATTCAACGAGTCAGAATTGCCATATAAGTGTATCAGGTGATGGTTCTTGGAGGAAGCGAGGATTCAATTCTCTTCAAGGTGTTGCAAGTTTGATACTGCATGAGAATGGAAAAGTAATTGACGTTTCTCCAAAACAATCTTTTTGCAGAGCATGTGAATTGCGACCAGAAGAAGACACAGAAGAATATAGAGAGTGGTACAACGTACATCAAATTAATTGCTCAGCCAACCACACTGGTAGTTCTGGCAAGATGGAAGTAGACGGTATTGTAGAAATGTTTAAAAGGTCTGAATCACTATATGGCATAAAATATACTAATTATATTGGAGATGGAGACTCCAAAGTTTATAAAGCTTTGTGCGATGTCAAACCTTATGGAAAAGATGTTATAATTAAGAAAAAAGAATGTATTGGACATGTACAGAAGAGAATGGGTACGAGGTTAAGAAAATTGAAACAAAGTTTGGCAGGCAAAAAACTGAGTGACAAGAAAGGTATTAGTGGTGCGAATAGACTGACAGCTCAAAGAATAGATAAGTTGACTAAATATTATGGCAATGCTATCAGAGGCCATAATAGTTCAGTGAAAGATATGTCAAACGCCATATGGGCAACATTTTATCACAAAATTTCAACAGATGATAAGCCTCAACACAGTTTATGCCCAAAAGGACCAACGAGCTGGTGTAAATGGCAAGTGGCAAAGGCCAAAAAAACAATAAAAAACTTTTCACACACAGATAACTTTCCTGTTGCCGTGATGGATGCAATAAAGCCCATTTATCAAGACTTGACAAAACCAGATTTACTTGAAAAGTGCATTGGCGGTTACACTCAAAATAATAATGAGAGTTTTAATCAAAATATCTGGAAATTTGTCCCAAAACATTCATTCAGTGGCTTGAATGTTTTGGAAATAGGAGTCTATTTAGCTGTCATTTCCTTCAATGATGGTAAAAAAGCACTTCTTGAAGTTTTGAAGAGATTAGGAGTAAAAACAGGATCTTCAACAATCAAGTGGGCTCATTCTTCTGATGAAGATCGATTATTTTGGGCAGAGAGAAAACTTGAAGCATCCACACATGAAGCACGCAAAGCTAGGAGAAAAAGACATTACTCTGAAGATGATTTTTATTCCACTGGAGCATATTGAGGTTTGTAACACTTTCACAAATACACATAAAATAACTTCAACCACATAATATTACACTAAGCACAAATACACAGAGCATAAAAAAACACTTGTTTATAATTTTATCCGTATTCTGCAAATAATGTTTATCTAAGTGTTGACACATTGGTTATGCTGAAATGGAGAAACAAAGAATCAATTTCTTGACATAAACAAAATATAAATTTAAGGTTATGCAAATACTTATCTGATATAATTTGTTCATGCAGTTTTATAAACCACTTGTTTTTCTTACTTATTTTATTTAGATATTATATAATATATTATATAATTCTATTTAATATTACAATAGTACAAAACTGAACTACAAACGTGTCGCTGGTGCACACTTCCATTAACAGCTGTAATACTATATATGCCTCTCTCTTTCTCTATCACGTGACAAGGCTATCCGAAAAATCAATAATCTTATGGAAGACTTGTCATGTGAGAGAGAGAGAGAAAGAGATATTGTACACAACTGCCAAACAGTATTTGTTTTTACTGCATTCTTTACATACTTTTAATTAAATTTAATGCTTATAATAAAAATTATAATCATATAATATAATATAATAATCATAGTATAAATATTATTATATAAAATAGTCATAAACTATATATAAAATAATCATGTATTAATATTCAATAATAGCTAAGTATTCTTTTAGTTTTAAAAAATTTTATTCCTCTTTTTATAAAGAAACTGATTCTTGAAGTTGACTTTCTGTTATTTTAGATAATACATGTATATTAAAAAAATATACTGAGTATTATATTAATAAAACCAGAAAAAAGTCACTATAAACCTATTAAATATACATATTATTAAGATTAGACATACAAATTGTATGATACCTAAAGAATATGGTATTAGAATTATAAAATAAGTAAAACTTTAAATCTAATAAGTGAAACTTTAAATGCATTTATCTCATTAATGGTTTTTTAATGATTTTAGCTTACTTGCCGCAGGATATCTCAGAGCCAGGTTGATGAATCACTTTGAAATTTTGGGGAAACTTTTAAAATATATATTTCTACGGACTTATGTTGCCCAATTTTCAAAAAGATAAGTTTTAGGTGAATGTTATGTACGTATACGTACATAACATTCACTATTTTTCTTATTATTATCAACTTTTATATTTAATACATAGTTATTAATTTTTTTTCAGAAAAGGAAAAACGTAAGTCTGTAAACATATGTTCCATGAACATTTTAAGCCTTATTAGACATTAAAAGATGCATTTAGTGCTTCAATATCCTGCGGCAACTGTAAAAATTGATCAATTTTTTAATATCATTATAAGTTTAATAACCAGGATTAAAAATGCATTATAAACATTTTTTATATTGACAAATATAATGTATAATACATATATATTATGTAAAAAAAATTAATATGTGAGAAGAATTAAAAAAAAAAAAAATTATTCTAATAATAATTATTTATTTATTGAAAACATTTAACCCAGGCTTGACCCCTTAATTAGGTAAAAAGTTACAGGTAGTGGCTATGCTAGCTTAATATTAAGGTAGTGTACCCATCGTTTCTCGGAAACGGCAGTAGCAACAAAATCGCTTTTGTAGCAACAAATTAGCAACAAATTAGCAACAAATAGAGGGGTAGTTCCCGGCGTGGTCTTATGAAGTGGCTACGCCAGCTTAATATACATCCTTGGAGGTACTGTTATAATGCATTGGGTTTTATACCAAAAATTTAATTTACGATTATAATTTATAAATAAAAGTTTTTACCAAACTCTAGTGTAATGAAATCAGAATAAACATAATAAAAATAATAGAGACATATTAAATGTTAACTGTAGATTTTAAACTATATGAATTCTTATAAAGCTTAAATTTATATTCTAATAATCCACATTATATTAAAATTTTATACTGTCAAAATGACGATTTAAGTATAAATTATATTATATTTTTTTAAATTGTTTGTAAAATTTATTTTTTTTTAATTCAATATGATCGCGGCACCCAAAGGAATAATTAGACATAGTGTTTGACTTTTTTATAGGTATTTAATTAATTTTTTATTGGTTTTAAAGTTTAAGTCTGAGCGTACGTCCGTACGTCCGTACATCCGTACAGGCGGCTTTTTATTTTTCAACTCTTCTTATATCTCACTTGGATTTTCGAAAAAATGAATTTTTTTTAATGAAAGTGATCGCGGAACTACACGGATTAATTAGAAATAGTGCTTAACTTTTTTATGGGTGTTTAATAACTTTTTTATTTACTTTTTTTACTTTTTTATAGTTGATTAGTTATAACTGAAGATAACATTAAGGACTGGACATCATCAAAAAATATATGGGAATATTTAATATATAAGGGAATATTTTCTTTTTTAATTTCGAAATATGCCTTCCAGTAGATGATGCCCCGTCGACCTGGAGGTAGCAGTAGGGACCTAGACATCTTCTACAGGAAGAAAAATTTTTTTTTTTTTTTTACGTAATAGGTCTTTCAGTAGATATTTCCCCAATGACCTGGAGGTAACATTATCGACTTGGACATCTTCTACAGGAAGAAAATTTTTTTTTTTTTACGTAATAGGTCTTTCAGTAGATATTTCCCCGATGACCTGGAGGTAACAGTAGGGACCTAGACATCCTCTATAGGAAGAAAATTTTTTTTTTATTTCGTAATAAGTCTTTCTCTAAATGTTGCCCCGATGACCTGGAGGTAACATTACCGATCTGGACTTCTTCTACAGGCTCAAAAAATTTTTTTTTTGGTTTCATAATAGGCCTTCCAGCAGATGATGCCCCGTCGACCTGGAGGTAACAGTAGGGACCTAGACATCTTCAACAGGAAGAAAATTTTTTTTTTTTTTACGTAATAGGTCTTTTATTAGATATTTCCCCGATTACCTGGAGGTAACATTATCAACCTGGACATCTTCTACAGGAAAAAAAAATTTTTTTTTTTATTTCGTAATATGCTTTCCAGTAGATGATGCCCCGTCGACTTGGAGGTAACAGTAGGGACCTAGACGTCTATAAAAATTTTTTTTTATTTCGTAATAAGTCTTTCTCTAAATGTTGCCCCGATGACCTGGAGGTAACATTATCGACCCTTACAGGAAGATCGTAATAAGTCTTTCTCTAAATGTTGCCCCGATGACCTGGAGGTAACATTATCGACCTGGACATCTTCTACAGGAAGAAAAAATTTTTTTTTTACGTAATAGGGCTTTCAGTATATATTTCCCCGATGACCTGGAGGTAACATTACCGACCTGGACATCTTCTACAGGAAGAAAATTTTTTTTTTTGATATCGTAATAAGTCTTACAGTAGGAGTTGCCCGGTTGACCTGGAGGTAACATTACCGACCTGGACATCATCTACAGGAAGAAAATTTTTTTTTTGGTATCGTAATAGGCCTTCCAGTAGATGATGCTCCGTCGACATGGAGGTAACAGTAGGGACCTAGACATCTTCTACAGGAAGAAAAAATTTTTTTTTTATTACTTAATAGGTATTTCAGTAGATATTTTCCCGATGACCTGGAGGTGACATTACAGACCTGGACATCTTCTACAGGAAGAAAATTTTTTTTTTTATTTCGTAATAAGTCTTTCTCTAAATGTTGCCCCGATGACCTGGAGGTAACATTACCGATCTGAACATCTTCTACAGGCTCAAAAATTTTTTTTTGGTTTCATAATAGGCCTTCCAGTAGATGATGCCCCGTCGACCTGGAGGTAACAGTAGGGACCTTGACATCTTCAACAGGAAGAAAAATTTTTTTTTTTACGTAATAGGGCTTTCAGTAGATATTTCCCCGATGACCTGGAGGTAACATTACCGACCTGGACATCTTCTACAGGCTCAAAAATTTTTTTTTGGGTTCATAATAGGCCTTCCAGTAGATGATGCCCCGTCGACCTGGAGGTAACAGTAGGGACCTTGACATCTTCAACAGGAAGAAAAATTTTTTTTTTACGTAATAGGGCTTTCAGTATATATTTCCCCGATGACCTGGAGGTAACATTACCGACCTGGACATCTTCTACAGGCTCAAAAATTTTTTTTTGGTTTCATAATAGGCCTTCCAGTAGATGATGCCCCGTCGACCTGGAGGTAACAGTAGGGACCTTGACATCTTCAACAGGAAGAAAAATTTTTTTTTTACGTAATAGGGCTTTCAGTAGATATTTCCCCGATGACCTGGAGGTAACATTACCGACCTGGACATCTTCTACAGGCTCAAAAATTTTTTTTTGGTTTCATATAGGCCTTCCAGTAGATGATGCCCCGTCGACCTGGAGGTAACAGTAGGGACCTAGACATCTTCTACAGGAAGAAAATTTTTTTTTTTTTTACGTAATAGGGCTTTCAGTAGATATTTTCCCGATGACCTGAAGGTGACATTACAGACCTGGACATCTTCTACAGGAAGAAAATTTTTTTTTTATTTCGTAATAAGTCTTCTCTAAATGTTGCCCCGATGACCTGGAGGTAACATTACCGATCTGAACATCTTCTACAGGCTCAAAAATTTTTTTTTGGTTTCATATAGGCCTTCCAGTAGATGATCCCCGTCGACCTGGAGGTAACAGTAGGGACCTTGACATCTTCAACAGGAAGAAAATTTTTTTTTTTACGTAATAGGGCTTTCAGTAGATATTTCCCCGATGACCTGGAGGTAACATTACCGACCTGGACATCTTCTACAGGCTCAAAAATTTTTTTTTGGGTTCATAATAGGCCTTCCAGTAGATGATGCCCCGTCGACCTGGAGGTAACAGTAGGGACCTTGACATCTTCACAGGAAGAAAAATTTTTTTTTTACGTAATAGGGCTTTCAGTAGATATTTCCCCGATGACCTGGAGGTAACATTATCGACCTGGACATCTTCTACAGCTCAAAAAATTTTTTTTTGGGTTCATAATAGGCCTTCCAGTAGATGATGCCCCGTCGACCTGGAGGTAACAGTAGGGACCTAGACATCTTCTACAGGAAGAAAATTTTTTTTTTTACGTAATAGGGCTTTCAGTATATATTTCCCCGATGACCTGGAGGTAACATTACCGACCTGGACATCTTCTACAGGAAGAAAAATTTTTTTTTGGTTTCATATAGGCCTTCCAGTAGATGATCCCCGTCGACCTGGAGGTAACAGTAGGGACCTTGACATCTTCAACAGGAAGAAAATTTTTTTTTTTACGTAATAGGTCTTTTATTAGATATTTCCCCGATGACCTGGAGGTAACATTACCGATCTGAACATCTTCTACAGGCTCAAAAATTTTTTTTTGGTTTCATAATAGGCCTTCCAGTAGATGATGCCCCGTCGACCTGGAGGTAACAGTAGGGACCTTGACATCTTCAACAGGAAGAAAAATTTTTTTTTTACGTAATAGGGCTTTCAGTAGATATTTCCCCGATGACCTGGAGGTAACATTACCGACCTGGACATCTTCTACAGGCTCAAAAATTTTTTTTTGGGTTCATAATAGGCCTTCCAGTAGATGATGCCCCGTCGACCTGGAGGTAACAGTAGGGACCTTGACATCTTCAACAGGAAGAAAAATTTTTTTTTTACGTAATAGGGCTTTCAGTAGATATTTCCCCGATGACCTGGAGGTTACATTACCGACCTGGACATCTTCTACAGGAAGAAAATTTTTTTTTTTATTTCGTAATATGCTTTCCAGTAGATAATAATAAAAATAATAATAAATAGTAATAAAATAATATAAATAATATAAATACCATAAATACTATAAATACCATAAATACTATAAATACCATAAATACTATAAATACCATAATACATAATAATATAAACTACCTAATATATAAATAAAATATAATTATATATGTATGATCAAAATTTAATTATTTGGTTGAGTTTTTATATAAATTAGTTATATATATATAGACAAAAATTATTAAAATATTTATACTATATTTATTTATTTTATAAAATTTATAAAATAGAGTTTTACAATATTTAATATGTATTATTATAATCAATCTTACGTAAATAGCAAATTTTAATATCAAAATAACAAATGTTCTTACATCATATATCGTCGGCTGAGTGGAAGAACAGTCTATCTCGGAACTTGCTTGGAAAACGCCCTATCTCGCGATCTGCTTGGAAAAAGCCTTATCTCGCGATCTGCTTAGAAAACGCCCTATCTCGGAACTTGCTTGGAAAACGCCCTATCTCGGAACTTGCTTGAAAAACGCCCTATCTCGCGATCCGCTTGGAAAACGCCCTATCTCGCGCCTCGGTTGAAGAACGCCCTATCTCAAATGAAATTTTTCGCTTTCAAATTTTGTAGTGGCAGCACTACGCAACTTAAAAATTCTAAGCTTAAAAATCTCCGTACTCTCAACTTTTTTTTTAACCTTTATTAACTTAAAACATTTTTTAAATTGCACACAGGTCGGCTAATATAATAAGTACTCGATACATCGCCGCTGATAGACAGATAAAGTCAGAGAAGTCTCTCTTTCTCTGAGGAGTCCCGATGCCGCCTAAACAATTTTTTTCCGAATTTTAAACACTTTACTAATTAATTTATTTTAATTAGAAAGACCGTATTTTTAAGTTGCACAGTGCAGGTGCCACTACAAAATTTGAAAGCGAAAAATTTCATTTGAGATAGGGCGTTCTTCAACCGAGGCGCGAGATAGGGCGTTTTTCAAGCGGAACGCGAGATAGGACGTTTTCCAAGCGAGTTCCGAGATAGGGCGTTTTCCAAGCAAGTTCCGAGATAGGGCGTTTTCCAAGCAGATCGCGAGATAGGGCGTTTTCCAAGCAAGTTCCGAGATAGACTGTTCTTCCACTCAGCCGACGATATAGTGAAATGTATATACTACATATATTAAAATTTGTATAAGTATTGTAGAAATATTTTATATACGCGTATATGTTCATTTCTTTTTCAGTATTTAATTGTTTTGAGACGACTTTTTAATTTAAGGCTATTCTAATTACTCCATTCGTCCAATAGGTGACGTGTATAAAATTTTCTATTTTTCCAGTTCTTATATCTCTCTTGGATTTCGAAAAAATGAATTTTATTTAATGAAAGTGATCGCGGAACCACACGGATTAATTAGTAATAGTGTTTAACTTTTTTATAGTTGTTTAATTACTTTTTTAAATGGTTTAACCTCGATTATTTAAAACGATTATTTATTTGTTTATCTCGATCAGTTATAACTGAAGATAACATTATGACTGAACATCATCAACAGGAAGGGAATATTTTTTTTTTAATTTCGTAATATGGGTTCCAGTAGATGATGCCCCGTCGACCTGGAGGTAACAGTAGGGACCTGGACAACTTTTACAGGAAAAAATTTTTTTTTTTTGATATCGTAAGAAGTCTTTCAATAGGAGTTGCCCCGATGACCTGGAGGTAACATTACCGACCTGGACATCATCTACAGGAAGAAAATTTTTTTTTTGGTATCGTAATAGGCCTTCCAGTAGATGATGCCCCGTCGACCTGGAGATAACAGTAGGGACCTGGACGTCTTCTACAGGAAGAAAAATTTTTTTTTTTTTTTACGTAATAGGTCTTTCAGTAGATATTTCCCCAATGACCTGGAGGTAACATTATCGACTTGGACATCTTCTACAGGAAGAAAATTTTTTTTTTTTACGTAATAGGTCTTTCAGTAGATATTTCCCCGATGACCTGGAGGTAACAGTAGGGACCTAGACATCCTCTATAGGAAGAAAATTTTTTTTTTTATTTCGTAATAAGTCTTTCTCTAAATGTTGCCCCGATGACCTGAAGGTAACATTACCGATCTGGACTTCTTCTACAGGCTCAAAAAATTTTTTTTTTGATTTCGTAATAGGTCTTTCAGTAGATGATGCCCAGTTGACCTGGAGGTAACATTACCGACCTGGACATCTTTTACAGGTAGAAAATTATTTTTTTTTATTTTGTAATATGCCGTCCAGTATATGTTGCCCCGATGACCTGGACGTAAAATTAGTGACCTGGACATCTTCAACAGGAAGAAAATTTTTTTTTTATTCCTAATAGGTCTTTCAGTAGATATTGCCCCGATGACCAGAAGGTAACAGTAGGGATCTGGAAATCATCTACAGCAAGAAATTTTTTTTTTGGTTTCGTAATAGGCCCTAACTAATTAAGTAGATATTAAATGATATTATCCACATCCACATCCATCCACATTATATTAAAATTTTATACTGTCGACATGACGATTTAAGTATAAATTATGTTATATTTTTTTAAATAGTTTATAAAAATTATTTTTTTTTAATTCAATATGATCGCGGCACCCAAAGGAATAATTGGACATAGTGCTTGAATTTTTTATAGGTATTTAATTAATTTTTGAATGGTTTAAAAGTTTAAGTCTGAGCGTACGTTCGTACGTCCGTACAGGCAGACTTTTTATTTTTTAACTCTTCTTATCTCTCTTGAATTTTTGAAAAAACGAATTTTTTTTAATGAAAGTGTTCGCGAAACCACACGGATTAATTAGAATAATGCTTAACTTTTTTATAAAAAAACCTCGATTATTTAACTCGATTATTTATTTGTTTATCTCGATCAGTTATAAGTGAAGGTAACATGAAGGACTGGACATCATCAACAGGAAGGGAATATTTTTTTTTAATTTCGTAATGTTTGTTCTAGTAGATGATGCCGCGATGATCTGGAGGTAACATAAGGGACCTGGACATCATCTACAGAAAGAAATTAATTTTTTTTTTTAATTTCGTAATCTGCGTTCCAGTAGATAATAATAAAAATAATAATAAATAGTAATAGAATAATATAAATAATATAAATACCATAAATACTATAAATACCATAATACATATTAATATAAACTAGCTAATATATAAATAAAATATAATTATATATGTATGATCAATATTTAATTATTTGGTTGAGTTTTTATATAAATTAGTTATATATATAGACAAAAATTATTAAAATATTTATACTATATTTATTTATTTTATAAAATTTATAAAATAAAGTTTTACAATATTTAATATGTATTGTTATAATCAATCTTACGTAAATAGCAAATTTTAATATCAAAATAACAAAAGTTCTTACATCATATATAGTGTAATGTATATACTACATATATTAAAATTTGTATAATAAGTATTGTAGAAATATTTTATATACGCGTATACGTTCATTTCTTTTTCAGTATTCTCTTGTTTTGAGACGACTTTTTAATTTAAGGCTATTCTAATTACTCCATTCGTCCAATAGGTGGCGTGTATAAAATTTTCTATTTTTCCAGTTCTTCTCGCAAATGCTCAAAAATGTGTCAACTATTATATATGAAACAACAAGATATTTAATTATTATGCGAAAATGTATCTTCCGTTCAGCGTATTGCAATGATAGCGATTGAAATAATATTTAAGTTTGTGACTAATAAGTGTCATGAATAAATATATGCGAGTGAATAAAAATTGCGATTAACTGCGTAAGAATAGTATATAATTAAATCTCCAAATATTAAATGTTTCTGTAGTACTTAATTGACAAAAGGAATTCCCCCAATATATACATTCTATTTCGAATTAATTAAAAACAAAATATAATTCATTTTTTCTACCTTAAATTTGCATTTAAAAAATACCAGATTGAATAATAAAATTTGCTGACTTATATAATAAAAATTACTATATTGAATATCAAAAATTACGATATTGGATATCAAAAGATATTATATCTAAATTTTACTATATAATATAGCAAAAATTATTATATTGCTGAGATGTCACACTTTCCCTATACAATATAGTAATTTTTAATATAGATTATTTTAATATATATTATAATATTTTTCTCAGTATATAAAAATTGCTATTACCAAATTACCAATAACACACAAATTAATAAGTACTGCTAAATAAATAAAACAATTATTTGCAAAGGATGTATACATATCACATGACAATAAAAAATCAATAATAATTCCTTTATGAAAAGTGCTATTGCAATAATAATTAAACTCTATTTCATACAAAAATAATTATTTTTATAGATAATTTCAATTTTTTTATTATTATCATTTTAATTCATCGTATAATAATAATAAATTCATTAATTATTGTACACATGATAATAAATCTATATGGATACAATTTAATAAATAATAATTGAATGTAGTTAAATAATAAAATATTTTTTAGTTTAATTTAATATTATCTATTAGATAATGATTTTTCAGCGAGCGAGCGTGAGCGAGTGAGGATTTTAGCTAGTTATAAATATTAATAAAAAATTAACTTACCAAAAATAGTAAAGTGCATATACTTAATTGTAGTATTTAGTAAATCTTATTAAAATTTTGAATTATTTAAAACGGATAGGAATAAAACTTTACCTCCTAAAATTAATTTATTTAATGACGAAGGATCCTCGCCAAAAATTTTATATTTCATTAATATTTTGTACTTTTTGAGAAATATAACTTTCTTCTTAAATAAATAAATTTTTGTATTAATTTTAAAGAACTATTTATATAATTTTAGTGGCATATAAATCAAAACTTGTTTCTTCCATTTCTCCCGTAATTCGTCATTTGCACCCTCTTTCAAAATTTGCGTTTTAATCCATAATTATATCCAATTTATTTTTTCCTTTAGTTACTGAGCCCATATATTTATTTTGATTATTATAATCAAATTCATTCCTTAAAAAACCTTCTGTTTCTAATAAATACATACGTGTTTACTTAAAATATTGTTTTCTATAAATATACATAAACTACTCACTGATATATCCATACAAGTTTGAAATATTAATTTAAAAAATATTTAAATTAAATATTCCTAAATTAATAGTTTTTGAAAATCTTTTCAAATGTAATTCTGTTTTTATATTGCCACTGTCAAAATTTGAATTTTCTTTTGCCATTACTCTTTATAATAGAATTATCTTAAAAATGCAATAATTAATGTATTTAATTTTTAACTTATTGTATATATCATATTGATGTTTAGAAAAGTGTATGATTTACTTGATTAATATTTATCTTATCTTCAAATAATTTTGCATATACATTTAAAGCATTAAATTTTAGATCCGTTATTATCATTGAGTACACATTTAAAAATTTTATGAGTTTTATCATTAGGAATGAGTAAACTAATACACATTCTTTCAAATTACACTCATAACTTTTTTTTGTGCATGGAAAAAATACATATATTATGCATTCTTGCAAAACTAATTTTGAAGTATTAAATAAATATTCAGCCGTGCACACTCACGTGCGCGCGCACACACACTTTTATATATATATATATGGGTGGTTCTCTGTGACATCGAAGATGAAAAAAATAAATATTGCTATAACTGTGGGAGTATGTTTTAGAGGTATCCAGTAGTTCTCCTGAATTTTTTCAGATTTTTTCTGGGCCATTATTTTAAGTTACAGAGAGTCAAAGTTGACATTTTAGCACTTTTTTGCATTATATGCCCATTTTCATGAATTTGTAGCTCCCAGGGGATGCATTTTTCACTAAAAACATAAGTATGACTTTTTTTGTAAAATTTTCCGATATTTTCATTAAAAATACTTTTAAAGACATAAATGTATGCTGCCACACTCTTGTAAGCCATTTAAACCTTAAATAGTGAAAATCAGCAATTCTGCTCCGGACTCTGGTAACCTAATACTGTCTAAAAGATGTCTTTTATAGTCAGAAACTGCCTAAAAATTTGCAGAGTGGGTCTAAATCATTAAGATCACTTATGGTCAAAATATCCGGGAAAAGTGCCCGAAATATTAATAGAAATGTATATTTGTTGCTTTATAACGATGAATCTAGTAGCATGATCATTGCAAAAAAATTTATGCACTTACATTGGAATGGTAGAAAAGTATCTCCACTTGTTTTAGTATCCATCTAATCCCCTGTAAGCTGCTAAAAATACAAATATTATTATAAAATTATAAAATTTATTTTTTAAACATTTATAATGCTGGATTTTTAGTTTTACATCCCTTACAAGAATTATAATACTAATCTGAAGGATTACTATAAAAGTATCAACATTATTATTATTATTATTCAGCAATACATTGTTTAGATTTCACAAACTTGTCACTGTCAAGTTAACATATTATTCATTATAATTATATATCCGATTTATTTATATATCTTTTGTATTAAATACGTATATTCAGTTATTGTAATAATGATGTTTATATATTTATAGTAATCCTTCAGATTAGTATTATAATCCTTGTAAGGGATGTAAAACTTAAAATTCAGCATTATAAATGTTTAAAAATTAATTTTTTACATTGGTATAATAATATTTGTATTTTTAGCAGCTTACAGGGGATCAGATGGATACTGAAACAAGTGGAGATACTTTTCTACCACTCTAAGGTAAGTGCACAAATTTTTTTGCAATGATCATGCTAATAGATTCATCGTTATAAGGCAACAAATATACATTTCTATTAATATTTCGGGCACTTTTCCCGGATATTTTGACCATAAGTGATCTTAATGATTTAGACCCACTCTGGAAATTTTTAGGCAGTTTCTGACTATAAAAAGACATCTTTTAGACAGTATTAGGTTACCAGAGTCCGGAGCAGAATTGCTGATTTTCACTATTTAAGGTTTAAATGGCTTACAAGAGTGTGACATCATACATTTATGTCTTTAAAAGTATTTTTAATGAAAAGTTCGGAACATTTTAAAAAAAAAGTTATACTTATGTATTTAGTGAAAAATGCATCCCCTGGGAGTTAAAAATTCATGAAAATGGGCATATAATGCAAAAAAGTGCTAAAATGTCAACTTTGACTGAAATAATATTCCCAGTCAACGGGACTGGTATAAAGCAATACAATTATTTATTAATTGCCAATAAAAACATAATCGCGTGAAGTGGTACCACTTACTTCATAAGTTGCTATAGTCGTTGGTAAACAACGACCAGCTGATCGATCGCTCTCTCTCTCTCTCTCTCTCTCTCTCTCTCTCTCTCTCTCTAATTCTCGCTGCGGTGTAGGACGGATTGTCCGCTCGCCCGTGCACCGAGGTTGTGTGGCTGCAAGCCGGTTGACGGTGTTGCACCAGTCACTGTAAATGCAGGACCTGCCTGCAGTCGAAACGCACGGCAAAACACAGCACGATGAAGCTGAACACGGGACGCGGGGGATCACACCTGTCGCGTGAGAAGGCGGCTATATCTCTTCGCAGCGCACGCGAATCTCCTTTCTCACCTCTCTAATCAGGTGCGGGCGCGAATCTTTCGCGCGCGAAGTCGATCTCGCCCATGTAGCCACGACTAACCGAGCAGAGCCGAATCTCGCCGGCCCGAGTCGATGCGAACATTACGATACTGTTCGCTCGTGTTGCTCGAATTCGTCAAATGGTAAGGTAAACAATACCTTACCGTTACAATATATTTACGTAATATTCCCTAGTAAAAAATTACCATTTGAAAGTTAAATAAAACTCGAATTTTGCCATTAATCGGGCACTTTTTGGGTATTTTATGACACTTGGCCAATTTTTGGCTTAAAATATGTTATATTTATGGTCCGATTTCTACTAGGGTTTTTTAGAGGAAAATATCGCAGTTTAAAAAGTTTTATTTAAATAATAAAACTATGATAACCGAGTTGAAAGAACATGAGGTTTTTCATCCATTCAGAAAAAATGAAGATCCTCCCTGCTGTAAAAAGATTATGATTGATAAAGATATACTTTCTTGTACGCCAAAAAAACTTAAACGCTTCGATGACAGTTCATGTGGGGAATTAACAAATACTAATAGCGCAATCTCTTTCTGCAATCAGCAG
This sequence comes from Theocolax elegans, assembly GCA_026168455.1. Lineage (NCBI taxonomy): Eukaryota > Metazoa > Arthropoda > Insecta > Hymenoptera > Cerocephalidae > Theocolax > Theocolax elegans. Next base: position 77,103,196 of record CM047426.1, on the reverse strand, counting down.
ACTGAGATTCTGTGAAAAAGATGGTAAGCAATACGTAGTTTTTAAATTATATATATATATATATACAGGGTGATCCAGAAACATAGGTAACATATATATATATATGGGGTATTCCACGTGAAGTGGTCCGATCAAAATTTTAAAATGCATCAAATTTTGGGTACACTCTGCAAATGTTTTTCAGAATACAGAAAAAAATTTTTAGGTACTGGAATCTATTTGCTCAAAAGTTATTCTAACCTCAAAAAGTGAATTTTTCCATATTTTTTTTCAACACCAGCTGGGTTTACCGCTATATAACTCAAAATCTATCAACTTTTACTATAGAACATTATATGTAACATTCGTTGCTAATTATATCTAGAATTTATTCTTCTGGGTTAGAATTTCTAATCTCAAGGTCAATGTTACATAAACTACATGTCAATATTCAACTTAAAAAAAGTGCAAGTGCGCCACCTTTGATTTTTTCATCCAAAAGTCTAAAAGAAAGCTTGGAGCAATACCTTTTAAATGGTCTGTAGCATTTTTATGGCCTCCAATTCTGTAAAAAGTTATGACAATTTAAAGAAAGACAAAAAATTCACAAAAATTAACATGGTAATTCCCATTTAAATTTTTAAAAAAATTTCGTGTTTCTTTAAATTGTCATAACTTTTTACAGAATTGGAGGCCATAAAAATGCTACAGACCATTTGAAAGGTATTGCTCCAAGCTTTCTTTTAGACTTTTGGATGAAAAAATCAAAGGTGGCGCACTTGCATTTTTTTCAAGTTGAATATTGACATGTAGTTTATTTGTCATTAACCTTGAGATTAGAAATTCTAACCCAGAAGAATAAATTCTAGATATAATTAGCAACGAATGTTACATATAATGTAAAATTCACTTTTTGAGGTTAGAATAACTTTTGAGCAAATAGATTCCAGTACCTAAAAATTTTTTTTTGTATTCTGAAAAACATTTGCAAAGTGTACCCAAAATTTGGTGCATTTTAAAATTTTGATCGGACAACTTCACGTGGACTACCCCATATATATATATTCCGATTCAGAAAATTAATTCGAGTATAACCCCGTCGGAATTTTTAAAAAATATTAATTAGGCGAGGCGTAATTAATTTTTGAAATGAGCCAATCAGAGGCCGGATTAGGGAAGAAAGGTGAGCGGCGTGGCCGCGCGAGACTAATGCAACAGGTCAACGAGCGAAGCGGCCGAGGCGCCTGAACATAGCTAATGCGTATAGCAGAAGCGAAGATCGCGAAAGCGAATGAATCGCAAAATATATTTTACGAGATTGATTGTACGAATAAAATGTACAATCAAGGAAATGATTTTTATTTAAGTTTGAATTATATCGCAGACTAATAAATTCATTACTACTATTATTAATTTACTTACTAAATCTATGATACGCGTGCGTTATAAATATGAGATTATTACAGTTTTTAATCTCATCGTATTTACATTAATTTATTGAAACCTTTATGACGAATTTTAAGACAATAAAATTTTGAATTGAATTAAGTTTTGTGTACAATATAGCCAATAAATACGTTTACCATAAAGATATATCGCTACATATTGGAAATAAATTAATTAATTTTGCAAGTATATTGGCAATAATATTGCTAGGTAAATAATTCCTAGTCCGTGTAAAATGAAATTTAGCTCAAGCCTCAATTCTCCGTTTAAAAAACATAATGCTACCGCGTGCGCTCTCCGATGTTCGCGCACATCAAATTTTGTGTTCGCGGAGTAAGCCCGCCGCGGGCGCTCTCCGACGTTCGCGCTCATCAAATTTTGTACTCGCGGAGTAAGCCCGTCGCGGACGCTCTCCGACGTCCGTACTGCAAGAGCAAACGTGCTCGAAAAAAGTTACTTCGTTAAAATTACAATTCATTGTGTTTCAGACTTAATAAATATTTTGGAAAACTCGTTCCAAATGTTTAGGATAATAATTGCAATAGTCTGGCTGTTGAATTGAATTAAGTGTTCAATATACAAAATGCCAATGAATAACTACCATAAATTCGCAATATATTGGTAATATATTAGCAATAATATTGCTAGTAAGTTAATTCCGAGTCCGTGTAAAATAAAATCTAGCTGAACCCTCGATGAAGTTTTATAATAGTCTGGGAATCATATAGCTATAGTATATCTATAATATGTTTACGTTTACCAAATATTTTTAAACTGATTTTTTATAATATATTAGTATATGCTGAACAAATCGATATCATTAAAATTAATTGGATCATATCTTTACTAAAAATCGGTATTATGAGAAATCGTGGATTTATGTCACGCATCTTAGTAATTATTCGGATGACCAAAGACAGACGTTCATTCACGGTTTCATCCACTTGAGGTAATAAAAGATCATCGATTCGTCGGTAGTATTGACAATTTGGAAGACACGAAACATATTGGCGATATATTGATAATACTTTGGCAATATGTTGGCAACATATTGGCAATATATTGACAATACTTTGGCAACATATTGGCAATATATTGGCAACATATAATAATAATTTTCAGTTTTTATATCGGTACTCTTTTCCTTTCCTCATCCAGTATAGTCTGATTCTTCTCTCACATTCTAAGTCAATCGGTAGATGACCTGTAATTGTTGTAATAGATTCGGCCGAGATGGTTCTGTATGCTCCTGTGGTTTTCATCAGGGCATATCTTTGCGACATTATGAGTTTCTTTTTCTGGACATTATTTGTGAGCCCGTACTATCCTGCTGCTGCGTATGTTATTATGGGTATGAACACTCCCTTATATATTATATCTAGAGATCGATAGCCTAAGCCCCATTCTTTTCTTGCCAGGAAGGCCAGCCTTTCGAAAATTCCTCTGGTTTTCTTTGAGATCTCCGTAACATGCGTTTGTACGCTAAGGCCTTTGCCAAAAGAAACGCCCAGATATTTAAACGGTTCTTGCCTTTTAATTCTTTGTCCGTTTATTCTGATTAGTGGGTAACATTTTTGATGAAATGTTCCCTTTGCTAGTAGCATTGCACATTTATGTGGGGCATGTTTCATTTTGACATTTTTACTCCATTCTTCTATTATATTTATGGCCATTTGTCCTTTCCGTTCCAGTTCTTTACGTGAGTCTCCTTCGATTATAATGGCTTGGTCGTCTGCATAGGCTATCGTCTCATGTCCTTCTCTATCTAACTTGTGAAGTACTTCATCAAATACGACATTCCATAGAATTGGTCCTAGTAGAGATCTCTGCGGGCATCCCTTCGTCACATTTTCGCTTGCAAAATTGCCACCTTCGGTTATTATTACTTTCCTATGACAGAGGTAATCCCTAATGATATTGTACAGTCTCCAGGGGCAGTTTATGCCTCTCAGATTCTTTAGTACGCCCGGCCACCATACATTGTCAAATGCACCCTTAATGTCCAAAAACATTATGAGTACGTATCTACAGCTTGAGTTGTGCACTTTGGTCTTTAAGTACACTATCGCATCTTCGGTTGATCTTCCTTTTCTAAAACCGTATTGTTTGTCTGACAGACGTGGTTCCACAATTTGATCTAATTTTTTGATTATCAGACCTTCCAGAATTTTTCCTAAAACTGGTAGCAGGCATATTGGTCTGTATGAGCTAATCAGACCAGGATCTTTTTCTCTTCCCTTCTTGATTGTAATTACTTTGCTTGTTTTCCAAGTATTCGGAAATAAACCAAGTTTTAGACAGTTATTATATAACCTTAGCAGTTCTTCACCAACTACTGTAAGAGCAACTCTTATTATTTTCAGATCGAAACAGTCGATTCCTGGCGCTTTTCCTAATTTCATTTTCTCTACAACTTGCACCATTTCCTGCCTTGTAAAACTTTCGGTTTCACTGTATTCGTCTGTATATCTTTGATTTTGTTGCCTTACTTCTCTCTGTTCTCTCGTTTCTGTTTCCAGGTTATCGTCTGGAAAGAGCTGATGAAGAATTTGCTCCGCTGTGTCATTCCAGGTCATAGTGTAGCCATCGTCTGTCTTCACGTTACTTGCGATTTCTTTAACTCTTGCTTTTTTGGTAGCCAGCTTGTACGATAAGCTCCATGGATTGTCATTACCTTGTTTGGTAACAAATTCTTCCCATTTTTGAATTTGGTTGTGTCTATTAGTCTTGTATATTGTCATTTGACCAATCTATAGGTCATTTTTGCTAGTTCTCTTGTGTCCGGATCTGTTTCCTTTTGGAATTATCTGCGTAACCTGTTTGTGTGTTTTTTGGCCTTTGCCAATTCCTCGTTCCACCATAGAACTTTTCTGCTTGTCTTGTTCTTAGTGGGTATAGCTTTGTCACATGCTATTTTTATCCCATTTATTATGTCTTTAATGCCAGCAATTGTTGAACCAATATCCTGTCGGTGCGTTTGGGCGTTCCAATTTTCTCTCAGTGTATTAATAAACAATCCCCAGTCCGCTTTGCTCGTTATATAGCTTTTGATGTACTCTTGCTTCCTGTATCTACCTCCCTGAGCTTGTTCCACTAATTCAAATGTTATTGCTCTATGGTCACTTGATGTCCAGTTTTCTTGGACTTTCCAGTTTTGTATTCTTTGTGCCATCAACATAGCCTTCTCCGACTTCATTTGCGACTGTTGCAATGCTATTAGGATCGTTTATTACTCTCAGATTATTCTGGAGTATAAATTCTTCTAGTTTCTCTCCTTTTGCATCTGTTTCCATATGGCCGTTGTAAAGTCGTTACTATCGCTTGGAGCGATCTTAGATGTATCTCAATATCATCTTTTAGTTGGAAATATCCACTAATTAGGTATACTTTATATGGTACTGATATTTCTCCTATTGCGAAGTGCGATGAACGTGAGTTACTATGTTCAGAAATGCGTTCTCTAAGTGCTTTCTTTGTTTCGCCGACATATAATACAGAACAATTTTTACAATTAAATTTATAAACAGCACCACATATATCCATTTTTTAATTTATCTTTTCCTAATTGTATGATGTTACTGAGTTTGTTGCTTATAATTGATAATGTAGATATATTAAATTTTTTTTAAACATATTATAACATAAAACGTTATATATAGCAATAACAATTTTTGAAATTTCACTTGACTCTACTCATCTACGAGTAATGGAAGATCAGTGCTGCTAACTGTTTGACAATTATTTGGTAAAGATTGTTTTGTTATATATAGTGTTTTTTTATGAATTGTTGTTATTTAAAAAGTTTTTTGTATATTTATTTATATTATTTTGTTCAATTAATTAGTACTTGAAGAGGTCTGCAAAAACTGGCAGACAAAATGTCTTACAACTTTTAAAATCAAATTGGTTGTTAATTTCATTACCACCTGGGTTTAACCCTTTAAAATCGTTATTTTGGATTTTATCAATTCTTTTTTGCATTGAATTTTATTTACAATATTTATTGTTTAAATTGCAATTTATTGACAATAATTCATATTTTCAACTGCAACAATTTTTAATTTAAACTGCATTTATTTATAATGATTCTTATCTCGATTATTAATTAGTAATGTTTGTAATAAAATAACATTACGCATATTTTATTCTATAATTTGTTAACGTGTTCGCCGTGTAATTGTTTATATAATTAAAATTAAAATTGTTATTGAACTTAAATAATTTTATGCAATTGTTTATAAAATATTGTAATTTTATGTGTGCTTTTGTCCATTAAAAAGCCAGAAGAATTTAGTTACATATGTTCATTTAAAAAGAAGATATAATACACTCCGCATCAAAATTATCGCAACAAGATTTTTCACAGAAAAATTGCCATTTTTTACATGCTTGTAGCTCGGTCAATTTTCATCGTATTGTAATAATTTTTTTTTGTTTTGTAGGGAATTATGTGCACTTTGAGGAAAAAATAATGCCTAATAGCTGCGAGATAATGTCACATTGCTATGTCTTAATCAGGCCTACCAAATTCTTTTTCTTAAACAACGGAATAGTTTGCACGTTTACCTGAATTACTAAAAATTTTTTTTCAAAAAATAACAAATACCACCTTAAAGTAGACTTTTTAACGAGTATTTTAAAAAAAAAGTCGACTCTCTACGACTTTTTTTTACCGAGTTATGCCATTTTAAAGATCTTTCTATGTTTTAGTCAAACACCGCCAACATCAGCATTACCCGATGCGTACTGCGAGGAGGTTGTTGGTCGGACTTACGCATCATTGTGGCCCTGAAAGGGGCCGATTGTGTGAACCTTTTCTTACATTAGGGACCCCGCGGCTCGTCACTTCCGCAGTATTTTTTGACACCAAACCCTATACGCCTGAGGCCTTTAATAACGTGTATTGCCACCTCGGTGACGAATTACCTCTGTTAAACGTTCTTGCATATTAATGCATGCCCTTATTGAATTTTGAAGTATCTCGTGCCAAATTTGATTAAGAATTCTTTGAAGTTCGTGGAGGTTAGCAGGAGGTCTCTCTAGGTTACGTAATCGCCTACCCATCATGTCCCATACATGCTCTATAGGATTGAGATCGGGGCTATTAGCAGGATGAGGCAATACCTCTACGTTGTTTTCTTCCAAGTACGTACGAGTTATCCTTGCAGTACGAGGGCGTGCATTATCCTGCATCAAGATGAAATTACGGCCCCTTTACCGACGCATTGGAACTACGTGAGGGCGTAAAATTTCGTTTATGTAACGTCCCGCTGTTAGTCCGGGAGGTGGGATAATCACTAAGTTTCATCCATGGTTCATTGATACCCATACCATAACGGATCCTCCACCTAACGCTCGAGTTGGATCAACATGATTTGATGCAAAACGTTCTCGTCTACGACGCCAAATCCGCATCCTAGCATCGTTTCCGTAAAGACAAAATCGAGATTCATCTGTAAAAAACACACGTCTCCACTCTCTAGGTGTCCAATGTCGAAAATTACGCGCGTAATTTAGACGAGCTCGTCGGTGAACTGCTTCTAAATTAGGCACTCTAGCACGAATTCGTGATCTCAAACCCCTTTCGTGAAGGCATCTCCTTATTGTGTGATCGCTAATTCGTCTGCCTGGTAAAGCATTATTCCCAATTTGTCGCGCAACTTGCCTTGGATTGCGTAGGGCCTCATTAACAATGTTGCGATCTTCTCGAATCGTAGTAATCCTATGTCGACCTTGGCCAGGCCTCCGGCGATAAAAACCTGTTTCTTTATACCGACTAAAAATACGTGACACCGTTGAGCGATGAATCCCCATTCTTCTGGATATATCGCTTTGACTCAGTCCCGCTTCCAGCAGGGCAACAATTTAAGCAGATTCGATTACAGTAAGCCAAGGCATTTTGATTAAGAATATGTCATTGTAATTTTTAGTTGCGATGTACTCTGTATAACAAAATTAATGCTGAATGAGCTTTCGCCTTAACTTTTGACCAGTATCCCGGCGTAAATTTTTGCTTTATTTTTTAATTGATTTGTTGGTAGAGTTGATAATTTTACTGAAATTATGGAGATGCATTGTTAAATGTACCGAAAATTTAGAGGTGTAATTTTAAATAAAGTTAATTAAAGTCTAATCTTTAACTTGCATGAACATAGACTAGACGAGATTACCTATTATTTAAACCATATATATTAATAAATTAACTTATTTTTTTTCAGATGTTTTCGTACCGCAATTAGTCATCGCAAACTGATTTACTTTTATTTGGACTGCAATTATTGATCGATAAAGCTTTTTAATGATGGAATTAATATTGGCTCATTGCAACATCAATTTTAAATGGTATTGGCGTAAAAAAATTAAAGTTTATATGAACTTTATATAAACTTTAGGTTTGGCTAAACTTGATATGGGGTTAGGCAACGAGACTGATCTGGCTGTATAGTTTGATGTGTGGAGAATATAAAATCAAAAAACCACAAAATGTACATTTTCTGGTTTTTTTTTATATTATATTCTCCACGTATCAGACTACATTTTCAAGAAAAACCAGTCATTCTTCAGGCTTCAAACGTCTTTTATCTACAAAAAATGGCTCACTTTTACCGACAGCCAGATAAAATAGTTATAAACATTTATAGTTTATTGATAAACAAAGGGTGTACATTTTCTGGTTTCTTGATATTATATTCTCCACATATCAGACTATATTTTCGAACGATATCAGCTAACGTACAGGGTTCAAACGTCTTTTATCTACAAAAATTGACCCATTTTTCCCGGCAGCCAGATTGAATAGATATTTTTTTTTTTTTTTTTTTTTTATGTTATTTAACGTCGCTCTATTTATGCTGCCAGGGCTAATCAGCGACGGAGGTGAACGGTGTGTCTGTAAACAAAGCACATGTAGTTGAAACAGTGGTGCTTGTGTCCATCAGAAGATATCATCGGTCACTGTAATTAGTCTAATAATTACAGTTTCCTGTCCTCCCGATGGAACCACCGCGATCCTCTTTACATCTTCGCGTCCCTAACGTTCCCTATAGTTCAGATGCCCGTGCCTCTTATGCACTGAAAAATGCACGAAACGCACGTGCACCTGAACTGGCGTCACATTATAGTGACACGCCGAGCCACTGAGTCGCGGTGTTCGAAAAATGCACATGAAAAAAAATTTTCAGAGGTGCACGTCTGGGATCGAACCCACGACCCTCGGTGTGAGAGTCGGGAGCTCTACCCATGAGCCACCGCGGCTATTGAATAGATATAGACATTTATAGATTATTGTTAAACAAAGGGTGTACATTTTGTGCTTTTTGATTTTATATTCTCCACATATCAGACAATACTTTCGAACGAAATCAGTCCATGTCAAGCTTAGATTATTTCTTATTTTGAATAATGTGTTATTTCTGTGTAGTAGGTTGATGTTTGTTAACTTAAGATTATTAATTGTGTTTAAAAAAATCATGGCATTTTCTAAAATTTTATGTTATTATGTGTTTACATGTTTTGTTTGTTAGTTTGCATTGTTTAAAAGAGATAAATATAAAAAAAGTTTCGGTTGAGAACCTGGTTGAGAGTTATAAAAACTTATTGAAAGATATTGAGTATTATGTAAAGTTATATATTAAAAGATTTTCAAATTTTTTAAACATATTAATTGATAGTTAAAATTACTAAAAGCTACTACATTTTTTTAAAAGGTATTAATAGATTTTAAAAGATAAGTTTTAAAAACTTTTATCGAAACTTTTAATATTTATTATTTCCGATACTGCATGGAATATGAAAATAAAATAGTGCAAGAGATATTTCAAATAAATCTTACAGACATATTTAGTAAATATTACAATAATATTCTGAAATATTGCTTAAAAATAGATTTTTAACATATTTAATGTAATATTACAATAATATTCAATAAATGTTTTTTAAATATTTCACGAAACATTTTATCAAAATTACTTGCAATATTTCGTGAAATATTTATTAATATTAATTTACATAAAAAAGTTAGATAAAAAGATTTACAGATTTTAAACATTTTTGAAATATTTCAGAAATATACCAAAAATATTTTCTGTAATATTTAGGAAAATATTAAAAAATTGTTTTCTAAAAAATTTAATGAAACATTATTGAAATATTTCAGTAATATTGCAATGTGAACAGATTTATAAAATTTACAAAATTATCGAGATATTTTAGAAATGTTATAAAAACATATTCTGTGATAATAATAATATTAATATATTGCAATATTAATTAAATTGCCTGCAATATTAATCGAATGTTCGACGTGAATATTACATGAAATAACACAAAGATATTTGTGTAATATTGCTAATGAAGTGATACAAGTTTTTTAAATAGTTGTAAAAATATTTCTTTAATCCCTAACTGAAAGAATAAATGCAAATAACTGCTAATATTTATAATATATTGTTTGGTTTGAGACGCTATAAATAATTATTGGCAATTAAATAACAGTAAAATAGAAAACTATTACAATCGCTAATAATTTCTGTTTGCAAATATTTGTAATTATTTTACAGTAACTTTTAAATGAAAATGCAAGTAATTACAAATAACTGCTAATAATTGCTAACAACTGTAAGTAACATCAAATAACTATTAAAAATTGTAAATAACAGTTACTAGCTATGGTCATAGTATCTTACAGTTACATAACTGCAAATGATTGTTGATAGCGTCTCAAACTAAACTGTATATTATAGTTATTTGCAATAATTTGTAGTTATTTACAGTTATTTGCAGTTAGTAGAATTAATCATTTCCGCCAGGAATGTTACAATAATATATTTAAGTAATATTCCAAAAATAAATTAAACAATACTTTTTATGAAAAATTACGTGAAATACATTTGAAATACTTCAGTAACATATTGCAAACTGAACAAATTTTAAAAATTTACAAAATATTCCAACCAGCACGAAAAATTAAAAAAAAATAATATTTCAAGATACATTTTTACATAAATATTATAAACAAATATTGCTCCTTTATTTTAAAGTTTCTTATAAATATTATGAAAATTTTTCAAATGTTTCATGTAATGGTTATAAAGTGGATTTTGTTACGGGGTGGGTACTGGGGAATGTAAGGCCCCGGTCAGGCCCAATCTGTCCCAACTTACCAACCCTTAAGTGTACAGTCCCACGATCCTTCTCTCGTGAAGTGGCTCCCGCGAACCACCGACCTGTCTACCCGGGCGGGACCGTACCAGGTAAATCGGAATACGAAATATTAAATAGACACGCGGGTCTAAACGTGATGCACCACTTACCGCGAATCTGAATACCTCGTATCGGCGGAAAAGGCTGGGCAACGGAGAGAGAGCTTGGCCTCGGGATTATCTCTCTCTCTGTCACTCCAATGGTCGGGAAGGCTGCCGACTCCTGGCTTCCTTCTTTCCCTTACTGTGGGACGTGCTGCTCCGCACGCCGATGTGGAGGTTGGTGGGGAGAAATACCTCACCCCCACATACAAGATGCACCGACACTTCAGTTCTTTTATGAGGTAAAAGAAATAACACCGGCTTTAAAACACGTTGTTGTAGCCGTGCGCGCGCGAACTCCATCTGCCAGCTCGGCGCGCACGATTCTCGCGCGTTGGTGCGCGCACCGCGCTGTATATCCTCTTTCGCGTTGCTTACCTGATCGGTAACTCGCTTACCGTTATAAATTTTAAATAGTTCAGAAAATATAACAATATTAAAAATTATTACGGTAAATATTCCACTACATTTTACATTAACATTAATGTAATGATACAAAATTAACAGATTTTAGAAAATTTTTAAATATTTCAAAAATATTTCTTGAAAATTTTTTGTTATATTATAAAAATTAAACAATTGTTTCACTAAAACATTATATAAAATATTACATAAATATTGTTTATTGCCTGATTTATACAATTTAAATATAAATTTTGCAATAAAATGTTGATAATTATATCAAAAACTTAAATATTAAATAACTATTAAAAATACATGAAATACTAAATCCATGCAGATCATCATGTGCAAGTTTTTAACTTAATTCGTAAGCGTTGCGCGTAGCGTATAGTGGAGAGAGCGTTTGTGTCTCATTCGCGCGTGCGGGGTTCGATCTCTGTTTAGGATATATGTGAAAATTTTTTGTGCGATAAATTTGTGTAAAAAATGATATAAATACTTATACATCAAATATGCACCAATAGCGAAATTTTCGGGGTTAATAACTAATTAATTAAAAAACATTACCCATGTACATAATTGTACGTTTTAATATTCGGTTGTTTTTCTTAGTCTAAATATTGCCTCGAAAAAACGATGATTTGTCAATGAGTAGAAGACACATTCGACGATTAGCAATAGTATATTACGCAACTAGTGAGCAAAATAGGTCATTTCAACACGAGTCGGATTTGCCGCTCGAGCGAAGCGAGGGTGGCAAAAAGACGAGTGGGGATGGCCTATTTTCCTTACTAGTTACGCATAATATTTTTCCTGACAAGGTGGGAGAAATTTGACATTAAGAAGAGTGAAAATTCTTTTGATTGTAGCATGTACGAAAAAACATAGCGCCATTTCTGCGAGCCTAATATAAGAAGTTTTGACTGCGTTATATGTCTTGTTTTTCTGTCATCTCTCCCGCTCTCCCTCTCTCCCTCTATATCCTAATATTATATTATAAAGAAAAATTAAATAAATAATTGTATTAAAATTTAATCATTTTCTTTTTGAGTGGGCAAAATAGTTCATTCCCCCACTCTCAAAAGCATTTTGCTCACTAGTGAGGGAATGTGGTATTTTGCCCATGCAAAACAGGCCTCGAAAATCGAATTTCGCTCACCGCGTTAGGAAAAACAACGAACTGAGCAAGATGTTGCAGACTGAATCCTTGGTTTCTTCGTACTTAAATAAAACTCAACGAAATAGTGAGTCCTTTTAATTAGAAGCTAATACTGAACAATTTAATGCACATAGTAAAGATTCCTACCAAGAAGACTCGCTAACTGAAAAATCTTTACTGAAGAAACTGTTGTGTCAGAAGAAACTTCTTTTCAAGAAACACCTGTTTGCGAAAGAAATGTAGAATTTTCAGAATGCAGTGTACCCCTTATGGAAGCTTGTGATCCTGAAGCTACTGACATTGCTTTCAATAAATTTGATTTTAGATCTACAACAGATAGCATAAATACAGATAGTAATCAATATTCTAGAAAATTCAATACTAATAATGAGGTGATTTTTAATGATTCAAATGTTTTTATGGAAGAGTTATCTGATACAGATGATACTAATAGCACGTGTTCTGATGTTTATCGATATAGCGATAGTGATGCTGATAGTATCTTTAGTGATCAAGAGGGATACGTTGATTATGATTTCGACACCGTTTTGCAAACCTTGCTCCATCTAAAGATGAAGAGTTTCGATCAAATTTAACTGTTTGGGCTCAAAATTTTCAAATTCATCATAATGCTCTTAGAGTTAAGTTAATGCTCTTGTTAATTATATTAAACAAATACACTACGACTACCTTTTGTAAAGATCCGCGTACTTTGTTAAAAACTCCTGGAACTACAAATGTTATAACTATAGATAGTGGTTACTATTGTTATGTAGGAATTCGCAGTTGTTTAAAAAATATAATTGTAATCGGACACATGAATAATTACCGTGAAAGTAATATAAATTTATAAATAGATATTGATAGTGCTCCGATAGCAGGTAATTCTTCTGAAAAGGGCATGTGGTTCATTTTGTGCAAAGACATTAAAATGGAAAGTGTACATGTTATTGGAATGTATCATGGTCCAAAAGAACCTAATGATGTAAATATTTTTTTAAAAGATTTTATTGAAGAATCGATAGAATTAGTAAATAATGGATTTATGTACGACGAGAAATTATATAACGTACGAATTTATGGATTAATATGCGATTCTCCAGCGAAATCTTTCGTTTTAGGTACTAAATATCACTCTGGATATTCCATGTGTAGTAAATGCACAATTAGAGGTGAACATTTTAAGTCTGTATGTTTTCCGCTTGACAACATTCGAATTATTAGAAAGAATTGTGACATGCTTTTGAGAGATGATATCAAGTTTAAAAATTTAGATTATCTAACAGAATATCAACAGCAGGAAACATTATTCAATCAGTTACCTCATTTTGGAGCAGTATCTAATGTACATATTGATGGTATGCATTTAGTATACTTAGGCGTTACTAAACAATTAATACGTCATTGGCTACGATACAAAAGTGGGAATAATAAATTCTTTAAATTGTCTAATAATGAGGTTGAAATAATACGGTTGATTTTGAGTCTTCTGAACCTAAAAATAAGAGACGTAAAACTATTATAATATTGCAAAATACTGACGAAAGTAACGACTCCACTGATAATGAACATGACAATTCTGCTGTACTGACACTACCAATTCCTCCTTCAGCGCTCGATATTGTTTCTAAAAGTGTATCCACGATCTCAAACGAAAAGACTTACGGTAGTAATTTTTATTTTTGATATAGTATTGTAAAGTATGCAGTTCTGTTTCTATTTTTATTGCATGAAGTGAAACTTTTCCGTAAAATCATATTCCTTTTTATATCCATCACCATATTCCTTTTTTATGTATATTTATTTACATTATATGTAATATACTGTATGCATATCGTACCAACAAATATTGTTAATAATATGCATGAAAAACTTTAAACACTCGTATTGCTATTTTATGTTTAAAATTTCACTTTACTCTCTTGTCACGAAAAATACTATTTTTTCATTAACCTAGTAGAAATTTGAATCTAAGAACTAGGAATTAAACATTGGTATTAAATACCTTGTGATAAACTCATTTTCACGCATTTTTTTAACACTTAATAGAATGACCATAACCTCAAGACATTTGCATAATGTTTCCAGCATTCCGGTAACAGTAAACTTCAAAATTCTTATAATTTCGGATGGATTTTTAATGTTTTCGTCTGATTTACAACTAATTTCTGTTATATTTCCAGTATTTACGAAAATAAATGTGATTTTATTATATTATTCACTTGTCCATTTTTAATAGACATTTAATAGCATATAACTAGACTCAAATTTGATCTATGTTTATAAACTAAAAATTAGCTCAAAACAGAATATAAATTATATTTTAGTCTATTTAATGGTTAAAAATTGGGAGAAAAAGCGTTTCACCGGGAGGATAAAAATGGGCACATTTTTCGCCTATTTTTCACCCATTTTTCGACCATTCTATTTAGAATATCTATTTATTACCTATTTAATGGAATACGATTTCTACTAGATTTATTACGAAAAATTGTAAAAATCGCATTACTAAAGGGGTTAATTTTCAATAAGACGTTTAATAAAGTTTATGAATATTACAGGTAACAAAAATGACAATTTATCGCAGATTGATAATGTGAACCAGCAAAATCATGATTTATTTACAACTGATGCTAATCATTCTCAACAGCCAAGCAATTATCACTTATTGCTAAATGTTCTAGGTAAATTTGTACTTTTTTCGCAATCATTTTCAATAACGTTTGTCAAAATGTAGTTGCTTACCTTTAAAATTGATTGATATTTGTTCATTTATATTAAGATGATTTTTAACGTTCTGCTATTTATTATTTTTAAATTAGTTTAACGGGATGTGAACCCCAAACAACAGATGAATGATTTATTTTATACTATACGAGGAATTAAGTTTTAAAAAAATGTTCTGTAATAATGTTATATTTTTTTTAGAAACAACCTGTGAATTGTTTCGAATTTTTTTATTGATAAATAAGCGAGAATTTGGGCAGCCATGAATTATTATTTTATAGCTATATATTACCGATCAAAATGGTTTTTTAGGTATTGTGACAAGGTACTTCATACCTGTCAATATAATAAGCGAGCGAGTTCCAACCTATGCTATTCTACCTACCCTCATATCTCTAAACCTACCTAACCTAACACTAAGTTCCCCAAATTCCCAATACTTTCCCTGGTTCCTTCAACCTAGCACAAGTAAGCAGCATATCAGGAGAAGCGAAACGGATCCAGAAGGCATCGCACTAGGGCCAGTGAAGCAACCTACGATGGCCCAGGGTGCCAGACTGAGCAGCACAAGCAGCAACAAAAATTCCAGGAAGCTGTAAAACGTTAATAATAAATAATAATCCCAATTAGGAGGAGACAAGGAAGCATGTATATTAAGGAAGCATGACAGCTACATGTAAGGAGAGGATTAGGAGTGAGGTTAGGGTAATCATAACATTACCATAACTCTCACTTAATAACTAATAATAAATATCAAGCACTCCCTCAAGAGCTAGATATTTACCCAGGAAGCAGCCAGAAATCCCCGCAGCAACGCAGCATCCAGGAACAGCAGCAGCAGGGACCGACGCGCACCAACTGATAGGGCGCCGTGAGAGCGAGTGAGAGAGAAAATCGTGTATCGGCCGTCTCGTCTGTACCTGTAACGGAGAGGACTTATTAGCCGATAAGCTAACACCAAAGGAACGATCATAAGGGCTTATCTGGTAGACAGCATCACCAGGAATACCGTTCTCTCCGTGGGAAGCAGCAGCTCAGGCAACATCGTCTGCTTCGTGTAAACATGGCCGCGAACCCTCACTACCCGGGGCGCGCGAGACGACGGCAGCCGACGGACGACTCGACGCGAGAAGCTGCGCGTGCACGTCGGGCCCGAGCAACGAAGCAGCGAACGAGCCCGAGCTCGAGAGAGCTCATCAGGACGCCAACGAGGTAACATCGGCTAACAGTAAACGACCGACCGCTATCGCCATTCCGCAGTATTGTGTTTGTTTGTGAGAGAGCAGTGACTGCAGCAATCTCCTGGAGACGATCTCCGCTCAACCAAGGTGGATGCACGCACTGCACCGGTTATTCTGCGATCTCTCCTGATCGTAAGTGTGCTTCGCCTTTACTCCCCTCTCCTCCCGTCGCGCAGCAAGTAGTAACAGCTCGCACGCAGCCGAGCGTAATAATATAAATTCCCCGCGATCGTACGCGGCTGGCGCCCAAACCTTTCCTTATATTATAATAAATTAATTATATATTTTATTTAATTTATTTATTCATTTCGCCATTGACGCCACGCCCTAATCCCCAGCGTGACCGTTACAGTATAAAATTAATTAATAATTAATTGTTTCATAAAATTCTCTCTATCACGTAATTCTATTTGTTTCGAACAGTAATCTAATTTTTCTCATATTTTTCTTATAGTTAGGTTTTCAAATTTTTGAAATATTCCAAGTAGGTATCTGTAATTTGAGTATCACATTCCCTTAAATCGATCTGTAGGAGGCAAAGGATTTGGAAATTGAAAAAATACTCCTAATGTTAGTAAGAGTCAACCTACGTTTCGTTGGCTTGGTTTTGACGACATTTTGAGCCTGGTGAGATTGGTAAACCAATCCAACTAAACCTCGCTCGACTTGTACTAAAATTTAGAGTATACTTTTGAATTTTTAAATCTTTTGCTATATTTATGATTGGTTCATAAAATAAATGCAATTTTTTTTGTAGAAAACCAGAAAAAAATTATTTTCTACAATCGCAGTATAAAACTCGAATTAGAAGGATTACATAAGAGAATGTCAAGAGTAGAACAGAAATCAATAAATAATTCAAATTGTAAATTTTCCAATGAAAATATAAAAAAGTTGAACGAATACTTTCTTGTAGATAAGAATGAGGAAAAGATTAATAAAAAAGTAGCGGCAGTAGAAGAAAAGTTAAAGACCGAAGTCTTTTATGAGATTGTTGGTAAATATGTTTTTTTAATTTTCTTCATTACTACCGTAAATATTAAGGCGGTAGGTGATGATTAAAGAGTGAACAACGTGAAATTTTAAAGAGTTTTGAATTTGTCATAATTGTAAATTTATCTATATCTTCGTATTTGAACAAACCACATTTACTAATTTTTATTTTATTTACTAATTATATTTTTGAATAAAGTGATATTTTCTTAAATTGTTTTAATAATTTTTAATTTTTAATTATAGAAAATTACACCTTATTCAAGAATATAATACGTATCTACCGTCTTAGTATAATAGAAATAAATGATTACTTATGATATTTTACTATGTTCATTATTTCAATAAAATGAACGTAACCTCAAAATATTTTAAGTTTGCATTTCTCTTGTCACTTTAGGCTAGGGAATTTCTATAAAATGAGATCATTTTACAGCGCTATTATTAAAAGTATATTTATTATTAAAAATTCATTCTATATTATTTAATTTTGTTTAATTTTAGTAGATAACCTAGGCCGGTTCTAACCCATAGGCCGGTTCTAACCCAAATTTGTGTGTGTGTGTATGTGTGTATTTGATTGCTCTTAATAGCAATCGTTTGCACTTTAATTAAATGGTTTCCTCTTTAATCAAATTGTTAGTACATAAATAGCAAACGTTTGCAAATTGATTGCAATCGTTTGCACCGGAATTAAATAAGCCTCCTAATTTACTTCTTACTATTATTAAACGTTTTGTAGCCATTTGATTTTGGGCAAAACATTGTGTTTGATGAAAACGTTTCTTTGGAATACATTTTCCATTTCGATGGAGTTGTTTCTTCCTTTTTCTCTTCATTCTGCAGAAGTCGAGGAAGACAAACTACACTGATGCTTGGACCCATGATGGAATGATTCAAATTGATAATATTGCTTGGTATTTATACTGTCTTAAGGGAAGGGTGGAGACCCCAACCAACGCTTCCACCTGTGAGGTACGCCGCTTATCGTTACCCCTTCATTTTTTTCTTCCCTTCAGACTCCGTCTACTTTATCATATGTATTGTCATGAATTCCAATATTTGTTAAACTAGTCCGTTGTTTTAATTCTTGATTTTTAGCAGTCGACTTGTTCAGATATTTCTTTCTGATATCTATGTAAGGAAGCAGTTGAAGTACACTGTCGCACAGTCCCATGATGAAATGATGAGTCAATGACTTTGTGAGCATTTATATATCTTCCCATTCCATGATAGATTCTTTTGTATAAAATTGACGCATCAACTTCACATTATGCAAGGTGCAAATAGTTTTGCATGCATTATTGTGATTGGAACAGACTGTTGCTAATTTAGAATGGTCGTAGGTTTGGTAACCCCACTCCTCGCTATCACTGACCGGAATGTTGAAACGTTCAATCCACCCTTTTCTGAAACCACCAATGACGAAAATCCGATCAGCGTTGCGTAAGCGGTCACGAATAATATTCCCGATTTCCGTGTAGTCGAGATCCTCAGAGTTCCAAGTTAGACCATGGTAGCAGAGTTCTAACCACAGATTCTTATGTTTGTATTTCTGAGAGTGTTTGTTCCAAGGAAACGGTGCTCTGAACAAAAAGAGTTCGAGTTGAACGTCTCCGGTGAGAGGATAATTTGATAGCTCCTTCAGAAAGAAATCATTGCCTGGCTTCATAAATCCTTGAACGTCTACTGCGTACTCCATCTGGACAACGTATGAGATGCTGCAAGAAGGAACTCTGATTTATAAACTACCCCCCTCCCCGTCATTACTACCCCCACTTCACTACTACCCCCACTTCTTAAATAAGCTTCTTCACATCATCGCTAGCTGGATTATATTGTACAATACGATCATGTAAAATTAAACAGTATGCTAAAGTTCCAGCAGGAAAGTTGTTTCTCGACTCGAATTCTAGACGCACATCCACTGGAGCGCTCTTTAACGATTCATTCTACTTTGAGCAATCGATTACTATCAGTGGCATGTAATTGAGATAGTATAATTTTTTCAACATTGGTTCCGGATCTTTACCGTAGTAAGAATTTGGAAACTGGTGTACATATCATACAATATATTGATTATGGTTTACATCAAGATTTAGATTGCCGTATGGATAGTACTGTGAACTGAGAAAAAGCTTTACGTTGGTGATATTGCAGTGATCAAATTGACTGGCATTAGCCGCTTTTTGACTTTTACGATTAGTTTGAAAACCCAGAATAACAAATCTAGCTTTTTCTAGTTGATTAGTTGTTTTTACAGTTCAAACATGTCTTGACGTTGTTGGACGAAGTGGATATTCGTACAAATCCCAAGTTCGAAAACTCATAGATATTGCTCTATCTTTTCCTATATAATCGAGCAATCGATCTTTACCAGGATTCGATGCGACTACGTATGGCACAAGCCACTCGATTCTTATTAACTCAATCTTGAAAACTTCATAATTAATGTTATTTTCCATATGCACACCTGTTTGAACAACAGCATTCAAATCAGTTCTCGATCTCGTGAGAATAAGTTCATGCTTTGCATTGATTACTATTTTACGATAGTCTTCGGCGAAACCAAGAATCATGTTCAATGGTATAGAAACGTCAAAGTATCTATTATCATTCGCAATATTTTGCGTCTCCTCATGAGTTTATCCATCCAGCGTTCTTAATCAACATACTCTGACTTGGAATAAGAGATATCCAACCTTCCATGAGACTTGATAATCCTACGTTTTTACTCTTATCTATTTCTATAGCATTCAACTCATATCTAATTTCTTCAAATAAGTGAGAAATTGCGTTATTTACAAACTTCGTGTGCTTCACAATTCTACCATCAGATTTAAGTAGTTGTCCACATATATGTAAGGAACTGCGTGATGGTAAAAGACACAAGTCTTGATGTTGAATGGATATACGAATTTCATCACTATTGTTGTAGTTGGATGTAGTATACGGTTGATGTGCGTGAACTTCATAGTGTGCCACTGATTCATCGAATGTGATAGGTGACTGTATGCTTAGAATTTCTTCAATTTCTTTGAAAACAACAAAATAGAATGCAAGTTATTTTCCACCAAGGACGAGTCGTAAGCCTAGACTTTTTAGGAATTGTATGTTTCGCCGTGTTAGCGTTGCAACTGTCTGTCGCTGACTGATGGACGAAGCATGAGTTTTCCTGTTTATATAGTTTCTACGTTCAAAAACGATTCCCATTATAATTGTTTAATGTGCAACCTAATCGTTATAACTTCTCCACGAAAATGGCTAGCGCTCCAGTAGCGCTCAAACCGGCAAATAATGGTATTAGGAACGGTAAAGCACCACCAATTTTTGTTGGAATCGGTAAAATACGAGGAACTTATATTTTTCCCTTTCTACCAGCAATTTTGACAACATTTTGAGCCTTTTGCAAAGCAGATTTAATTACTTTTTAGCACATTTACTCGAAGTTGATTTTCGACAGTTAGCAGCTTCAGACACTTTATTAAGAGAAGTTTTCTGCTGCTTCTTTTTTTTCTTTTTTAATCCCATACCAAATTTCGACTTTAATTTCATCGCGTTAGTTATAGCGTAAGCAGCTGTTTTCTCACCGTGATGTTAGCGTCCTTAGATAAAACTCGATTCCAAGCTTTATTTGCTAAAACTTTATCTGCAGCGTTTCTCAATTCAAGATTTTCTCGATTTTTAGAGTATGCAATGTCATGCTCCTTACAAGCAACGTCAAAAGGATTAATGCCAGGATCTCCTCGAGGCTAACCTTTTACTTAATTTCGTTCCTGGTCCACAATATTGATACCCGGGCAAATGAAGTTCAAAAGGTAATTTATTGATGGCTTTGTTGATCAAGCCGCAACCTCGTTTTTGTTGTTGATGACGTATGTAATTGATCATCACTCTATAAAAGTCAGCTTCAGATTGATTTCTAAAACTATATAAACATCCTATTTATAGTCAAACAGTTTGTAACTATTGAGACGTTGCACTGCACTCATGGATTTCAAAGAGCAGTCTGTTAAGCTACCAATAGCTAATTTTGATGTTATCGTAGAACAAGATAGAAGACCAAAACGACATGGAGATTTACTTCTAGATAGTATAAGAACTATATTCTGTGGTCCTTCTAAATGCGGTAAAACCAATAGTTTCCTTGCTCTCATAACTCGTCCATATGGAGTAAGATTTGAAAATGTATACGTATATTCAAAATCTGTGAATCGAGCAAAGTATAAGATACTAAAGGAGTTATTGAACCCCATAGATGGTGTACAATATTTTCCTTTTAGTGAACATGATACAGTAGTAGATCCAGAAAACGCACTTCCCAATTCAATTATGATTTTTGATGATATTGCATGTGAGAAGCAAGATAATGTAAGATCATTTTTCTGCATGGGTAGACATAAAATGGTTGACTGTTTCTATCTTTGTCAGACGTATACTTGAATTCCCAAACATCTCGTTAGAGATAACGTTAATTTTTTAGCTTAATTCCGACAAGATGATTTAAATTTTTATTATTAACTCCAGACATTACAATATTTTACAATAAATGTATCCTATAGAGATGCACACTGCACCTGCACATAGGAGGCGGAGAACTTAATACTATATCCTAATACTAAATTAACCTAATACTATATTTAATAAGAGTTTTGCAACTTAATCAGTATAACTAGTATACTGTTTAGTGCATCACTCTTTTACATGTTTTTTTTAAACACTTTAAATTTAAATGCTCATATTATTGTTTAATGTTATTACTTGTTTAAACATTTTTTCCTTATTTTTCACCAAAATCTTGTTAACATGGCTCTAGCAGTTGTGAACGTTTCTGTTGTCGCACTTCTGTTTCTTGCAAAAATAATTTTCTCGATGTTGTTTAGTCTAGCAGGGCAAGTGAGTCCAACGGCACAAGTGACTCTGTAATGTGGAAACATTTCCTGATGTTGTTTTGAAGAATCACATTTACATGCTGATGTAAATACTATATCATCTATAACTACTAGATCTTTGTATTTAGGCTGCTGTTTCAGTGGGTAAACAGAATTTGTAAAAATTTGTTTTCCTCTTATTCCCCTATCAAAATAAAAAATTACTTTGTTCGATCCAATGTAGTTTAAGATCTCCATAGGACATGCGGTAAGAGTTAACTTGCTGTAATTTCTGCCCTGGTGGATTAGTGACTTTCATATTTGTGGCATTATCTTCAGCCATTTTGGCTATTTTGGTATATACTGATACTATAGAATCATATTTTTCTTTTACAACTTCATCTTTAACTTTGTTACATTCTGGTGTTTCTTTTACAAAAATTATGTATTTAAAACCAGGAACTACTCGATTAATTTTAATTTCACAGACCTTATCAAATAGATGTTTTTTGTCTTTTTTCACTGTTTTATCCGGTATAGCTTTTTGTTTATCACTCAAACTCACCGCGTCCTCTGCAACTGAAACTGCAACTAAAAGTTTATAGCCTCTTCAAGAAAGTTCATATTCATTACTTCAGTTGCAATTAGAAATAAATTGCTGATATTTTCTATTTTTTTCATTTTATTGTAGTTGTATTCGGATATTCTGCGTGCGATCGTTTGTAGTACTTGTTACATTTACCATTTGCGCATAGATATGTTCTAACATTAAGTAACAATTTGTCAAATACTGCCGTATCCTGTAGGACTTCCAATGCAGGATTTACACATCTAACAAATTTATTATTTTTATCTGTTAAAAATGAATTAATTATTGAATTGTTTGCAAGTACTTAATTTTTTTTGTCTAATTAACTTACAAAACCATATTTTTATTCGAGTACAATCAATTTTTACTGAATTATTCATACTAATTCTTTATACGTTTGTCTTGATCCAGTTTTTTAATTTTGCTTTTCTTACTTTATTATTATCTATATTTTTAAGTTCGTTTGGTAAGGTATTGTAATGGCTTACTGCTCTTATATAGTTGTTCTTTGAACTGACTTTGTTATATCGACGTGGCATTTGGATGTTCCTATTTCTTGTTATACTTTTTGAGTTTTTATAAATTTCTTGCAATATACTATAATTAAAACTAAGGAATTCAAAAATAAAAAGTTTATCAATATTCATTGGATTTTAAGTAATCTATTTTGTTGATTTTGTATTATAGATTTGTTATTTGCATACGTACCCCCCCAAGCTATTATTCCGTAACAAATTATACTATGGTAAAAAGCATAATACAGTGTTCTGAGAGTATCAGTGGACATGATTTTAGCTATTTTGTGAAAAATAAAAGTTAGATATTTCGTCATTTTGTATATATACTCTATGTGCTTATCCCATCTCATGTGATAGTCAAAAATAATTCCTAGATACTTTGTATTATCCACTCTTTGTAATTCTGTTCCTTTTATGTTTATATGAAAATTTATTGGAATACAATCCTTATGGTTCACAAAAGTTAAATATACTGTTTTATCAATATTAAGTGAAAGTTTGTTAAGTGCTAGCCAATTTGCTATTTTATTAAGATTTGAGTTCATAATTGTTTCTACTTCTTTCCAACTATTGCTTGTTGATATTACTGCAGTATCATCAGCATAAGATAATATTGTATTATCTGGCATTGCTGTCAATAGATGATTTTCATATATAATAAATAATAATGGTCCTAAAATTGTGCCCTGAGGTACTCCAGTTGTTATTTTCTCAAATACACTATATGTATCATTTATTTTTACCCTTTGTTCCCTATTACTTAGATAACTTTTTATCAACTTCTGCGCTTTACCCCTAATTCCGTACCTATATAATTTATCCAACAAAATAGTATGGTTAACAGTATCAAAAACTTTGGCTAAATCAAGGAAAGTTACTGCTATTGGAGTGTTTGAATCTAGGTTATTGTATATTATGTTGGTTATGTAGTTTAATGCATTCTTAGTACTTTTGTTTTTCCTAAAACCATATTGGATGTTTGCTAGTATGTTACTGTCATTTATAAACTTAAATAATCTAGTGAAAATAATATATATATAATTATCGGTCTTTCCGAACTAAATGCTTTATTTTTGGAATAAAGCAGGCCCATTATACCCTTTGTCCACTATGGTTGGTGGAATTTCCCAGAGTAACGGCCTTTTTAAAAAATTAAAGGCGTTTCGTCCTCGATCCTTAGTTTGGACTCCTCAGTAAGAAACTGGAGATCATACCTTAGACGCCTGTCACAAGATGAACTGCGACACCAGCAAGATGTTATGCGGCTATATATATAGAGGAGGACGACAATCTCTCCAACGAGTAAAGTCGTCTCCATCTAGCGGTGGGAAAGACCACCAGCCAGAGTGCGACGTATTAGACCGAGTCGCAGGTTTATTAAAACAAAATGAATTTAAACGTTCGGTGATAATATATATATACTTATCGGTCTTTTCGAACTAAATGCTTTATTTATGGAATAATGCAGGCCCATTATACTATTTGTCCACTATAGTTGGTGGAATTTCCCAGAGTAACGGCCTTTTTGTGAAACTAAAACAAAGAATAATCCTAAAAGCTTAAAACGGACATATGTTGAAGAACAAGAAATTTCAAATTTTCCCATCAGGACTGAAAATACTTCCACTGATGATGATGACAGTATCATTACCATACGACCAAATGACAGTATGTGTGACATAACTGAGGATGATGATATCAATGCTGATAATAAGTATGTTAAAATGCTTTATCAAAATGGTGTAGATAATCTCGATAAAATGTATGGAGTACGTCTCCAAGCCGATAAATATATGATTGGTAATTTATCGATAGTATTTCAACGACAGAGCATTTAAGTAAATCACGTAATATTTCCAAAAACAAATGGGTTGATGGAGCTATTATTTACCAAAAAACCTAATCAAGATATCATCAGCAAATCTGATTTACAAAACTACCGCAAAATTTTGGAAATGTCAAGTGCATACATAAAAAAATGTAACAAGGATGAAGCTGTACGTACTCATAAAAGCAATACGTTCAATAATATTATTACCCCCATGTTTAATCTGATTAATAAATCAGCAATTGGTAAAGGTTTTACTGAAACTCAAACAAAATCATTACCTCGATAAAAAATTGTTAGAAAAAGTATATCATTTACGGATTACGTCTACTGGGATGATCCTAATGAACTTGTCGACAGACTTCGCATACTGTTAGCTGAACGATCAGCTGGAAATAATAGACATACTAATGAGATGCATTCCATTATTGAAGAATTGCGAGAATCAGGATATATATATATATATATATATATATGGGTGGTTCTCTGTGACATCGAAGATGAAAAAAATAAATATTGCTATAACTGTGGGAATATGTTTTAGAGGTATCCAGTAGTTCTCCTGAATTTTTTCAGATTTTTTCTGGACCATTATTTTAAGTTACAGAGAGTCAAAGTTGACATTTTAGCACTTTTTTGCATTATATGCCCATTTTCATGAATTTTTAGCTCCCATGGGATGCATTTTTCACTAAAAACATAAGTATGACTTTTTTTGTAAAATTTTCCGAACTTATCATTAAAAATACTTTTAAAGACATAAATGTATGCTGTCACACTCATGTAAGCCATTTAAACCTTAAATAGTGAAAATCAGCAATTCTGCTCCGGACTCTGGTAACCTAATACTGTCTAAAAGATGTCTTTTTATAGTCAGAAACTGCCTAAAAATTTCCAGAGTGGGTCTAAATCATTAAGATCACTTATGGTCAAAATATCCGGGAAAAGTGCCCGAAATATTAATAGAAATGTATATTTGTTGCCTTATAACGATGAATCTATTAGCATGATCATTGCAAAAAAATTTGTGCACTTACCTTGGAGTGGTAGAAAAGTATCTTCACTTGTTTCAGTATCCATCCCCTGTAAGCTGCTAAAAATCTTATATTATATTAAAGTGGATCGACTTTTGGTCTCCGGTTCTCCGGTTCTCCGGTTTTTTAAAAATGCATTTTTATAGTTTCAAAGTTTTATTTTAATTGGACTTTACACTTTTGGGCCTTACATTTTTTGGACCTTACATTTTTGGGCCTTA
The DNA here is from genome assembly GCA_026168455.1 of Theocolax elegans. Lineage (NCBI taxonomy): Eukaryota > Metazoa > Arthropoda > Insecta > Hymenoptera > Cerocephalidae > Theocolax > Theocolax elegans. The sequence goes on along the minus strand of CM047426.1, from coordinate 77,076,886 downwards.
TAAATTTTGGGCCTTACATTATTGGCAACGGAATTGTAAAGTTTTATTTTAATTGGACTTTACAATTTTAGGCCATACATTTTGAGCCTTACATTTTTGTCCTCATAAATTTTGGGCCTTACATTTTTGGGCCTTATAAATTTGGACCTTACATTTTTGGGCCTTATAAATTTTGGGCCTTACATTTTTGGACCTTATAAATTTTGGGCCTTACGTTTTTGGGCCTTATAAATTTTGGGCCTTACATTTTTGGGCCTTATAGTTTTTTTAAACAAATAGATATCAACTACTATGTCGATATTATTACCAGAAAATTATCTTAATAACAATAATTAAAATAACATTTGATTACGTAATTAAAATTAATAAAATTTCAACACTGGAACATACAATAAATCAAATTAATTTTTATTGTTTATTTTACAAACTTATTTTTGCAAAAATTTCAAATTACAATTATTATGTTATTAAATTAAATTACAATTATTATGTTACAATTGTACTCTATTCACTTGTATATTTCATAAGATATATATTTTTCAATATATCGTTTTTATTGTTTATATAATTTATAAATTCAGCAAGTATTCATCGAAATCATCTTTAACAGAAAAATTAAATTACATCATTAAATATTAAATGTATAATTAATTAAACATTAGATAAAATATTCAAATAAATATTACTGTTTTTAAAATGCCATTTAGAAGATTTATATCCAATATGCATATTGTCACATATTATTGATATTATATATGTTATATCTGTAACAAAAACATTTTTATTATTAATTATAAATAAATTGACAAAGTCAAAACTTTACCTTTTAACTTAATCATTAAGAAATACTACTGCATTTTTGATTATTTCGATAGTCTTAATAAACTAATCAGGATACTGAAATACAAAAAGACTTATTATATTGCAAACAATGATAATTTAAAATGAAAATAAGATAATTTTATAATATACCTTGTGACTTTAATCGTATGGAATGCCATTAGGAATATAATATTTTATTGATATACTATTAATTGGAATGCTGCTGCCGTTTGTTATTTTTATTCAGCGCTGCATTCATTGGAATGCTGCTGCCCTTTGTTTTTTTTATTCAGCGCTGCATTTATTGGAATTATGAGTGTCAAACTACTAGCAAAGAATTTGTGCAAATATTGGCCCATTAGATGGAAAGTTTGGCCCTCTTTGTGTAAAGATTGACCCAGATTGTTTAAATGTTGGCCCATTTACAGAAAAGATTATTACAACATATTATTTACAACATATTATTATTGCAATATTAAATATTATCAACGCAATTAAGTGCGCCTTAATTTAAGAAATTGCATGTGAAAAACAATTTTTTACTGGTTGAAAAATTTATTCCATAATCAATACAAAATGTTCCTAAATTGGCCAAAAGTGGGCTAAAGTTTGCCAAAACTGGAAAAATGTTCCAAATATTTCAATGTTGGTAAACATCGGCCCACTTGTGGCGCAAGTTGGCCCACTTTTAGCATACTTTGGAGCATTTTCATCGAAAATGTATTTCCACTAGGGTATGTATAATATTAGTATTTATAAAATATTAAATTTATATTAACTATATTTCATTCATTACATTGAAGCTACTTTCTTATACACACTATTTTCTAATAATTTATATTTTATTTTTTTCAGCTTTACAAAAAAATATTAATAAAAAATTTAAAATAATCGTTTAGAAAAATAAAAAAAATTATAATTATTATTAAACAATTGAAACAAATTATTAATATTATTTTTATAATTGTGAATCATTTTGTAAAATAAACCATTTTTATAATGGGTTTGACGGAAATAAAAATATTAGTTGTAAAAACGATTGAACCATATAGCGACGATGCTTCTATGTTAAATGATGAACACATATTAGAATTTAATAACATCCTTAAATCATGTACACCATTCAATATGCAAACATCTCTTTTAGTTCAAAAACAATGTAATATTAACTCAGTTCAAATGAATAATCAATATACATTCAATTGTTATTTTCTTGAAAATATGAAAAAGGTCATTGGATTTGTATGTATTACAATAATAGAACGATACACATTTATGATAGTTTAAATGCTAAATATTTGCAAAATGAACATAAAGTATACATCAATAGATTATTTCCAGATAGTCAACAATTAAAAATTGTTTTTGAAACAGTGCAATTTCAAACCAATAGTTATGATTGTGGAATTTTCGCGATAGCTTTTGCTGTCTCTATTGTATTTAATTTATGCCCATGCAGTTTAAACTATGATATTTCCCAAATGCGTTCATATTTACTAAAAATATACGAAACACGTAGTATTACGATGTTTCCAATTTTACAAAATATAAACTATAATATTTCAACAATACCAATCAAAAGATACATGATTCATATTTGTTGTATTGATGAAAAAAATTGAATTTCAATGTAGCAGAAATAAAAATAATAGAATAAAATTTTCAACAGAAATTCAATTCTGAACAACAAACAATAATGAATTTATATAATAAAGATAAAATCATTTCCGGTGATTCTATTACCCCAATGGAAATAGACTATGAAATACCATCTTATAGTTCATTTTATCAAAAAAATAAAAATAAACAATTTAATGATATAGAAATAAAACAGCTAAAAATAAAACAGCAAACTATGATAAAAAGGCAAACAATTAGCTGTATCGATATAAAAAATGAACGAGAAAAAGAAGCGTTGCATAAAAAAGAAGCTTATATGAGGAGTAAAGATAGTAATGACGGCAAAATAGAAGAAAAAAATAAAGAGAAAACAGCAAACCATGATGAAAAGACAAAAATAAATAGTGACGAAATAAAAAATGAACTAAATAGTGACGAAATAAAAATGAACGAGAAAAAGAAGCATTACGCAAAAAGAAGCTTATGTAAATAATAAAAATAACAACGACGGCAAAATAGAAGAAAAAAATAAAGAGAAAACAGCAAACCATGATGAAAAGACAAAAAATGAATGGTGACGAAATAAAAAATGAACGAGAAAAAGAAGCATTACGAAAAAAAGAAGCTTATGTAAAAGTAAAAATAGTAATGACGGCAAAATAGAAGAAAAAAAAATAAAGAGAAAATAGCAAACCATGATGAAAAGACAAAAAATAAATAGTGACGAAATAAAAAATGAACGAGAAAAAGAAGCATTACAAAAACAACATATTTATTATAATGAAAATACTGATCAATGTAAAAAACATGAAAAGAAAAAATTAAATGGAAAAATATTAAACGAAAGTAGAAAAAATGATATCGATAAATTAGTATAAAACCATTTACAATAAATTTAAAAAGACGCATATGTATGAAAAATGACAAAGACATGGAAATACCAATCATATTGCTTAAAAAATTAAAAATTGATGAAGGAAAATTTTTTAACGTATATGAGAAACCAATTAATACTAAAAAAGGTATAAATTATAAAGAATTAAATAAACGTATTTTAATTAAAAATGAACAAAATGTAAAATTAGTAAGTAAATCCAAAATAATAGGTCGAATAGCAAATGTAGATTTTGATGAAAAAATAATTATTGAAAACAATTTAGGTTATATGTCTGAAACTTGTAAACATTGTAATACTAAACATTTTGTTTTTGAATATACACTAGGTAAAGAATTTTCTAATTGTTGTCACAAAGGAAACGTAGACTTACCGAAAATGCCTCCCTATCCGGAAAAATTAAAGCAATTAGCTACAGGAATATCGGAAGATAGTATTAATTTTCGCAAAAATATTCGGCTATATAATAATGCGTTAGCTTTTGCAAGCTTTGGAGCTAATTTTGATAAGTTATCTGGTAGTGGACCACAAATTCTTAGAATATGTGGTCAAATATATCGCAATGTTTTTGCTTTACATCCAAATGCAAATGAAGCTCGAAAATATGGGCAATTGTATGTTCTAGATAATGAATTAGCTGCAGCTGAAAGAAAAAGTTTTAAAAATAATTTAGATACAAAATTAGAATTGTCAAGTAAATTAGATAGCTTAATTAGAAATGTTAATCCTTATGTTAAAGCTTATAAAATGATGTATGAGGTAGAAAAAGAAAAATTAGAATATTAGAAGAAAAATTAGATAAAAATATATATATATATAATGAAGCTACTTGTAATGAAGTTGCAATGGTATTTGTAAGAAAAAATGGACTGCCTACTTCAGAGCTGGATATAGTTATATATTCAAAATATGACAATCCAATTAGTATTCCTTTAATAAGTAAACACACTGATCCAATGACATACCCACTTATTTATCCAAATGGAGGATATGGATGGATGCCTAATATGAAATGCAAATATAAGAAAAACAATATTTCATGTTTGCAATTTTATAATTACAGACTTTCTATGAGAAATGGATTTAATCCATACCTTAATATGGGAAAAGTTTCTCAACAGTTTACAATTGATGCATTTGTAAAAGTTGAACAATCAAGATTATATTTTGTAAAGAAAAACCAAGATATTTTAAGAAGCGATTATTATAAAGGCGTAATGGATTATTTACACAAGAAAAAAGAATCTGAAAATATAAAAATTGGAAAAATGTATATTTTGCCATCAAATTTTGTTGGAAGTTCAAGATTCCTAAAACAAAATTACATTGACTTAATGAGTATAGTAAATCGTTACGGAAAACCTGACTTATTTATAACAATGACATGTAATCCAAACTGAAAAGAAATAACTGAACATTTAAAAAAATATGAAACTGTAATTGATAGACCAGATTTAGTATTTAAGGTATTTCATCAAAAAATAAAAGAATTTAAAGAATTGGTAATTAAGCAAGGTGTTTTAGGAAATTGTATCGCCTACACTTATGTTATCGAATTTCAAAAACGTGGACTTCCTCACATGCATATGCTATAATTTTTAGATAAAAATTATAAAAATAATACTCCCGAAAAAGTAGATGAACTCATAAACGCAGAAATTCCAAATGAAGATATCTATCCACGGTTGTATAATATTGTAAAACAGTTTATGATTCATGGACCCTGTGGAGAGCAAAACATGAGTTCACCTTGCATGAGTAAAGACACAAAAAAATGTACGAAAAATTTTCCAAAAAAATTTAATAACAAAACAACTTTTAATTCATCAGAATATCCATTATATATAAGAAGAAATGATATCAAAAAAATCAATTATAAAGGTAAATACCACAATAGAATAGCTGATAATCGGTTTGTTGTTTCGTATAATCCTTATTTATTGTTAAAATTTAATTGTCACATTAATGTCGAAGTATGCTCAACAGTCCAATGTATAAAATACTTATTTAAATAGTGTTATAAAGGACATGACTGTGCGAACATAGAAATACGTGACACAGGTATCAGATCAAAAGACAGTTCTAATTTAACTCATGATGAAGATATTGAAAGCAATGAATATAATACTATTAGAATACCCTCTACACGAACTTTCACATACCATAATAAGATTAGCTATTCACAATGAAGATGAACAAGAAGTGTATTATAAAGAAGGAAAAGAAACAGAAATTTAAAAAAAAATGTAGAAACGACATTAACAGCATACTTAAAATTAAATCAAATCGATTCTGATGCACGAAATTATTTATATTCCGAAATACCATTAAATTATGTATTTGATAATAATTCAAAAACATGGAATAAAAGAAAAAAAAACAAAAAAACCTGTATTAAGCAGAATGTATTTAGTGAATCCAAAGGATCGAAAACGATATTTTATAAGATTATTACTTTTACATGTCAAAGGAGTATCATCATTTCAGGATTTACGTACTGTTGATGATATAATTTATTCTACATTTTATGAAGCTTCTATAGCTAGACATTTGGTTAATGAAGATAAAGAATGGGACAGATGTTTGGAAGAAGCAACACAATTACACTTTCCTACTGCTCTTTGTGAATTATTTGCATATATTTGTATTTTTCACAATCCTATTAATGCAAGAGATTTGTACGAAAAATAAAAACACTTTTTTTACCACCCAAAATATGAACAAAATGCTGATGAAAACCTAGCATTAAACATTATTAATAAGAACCTACAATTGAATGGATATTCTTTAAATAATTTTAATTTACCCGTTATATCTACATTTATAGAAGATTATGCTGATAAATCAACAACACATAACAAAAGTTGCACATTTACTGAAATAAACGTCAAAGTAAATTCTTTAAAAAATCATAACAAAGACATTTTCGATACAATTGTGCAACATTTAAAAATTGAAGACAAAAAAAGCTTTTTTATTGATGGACCAGGAGGAAGTGGGAAAAGCTGTTTACTTAATGTTCTAATAGACTATCTTAAATTCTCAAACATTTCATTTTTATGTGTTGCTTGGACAGGGATTGCAGCAAATTTATTACATAACGGGAAAACAGTACACACAACATTTATAAACTACCACTTAATATCACAGAATGTACTATATGTAATATTAAATCTAATTCAATAGATGGTAAAAATTTAAAAGAAGTTCAAATTATAATATGGGATGAAATATCTATGACATCGAAATATGCTTTTGAAGCAGTCAATCGCCTTTTTCAAGATATATGTAATAATAAAAAAATATTTGGTGGTAAAATGTTGGTTGTTTCGGGCGATTTTAGGCAAACATTACCAGTTATACGACATGGTAGTCGTACTGAAGTTATTGAAAATTCAGTTAACAACAGTTACTTATGGCCGAATTTTATACGTATGACACTAAATGAAAATCTTCGAGTGACAGATAATGACAATTATTTTAGACAATGGTTATTAAATGTAGGTGAAGGTAAACGTTTAAATATGTATGAAGAAGAAAATGAACTGCTTGAAATCCCTCTTGATTTAATAACAAAAGAAAATGATATCATTGCAGAAATTTTTGGAAACGAAATAAAAATAAATGATAAAGTTATATTAGCCTTCACCAACAACGACGTAATTGAAATAAATAATAAAATTTTGGCTATAATGGAAGGGCAAATTATTGAATACTTAAGTGTAGATACATCAGAAGATGATAATGGAGAAAACTTAGATGTCATGTTACCTACAGAATTTCTTAATTCCCTTACACCTAATGGACTTCCTCTACATAAATTACAATTAAAAGTAGGTGCAATAGTAATTCTTCTAAGAAATTTAAATGTGAATGAAGGTCTTTGTAATGGAACAAGATTATTAGTAATAAAACTTATGAAACTTTTAATTAAAGCAGAAATTATAAGCGGGAAAAAAATTGGAAAATTAGTTTTAATACCAAGAATCACTTTGTCATCATCTAAAGAAGATATACCATTCAACATGCGCAAAAAACAATTTCCCATTCGATCAGGTTTTGCAATGACTATTAACAAATCACAAGGGCAGTCATACAAATAAGTTGGTATCTATTTACCATCTCCAATTTTTAGCCATGGTCAATTATACGTAGCTCTTTCAAGAGCTAAAAGTAGAAAAAATTTAAAAATATTACTGTTAAACAATGCAAAAATAGAAAATGATACATTAAAAAATAAAATCAAAATTTACACTAACAATATAGTGTTTAAAAAAGTATTGTAAATGTGTAGACGAAAATTTATACACATTTTATATAAATTTTATAAATAAATAAAAATGGAAGTATGAAAAAAAATATTAAAATATTACAACTATTGAATGATTAAAGCGACTATGCAAAATAATTAATAATTGTTTGCGCTGAAAATCATTAAAATACAATTGAAAATCGGCTGCAACATATCATATTGTAAATGACAAATCATTACATTAGTTATAATAAATAAAAAAAATGAAATATAAGAAAAATCCATTGAAATATTACTACTACTGAATCATTAAAATAAATATGCAAAATAATTGATAATAGCCTGCCGTTCGACAAAACTTACAGACTTCAAAAAAGAATGAGAGTTTCCCAAAATACAACGACCGAAAGTTTAATTCTTATAATAACGTATAAACAGGTATTTAAAATTATTATTTAAAAACTTAAATTTGTTAAAATTTTACAATTAGAATTATATTTGCATATATCATGTATAAAATATTTCGACAGAGCCGCCATTTAGATACAATCACTCATCCAACGTGCGTAAAAAATGATTTTCATAACACTCAATTTTATAATAACAATTACTATACAGATTCTATTAAATACCAAAATTTTTAAATATGCATTATAAAAACCATCACTTTGAAATAATACTACATTCACATACAAATTAAAACCATATATAACACAACGACAGTATTTTATACCACTTTATAAAAAATGTTACCACCGCCATTAAAGAAAAATATAATTTATGAGAGTATATAACATGCTTATATTTCATGTATTCTGTAAACACATTATATTACATCAATTTATTTAAAATTACGATACCCCCCAAATGGAAATTATTTTATGTGTGTGCATTTTAAATATATTAAATATATGGACATATTTCACTTTCTTTCTGAACACACGCACACACACCTTCTTTATAATAACCTATAATGATTATTTTTACACAGACACAATATATATATATATATATATATATATATATATATATATATATATACTTATTTTTTACTCTTTGTCATATTTATTTTCTTTCTGTATTTAATTCTATCATTATTAGCGTCAAAATTTAACAGTATACTTTTCTTTCCTTAACTTACACTGTTACAGAGCCCTTATTATGTTACTATTAAATGGATCATGCATTGAAAAAATATATGATTCTTGAAATGTATACCTTACCAGCACATCCTCGCCGTAAGAGTCGAATACAATATTCATATGTTGGCTAACGCTGGAAGCATAAATATATTTTAAGAGCGTGTGTTATAACTATACACGAAAAATCTAAATGACTTCAGTACAACATGTCTTGGTCTGCAGAAACGACATCAGGTTTTCATCAAATACACTATCCAAGAGCCTAACTCTCATCCAATAATGTATAAATAGTTATTTAAAATTATCAAATAAAACGAAAACATTGGAAAGTCGACACAAAATATATCGAGTTCTCACACTCTTTTCAATTGTCTGTACAATAGTAGTTACATGTAATTTTAAAGAAATTTTGATTAATTTTAAAACTTTGGTAGTTAACTATCATATTTTGTTTATTTCTCAATTTTTTTTTACAAAAACGACATCTCAGTCACCACATTAATTATACCATAATCAGTTATAAAAATATTTTTGTAATTTTTATAAAATATTATGTGAAATGTCATGTTTATAAAATATATTATAAAAAATATTCTTTTTTGATGATTTTTAACACATTCATTAAGTAAAATATTAAAATATTATCAAAAATAGGCTTAAAACAGGTGCAAATACAAAAAACTCCTTGCAGGATAAAAGTTGTCGAAAGGCTTTAATCCAAGAAAATTTAAATTTATATGAATATAAACTTCAACTTTACACAGCGAATTTGGTGTATCTATAAAAATGCAATTTCTGCCTTGATAAACCCAATTGGTTTACTAATTATTTAAAAAATGTAATGTTTTTCATTTAAAAAATGAACATAAAAATGTCACATTTAACTTTAAAGAAAAAAGGCTGTGTAACTATTTTACATATACTCATCTAAAATAAGCACGATCAAAATACAACCGAGTGAGCGTTAGCGAGCGAGGTATCTGCTGCTAGTACAAATATTATTATACAAATGTAAAAAATTAATTTTTAAACATTTATAATGCTGAATTTTTAGTTTTACATCCCTTACAAGAATTATAATACTAATCTGAACGATTACTATAAATATACAAACATCATTATTACAATAACTGAATATATGTATTTAATACAAAAGATATATAAATAAATCGGATATATAATTATAATGAATAATATGATAACGTGACAGTGACAAGTTTTGAAATCTAAACAATGTATTGCTTAATAATAATAATAATAATGTTGATACTTTGATAGTAATCCTTCAGATTAGTATTATAATTCTTGTAAGGGATGTAAAACTAAAAATCCAGCATTATAAATGTTTAAAAAATAATTTTTTATAATTTTATAATAATATTTGTATTTTTAGCAGCTTACAGGGGATTAGATGGATACTGAAACAAGTGGAGATACTTTTCTACCATTCCAAGGTAAGTGCATAAATTTTTTTGCAATGATCATGCTACTAGATTCATCGTTATAAGGCAACAAATATACATTTCTATTAATATTTCGGGCACTTTTCCCGGATATTTTGACCATAAGTGATCTTAATGATTTAGACCCACTCTGGAAATTTTTAGGCAGTTTCTGACTATAAAAAGACATCTTTTAGACAGTATTAGGTTACCAGAGTCCGGAGCAGAATTGCTGATTTTCACTATTTAAGGTTTAAATGGCTTACAAGAGTGTGGCAGCATACATTTATGTCTTTAAAAGTATTCTTAATGAAAAGTTCGGAAAATTTTACAAAAAAAGTCATACTTATGTTTTTAGTGAAAAATGCATCCCCTGGGAGCTAAAAATTTATGAAAATAGGCATATAATGCAAAAAAGTGCTAAAATGTCAACTTTGACTCTCTGTAACTTAAAATAATGGCCCAGAAAAAATCTGAAAAAATTCAGGAGAACTACTGGATACCTCTAAAACATATTCCTACAGTTATAGCAATATTTATTTTTTTCATCTTCGATGTCACAGAGAACCACCCATATATATATATATTGAGATCACTATGGAGTACGCATCATTTCTAAAATGAGTATCGACGTGTTCGGACGTAAACTCGGAAGGATCGAAGGTAGTCGAGGTCCACCTGGAATTAGGTACAAAATTACATTGGACGGCCAATACGATGTTGAAAATAAAAAATTATGTAATGTTGCCTCCCCTACTGAAGCAAACGATGCAGTAAATTTACAAACATTACAACAAATAATTTACACGGAAATTAAAAATGTAATAGAAGTTACAACTAAATTAAAAGATATAGTCAATAATTTGGATGCTATAGTAGAGTCACAACGTGATGAAATTGAAGCATTAGCAAAATATTTAGGAGATGAAATATATGCAATTAAAGTTCACTTACATCTAGATAAATGATGGATTATAAAAAAGAAACAGTAGTTGAAGAGCTTCACTAGCCAGCAAGACGTAACTATCTACGCCGAAAGTTTAAGATTCTTGATTTAGATGAGACTTGACAAGCTGATCTCGTAGAAATATTACCTTATGTTAAAGAAAATAAAGGCAATAAGTATATGCTTACAGTTATCGATATTTTCTCGAAATATGCATGGGCTATTCCTATAAAGAGAAAGACTGGAGAAGATGTTGCAACAGCAATGAATACTGTATTAATTACAAATCGTAAACCAAAGAATTTGCATACTGACAGAGGCAAAGAATTTTACAATGCAAAATTTCAGAATCTGATACAAAAATAGAACATCAATCTGTACTCCACTTACAGCAATCTCAAAGCATCCATCTGCAAACGTTTCAATCGCACGTTGAAAAATGCTATGTGGAAAAAATTCAGTCTACGTGGATGCTACAAGTGGATAGATATTTTGCCCGATTTAATAACAGCTTATAACAATCGTAAACATAGAACTACAAACTTGAAACCAAAAGATGTTTCAGCGGCTAACAAATCTCAGGTTCTGGCAAGATTTACTTACAAACATGAATTGAATAATCCAAAGTTTAAAGCAAACGATAAAGTTCGAGTAAGTCACGTAAAGCATATGTTTCAGAAAGGATGTACACCAAATTGGTCAACTGAAATTTTCACAATCTCAAAAGTAGCAGCTACAAATCCAATTACATATCATTTGAAGGATTACAAAGATCAACCAATCGCTGATGGCTTCTACGAATAAGAGCTGTTGAAGGTCAAGTATCCAGGCATATCTACCTCGTGGAAAAAGTTCACAAACGTCGTGGAAATCAAGTATTTTTAAAGTGGCTTGGTTTTGATTCAACGCATAATAGTTAGATTAATAAATCAGATTTATAAAAAAAAAAGATTTAATGATTAAAGATTAAAAGATATTTTAATTTATAACAGTATTGTAATGAGAAGATTTAAATAAAAAAACAGTTTATTAAATTTAAAAGTCATGTTTTTGTTTATTCTAGCAGTCCTTTTTTTCTCCTATTTACATAATCACTTTCCGGAAAAGTGAATGTTGCTACCACCTTTATATGTGATAAACAATTCCATTTTATTGGCTGCATCAGCCATTCTAAAGAATCTTGAGTAATCTTTTTGGAGTGCATCGGAAATACGTTTTGGCAGGAATATGTCGAATTCTTCACCGATTTCAGCAACAACTTTGGCCCCGTATTTGGTAGTAATACGGGGCTTTAGCTTTTGGTTTGAGATTAGTCACCATATAAAAATTATCCTTCTGCAGCTCGCTTATCTTTTCCGTGGGAAGAAATACTCCACGAGAGAGATTGTTTATGTCGCTAAAGTCCATCTATAAAAAAAAAAGATTGTTTAAAATATGTGTATGAGATTTTATTTTTGATTAAAAAAAACCTTAATTCACCTCTGAAGACATGATGATGATAATGATATCGCAGTCAACCCTTCTTAAATCGTTTACTTTCTTCTGCTTCTGCAAAATCTTGTTCAAGTCCTCGTCTACAGCTATATAGGATTCGCTGACGCTGATTAGAACTCAATTGTTGCTGTGATTGCCAGGAGGTCTGCTGCAATGGTCGTTGCTGCGACTGGCTCGAGACTGCTCGACTGTGCTCTGCAGCTGCAAACATCTGCTCGACAACCCTTACGAAGAGTAGCACGATTCTGAGCCCTTTACGAAGAATAAAACATTTCGATCCTCCTTACCGAATAGTAGCATATTCCGCAAGTTTTCCACGAAGAATAACACGTTTCATAATTTTCTTACGAAAAGTAACACAGTTCGCAACTTAATCACGAAAACAAACACAACTGAGTGCAGTGAGGAATACGTACGAATACGTAGATTTCACTTTTCATTGATAAGAATAAATTTAAATTTTATAATAAGTTTTATAATTAACAACAACTAATCTTTTATAATATTGTAATAAAAGTCATGAAACTCTGCCGGAATAATTCCTTTCTGGAGCATGCACGAGAGATCTTCTTTTTTCTTTTGACTTAAATATATAATAAATATATGTTTGCAAACAATCCCTAAATTCAATGTAACTATAATATATGTATAATGTATAATAATATTATATACTACCATCGAAACTAAATTTATTTTTCATGAAATTCTGAAATATGCTAGTTTCGAGAGGCTATAATAAAATGTGTTAGTTTTCGGGAAGGAGTTGCGATACGTGATACTTTTCGTTTGAGGATGCGAAATGTGCTACTCTTCGTGGTAAGGCTTTAATGGTGCGACTTTTCGCATGCATCGGAATCGTGCTACTCTTCGTAAGGGGCGTCGTGCTGATATAGACTACTCCCCTCCAGCGTAGCAGCATTCGTCGGCTTGACTGCGGTGGTTGCAAGAGTGGGATTTCCAGCTTCTCGTTTCGCTTCCCAATTTTCTTGAATGTGAGATAGTGGTAGTAGTTTCTCGATTGGTATAATTGCAGAGGTGGGGGGTTCTTTATTCTGATTGACTACCCCCTCTTTAATACTATAATGACCCCAGGGAAGGCTGTCTGTTTGACCAATCAGAAGACAGCGCTTGTCGTCGTGTGCACTAAGTGCAATCTTTGTTTCTCTCTCAGTATAGAATTTATGATGTCTAGATCTTACATTTCGTTGTTTTCTAGACAAGATGGCGTTCTGTTGCAGACAATGAATGTAGTCATCAAATGTGAAGGTTTTCTTGACAACTGAATTTTTGATACATTTAGTTTTTTTGATAGGTTTACTATTCTGGAGTCTTATACTATACCTTTTACTCCTTAATTCAACGAATTCTAGCATGATTTCACCATTACATTCATTTTTTACATTCATTTCTCACGTGGCATACTGAAATCATTGTTTTCAGCGTAATCTGATGTATCAAACTCATGGATATCTTGCTTCATTACGTCATACATATTTACATCTTTTATCTCGTACACCAAACTATCAGTATCAGTATACATAATCTTGCAGCTATCTCCAACACGCGCTCGCATGTATTCATAATGGAATCTATATACAAGCACTTTAGATAGATCCATAACTGTTAGTCCAATGTATATAGGTTACTTAATATGGACTTCAGTTCGAATCATTTGAACAGCTACGAGATATTCATCAAAAATATCACAACTATGAAATTGGGTCTAGCAATGAGAGCTTTAGCTCCATATCGTCCAGCCCATTTATTGATTAATTTATGTGTACTTTCAAATGTGAAGGTTTTCTGAACACTGAATTTTTGATACATTAGGTTTTTTGATAGGTTTACTATTCGGAGTCTTATACTATACCTTTACTCCTTAATTCAACGAAATTCTAGCATGATTTCACCATTACATTCAGTCTTTTACATTCATTTCTCACGTGGCAACTGAAATCATGTTTTGCGTAATCTGATGTATCAAACTCAGTGGATATCTGCTCATACGTAATACATATTCATCTTTTATCTCGTACCACCAAACTATCAGTATCAGTATACATAATCTTGCAGCTATCTCCAACACGCGCTCGCATGTATTCATAATGGAATCTATATACAAGCACTTTAGATAGATCATACTGTTAGTCCAATGTATATAGGTTACTTAATATGGACTTCAGTTCGAATCATTTGAACAGCTACGAGATATTCATCAAAAATATCACAACTATGAAAATTGGGTCTAGCAATGAGAGCTTTAGCTCCATATCGTCCAGCCCATTTATTGATTAATTTAATGTGTACTCTCTTCCTCTCATTCTCCATTGTTCTTCCATAGACAGCATTGTTAAACCATTTGAACAGCATCTTTTCAAAATCATTTTTAGCGTTCTTCCTTTTTTCACTGTTTAAATCAATATATTTCTTTAACCATGTACTCTGGTCAAATTGCAGAGCTCGATGTATCTTTTTCAAAATCAGGCCATGCTTAATTACTTGCTTTAAAGCTCGGTAATGAATGACGTATCGTTGTTTTGAATGAAGCGTCGTCATTAGTTTTTCTTGACGCACTCCTGGAGGAGCCATATGCTCTGTGCAAGATGGTAGATCTTTGTGTGCATTGTGAAGGGACTTAGGATACTCTAAATCTACTTCCAGGATGAACCCAATTGCATGATTATCGGGAACATTGAAAAAATATGGCTGCTGCTGAATATTATTCACCCACTTAAATCCACCGTGTGGTAATGATTCAGTCATAGCCCATCCATACAGGTTGTTGACATCATAGTACATCAAATCTTTATGTTCTTCATTAATATTATAGTCTGCTTTCATGTATGGATTGTTCGCTTTAGCGTAGCGATTACAGCATTGGTTAATACCTCCTCGAATACCACCTACAATAAAAGATGTCAATAACTGTCAGCAACTCTAATTTAACCTATTTAAAAATAATATATATTTTATATTTAAATAATAATAAATTAATTTATGAATAAAAAAATTACCTCGGTATATTTAAGCATAGCATCCCACGTCAACCCAGGTGTTGTATAATAGTGGGCTGGATCGAAACCATAAGTTTTCGTAATTTTAATACTTAATCTTCCAGAAGATAGAAAAAAAATTTTAGGTGTTAAAAATAATTTGCCTGATCGTTATTCCACCATAAAAAATGGAGATTTTTCAATTTTTAAGGAAAATTTCTATATTCAAAGCCATTTATCTCAAAATCTATTGATTTTTTTGAAAAAACATTACAAATAACTTTTGTTTAAAATAATCTTTAGAACTTATCTACCGGGGTTACAATTCTTAATTTTAAAATTTCGAAGGAATAGAACGCCCGGAAATATTGAATATCAAAAAAAGGCGACCACGCCACAATCGATTTTGATCTAACACCCCTCAAAAGATCACATTTTTCAAGAGCTTTCGAATGGCGGCGGTTAGATTATTGGCCAAGATCGCTGCTGTAAGTTATGCCTCATAAACCTCATAAAATCACTAATTTTCATGTATTTTAGGGCAAAATTTATAAATTTCAAGAAGAATCTGTTGAAATATTTCATTTATATTAGTTTAACACATTGAATATAGTTATAATTAATAAAAACCTTTGTAGTAAAAAAAAGGGTTGTACGATCAAAAATATTTTATCCATCCAAGAATCTAATTCATCGATGATTAATTACCTTCAAAATGGTGCAGAGTTTTAGTGCGGCAAAGCATTTCAGACAAAGTTATGGTGTTTTTAGGCAAATTTCTTAAAAAAAGAGAGCGAATACATTTTATGAAAAAAACAGAGTAACCGTATACTTGCATTCAAACAACATGGCACTATTATTCTTCAATAATGCTAAAATATACTATTTAATGTTAGTTACTGATACTTTTCAATCTCTAAGCTGCTTACAAACACAAAATATTAGGTATAAGCAGGTATACCTGTTATATAATTGAATAAATACCTGAAACTTATTAAAATTCCAATAAATCCAATTATATAACAGGTATAACTCCTAAATTAATCATTTTTGAAAGACTTTTCAAATGTAATTCGTATTTCATATTGACACTGTTAAAATTTGAATTTTCTTTTGCCATTACTGTTTATAATAGAATTATCTTAAAAATGCAATAATTAATGTATTTAATTTTTAATCTATTGTATATATCATATTGATGTTTAGAAAAGTGTATGATTTACTTGATTAATATTTATATTATCTTCAAATAATTTTGCATCTACATTTAAAGCATTAAATTTTAGATCCGTTATTATCATTGAGTACACATGTAAAAATTTTATGAGTTTTATCATCAGGAATGAGTAAACTAATACACATTCTTTCAAGTCATATTCACAACTTTTTTTTACGCATGGAAAAAATACATATATTATGTATTCTTGAAAAAACAATTTTGAAGTATTTATATATATTTTAAATAAATATTCCGCCGCGCACACACCACACACGCGCACGCACACACGCGCACGCACACACGCACACACACACGCACACACACTCACACACACACACACACACACCCGTGCCGGGTTTGCTGGTCCCGCATCGTGGCGCCTCCCCAGGTGGTGGATAGGGGAATGCTTTCCAGATATGGATGGTACCGAAAAAATCAAATATTCGGGGCGCACCAAAACCAGATAGGGAAAGGCACCCCGAAATTAAACCAAGTATGGATAGTGAGCTGAAAACAACACTACCCCAAGCGGGCATGGCAATCCTGTCAAATCCCGCCACTGATTCCGATCGGGTGAAAGCCCCGGTGGTCAGTGCTGGTCCCAAGGATTTTGGGGGGGGACCAAACTCACACCGTTAAAATGGTAAGTGCTGCGGAGGTTGGTCACTCGGCCTCTGTAGCATCTAATGCTACGAGTGACCTGCCCTCGACTGGGATGTCGAGTGACGCTGACAAAGCTTTTCTCCGTCTGCGTGAGAAGGTAGATACCCTGGTGGAGTTTGTTCTTAATAAGAACAATATCCACAAAGAGCTGAAGAGTATGGCGAGAGCAACCAGCAGAGCTCTCAATGAATACGCGCGGGTGAACAGTGCTGTGTGTTTGACAGCGCCGAAAACTAAAATAGCGGATGCGCGTAGGGATGGTACGTTCCAAACGTCGCCCATCTTTCGCGCTGAAGAGCGTCAAAGGAGGCCGGTGGAAAGGGAAAAGCCCTCACCACCACAGCAACCCCCGGAGAAAAGGAAGAAGGGGTCAAAGCAGCCCACTAACAAAGGTGGGCCAGCAGATGCTTCGCCATCCGTTCCTGAGACCGGTGGGAACCAGTCAAAGGTCCCTGACTGGGCCACGGTAGTAAAGAAGAGCAAAAAGAAGAAGAAGATGAAGGACATCCAGCCGAAGCAGGAAGAGCAGCAGAAACGTGCCAGCAAACCGGCCAAAGGCACGGCAGAGCCTAAGGCCGGAGTAAGACCCCCACGCCCAGATGCCATCAAGATCAAGACATCTAGCGGGGGCTCTTCCTACGCTGACATTCTCCGGAAGGTCAAGGCTGCACCGGAATTAAAGACCCTAGGAGAACGGGTCACGCGTATCAGGCGCACCAGGGCTGGAGAGCTCCTCCTCGAACTGGGGCGACACGGAACGGAAACGGCGGAGCTGAGGACACTGGTCTCGTCCACCCTGAGTGGGTCAGCAGAGGTCCAGCTGCTGACTCACAAAGTGTCCATCACTATCAGGGGCATGGACGAGTCCACGACAACAACGGAGGTGGCCGCAGCGATTGCGGCAAAGATCGGGCCAAATGTGGTATCCCCGGATAATATTAAAACCAGGGGGTCCTACAGTGGCAGCCTAGCTGCGACCATCCAGCTTCCGGCAGTAGCAGCCAAAAAACTGCTGCAAAATGGGTCAATTGCAGAGTTCGACTGCGAGAGGTATCCTCGCGCTGCTACCGATGCCACGAATCGGGACACATCGCGAGGGAGTGCAAGAGCGCTGTCGACCGGTCAGCGCAATGCTATCGGTGCGGCCAAGAGGGCCACAAAGCAGTGGACTGCGAGGCCAAAGCCAAGACCTCGCATGAGGAAGGAACACACATAAAAAATGATTAAGGTGCTCCAAATAACCCTCAACCACTGCGCTGTGGCCCAGGACCTGCTGTCCCAGCTGGTCAGAGAGGAGAGAGCGGGCGTAGCGATCATCAGCGAGGAGTTCCGGGATCTCGAGAAGTCGAACTGGGTAAGGGATGCCACGGGCAAGACGGCCATCTGAATATGTGGAAATATACACATCTCCAGAAAGATGGTCGCCCCCCTTCTCAGCTTCACCTGGGTGGAGGTGGCGGGGGTACGGATGTACAGCTGCTACTTCCCGCCCAGCGATTCCACCGAGGACTTTGCGAGATCTCTGGATGCAGTCGTCACCAGTGCTCGGTCCTCACGGCTACCGGTCGCAATCGGTGGGGACTTTAAAGCTTGGGCGACGGACTGGGGCAGCGCCAAGACCAACGCGCGTGGTCGCGCACTTCTTGAGGCGTTCGCTCTACTGAGGCTGGAGATCGCTAACACAGGGACAACCCCGACTTTCACCAAAGCCGGCAAGTCGTCCATAGTCGACCTCACTTTCGTCGATCCTAGATTGATGGGGGGAGGGGGACTCGGCTGGAAAGTTAGCGATCGTTACACGGGTAGTGACCACCAAGCACTCGTGTACCAGCTCCAGCTGACCAGCGGGAGGACAAAGAGAGCAGGAAGAGTAGCAAGAGAGAGATGGGCACCAGCCACGTTTGATCGTGAGACGTTCCTCTGCTCCCTTGAGGGGGCAAAAGTGGAGGGAACCGCCGAAGGAAAAGCACGAGGCCTCACGAATGCCTTAACAGCGGCTTGCGATGCCTCTATGGCCGTGAAGCTTAACCCTCGCGGCCGCCCACCGATAATCTGGTGGAGTGAGGACATCGCAGAAAAGAGATGTGAGTGCCTGCGTGCCAGAAGGCTGCACCAAAGAGCGAGGGGAACACCGCGGTTCCAAGATCGTTCCGCAGAATACGAACAAAAGCGGAGGGATCTCAAGGTGGCCATCAAGGCTGCCAAGAGAAGGTGTTGGCGGGAGCTCTGTGAGGAGGTGGACCACGACCCCTGGGGCAGACCGTATAAAACGGTTATGAATAAGATCAACCCCGGGGGCGCTGTTGCACCCACCGACCCAGTTTTTCTGGACGGAGTCGTCCGCCACCTATTTCCAGAACATCGGAAAAGGGCAGCAGAGACGGGCCTGATGGCCACCATTGGTGCAGCCGAGTCGCCAGACATTAGTGAAGCCGAACTGAGGATGGCCGCTAAAGGTATTTCCGTACGTAAAGCCCCAGGGCCTGACGGAATACCTGGCCTGGCCGTCAAGACAGCGGCGATCAGTGCTCCGGGCTTGTTCCTGGACGCATTCAACGCATGCATAAGAGGAGGTTGCTTCCCGGCCCAGTGGAAGACGCAGAGGCTGGTACTCCTACCGAATGGAAACAAACCCCCGGAGGAGCCATCATCTTATCGCCCGCTCTGTCTACTGGATATAGTCGGGAAGCTCCTGGAGCGGGTGATCTGCGCCAGGCTTGCAGCGGACATCGGTCGGGCCGGAGACCTCTCCGACAACCAGTTCGACTTCCGAAAGGGTCGATCGACCATGGATGCTGTAGGCAGAGTTGTTGGCATAGCCACAAACGCCATCAATGCTGGTCGGAGTGCAAGGCAGATGTGTGCCATCATCACCTTGGACATCCGGAATGCCTTCAACTCTGCCAGATGGGACGACATCATGCTGTCCCTGCAGCACTTCCAAGGGCCACTCTATCTCAGGGAGGTCACCTCGAGTTACCTGACTGACCGTACTCTGCTCTACGACACCGACGACGGTGTGCACTCCCACAACATCACGGGAGGCGTGGTTCGGTCATTGGGCCCCTACTCTGGAACGTTGTCTATGACGCCCTGCTTAGGCAGCAACTTCCGGAGGGTGTCTCTATGGTGGCTTTCGCGGACGACGTGGCGCTAGTGGTGGTCGCAAAGAGTGTCGAAGAGATCGAATATCTCGGAGACGTCTCTATAGAAGTGGTAGCCACTTGGTTGAGAGACCACGGACTTAGTCTGGCGGCGGAAAAAACGGAGGCGGTGCTCATCTCTCGCACAAAAAAGGAGAGGACCGCCACCTTCACGGTAGGTAAAGAACGGATACGGTCGGTGAAAACGTTGAAGTATTTAGGGGTCACACTAGACGCGCGGCTGTCGTTCAAACACCATCTCGCGAACGCAGGCTCAAAGGCGGCAAAGGTGGCCCGTGCGTTGGCGGGCATCATGCCCAACATCGGGGGACCCCAGCAACCGCGAAGGTTTCTCCTTGCCTCGGTGGTGAGCTCCGTAATTTTATACGGAGCTCCTATCTGGGCTGATGCCCTGAACAGGCACAAGAGCTTTGGTGCTCCGTGTCAGAGAGCCTGCAGGATAGCTGCGCTAAGGGTGGCCCGGGCGTACCGAACCGTATCTGACATTGCGCTCTCGGGGATCGCGGGGACCGCCCCCTTCGACCTCCTGGCAGCCGAGAGAGCTGAAAGACACCGTGAGGGTGGGCGACGCGTAGAAGAGAATCGCTGCCATAACCGATGGTCATTGCGGACCGTAGAGGAGTGGCAGTAGAGATGGGACTCAGCCAGGGACGGCCGCTGGACCTACCGCATCATCCCGCGGATCCGGGAGTGGGCGAGCAGGAAACACGGCTTCGTCAGTTTCCAGCTTACCCAGGTGTTGACCGGGCACGGATGCTTCCGTAGCTACCTATTTCGTACAGGGGTCTACGGCAGCGCAGAGTGTCCGGCTTGTCCAGGGTTGGACGAAAACACGGTGTCCTTGTTTCTGGGAGGAACGGGACCGATTTGAAATCACTTGGAGCGGTCTCCTCACTCCTGAGGGCATCTGGGCGTGCCTGCTTGGCTCCCAGAAGTGATGGAACGCGGTAGTAACCCTCTGCACTTCCGTAGTTGCCAGGCTGGGTCTCATCAGAAGAGAAGAGGAGAGAAGAGTTACGATAGCAACAGTAGTGGGCTAACCTAGCCGTTGCCTCCCCCCGCGAAGTAATGCCTTGCGGCGGTTTCCGCAGGGGAATAAAGGTAAGAAAAGAGGTGGAGTTTTAGTGGGTATGCCTATCGACATCCTTCGGTAGGAGAGTCCCACACACGGGGAGTCTCGCATGGCTCCAGTCATGGTGCATTAAGCATTTGTCCACCTCTTCGGGAAAAAAAAAAAAAAAAAAAAAAAAAAAAAAAACACACACACACACACTCACATGTATAACACATATGGGAGATTCCATGTGAAGTGATCCAGTTAAAAAATAGAATTTTGTTTTAATGTATGGAATCAGTAAAAAAAATACTTGAATAGAGTGTAGCTAAATTTTTAGACTTGAATTTCAATTAGTACCGGAGCTGTAGCCGATCAAAAAATCGAATTTTTTGAAAAAAAATGACTTTTTGGCCATGTTTATCACTTAATAACTCAAAATCTAACAATTTTTTTTCTTATATACATTAAATTTAAAAAAGTTTGTTAGTTTCAAGAAGAATCAGTTCAAATATTTCATTTATTTTATTTTAAAACTTTGAATATAGTTATAATCAATAAAAACCTTTATAGTAAAAAAAAGGGTTGTACGATCAAAAATATTTTATCCATCCAAGAATCTAATTCATCGATGATTAATTACCTTCAAAATGGTGCAAAGTTTGAGTGCGGCAGAGCATTTCAGACAAAGTTATGGTGCTTTGAGGCAAATTTCTTAAAAAAGGAGAGCAAATGCATTTTATGAAAAAAACAGAGTAACCGCAAACTTGCATTCAAACAATATGGCACTATTATTCCTCAATATTACTAAAATATACTATTTATTGTTAGTTACTGATACTTTTATTTAGTTGTTATTTAAGTCTAATACTTTTAGTTATACCTGTTATATAATTGGATTTATTGGAATTATAAAAAGTTTCAGGTATTTATCCAATTATATAACAGGTATAACTGCTTATACCTACTGTTTTGTGTTTGTAAGCAACTTAGAGATTAGAATGTATCTGTGACTAACAATAAATAGTATATTTTAGTAATATTGAGGAATAATAGTGCCATATTGTTTGAATGCAAGTATACGGTTACTCTGTTTTTTTCACAAAATGCATTAGCTCTCCTTTTTTAAGAAATTTGCCTAAAAGCACCATAACTTTGTCTGAAATGCTCTGCCGCACTCAAACTTTGCACCATTTTGAAGGTAATTAATCATCGATGAATTAGATTCTTGGATGGATAAAATATTTTTGATCGTACAACCCTTTGTTTTACTGTAAAGGTTTTTATTGATTATAACTATATTCAAAGTTTTAAAATAAAATAAATGAAATATTTGAACTGATTCTTCTTGAAATTAATAAACTTTTTCAAATTTAATGTATATAAGAAAAAATTGTTAGATTTTGAGTTATTAAGTGATAAACATGGCCAAAAAGTCAATTTTTTCAAAAAATTCGATTTTTTGATTGGCTACAACTCTGGTACTAATTGAAATTCAGTTCTAAAAATTTAGTTACACTCTATTCAAGTAGTTTTTTACTGATTCCATACATTAAAACAAAATTCTATTTTTTAACTGGATCACTTCACATGGAATCTCCCATATATATAACATATATATATATATATATGTTGAATTCTGAATTCTTAGACACGGCGGCGGCGGCGGCGAAATATTTATATATTATAGATACTAGGGGGGTACCCCCTGCTCGCTACGCTCGCCAACCCCTATAAAATTTCTAATTTTAATTAATCGAATTAATGCAATTTCAATTTTATCGAAATTTTTAATCATAATAATTTTTTATAATACTATTAAAATGAGATCAAGATTTAAAAGTTTAAATTATAATTTAAGTTTTTTGAAAGTATTTTAATTTAATTTCTTCATTAAAGATTACCTTTGCAATAAATTTTTTTGAATCGAAATTTAAATTTCGCGTAAAATCTCCGCGAATCAAAAATATAATATTCCTGTTTAATATTCGTCTAATTAAAAAGAAATATATAATTTTATAATAATTAAATTATTTAAATATTAATTATTAATATTCTAAAAAAGAAATCGAATAAATAATATACTGATAGCAAGAACAAAAAAAAACTTCTTAGTAACCGTCATGAATGTGTCCGTAGAAGAAAGAAAATAATTCAGTATATCGACGAAGATTAAACGGGAAATTTAAATTTCGATTCGAAATAATAATTTCATAAAGGTAATCTTTAATAAAGAAATACTTTCAAAAAACGTAAATTATAATTTAAACTTTAAAAAATTTTGGTATTGTGTAAGTGTGTGATTTGTCCAAATTAAAAGAAGGAATTACAATGTTGTTCATGACTATATGTGCAAGTGTTAACTACACGTTAAATTGAGAATATTTTCGAATTCTACAGGAAAGGTTTTCTATATCCAATATTCAGTCAAAATTATGTCATTATTTTTTTCGAATTTTCATTCGTCTACAACAGGTAATATTACTATTTATCTATACATACACCTTGTCGAATTTTCACTCGTCTACAACAGGTAATATTACTGTTTATACACACACCTTGTCGATCAACTATTTTATTGTAGATATACTCAATTAAAATGCTCTTTGTATATATTTGACCATTGTAGATACGGGTTTTTTCTATTGTGCTTGTGTTTACTTATATTTTGTTAGACTTATGTCAATACGCACACTTACTTGATTCACTGTTTTTCTCTATCTCTCTCTTGTGCTTATGCTTACAGTTTTTCTGTATTTTTTATTAATTTAAATATAAAAAACAATGTCCTTGCATAACATAGAGGAAAAAATTGTAGGTGATGGCAATTGCTTATTTCGATGTTTTGCATATTTTTTATATAATAATCAAAATTATCATTTGAAAATTAGAAAAAAAGTTGTAAATCACGTTATTGAAAATTGGAACCATTTTGGAATATTTATTACACAAGATAAATCGTATAATTGTAGCGATAGTAATTCTTATAAACTTTATATGTTAAATAATGGAAGTTTTGGAAATGAAGCTGAGACTGTTGCTTTTCATAACATTTATCATGTTTCTGTAACAAATGTTATAATTCAAATCCGTACACATTTAAAGAAAACGAATTAATACCTCGATTATCTGGACCGATAGACATGGGACACTATGATATAATAAAAAGTAAAAATGAAAATTTTTGGGAAAAATTGAAAAGTATTTGTAATAAAATATATTATAAGAATAATAAAACATTACTTAAATTAAAAATTAATGGGAGAAAAAACGATATAAATTTTTTAGAAAATAAAAGAAAAATTAATATTGTTCAAAATATGACTCAAAAAAGGTTAGATAAGAAAAGATTAAATGATAGGGCAGCAAATATGGATATTAAAAGGTTGGAAAAGAAAAGAAATCAAGATAAGACAGCAAATATGAATATTAAAAGGTTGGAAAAGAAAAGAGAACAGGATAGGACAGCAAATATGGATAGTGAAAGGTTACAAAAGAAAAAAGATCAAGATAGGACAACAAATATGGGTAATGAAAGGTTAGAAAAAAAAAGACATCAAGATAGGACAGTAAATATGTGTAATGAGAGGTTAGAAAAGAAAAGGGATCAGGATAGGACAGTAAATATGTGTAATGAAAGGTTAGAAAAGAAAAGGGATCAGGATAGGACAGTAAATATGTGTAATGAAAAGTTAGAAAAGAAAAGAGATCAGGATAGGACAGTAAACATGACTGAAGAAAGGTTAGATAAGAAAAGAGATAAAGATAGAACAGTTAATATGAATGAACAACGATTATCAAAAGAAAGATTTAACGATTTACCTTTAAATTTAAATAATGAACGTTTATCTAAACGTCGTAAATATCAAAAAATAAGTAAACGATTTTTAAATATTTCGAATATTTCAAATATTTGAAATATCACGTATTTAGATTTTGGGGAAATGAATTATACATGTCCTTATTGTGATGCTTTATTTTGGTCAGTAGAATCTACAAAAAAAAATTGTTGCCATAATGGAAAAATTCAATTACCTCCATTAAAAGATTATGATACAAATTTAAAAGAATTATTGTTTAAAGATAAAAAATTTAGAAATTTGATTCGTTATTATAATAACATGTTTTCTTTTGCAACATTTACAGCTCATGAAGTAAATCAATTTAAATCTAGGATTTATAATTTAATAAACAAATAATAAACCTTATAATGGTCAAATATATATATATGAAGATTGGGAAGCTACGGAAATTAGACTTAAACAAAATCATTTATTGGTTAAAAAACATATCGAAATTATTTCTAAAGTGTTAAATAATAATAATCCATATGTAAAACAATATAAAACTTTATATGAATTAACTAAAAACGAAAAATTAACAGAATATAATTTATATTTCACAAGAAACATTAATAAAGATAAAAATAGATATAATACACCTTCCACTGCAGAATGTGCAGCATTAATAGTTTCAAAAGACGGTAATATACCTTTAAATTATGATTTATGTATTTATCCTAAAAATCCTCCTGTTGGACAACCAAATACAAAAATTATAAATAAATTATCATTTCATATTGATCCAATGATTTTTCCAAATATGTTTCCTTACGGTGATATTGGGTGGAATCCTCAATTTAAACAAAATGAAAATTCTGATAAAAAGTTAACTCCATTGCAGTATTATTCTTACAGACTGTCTTATAGACTTACAAAATTTAGTCCGATTTTATATTGCAGCAGATTAACTCAACAATATATAATTCAAGCTTTTATAATAATAGAAAATAGTAGATTAACTTTTTTAAAATATAATCAATCAACATTACGTGTTGAATGTTATCAAGGTATTGTAGATCATATATTAAAAAGTGCTTCTAATAATCGTAAAAATTTTGAAAATAAGGAAAGATTAGGAAATTTATTTATTTTACCAGCAACGTACATAGGAAGTCCTCGATATATGCGTCAAAATTTTTTAGATTCCATGACTACAGTAAGAAAAATTGGTTGACCAGATTTATTTATTACAAAGACAACAAATCCAAATTGGCCAGAATTAAAAAGAATATTAGAAAAATTTCTTTCAGGTTATATTGCTAATGATATTGCACCTATAACAGCAAGATTATTCTATACAAAATTTCGTGCTTTACTTTCCGATATATTGAACGGTCTCTTTGGTAAAATTATTGCTTACGTTTATGTTATAGAATTTCAACAAAGAGGTCTTCCGCATGCACGTATGTTATTTGTGTTAGATCCAAAAGATAAACTAACTAATCCAGAAAAAATAGATAAATATATTAATGCAGAAATACCAGATAATGATAAAGAACTTCAAGAATTAGTAATTAAACATATGTTGCTTGGACCTCATACAAGAGATACACCTTGTTATAATATCGAAACAAAAACTTGTACAAAAAATTTTTCTAAATCTTATTGTAACGAAACTCAATTTGAACATAATGGATTTCCTAAATATAAAAGAAAGAATAACAACAACAAAAATTATTATTATAATAAAGTAATAAATGGAGAAAAGATAAAAGTTGATAATTCTATGGTAGTACCTTATAATCCTTATTTAATAAAAAAATATAATTGTCATATATATATTGTGCATCATTATTAAGCATTAAATACATATATAAATATTTACATAAAGGTACAGATAGAGCTTTTATTCAAATAAAAGAAAGTGATCCTAATAATATAATATATAATGAAATTTCTAATTATATTGACTGTCGTTATGTAAGTCCGATTGAAGCTGCCTGGCGTATAAATGAATTACCTATTTGTGGACGTTCACATTCGGTTGTAAAATTAGCTCTACATTTAGAAAATCAACAACAAATAATATTTAATGAAAATAATTTAGATTTAAATTCTTTAAATAATGAAACAACATTAACTGCATGGTTTGTTTTAAATAAAGTAAATGAATATGCAAGAAATTTTATATATGCAGATATACCACAATATTTTATTTTAAAAAATAAAAAATGGATTAGACGTAAAAATTACTCCAATACTCTAGGTAGATTAGTGTGTGTATTGCCTAATGATAAAGAATTATTTAATTTAAAATTACTTTTACATAGAATTAAAGGAGCTAAATCTTTTAACGATTTAAAAATATTTGAAAATTTAGAATATTCTACTGTCACAGATACTGCAATTGCAATGGGGCTCATTGAATGTGATAAAGAAATATATAATATTTTTGATGAAGCATGTAATATAATGTTACCAAAACAATTTCGTAAATTTTTTGCTTGGTTTTTAATTGCTAATAAATTACAAATGTCAAAAAATATTTGGGAAACTTATAAAAAACAATTTTGTGAAGATTTTAATGAAAATATAGAAAACGAAGCTTTGAATGCTATAAATAAAGTTTTAAATTCTGAAAATTTAGAATGTTCCGATTTTGGATTATCTGATCCTGTAATAAACTTAAATGATAATTTCAAAAATGATACATGTAAATTATACAATAACAAATTTATAGAAATGTATGGCAAATTAAACAATTATCAAATGTATATTTTTGACTACTTACAAAAAGTAGATATAAAAAAAAAAATTAATATTTATTGACGGTCCTGGAGGAACAGGAAAAACTTTTTTATATAATACATTAATTTATTACTATTTAAGTAAAAAAAAAACAAATTCTTTCAATTACCTGGACAGGTATAGCTTCAATTTTATTACTTGGAGGAATGACAAGTCATAAAACTTTTAAATTACCATTAAATTTAGAAAATACAGAAATTGCTTTTTTTAAATCTTCGGTAGAAAAACATAAACTCAAAGAATGTGAAATTATTATTTGGGATGAAGCTTCAAGGCTGGCAAAACAAAAAGCACGGATATTATTAATCATTTGGAACAAAAGAAAACAAAATTTTCATTTACTTCATCTGCCTTTTTAAAAGACAAAATAAAAATTGGAGATAAATCAATGTAATTATACATTTTCTATTAAATATAATTAAATATAGAAAAAATTAATATTATTTAATAAAAAATATAATTAAATATATAAAAAATTAATATTTTTTAATAAAAAATATAATATAATCTATATTACAGAACTATAATTTGTTATATCGAACAAATTTTTAGTGAAGAACGCTATGTAAACAATGAAACTAAAAATGATTTCAGAATATTAAAATTCAATGTAATATTTTCAATGATAACATTGAAAAATTTATATCACAATTAAAATTGAATCAAGTAATTATCTATATATAAAATACATAATAAAAATAATATCATTTATTATACATATTTTATTATTATATTAAACTTTTTGTATTCTTTTAGAAACTATTATTTGAAAATTTAACAGTATGCAAAGCAAAAAATTACACAAAAGGCAACATGATATATGAATTAAATTTACAGTACTATTCAACAGTAACATTTTTAGAAAGTATAGATATAAAAATAACAAAAGCTACTAAAATAACATTTTCGAAAATTCCAAAAACAAAAGGATTAATTAGTAAAAAAATATTGATTTAAAAATATATAAATAAGTATTATTATATTTTTTTTATGTATTTTTTTTAATTTTAATTCTTAGAAATTCAAGGTTATTTAAGAAACAGTTTAACTCCAAAATCAAAAACGCGAGCAAATGAATATTTTGGAGCTATCACTGACGGAGAATATAAATTAGATATATCGTTAAATACTAATAATACAGATGAATTTCAAGTAATAGAACGCGGAACAAAATCAGAAATAATTGGAGAACTACAAGAAATCGGTATTTTTCAGAAATTATATGTTAAGATATATTTTTTATAATTGTATTATCATCAATTATTACATAGATATGACTTATATTTTGAAAATAAATGAATTCGAAAGTATCAAAATTTTAAATGAACCGCACATGGACTTAGAAGATCTAATTAATGGATCAGAAATTTTTCTCATACAGGTATAAATTACTAAATTTAATAATAATACAAAAAATACAACAAAATATTTAATAAATAATTAATTAATTAATATATCCTATATAGGATAAAACAAATTAAAATTACAAATATATGTACATAATTCAGGAAAATTGTAAGTATTCAAAAATTCAAAAGTTTCAGTATTTTATATTTATTTAAAATCGTTGAATTGGTTTTTTTTATTTATTTAATTTTTTACACAAAAATACCTCATGAACATAACGTGGTGTATGGCTAATGGCGATGGGTTTCCTCGTTATGTTTTTTATACGTTCCACTTTCTTTATTATTTCTTTATTATTGTTAATTTGTTTTTAAATTATTAGTGTTAAACCCAACGCGTCTTAACAGTACCTCTTAGGTGGTGTGGAAATCTGTTAAAAAAAGAAAGACGCTATTTTTTCAACCAAAACTTTTTTCTGAAACAGCGGCGACGGCGACGAAATTTTTTTAATAATATAGATATATATATACTGGGGGGGGGCTTTGCCCCCCTGCGCGCTTCGCGCTAACCCCCGCTTTCAAAATGAAATATATATATATAATATAAAGGAAATGTATATATTATAAATATATTATTATCATATTATTATTAAATAGATTTCCACACCACCCTGGAGGTACTATTATCGCGCGTTGGGTTTTATACAAAAAATTTAGCATATTAAATTAAAAAAAAAATTATAAATAAAAGAGTACCAAAATTTTAGTATAATGAAGCAAGAATAAAAATTATAAAATAAAGATAGATGTGTATTAAAAACATAATGAGGAAACCCATCGCCATTAGCCATACACTACGTTATGTCAAAAAAAATGATTTTAAACAAAATTCATAAATATAAACTTTAACTGCAAATTTTATATTATATGAATTTTTTTAACTTATAATTTACATTATAATAATTAATTATAAATTTAATCCAAATTTAACTTACCTAAAATAGTAAATTTAAATTTTTAAACTGATCTAAATAATACTTCACCTCCTAGAATTAATTTATGTGCAAAGGCAAAGGATCATCTTCTAAAAGTTCTATATCCTCGATATTTTGTACTTTTAATATAATAAAATTTTCTTCTGAAATAAATAAATTTTCGTATTAATTTGAGAACTATTTAAAATATTTTAGTTACTTTCAAATTATAACCTGTATCTTCTATTTCCCCAATAATTCGTAATTTGTACCCTATTTTAATATTTGAATTTTGTTTTATAATTATATCTATTTTATTTCTTCCGTTAGTTATGGAGCCCAAATATTTATCTTGATTATTGTTAACAAATTCATTTCTTAAATAACCTTTTGTTTCTAATAAATAAATATTTGTTTATTTAAATTATTATTTTATATAAATATACATTTTCTTCTCACTTATATATCCATGCAATTTTGAAATTTCATCAAAGCCAATAACACTTAAATTTGATGTATTTCTTCGGATATCAAATTCTCCTAAATTAGTAATTTTTAAAAGTTTTTCAAATGTAATTCATATTTCATATTTCTACTGTTAAAATTTGAGGGTTCCTTAACCATTAGTGTTTCTAAAAGAATTATCTACAACAATACAATAATTTGGAATTATATTTAATTTTTAAATCATTGTATTTTATATCCATATTATATATTATATCTGTAGAAAACTGTAAGTATACTTGATTTATGTTTATTTTATTTTCAAATAATTTTGCATCTCCATTCCAGGCTGTGACGGTCCAGTTTATTCACATAATAAAAAATAAGATAGAATCTCCTCTTTTTGAGTTTCTGTCTTATTTAATCCATCGATCCGTATAGGGTAGAGATATTATCCCATCCAATAGCAAATCGATGAATGAGCATTGATTCGTCGAGTTAATATATTACTGGAAACCCCTTACGATTGTGATACCACTTCAATTCAGTAACGTAGTTCAAAGAGAAAACAAATTCTCTTATCCCGCGTTACTTTACGAATTGAAAAGTGTTCATAATCTAGGTCTAAAAATCTCCAATTGCATTCAGCGACGTAGGTCTGAGAGAAAACAAATTCTCCCATCACGCGTCACCTTAAGAAAGCCATTGAGATTCTTAAGACCTAATAAAGGGTTGCCTTATTAGGGTCGTTTGGTAATATAATAAAAAAAAATATCAATTATCATAATCGAATAAAAAGAATTTATTTTATGTTCATGTAGGATGTTGGAAGAACACCCTAACATGCCTTTATAATCGAACTAACATTTACATTACAAGAGTCTGTTTACGCGAGACTCGACCAGAGCGGAGAGGCCGCTTGAAAGGCTCGTCGTCCTCGACGAAAATGCTGCTGAGGCAGCGAGAGCCGTTGGTTTTGTCAAGTCTTGGCAGTGGTGGGGGAACTCTCTACTCAGGATCTAAGTCTCCCACCATCGGCATATCAATAATAATTTTGAATGTTGTATTTTAGTTTACTTACAACTAAAATATTTAACTTGATTCAATTAATTAATGGAAATTGTTTAAACCATTAATTATTGATAACTTTGTCATTTTTAGTTGTATCGCATTGATATTTTGACCAAAAATGGCAAATATGTAAAAAAAAATAATAAAATTATAAATTTTACAATTTTCCACTTTTCAATGTTTAAATTAATTATTTAAACATTAAAAGTGAAAATAAAAAAATCTTCCCTAACCGGGAATCGAACCCCGTCGTAGCGCGTATCAGTCAGATACTCTACCGCTTGACTATCTTAGTCTCTTATGAGAGATGATCCGATAATCGACAGTATTAGCTTATGTAGCATTGCTTTTTTATGCTATTTCGCTGAAATAAAAGCTTGAAATTTTGTATATCAAATTTGGGATGTCACAAGGCATTACACTGAATTTTGAATCCGTCATTATTATTTAATACAAATTTAAAAATTTCATAACTTTTATCGGTATTTCTGGACGTAATTGTTTTTGTCTTATCTATTGATTCTACGTATCCAACAACCATTCTATACAAATAATTATTTTTAATTTAATTTTTATATTATATTATGTTAAACAAAGATAATACTTGTAATATTTGTATCATTTGATAAATACTTACACACTTTTATCACCAATATGAATTTTATTTTGTTAAAAATTTTTGTTGTTTATTTTTAACAATTTCTTCATTACTATTAATTTGTTTTCTTATGATTGACATGACTATATGAAAATAAAATCATTCGAAAATTTCTTTCCAGACGATATTTTCAGAGTTATTTTTAATATATAAATTATTGGATTTTTACACCGAGAAAGAGCTACATATAATTGACCATGAGAAAATAGAGGTCTACGATAATATATTCCTAAACTATCAAAACTTTGTCCTTGCGATTTATTTATTGTTATTGCAAATGCTAATATTACAGGAAATTGTTTCCGATGTAGAATGAATGGTAATTTAGAAAATTCACCTGTGTCTAAAGCTATTCTTGGTATAAATGCAATTTCTCCCTTTTTATTTCCTGTTACAATCATAACTTTTATATTATATTTATATAACTCGATGATTTTTAAAGGCGTCCCATTACACAAACCATCATTAATGCTTATATTTCTTATAAGCATTACAATCGCGCCTATTTTTAAAATTAATTTATGGAATGGTAGTCCTGGAAGCTGAAGAGAATTTGAATATTTTATTGGATAATTTAATTGCATACTTTCATCACTCTGATCTACACCTTTAGCAGTTGCATAATCAATACTTCAATAAATTTGTTCTTTTAAATGAATTTTGTTTAATACTTTTTTATTTAAATTATATATATCTTCATTATGACACGCTAATATAGCTTTATTTGATAGATCATTTGTGTTTGTTATAATAGAACCATAAATTTTTTCGCAAATTTCATCAGTTTTCCATGAATCTTTAATTTTTAAGGAGGTTAGGTTTCCTTCGCCGATTTATAATAGAAATTTTGATAAACTTTTATCACGCGATCTCATATTTTTATTTAATTTTAAAACAGTGAATTTTGGCCATAAATTAGAATATTTTATAGATTCCTTTACTACTGAATTTTGGCAACCGTTTTTAATGACAGGTCAAATTTGTCTAAAATCACCTCCCAGAATTATTAATTTTCCTGCGAATGAAATTTTTTCATTTGAACAACAATCTCTTAAAGTTTTATCTACTATTTCTAATACTTTTTTTGGTATCATAGATGCTTTATCTCAAATTATTATGTCACATTCACGTAATTTTTTTGATCTGATTTTAATTTTAAAAAAGTCGTTTCTATATTTGACAAATCTAACGGTAATTTAAATGTTCTGTGACTCGTCATACCGTCTGGTAGTAAAATTGATGCAATACCAGTCCAAGCCATAGATATAACATTTTTTCCTTGCCCTCAATAATAATAAATAATTGTTTTATAAAGAAAAGTTTTTCCTGTACCGCCAGGCCCGTCAATAAAAATCATGTTATTATTTGATTGTGTAATATAATTAAATATTTTATTTTGATATTCATTAAGTTTATTTTTATGATCAATAAATAAATTCATATTTGCGTCCTTCATTAATTTTATAGCATTGAAATCTACTTCATTTTCATTATTAATAATTTCTGGTAATCCAAAATCGGAAATAGAAAGATTATCTAAATTTAAAATTTTATTAATATGTTTTAATGCATTACATTCCTTCTTTTCTTTGAAATCATCACATAAAATTTTTTTTAAATTATCCCATATTTTACAAGCTGAAGATGAAGTATCAGCAATTAAAAACCACGAAAAAATTTTCTAAATTCTTTTGGCATCATAATACTTGCTGCTTCTTCAAAAATTTTTAAAATTTGTTCATCGGTTTCTACTAATCCCATGGCTTTAGCTGCTTCTTTAAATGTTTTGTATAAAATATTATCATTTGTTTTTAAGTCATTAAAAGATGTCACTCCTTTTTTATGATTTAGAATTAATTTTAAATCAAATCTTTCTGTATCTTTAATACTAACACTAGCCAAAATGCTCGCTTCGCTCGCAGTTAAATAGTATTGTTAACATAATAATTCTTTACCATCAAATTACATGTAATGTAATATTCAAAAAATTACTTTTTAAAAACTATTTAGTAAAATAATTTATAGTATTAGTAATTAAATAAATATTACAATTATATAATTTGTTGGGATAAATCCGTAATAATTAATAGAAGAATGATCATTTTTACTATTTATTATTTCTAATATTATTATTTACACTAATACCTGATAAACTTTATATAATTCATAATAGATCGATTCATATTAATAAATTATTAATTATAACATTCCAATTAGAATTTAAAATACCACATGTACTAGGATGACAAATATTAAGTTCAAATAGAAATAACGATTTGTTTTTACAATTTTTGATATATTGTTTTGTTATATTATTTTTGATATATTGTTTACTTATATATATGGGGTATTCCACGTGAAGTGGTCCGATCAAAATTTTAAAATGCACCAAATTTTGGGTACACTTTGCAAATGTCTTTCAGAATACAGAAAAAAATTTTTAGGTACTGGAATCTATTTGCTCAAAAGTTATTCTAACCTCAAAAAGTGAATTTTTCCATATTTTTTTCAACACCAGCTGGGTTTACCGCTATATAACTCAAAATCTATCAACTTTTACTATAGAACATTATATGTAACATTCGTTGCTAATTATATCTAGAATTTATTCTTCTGGTTTAGAATTTCTAATCTCAAGGTCCATGTTACATAAACTACATGTCAATATTCAACTTGAAAAAAGTGCAAGTGCGCCACCTTTGATTTTTTCATCCAAAAGTCTAAAAGAAAGCTTAGAGCAATACCTTTCAAATGGTCTGTAGCATTTTTATGGCCTCCAATTCTGTAAAAAGTTATGACAATTTAAAGAAAGACAAAAAATTCACAAAAATTAACATGGTAATTCCCATTTAAATTTATAAAAAAATTTCGTGTTTCTTATATTTATATTTTAATAATTATAAATGCTTAAATTTATATTTTAATAATTATAAATGTTAATGATAAATTAACTTACCAAAAATAGTAAAGTACATATACTTACTAAATTGTAGTATTTTAGTTAACAACTTATTAAAATTTTGGATTATTTGAAACGGTTATAAATAGAACTTCACCTCCTAAAATTAATTTATTTAATGACGAACGATCATCGCCAAAAGTTCTATGTCATTAATATTTTGTACTTTTAGAGTAATAAAACTTTCTTCTTAAATAAATAAATTTTTGTATTATTTTTAAAGAATTATTTATAAAATTTTAGCGCTATATAAATAAAAACCAGTTTCTTCCATTTCTCTCGTGATTCGTAATTTGCACCCTCTTTCAAAATTTGCGTTTTAATCCATAATTATATCCAATTTATTTTTACTATGCAGAGTCCAAATATTTATTTTGATTATTATAAACAAATTCATTTCTTAAATATCCTTCTGTTTCTAATAAATACATACTTGTTTATTTAAAATATTATGTTATATAAATATAAATTATCTACACACTTATATATCCATACAATTTTGAAATTTTAATTTAAAAAATATTTAAATTAAATGCTCCTAAATTAATAGTTTTTGAAAATCTATTCAAATGTAATTCGTATTTTATATTGCCACTGTTAAAATTTGAATTTTCTTTTGCCTATACTGTTTATAATAGAATTATCTTAAAAATGCAAGAATATTTAATTTTTAACCCATTGTATATATCATATGGATATTTGGAAAAGTGTATGTTATACTTGATTAATATTTATTTCATCTTCAAACAATTTTGCATTTGTATTTAAAGCATTACATTGAATTTTAGATCCGTTATTATTATTGAGTATACGTTTAAAAATTTTATGAGTGTTATCAAGAATGAGTAAACAAATACACATTCTTTCAAGTTATGTTCACAACTTTTTTTTTGCGCACGGAAAAAATACATATATTATGTATTCTTGAAAAAACAATTTTAAAATATATATATATATATATATATTATATAAATATTCCGCAGCACGCACACACACCCACATACATACATACATATATATACATATATATGGGCTATTTCACGTCAAGTGGTACGATGAAAATTTTAAATCACTCCAAAATTTGAGAACAGGCTGGAAACATCTTCCAGAACATACAAAAAAAATTTAAGTGTTAAAAATAATTTGCTTAAGAGTTATTCAACCATGAAAAGTGGAAATTTTTCAATTTTTTTAGAAAA
Source organism: Theocolax elegans (assembly GCA_026168455.1). Lineage (NCBI taxonomy): Eukaryota > Metazoa > Arthropoda > Insecta > Hymenoptera > Cerocephalidae > Theocolax > Theocolax elegans. The sequence goes on along the minus strand of CM047426.1, from coordinate 77,039,939 downwards.
ACTTCTATTTTTAAAGCCATTTATCTCAAAATATGTTGATTTTTTGAAAAAAACATTACAAACAACTTTTGTTTAAATTAATCTTTAGAACTTATCTACCCTGGTTACATTTCTTAATTTTGAAATCTCGAAGAGATAGAACACCCGGACATATTGAATATCAAAAAAAGGCTACCACACCATAATCGATTTTAATCTAACACCTCTCAAAAGTTCACATTTTTCGCGAGCTTTCGAATGGCTTGGGTTAGCTTATTGGCCAAGACCGCTGTTGTAAGTTATGACTCATAAACCTCATAAAATCACTAATTTTCACGTATTTTAGGACATAACTTACACCAAAGGTGTAATATATATAATATATATATATGTGGTAATGAACAATTAACTTACCAAAAATAGTAAAGTGCATATACTTAATTGTAGTATTTAGTAAAAACCTATTAAAATTTTAGATTACTTGAAACGGATCTAAATAGAACATTACCTCCTAAAATTAATTTATTTAAGTCATCGCCAAGAGTTCTATATGTCATTAATATTTTGTACTTTTAGAGTAATAAAACTTTCTTCTTAATTAAATTAATTTTTATATTAGTTGTAAAGAATTATTTATAACATTTTAGCGGTATATTAATAAAAACCTGTTTCTTCCATTTCTCCCGTAATTCGTAATTTGCACCCTCTTTCAAAATTTGCGTTTTAATCCATAATTATATCCAATTTATTTTTCCCTTTAGTTACAGAGCCCATATATTTATTTTAATTATTATAAACAAAGGCATACCTTAAATAACCTTTTGTTTCTAATAAATACATACTTGTTATTTAAATATTATGTTATATAATATAAATTATCTACACACTTATATATCCATACAATTTTGAAATTTTAATTTAAAAAATATTTTAAATTAAATGCTCCTAAATTAATAGTTTTTGAAAATCTATTCAAATGTAATTCGTATTTATATTGCCACTGTTAAAATTTGAATTTTCTTTTGCCTATACTGTTTATAATAGAATATCTTAAAAATGCAAGAATATTTAATTTTTAACCCATTGTATATATCATATGGATATTTGGAAAAGTGTATGTTATACTTGATTAATATTTATTTCATCTTCAAACAATTTTGCATTTGTATTTAAAGCATTACATTGAATTTTAGATCCGTTATTATTATTGAGTATACGTTTAAAAATTTTATGAGTGTTATCAAGAATGAGTAAACAAATACACATTCTTTCAAGTTATGTTCACAACTTTTTTTTTTGCGCACGGAAAAAATACATATATTATGTATTCTTGAAAAACAATTTTAAAATATATATATATATATATATATTATATAAATATTCCGCAGCACGCACACACACCCACATACATACATACATATATATACATATATATGGGCTATTTCACGTCAAGTGGTACGATGAAATTTTAAATCACTCCAAAATTTGAGAACAGGCTGGAAACATCTTCCAGAACATACAAAAAAATTTAAGTGTTAAAATAATTTGCTTAAGAGTTATTCAACCATGAAAAGTGGAAATTTTTCAATTTTTTTAGAAAAACTTCTATTTTTAAAGCCATTTATCTCAAAATATGTTGATTTTTTTGAAAAAACATTACAAACAACTTTTGTTTAAATTAATCTTTAGAACTTATCTACCCTGGTTACATTTCTTAATTTTGAAATCTCGAAGAGATAGAACACCCGGACATATTGAATATCAAAAAAAGGCTACCACACCATAATCGATTTTAATCTAACACCTCTCAAAAGTTCACATTTTTCGCGAGCTTTCGAATGGCTTGGGTTAGCTTATTGGCCAAGACCGCTGTTGTAAGTTATGACTCATAAACCTCATAAAATCACTAATTTTCACGTATTTTAGGACATAACTTACACCAAAGGTGTAATATATATAATATATATATATGTGGTAATGAACAATTAACTTACCAAAAATAGTAAAGTGCATATACTTAATTGTAGTATTTAGTAAAAACCTATTAAAATTTTAGATTACTTGAAACGGATCTAAATAGAACATTACCTCCTAAAATTAATTTATTTAAGTCATCGCCAAGAGTTCTATATGTCATTAATATTTTGTACTTTTAGAGTAATAAAACTTTCTTCTTAATTAAATTAATTTTTATATTAGTTGTAAAGAATTATTTATAACATTTTAGCGGTATATTAATAAAACCTGTTTCTTCCATTTCTCCCGTAATTCGTAATTTGCACCCTCTTTCAAAATTTGCGTTTTAATCCATAATTATATCCAATTTATTTTTCCCTTTAGTTACAGAGCCCATATATTTATTTTAATTATTATAAACAAAGGCATACCTTAAATAACCTTTTGTTTCTAATAAATACATACTTGTTTATTTAAAATATTGTATTTTAAATAAATATATGTATCTATGTATGTACTATGGACTCTGGAATCATATATATATATACATATATATATGTATGCCCATATAAGGGGAGTGAAAAATTTTTATACACAGCGGCATATATTAGAACCCTGAAATCTTATACCGAACGGCGGCAAACTATTTATATCGCCTTAAAATTAAACAGTTTCACACAACACCTTGGAGGTATTGCTATAGTGCTTTGGTTTTATACCAAAAATTTAATTTTTTTTTTAATACGATTATAATTTATAAATAAAGTTTTTACCAAACTTTAGTGTAATGAAATCAGAATAAAAATAATAAAATAATAGAGACATATTAAATGTTAACTGTAAATTTTAAACTATATGAATTCTTATAAAGCTTAAATTTTATTTTACTAATTATAAATGTTAATAAAAAATTAACTTACCAAAAATAGTAAAGTGCATGTACTTAATTGTAGTATTTAGTAAAACTTATTAAAATTTTGGAGTATTTTAAGCGGATCTAAATAAAACTTTACCTCCTAAAATAAATTTATTCAATGACGAAGGATCATCGCTAAAAGTTCTATGTCATTAATATTTTGTACTTTAAGAGTAATACAAAAACAGGAGTTAGTTGCCCTCCGTTATGTAATTATCTATCATTTTAACAAAGCTTCAAGTTATTATAACAACATATCGCCGAGAAAACCTTGAAAAATGCAATATTCTTATAATTTCTTGTATGAAAAAATAAAATTCAACTCTTAAGACATTTCGAAATTTCAATGAAAACAGCTTCAGCCCGGATTTGAACCGGGACCTAGCTCTTACTCTCGCACTCTATTATTCTAACTTTCGTTTCTCTCCTGTCTCATTCTCTCTATCTCTCATTCTCTCTATCTCTCATACTCTTTCTCATTCTCTCTCTCTGTCTCTTTTCTCTCGTCTCGTCTCTCTCTCTCGTCATCTCTCTCTCTCTCTCTCTACCTCTCATTCTCTCTCACTCTCTTTCTCTATTTCTCTTTCTCATCTCTCTCTCCTCTATTTCTGTTTCTTCTCTCTCTCTCTCTACCTCTCATTCTCTCTCACTCTCTTTCTCTATTCTCCTTTCTCTCTCTCTCTATTTCTGTTTCTCTCTCTCTCTATTTCTCTTTCTCTCTCTCTCTATTTCTCTTTCTCTCTCTCTCTCTTTCTCTCATTCTCTCTCTCATTCTCTCTCTCATTCTCTCTCACTCTCTTTCTCTATTTCTCTTTCTCTCTCTCTCTCTCTCTCTCTCTCTCTCTCTCTCTCTCTCTCTCTCTCTCTATTTCTGTTTCTCTCTCTCTCTCTCTCTCTCTCTCTCTCTCTCTTTCTCTCTCTCTCTCTCTCTCTCTTTACGTTACAAGCTCTAAATAAATTTCGAATCAGTAAAATAAATATTTTTAATATGATTCTGTGGTTTGAAAATTTTGAACCCAAACATCGCACCTTTAATACATATAAAATTTAACGAAAATTTAGCTAAACCATCACCACAATTTACGTGAGGGCTTGACGTTCTTACTTTTTAAAAAAATAAAAAAAGCAATAAAGAAATCTACTATTGCCTTCCCCCACTCCACTAAGATTTTTCAGAATTGGCGGGTTCACGACATATCTTGACGAAGGTCATCGAAACATTTTATTCACATTATTTGCATGAAACATGAATTTACTTAATAAGTATAATTACTTAATCTTAATAATAAATATACTTTTGCAGGGTGAACGTTAGTTAAAATATAATATAAAATTTGTTGCGAGATATGGCGCCACCAACGCTTCCCGAAAAGTAAAATGCATTGTAGTTTTATACATTGAAATTTATTACATATTTCATGTTATATGTAATCACGTAAATAATATATATATATATATTATATATATATATATGACATATATATATAAAACATATATATATAATATATATATATATATATATTTTAAATATTCCGCAGCACGCACACACACCCAATACATACATACATATATACATAATATGGGCTATTTCACGTCAAGTGGTACGATGAAATTTTAAATCACTCCAAAATTTGAGAACAGGCTGGAAACATCTTCCAGAACATACAAAAAATTTAAGTGTTAAAAATAATTTGCTTAAGAGTTATTCAACCATGAAAAGTGGAAATTTTTCAATTTTTTTAGAAAAACTTCTATTTTTAAAGCCATTTATCTCAAATATGTTGATTTTTTGAAAAAACATTACAAACAACTTTTGTTTAAATTAATCTTTAGAACTATCTACCCTGGTTACATTTCTTAATTTTGAAATCTCGAAGAGATAGAACACCCGGACATATTGAATATCAAAAAAAGGCTACCACACCATAATCGATTTTAATCTAACACCTCTCAAAAGTTCACATTTTTCGCGAGCTTTCGAATGGCTTGGGTTAGCTTATGGCCAAGACTGCTGTTGTAAGTTATGACTCATAACCTCATAAAATCACTAATTTTCACGTATTTAGGACATAACTTACACCAAAGGTGTAATATATAATATATATATATGTGGTAATGAACAATTAACTTACCAAAAATAGTAAAGTGCATGTACTTAATTGTAGTATTTAGTAAAAACTTATTAATATATAGAGAGATATATATCCCCATTAAAAAATCTCACTGGAGATCTCAGATCATATCCCAGGTAAGATGTCATACCAAAACTCATTTCAGCAATTTTTCGTTCATTACACGTTTTAAACCTTCTTATGTCACTTGATAACTTATTTAAGTGGGTATCATATTCAATTACAAATACAAATTTCGCACCAGAAAATAGCAGACGAAAAAACAACAAATTTACTTATAACAATTAATAAAAACAAATTTACGCAAAAACAGGAGTTAGTTGCCCTCCGTTATGTAATTATCTATCATTTTACAAAGCTTCAAGTTATTATAACAACATATCGCCGAGAAAACCTTGAAAAATGCAATATTCTTATAATTTCTTGTATGAAAAATAAAATTCAACTCTTAAGACATTTTCGAAATTTCAATGAAAACAGCTTCAGCCCGGATTTGAACCGGGACCTAGCTCTTACTCTCGCACTCTATTATTCTAACTTTCGTTTTCTCTCTCTGTCTCATTCTCTCTATCTCTCATTCTCTCTATCTCTCATACTCTTTCTCATTCTCTCTCTCTGTCTCTTTTCTCTCTCTCTCTCTCTCTCTCTCTCTCTCTCTCTCTCTCTACCTCTCATTCTCTCTCACTCTCTTTCTCTATTTCTCTTTCTCTCTCTCTCTCTCTATTTCTGTTTCTCTCTCTCTCTCTACCTCTCATTCTCTCTCACTCTCTTTCTCTATTTCTCTTTCTCTCTCTCTCTATTTCTGTTTCTCTCTCTCTCTATTTCTCTTTCTCTCTCTCTCTTTCTCTTTCTCTCTCTCTCTCTTTCTCTCATTCTCTCTCTCATTCTCTCTCTCTCACTCACACAGACTCTCATTCTTACTCATTCTCACTCTCGCACTCCCTCACTCTCCCTCATTCTCTCTCTCGCTCTGTACCTCTCGTTCTCTGTTTCTATCTTTCATACTCTCTCTCATTCTCTCTCTCACTCTTTCTCTCTCTCTCTCTTTACGTTACAAGCTCTAAATAAATTTCGAATCAGTAAAAATAAATATTTTTAATATGATTCTGTGGTTTGAAAATTTTGAACCCAAACATCGCACCTTTAATACATATAAAATTTAACGAAAATTTAGCTAAACCATCACCACAATTTACGTGAGGGCTTGACGTTCTTACTTTTTGAAAAAAATAAAAAAAGCAATAAAGAAATCTACTATTGCCTTCCCCCACTCCACTAAGATTTTTCAGAATTGGCGGGTTCACGACATATCTTGACGAAGGTCATCGAAACATTTTATTCACATTATTTGCATGAAACATGAATTTACTTAATAAGTATAATTACTTAATCTTAATAATAAATATACTTTTGCAGGGTGAACGTTAGTTAAAATATAATATAAAATTTGTTGCGAGATATGGCGCCACCAACGCTTCCCGAAAAGTAAAATGCATTGTAGTTTTATACATTGAAATTTATTTACATATTTCATGTTATATGTAATCACGTAAATAATTTTTTTTTACTATTTTCAAAAATTATAGAGCTGGTCGCCATATACTTAGAGCTTGTAATTGGTTGCCATGTCTAATTTACATAATTTTAAATTTGTTTCTTTATATGAATCTCTGTTCGGGTGCATTTCTTGTCACCGTCTAGTAAATTTTCAATTATTTTATTAAAAAGATACACGCAAACCCGATTTACAAAAAATCTGAGAGACAATAATTAATAAATGTTAAATATTCATAATTTTCTACTTCGGTTGGTCTACGGGGACCGTGGAAGGGTTACGGCAATCAGATACGAACCCGATTTACAAAAAATCATCATAATTTATGTGAGGGCTTGACGTTCTTACTTTTTAAAAAAAATAAAAAAAGTAATAAAGAAATCTACTATACCTTCCCCCACTTCACTAAGATTTTTGAGAATTGGCGGGTTCACGACAGCTCAACAAAGTCAGCGATAAACTTATGAATTTCGCTAAAAAAAAATACACTTAATTGTGGAATCGTTTGCAGGATTTGCAAATGGAAAGTAAAAAATTGCGGGTGCCTTAGTTTTTTTGCAAAAAATTAAAAACTATTGAAGCAGCGGAAAAGTGGGGGTAGGGTATTTTTGCCGTTAAAAAAGCTTCATATTAATATGAGACTAATACCATTCGTTTGCAAATTAATTATGGATTACGAATTCAATGTCAATTGTACCTTATTTGCAATAATTATGCAAATAATAAATACTGATATATATGAGTCAATCGCGCCTTATAGGAGTCGGTCTGCGCATGACAGTTCGTTTCGCGTTCCGATTTTCTGGCATAACCTAACTTTTATTATTAAACATCTGGACGATATTGTCGTTTTGCAATTAAATGTTTTTAAGTTTATAATAAAGAAGAATATAAGAGTACACCATAAACTTTTATTGGTTTAATCAAAATATTGAATAACTTAGTTTTTTTTGAAATTACAAATAATATATTCTATCACAATTCACAAATTATTTGACATGAATCCTCGGTCCCTGGGCAATTTAAAAGACCTCCGATACTGTTTTTTGTAATGTTTTGCCTTATTTTTCTTTGCAGATTTTCTTTTATTAATAAAGATTGGTAATTAAAATACATATTTGTTTGTATAACTAAGTAAATCATTATAATGCAGTTAATTATTAAAACATTATATAAAAAATTTATACTGAAGTTTTTATCAACTCCTCCAAATAAAGCCAATCTAAGTTTGCAGGCAAAAGAGGAGCTTCATAGGAAAAGTTTTTCATATTAAAAATAGTTGTTTTATGCTTAAAATCTTTAAATTTTAAGAAATTAGGCTTAAATGTAGGTTACAATCTAATAATAATATGATGTTAAAAACTAGTATATTCAGTTACAAAAATGTATTTGAACTCAGCAGCAATTACGCAAATTGATTTAGTCATAAGTATGGTAAAATTTTGATAAAGAAGACTGGAATCTGTTCTCTGTGCATACCATTAAAAAAAGCTTATATTTTGTTCTGAATAAAGAAATTTTTTAAAATATATTTTTTTTACTTTTTTCGTGTTATTTTTTTTATAATATGAAATGAAAGTGTACATTTCAAAATCATACATGGTACATATCGACATGTGAAACTAATTTTCTTATCAACTTTCTTTCTTTTTAAATTTTATTTAATAATGAAATAGTAAGATATACTCAGCTATATTATAATAAAGATATATTATATAATGACTTTTTTTTATACCAATAAATTATCTAATTATTTACCATTTCATTTAAATTTAAAGTAAAAATTGGTCTGAAATTAGTAAAATTATGTACTCATTTTACAAAAATTTATAAATTTTAACAGTCAACATTTACCATTTTTACAGTTTTATTGTGCATATTTCTTATATTAATATTTTACAAAAATATTTTAAAATTTTTTGTACATTCATTAGATATACTCAAATACAATTTACATTTCATTTATTTCCTTGTAAAGAATTCACTACTTATAATGATCAAAAAATTTGATTAAAGTGAATATTTGTTTAATCATTAAGAAAAATTGTTAGTACGGTAAAATCATAAAATATAGTTTAATATATGTACATTTAATAATTCGTTTGACATATGATATCCTGTTTGACTTGATCTAATATCCTAAAAATAAAAGTTCAGTAACTGCAGTTGCAAATTGATCACTGTAACTGAATGTTAAGGAATAATATATATTGATTTAGATAATTTATTTAGTGTTGTTAATGTGATTATACTGAAATTAAACAAGAAATTAAAATTGTGAGTACTTAATACTATCATTCGAACAGAGTTGCAGAAGTATCCGCTCACATTCTTGAGTCAGAGATTAAAAAAAGCTGTGTGTTAATGTTTTAATTTTATTTTAAGTGCATAATACAAAGTTTAGTTACACTATTGAAAAAAAAAACAGAATAGCATGAATAAAAATCTTATTAATTTATGTTATTAGTTCTCAAAAGTAATAAAAATGAGTTATATTATGTTAAAATATTGAATTTACTTAAGCCTGCTTTTGCAAACAGAAATAATAAATTATTGCACTTTTGACATTTTAAAATCTTACTCTTGCAGCTACTAATTTTATAAATATTGGTCATTGTATCGATACTCTTGTTAAATAGATTAATCTAATATATATTTAACAAGATAAGAGTGAATGATCTATTTTTTATTAAGTACAAAAAATGGTGCAGTTAATGAAGTATTTATTTTTTTATTTAACATTTGGAAGTACAATGAAAGATAGATTATAGAGAGTTAAGCATAATCATAGTATCAAACTCTCTAGACCATATGTCAGAAAATCGGAACGCGAAACGAACTGTCATGCGCAGACCGACTCTTATAAGGCGCGATTGACTCATGTATAAAAGTAATTATTATTTACATAATTATTTCAAATTAGGTACAATTGACATTGAATTCGTAATCCGCAATTAATTTGCAAACGAATGGTATTGGTTTCATATTAATATGAAGCTTTTTTAACGGCAAAAATGCCCTACCCCCACTTTTCCGCTGCTTCAATAGTTTTTAATTTTTTGCAAAAAAACTAAGACACCCGCAATTTTTTACTTTCCATTTACAAATCCTGCAAACGATTCCACAATTAACTGTATTTTTTTTTTAGCGAAATTTATAAGTTTATCGCTGACTTCGTTGAGCTGTTTACGAAATGTCTCAACACATGTCATCGAAAAATTTTATACAAATTATTTTCATGAAACATGAGTTTAGTTAATGAGTATAATTACTTAATCTTAATAATAAATATACTTTTGCAGTGTGTACTTTAGTTAAAATATAATTTAAAATTTGTTGCGAGAGATGGCGCCACCAACGCTTCCTGATTAGTAAAATGCATTGTAGTTTTATACATTGAAAATTCTATACATATTTCATGTTATTTGCAATCACGTTTAAATTTTTTTTTTACTTATTTCAAGATTCATAGTTAACTAGATAATTATATATAATTCATTTTAGAGCTGGCCGCCATATATCGCTTCGTTGATCGTATGCGTACACGCATTACGAAGTCATTTTTACTGCCCGATTCACCGTGTTTGATTATTGAAATAAATAGATAATTTCTCTCTCAATGTCGTTTGATTTACTAATTAAACTAAACATTTTAAATTAAATTTATTAGCAGGCGTCTTTTAGTACTTAAGGATAACCAGAATACTTAATCTTGATTGTTAGATTCGCAAGCGGGCAGAAATCGAGATTTATTGAATATTCGATATTTGATGGATTATTTGATCGTCGAAATTGATTGTCATATGTTATTCAAAGAGATTAAGGAGTCCTACATCTATCCAAAGATTTCGATAAAATCGTTCGAGTTCGATTTGTACGTGTGCGCTCGTTGACTGTTGTTTTGTGGTGGTAAACAGTAGACTATGGTCAAATCTCTATGTGAATGCAACGCGCGAATCCACCTAGTATTTATTCAGTTTATCTCAAAAGACGTATTTTATTTTTATTTTGCTTTGGATTAATATACTTCATTTTTCATATAGTGCTTTTCCTTATAATTTGGGTATAACAAGAATTATAAACATGGGAAACAAAACTGTTTTATATAAAATTGTTTATTAGTAGCATTAGTTAACTTTGAACTTTAATTTTCACTATGAACTTTTCTTGGTTAAATATTTTAAATTTGATGATCTGGAGGATATGATTTGATTGACATTAATTGTGTTATTGTGAAGGTGACATTGAAAATACGTACACAAATAAAAAATAAGAATATTTTACTTTTCAAAATGAGAACATGTCATTTCCACGAATACTACGAATAGTAAAATAAAATCTTTATAAGAATCACGCACCTAGAAACTTCAAGATGATTTCCAAAAACTTCTAACGATTTTTCGAATAGAAACTTTGTATAACTGCACTCATAGTAACTTTTTTGTACTTTGAAAATTTCTAAAGATATTCGAAAACTTTGAAATTTTTAAGCATTTTATTTACATTTTTTAAATTTTTTAAAAAAGTATTTATTTGTGACTTTTTCATTATTAGCTTAGGTGCCAGGGGGTTCTCCTTGCCGATGGTGTTCAGGTCAATAACCGAAGTTTTTTAGACCTATTTTAACCCCATGTAAACTTTAGATTTATTCCATTTTTTACGATTGAGGTGCTTTTTGGTCGTGCTCTCCGAAGCGTAATTTTACAATAAATTGGATTCTAATTAACATTTTTGCATTTTCCAAAAACTAGTTGAATCGTAATGAAAAATGAAACAACTATGCATTTATAAAGTTCTATTATAACGCGTAGCAAGGAAGTTACAACCGTTTAAACAATGACATTATTAATAACTTTTTTAAGATGTATTTTTCAAGAAATTACTTTTGCAATTTGTAATTACGGGGGTCCATATAGTTTAATCAAATTTGGGTTATTGACTGGATCTCCAACTGCAACAAGAATGCCTCTGGTTCCTGGACCATGTCACAGTATGCTCAGCGGGTAGGATCGTGAAAGAGGATCTCAATAAATATTTTACTGAGTTTAAGAAGTATTTTGTTTTTACATTTTTTATACTTTTTTACATTCTTTGGTAGCATTGAAATAAAATATATACAATTAAATTTATAATTAAAAAGAAAAAAGAAATGTTACACAAAGTATTCACCAGGAAATGTTTGTTTATATAATACGTTACACATAATTCTTTATATAATATATGTATAATAGCACAAATGTTCATTGATGTAAAAAAATGTAAAAACATTTTATCGATGTACAGTTGTTGAATCAGTTAATTAAATTTAATTATTCATTAATAATTAATAATTATATTTCGTATTTATTGATTACTGTAATATTTCATTAATAATTAGTTTTTATTTATTAATTTTTAGCATTTTTAATTAAACATTAATTTTTAATTATGAATTACTGAAAAATTTAATTATTCTTTTTTATCGCTCTATATTACTAAAAAAACTTCTCCGACGCCACCGCCGTCATGACAATATATAGTATATTATGACAAGGTTGTGTGAGATTAATCTCGGAAACGGTCATATTGAAAAAAAATTTTTCAGAGGCAGTTTTATTATTAAATAGGGGAGGGTGTCAGGATACCGCTAGTCAAATCGACTTAGACATCTGCGATTGTTTTGCTGACCGAGCAGATGAACTAGCATTTTTATTAACATTGTAAATAATTTATGTGCTTTAAGGGGATGCCATACCTGAATTTAATCCTACTATGCCGACACCTGTATATTACACGCACTATTTATCCTATTACTATTATCTAATACAATGATAACCTATAAACGCAGTGGAGGCATATTTGTAATACATATATTAAATAAATTATAAGTACAAATGTTTGAATTGTGCTAAAATGTGCTTATAATTTGAAAAATACGATCTCAAACATAACCTCTTTTAGTTAACAGGCAACAACGATTTAATTCAATTATGTAAAAACTGGAAAGATTTCTAACAAATACAGTGCAGACGCACAATTTCATGATATTGATAAATGTTGGAACACTAAAAAAAACAGTCAAAAGTGCACGACGAAGAAATAATTTGAAAAATACGACTGATACAAAGACGTTGGGAAGCTCGTACTAGATATTTGTGATGGAAATAAATATAGATTGCAATTACAAGCATCAAGAAACAAAGTAGAGGCAACATTTTACATTATCTTAGAATCATTTTTCAGTAAAAACTAGAGGAATACATAATCGATTGAAAAATTAATTGAAAAATAAAAAAGATATTCATTCGTTCTAAAAATGTGCAATTTAGCAGACCGAAGAGTAAGAAAAAGTTTAGCTACGTAGTTTGAAAATCCACCAGTAGGTGGCGATGCTAAGCGTTTCCAGCTATGTCTTATTTCATTCGTGGTGGAATAGGCGACGGATTCTATAGGAGGTCCGTGCACGATCGGGCCGTTTACCGCACGCACATCGAACTTTCAAATACATTGTACTGTACCAACACTGAATGTCAGGTGCATTATTTGGTTAATTCGAATTACTTAACATAATGACAGCTACAAAACGGGATAAAGGTACATTTTTGGTATAGATTTAAAGTAAATTACAAGTACAAAAGTTGAATTTATGGCTATATATCGTTAAAATTTGAAAAATACGAATTGAAACATAACCTCTCTCAGTATACAGCGACGGATTCTATAGGAGGTGCGTGCACCGATGTGGGCCGTCTGCCGCACGCACTTCGTACTTTCGAATACATTGTACTTTGTCGACACTGAATGTTGGGTGCACTATTTGTTTAATTCCAATTATTTAACACAATGGCAACTAGAAAACAGATTAGAGGCATATTTTTAATATACATTTTAAGTGTATAACAAGTACAAAAGTTGAATTTATGATAAAATATTGTTAAATTTGAAAAATTCGAGTTGAAACATAACCGCTCTTTGTCAACAGGCAACAACGACTTAATTTAATATTGTAAAAACTGGACTGTGTCCTAAGATATGCGGTGCACATATATAAGTTCACGATATTGGTAAAAGTTGGAATACTAAAAAAGCAGACAAAAGTGCACAACAAAAAATTAAAAGAAAAATACGATGAATACTAGGACGGTCGAAAGCTTGTATCACATATTAGGGATGGAAATAAACGTTTCCCCGTTACGCGTCAGTTCTAAAAAAGAATGTGCTGCCACTTTTATCACTTTTATTTGAAATACCGTATTTTGTTGGTTTTTTTTATGTCAATTCGGATAGTTTAACGTTGGCTATATAGTAATCGAAAATTTCAAAATATCAATAAGGACAAAATGATAGTAAGAAAATAAAAATCGATACCACTCCATAACATTGTGCAGTAATTAGTAATAATTTAATAGCTATTCGACGGATACCTGCGAGGCGAGACAATCTCAGCGACGCGCCGTGCGTGTCTCGCCTCGAAGGTTCTACGCGGCAATAATCAATCGCTGAAGTCTTCCAAGAAATAGCATTACTGTGTATATATGACTAAAAATAATTTTCGGTTTACCTACACAAACACTGCTATAAAAAAATATAAAATTTGTTACAATATATTATGTGTTTGCTTATAACATATCGGTGGATATCAACGAAGCGAGACACTCTCGGCGCGTCGTTCATATTGTCTCGCCTCGTAGATATCCATCGAGAACTAAAAAGCAGCTACCCGAGAAAAAGTATTTTTTGTGTATATATTACAAACAATAATTTTCGGTTTACCTACACAGACACTGCTATAAAAAATGTAAAATTTGTTACAATATATTATGTGTTTGCTTATAACATAACGGCGGATATCTACGAGGCGAGACACTCTCGGCGCGTCGTCCAGATTGTCTCGCCTCGTAGATATCCATCGAGAACTAACAAACAGCTACCCGACAAAAAGTATTTTTTGTGTATATATTACAAACAATAATTTTCGGTTTACCTACACAACACTTAATTGGATATCAACGAAGCGAGACACTCTCGGCGCGTCGTTCATATTGTCTCGCCTCGTAGATATCCATCGAGAACTAAAAAGCAGCTACCCGAGAAAAAGTATTTTTTGTGTATATATTACAAACAATAATTTTCGGTTTACCTACACAACACTGCTATAAAAAAATGTAAAATTTGTTACAATATATTATGTGTTTGCTTATAACATAACGGCGGATATCTACGAGGCGAGACACTCTCGGCGCGTCGTCCAGATTGTCTCGCCTCGTAGATATCCATCGAGAACTAACAAACAGCTACCCGACAAAAAGTATTTTTTGTGTATATATTACAAACAATAATTTTCGGTTTACCTACAAACACTGCTACAAAAAAAATATAAAATTTGTTACAATATATTATGTGTTTGCTTATAACATATCGGTGGATATCTACGAGGCGAGACACTCTCGGCGCGTCGTTCATATTGTCTCGCCTCGTAGATATCTATCGAGAATAAAAAGCAGCCATCCGAGAAAAGTATTTTTTGTGTATATATTACTAAAAATAATTTTCGGTTTACCTACACAGACACTGCTATAAAAAAATGTAAAATTTGTTACAATATATTATGTGTTTCCTTATAACATAACGGCGAATATCTACGAGGCGAGACACTCTCGGCGCATCGTCCAGATTGTCTCGCCTCGTAGATATCCATCGAGAACTAAAAAGCAGCCATCCGAGAAAAAGTATTTTTTGTGTATATATTACAAACAATAATTTTCGGTTTACCTACACAAACACTGCTATAAAAAAAATGTAAAATTTGTTACAATATATTATGTGTGTGCTTATAACATATCGGTGGATATCTACGAGGCGAGACACTCTCGGCGCGTCGTTCATATTGTCTCGCCTCGTAGATATCCATCGAGAAATAAAAAAGCAGCATCCGAGAAAAAGTATTTTTTGTGTATATATTACAAACAATAATTTTCGGTTTACCTACACAAACACTGCTATAAAAAAAATGTAAAATTTGTTACAATATATTATGTGTTTCCTTATAACATAACGGCGAATATCTACGAGGCGAGACACTCTCGGCGCATCGTCCAGATTGTCTCGCCTCGTAGATATCCATCGAGAACTAAAAAGCAGCCATCCGAGAAAAAGTATTTTTTGTGTATATATTACAAACAATAATTTTCGGTTTACCTACACAAACACTGCTATAAAAAAAATGTAAAATTTGTTACAATATATTATGTGTGTGCTTATAACATATCGGTGGATATCTACGAGGCGAGACACTCTCGGCGCGTCGTTCATATTGTCTCGCCTCGTAGATATCCATCGAGAAATAAAAAGCAGGCATCCGAGAAAAAGTATTTTTTGTGTATATATTACAAACAATAATTTTCGGTTTACCTACACAAACACTGCTATAAAAAAATGTAAAATTTGTTACAATATATTATGTGTGTGCTTATAAGATATCGGTGGATATCAACGAGGCGAGACACTCTCGGCGCGTCGTCCAGTTTGTCTCGCCTCGTAGATATCCAACGAGAACTAAAAAGCAGCCATCCGAGATAAAGAATTTTTTGTGTATATATTACTAAAAATAATATTTGGTTTACCTACACAAACACTGCTACAATAAAAATATAAAATTTGTTACAATATATTATGTGTTTCCTTATAATATAACGGCGGATATCTACGAGGCGAGACACTCTCGGCGCGTCGTCCGGATTGTCTCGCCTCGTAAATATCCATCGAGAACTAAAAACAGCTACCCGAGAAAAAGTATTTTTTGTGTATATATTACAAACAATAATTTTCGGTTTACCTACACAAACACTGCTACAAAAAAAATATAAAATTTGTTACAATATATTATGTGTATCCTTATAACATAACGGCGGATATCTACGAGGCGAGACACTCTCGGCGCGTCGTCCAGATAGTCTCGCCTCGTAGATATCCGTCGAGAACTAAAAGCAACCATCCGAGATAAAGTATTTTTTGTGTATATATTACTAAAAATAATTTTCGGTTTACCTACACAAACACTGCTATAAAAAAAATGTAAAATTTGTTACAATATATTATGTGTTTGCTTATAACATAACGGTGGATATCTACGAGGCGAGACACTCTCGGCGCGTCGTTCAGATTGTCTCGCCTCGTAGATATCCATCGAGAACTAAAAAGCAGCTACCCGAGAAAAAGTATTTTTTGTGTATATATTACAAACAATAATATTCGGTTTACCTACACAAACACTGCTATTAAAAATATGTAAAATTTGTTACAATATATTATGTGTTTGCTTATAACATATCGGTGGATATCTACGAGGCGAGACACTCTCGGCGCGTCGTTCATATTGTCTCGCCTCGTAGATATCTATCGAGAAATAAAAAGCAGCCATCCGAGAAAAAGTATTTTTTGTGTATATATTACTATAAATAATTTTCGGTTTACCTACACAAACACTGCTATTAAAAATATGTAAAATTTGTTACAATATATTATGTGTATGCTTATAACATAATCGGTGGATATCTACGAGGCGAGACACTCTCGGCGCGTCGTTCCAGATTGTCTCGCCTCGTAGATATCCGATCGAGAACTAAAAAGCAACCATCCGAGATAAAGTATTTTTTGTGTATATATTACTAAAAATAATTTTCGGTTTACCTACACAAACACTGCTATAAAAAAATGTAAAATTTGTTACAATATATTATGTGTTTGCTTATAACATAACGGCTGGATATCTACGAGGCGAGACACTCTCGGCGCGTCGTCAGATTGTCTCGCCTCGTAGATATCCATCGAGAACTAAAAAGCAGCTACCCGAGATAAAGTATTTTTTGTGTATATATTACTAAACAATAATTTCGGTTTACCTACACAACACTGCTATAAAAAATGTAAAATTTGTTACAATATATTATGTGTTTGCCTTATAACATAACGGCGATATCTACGAGGCGAGACACTCTCGGCGCGTCGTCCATATTGTCTCGCCTCGTAGATATCTATCGAGAACTAAAAAGCAGCCATCCGAGAAAAAGTATTTTTTGTGTATATATTACTATACAATAATTTTCGGTTTACCTACACAAACACTGCTATAAAAATATGTAAAATTTGTTACAATATATTATGTGTTTGCTTATAACATATCGGTGGATATCTACGAGGCGAGACACTCTCGGCGCGTCGTTCATATTGTCTCGCCTCGTAGATATCTATCGAGAAATAAAAAGCAGCCATCCGAGAAAAAGTATTTTTTGTGTATATATTACTATAAATAATTTTCGGTTTACCTACACAGACACTGCTATAAAAAAATGTAAAATTTGTTACAATATATTATGTGTTTGCTTATAACATATAAGTGCGATATCTACGAGGCGAGACACTCTCGGCGCATCGTCCAGATTGTCTCGCCTCGTAGATATCCATCGAGAACTAAAAGCAGCCACCCGAGATAAAGTATTTTTTGTGTATATATGACTAAAAATAATTTTCGGTTTACCTACACAGACACTGCTATAAAAAAATGTAAAATTTGTTACAATATATTATGTGTTTCCTTATAACATAACGGCGAATATCTACGAGGCGAGACACTCTCGGCGCATCGTCCAGATTGTCTCGCCTCGTAGATATCCATCGAGAACTAAAAAGCAGCCATCCGAGAAAAAGTATTTTTTGTGTATATATTACAAACAATAATTTTCGGTTTACCTACACAAACACTGCTATAAAAAAAATGTAAAATTTGTTACAATATATTATGTGTGTGCTTATAACATATCGGTGGATATCTACGAGGCGAGACACTCTCGGCGCGTCGTTCATATTGTCTCGCCTCGTAGATATCCATCGAGAAATAAAAAGCAGGCATCCGAGAAAAAGTATTTTTTGTGTATATATTACAAACAATAATTTTCGGTTTACCTACACAAACACTGCTATAAAAAAAATGTAAAATTTGTTACAATATATTATGTGTGTGCTTATAAGATATCGGTGGATATCAACGAGGCGAGACACTCTCGGCGCGTCGTCCAGTTTGTCTCGCCTCGTAGATATCCAACGAGAACTAAAAAGCAGCCATCCGAGATAAAGAATTTTTTGTGTATATATTACTAAAAATAATATTTGGTTTACCTACACAAACACTGCTACAATAAAAATATAAAATTTGTTACAATATATTATGTGTTTCCTTATAATATAACGGCGGATATCTACGAGGCGAGACACTCTCGGCGCGTCGTCCGGATTGTCTCGCCTCGTAGATATCCATCGAGAACTAAAAAACAGCTACCCGAGAAAAAGTATTTTTTGTGTATATATTACAAACAATAATTTTCGGTTTACCTACACAAACACTGCTACAAAAAAATATAAAATTTGTTACAATATATTATGTGTATCCTTATAACATAACGGCGGATATCTACGAGGCGAGACACTCTCGGCGCGTCGTCCAGATAGTCTCGCCTCGTAGATATCCGTCGAGAACTAAAAAGCAACCATCCGAGATAAAGTATTTTTTGTGTATATATTACTAAAAATAATTTTCGGTTTACCTACACAAACACTGCTATAAAAAAAATGTAAAATTTGTTACAATATATTATGTGTTTGCTTATAACATAACGGTGGATATCTACGAGGCGAGACACTCTCGGCGCGTCGTTCAGATTGTCTCGCCTCGTAGATATCCATCGAGAACTAAAAAGCAGCTACCCGAGAAAAAGTATTTTTTGTGTATATATTACAAACAATAATATTCGGTTTACCTACACAAACACTGCTATTAAAAATATGTAAAATTTGTTACAATATATTATGTGTTTGCTTATAACATATCGGTGGATATCTACGAGGCGAGACACTCTCGGCGCGTCGTTCATATTGTCTCGCCTCGTAGATATCTATCGAGAAATAAAAGCAGCCATCCGAGAAAAAGTATTTTTTGTGTATATATTACTATAAATAATTTTCGGTTTACCTACACAAACACTGCTATTAAAAATATGTAAAATTTGTTACAATATATTATGTGTTTGCTTATAACATATCGGTGGATATCTACGAGGCGAGACACTCTCGGCGCGTCGTTCATATTGTCTCGCCTCGTAGATATCTATCGAGAAATAAAAAGCAGCCATCCGAGAAAAAGTATTTTTTGTGTATATATTACTATAAATAATTTTCGGTTTACCTACACAGACACTGCTATAAAAAAATGTAAAATTTGTTACAATATATTATGTGTTTGCTTATAACATAAAGGCCGATATCTACGAGGCGAGACACTCTCGGCGCATCGTCCAGATTGTCTCGCCTCGTAGATATCCATCGAGAACTAAAAAGCAGCCACCCGAGATAAAGTATTTTTTGTGTATATATGACTAAAAATAATTTTCGGTTTACCTACACAAACACTGCTATAAAAAAAATATAAATTTGTTATAATATATTATGTGTTTGCTTTTTAGTTCTCGATGGATATCTGCGAGGCGAGACAATCTGAACGACGCGCCGAGTGTGTTCTCTATCACTCTCAAATTCTTCGGGAGTAGTTTTTAATAACCGCTGAAGTCTGCCGAGTAAAAGACGTTCATTTTTTTAAAACAATTAGTTTTCTATTCAGCTACAAAAACACTGTTATAAAATAAATTTAAAACCTTGTACAATAAATGAGGCTATATCCGCACGACCGCGAAGACTCACCGTACGATGCGCGTTGGACGACGGCGGTCGACGGACCGCTCGACGCAAGTTGCGCGCGCACGGCGGGCCCGTCCAGCGAAGCAGTGAACGAGCCTGTCGAAGCTCGTGAGAGCTCTTCAGTACGTCGTCGCGGTAACGTTGGCGTCGCGTTGGCAATACGATTGCTATCGTCCTTTATTTTCCCGTGGCGGACTACCTTGTGTGTGTGAGTGTGTCAGGAAAGCAACATTTCAAGCGTCCACCCAGGATATGCTCCTCTATACTGACAAGGTGGATGCACGCCTTCGTTATAAGTGCAGTGCATTTATTCCTTCTTTTGTAAGTATACTTCCCATCCCGTTTTATAATTTCGCCAAAATTATACGCGGCTGGCGTCCAAAACCCTTTATCTATTATTATAATAAATTATTACTATTTTTATCAATCGTTTATTACGTCCTTGTCGCCATGCCCTAATACCCTGCGTGATCGTCACAAAATGTATATAGAAAACTATTTTGTATTAATAGCCATATCTCGAATGAGCTTATTAGGAACTAGCAGACGACGGTTTCCTCTAGAAGGTGCGTGCACAGTTCGACTCGACGTATACACGCACCTCCTACTAATTCCATTAGGTTAGATAATAACCATGTATTATATATTATTAGTTGTTCAACAGTATCATAGTAAATATCCATTTTATAATCTACATGTGCATTAATTATAGTGCATAAAAGTTAACATAAATAAACTTAATGAAACAATCAAAATTGTATATAAAGATAAAATCACATGTGTCCCTCCATC
Source organism: Theocolax elegans (assembly GCA_026168455.1). Lineage (NCBI taxonomy): Eukaryota > Metazoa > Arthropoda > Insecta > Hymenoptera > Cerocephalidae > Theocolax > Theocolax elegans. Next base: position 77,018,884 of record CM047426.1, on the reverse strand, counting down.
AACGTTCTCCATAGAAATAGGTTTACTTGTTGTTTACCAATAACCGTTTTGCTCATTGCTTAATTTAGTAGTGATTAAAAAATTCATTTAAACATACCAATTAGTTGATAAAATTATGGAGATTATTCAGAAATACTTACTTTATTAATATTATTAGTTGTAGAAAACTTTAACAATTTAAACTTAATTTTAAAAAGCAGACGCTAGTACCATTCAGAAAGTTTATTATTATGAAAATCTTAATAATTTAAAGTAATGGTACATATTTTTTTATCAGGAATGAAGGGTACTAAAACTCTACAAAGTATATGAGTTAAACGGCGGTAATGAAAATTGAACTGGATTAAAAATTTAATTATATACAATAATAGATCATTTTTTAAGTTTATTGAAAATTATAATGTACGTAACACTGATAAGAAAATTGTAATTTTAGTAGATGAATATACTTTTGTTATAATTAATTATAAATCAAAATTTACAATTAAATTGCAATACAAATCAAAGTGAAAATTGAAAAGTACAATACCGACTGACATTTGGTTACCATAAGGTGTACGTGCAGTACACGTTACCATAAAGTGTACGTACAGTACACGTTACCATAAAGTGTACGTACAGTACACGTTACCATAAAGTGTACGTACAGTACACGTTACCATAAAGTGTACGTACAGTACACGTTACCATAAAGTATACGTACAGTATACGGTACCATATAAAGTGTACGTACAGTACACAATTCATAAAGTGTACGTACAGTACACGTTACCATAAAGTACAAATACAGTAATACAGTACAAATAAAGTGTACGCAAAGTGCAGAGTTATTACATACATGCTGTTACTTTAATTTTTAGAATTAATATTACACATGTATAATATAAAAATAATTTTTAAATATAATTTGCCATTTCTCCAGTCCATTCCAATCGGATAAACCAATTAGATACGTTTATAAGTTTTGCAGTATACTGTTCATTTACTTTTACAGTAATTTTTATTTTTTTACAATCAATTTTGTAATTACTTTTACTAGCGTTGTGTTCTATATCTTATTAAGGGGATGCCATACCTGAATTAAATCCTACTATGCCGACACCTGTATAGTACACGCACTATTTCTCCTATTACTATTATCTAATACAATGACAACCTACAAACGCAGTGGAGGCATATTTGTAATACATATATTAAATAAATTATAAGTACAAAAGTTTGAATTGTGCTAAAATGTGCTTATAATTTGAAAAATACGATCTCAAACATAACCTCTCTTAGTTAACAGGCAACAACGATTTAATTGAATTTTGTAAAAACTGGATAGATTTCTAACAAATACAGTGCAGGCGCACAATTTCACGATATTGATAAATGTTGGAACACTAAAAAAAACAGTCAAAAGTGCACGATGAAGAAATAAATTGAAAAATACGACTGATACAAAGACGTTGGGAAGCTGGTACTAGATATTTGTGATGGAAATAAATATAGATTGCAATTACAAGCATCAAGAAACAAAGTAGAGGCAACATTTTACATTACCTTAGAATCATTTTTCAGTAAAACCTAGAGGAATACATAATCAATTGAAAAATTATTTGAAAAATAAAAAAGATATTCATTCCTTCTAAAATTGTGTAATTTAGCAGACCGAAGAGTAAGAAAAAGTTTAGCTACGTAGTTTGAAAATCCACCAGTAGGTGGCGACGCTAAGCGTTTCCAGTTATGTATTATTTCATTCGTGGTGGAATAGGCGACGGATTCTATAGGAGGTCCGTGCACGATCGGGCCGTTTACCGCACGCACATCGTAATTTCAAATACATTGTACTGTACCGACACTGAATGTTGGGTGCATTATTTGTTTAATTCCAATTATTTAACATAATGACAGCTACAAAACGGGGTAGAGGAACATTTTTAGAATAGATTTAAAGTAAATTAAAAGTATAAAAGTTGAATTTATGGCTATATATCGTTAAAATTTGAAAAATACGAATTGAAACATAACCTCTCTCAGTCTACAGCGAGGGATTCTATAGGAGGAGCGTGCACCGATTTGGGCCGTCTGCCGCACGCACTTCGTACTTTCAAATACATTGTACTATGTCGACACTGAATGTTGAGTGCACTATTTATTTAATTCCAATTATTTAACATAATGGCAGCTAGAAAACAGGTTAGAGGCATATTATTAATATACATTTTAAGTGTATAACAAGTACAAAAGTTGAATTTATGATAAAATATCGTTAAAATTTGAAAAATTCGAGTTGAAACATAACCTCTCTTTGTCAACAGGCAACAACGATTTATTTTAATATTGTAAAAACGGTGCAGATACATAAGTTCACGATATTGGTAAAAGTAGGAATACTAAAAAAGCAGACAAAAGTGCACGACAAAAAATTAAAAGAAAAATACGATGAATACTAAGACGGTAGAAAGCTTGTATTATATATTCTGGATGGAATAAACGTTTCTCCGTTATACGTCAGTTCTAAAAAAGTATGTGCTATCCACTTTTATCACTTTTATTTGAAATACCGTATTTTGTTGGTTTTTTTATGTCAATTCGGATAGTTTAACGTTGGCTATATAGTAACTGAAAATTTCAAAATTAATATCAATAAGGACAAAATGATAATAAGAAAATAAAAATCGATTCCACTCCATAACATTGTGCAGCAATTAGTAATAATTTAATAGCTATTCGACGGATATCTACGAGGCGAGACAATCCAAACAATGCGCCGTGGGTGTCTCGCCTCGAAGGTTCTACGCGGCAATAATTAGTCGTCGCAGCGTTCCGAGAAAAAGTATTTTTTGTATATATATGACTAAAAATAATTTTCGGTTTACCTACACAAACACTGCTGCAAAAAAAATAAAATTTGTTACAATATATTATGTGTTTCCTTATAACATATCGGTGGATATCTACGAGGCGAGACACTATCGGCGCGTCGTCCAGATTGTCTCGCCTCGTAGATATCCATCGAGAATTAAAAAGCAGCTATCCGAGAAAAAGTATTTTTTGTGTATATATTACTAAAAATAATTTACGCTTCCCCTTCACAAACACTGCTAGAATAAAAATATAAAATTTGTAACAATAAATTATGAGTTTGCTTTTTAGTCTCGATGGATATCTACGAGGCGAGACAATCTAAACAATGCGCCGTGGGTGTCTCGCCTCGAAGGTTCTACGCGGCAATAATCAGTAGCCGCAGCGTTCCGAGAAAAAGTATTTTTTGTGTATATATGACTAAAAATAATTTTCGGTTTACCTACACAAACACTGCTATAAAAAAATATAAAATTTGTTACAATATATTATGTGTTTGCTTATAACATATCGGTGGATATCTACGAGGCGAGACAATCTAAACAATGAGCCGTGGGTGTCTCGCCTCGAAGGATCTACGCGGCAATAATCAGTCGTCGCAGCGTTCCGAGAAAAAGTATTTTTTGTATATATAAAATACTAAAAATTTTCGGTTTACCTTCACAAACACTGCTATAAAAAAATATAAAATTTGTTACAATATATTATGTGTTTGCTTATAAAATATCGGTGGATATCTACGAGGCGAGACACTCTCGGCGCGTCGTCCAGATTGTCTCGCCTCGTAGATATCCAACAAGAACTAAAAAGCAGCCATCCGAGAAAAAGCATTTTTTGTATATATAAAATACTAAAAATAATTTTCGGTTTATATTCACAAACACTGATATAAAAATATAAAATTTGTTACAATATATTGTGTGTTTGCTTATAACATATCGGTGGATATCTACGAGGCGAGACACTCACGGCGCGTCGTCCAGATTGTCTCGCCTCGTAGATATGCATCGAGAACTAAAAAGCAGCCATCCGAGAAAAAGTATTTTTTGTGTATATATTACTAAAAATAATTTACGCTTCCCCTTCACAAACACTGCTACAAAAAAAAAATAAAATTTGTTACAATATATTATGTGTTTGCTTATAACATATCGGTGGATATCTACGAGGCGAGACAATCTAAACAATGCGCCGTGGGTGTCTCGCCTCGAAGGTTCTACGCGGCAATAATTAGTCGTCGCAGCGTTCCGAGAAAAAGTATTTTTTGTATATATATGACTAAAAATAATTTTCGGTTTACCTACACAAACACTGCTACAAAAAAAATAAAATTTGTTACAATATATTATGTGTTTCCTTATAACATATCGGTGGATATCTACGAGGCGAGACACTATCGGCGCGTCGTCCAGATTGTCTCGCCTCGTAGATATCCATCGAGAACTAAAAAGCAACCACCCGAGAAAAGGTATTTTTTGTGTATATATTACTAAAAATAATTTTCGGTTTACCTACACAAACACTGCGATAAAAAATATATAAAATTTGTTACAATATATTATGTGTTTGCTTATAACATAACGGCGGATATCTACGAGGCGAGACAATCTAAACAATGCGCCGTGGGTGTCTCGCCTCGAAGGATCTACGCGGCAATAATCAGTCGTCGCAGCGTTCCGAGAAAAAGCATTTTTTGTATATATATAATACTAAAAATAATTTTCGGTTTATATTCACAAACACTGCTATAAAAAAATATAAAATTTGTTACAATATATTGTGTGTTTGCTTATAACATATCGGTGGATATCTACGAGGCGAGACACTCTCGGCGCGTCGTCCAGATTGTCTCGCCTCGTAGATATGTATCGAGAACTAAAAAGCAGCCATCCGAGAAAAAGTATTTTTTGTGTATATAAAATACTAAACATAATTTTCGGGTTACCTTCACAAACACTGCTACAAAAAAAAAATAAAATTTGTTACAATATATTATGTGTTTGCTTATAACATATCGGTGGATATTTACGAGGCGAGACAATCTAAACAATGCGCCGTGGGTGTCTCGCCTCGAAGGTTCTACGCGGCAATAATCAGTCGTCGCAGCGTTCCGAGAAAAAGTGTTTTTTGTATATATATGACTAAAAATAATTTTCGGTTTATATTCACAAACACTGCTATAAAAAAATATAAAATTTGTTACAATACATTATGTGTTTCCTTATAACATATCGGTGGATATCTACGAGGCGAGACACTATCGGCGCGTCGTCCAGATTGTCTCGCCTCGTAGATATCCATCGAGAATTAAAAAGCAGCTATCCGAGAAAAAGTATTTTTTGTGTATATATTACTAAAAATAATTTACGCTTCCCCTTCACAAACACTGCTAGAATAAAAATATAAAATTTGTAACAATAAATTATGAGTTTGCTTTTTAGTCTCGATGGATATCTACGAGGCGAGACAATCTAAACAATGCGCCGTGGGTGTCTCGCCTCGAAGGTTCTACGCGGCACTAATCAGTCGCCGCAGCGTTCCGAGAAAAAGTATTTTTTGTATATATAAAATACTAAAAATAATTTTCGGTTTACATTCACAAACACTGCTATAAAAATATATAAAATTTGTTACAATATATTATGTGTTTGCTTATAACATAACGGCGGATATCTACGAGGCGAGACACTCTCGGCGCGTCGTCCAGATTGTCTCGCCTCGTAGATATCCATCGAGAACTAAAAAGCAGCCATCCGAGAAAAAGTATATTTTGTATATATAAAATACTAAAAATAATTTTCGGTTTACATTCACAAACACTGCTATAAAAAAATATAAAATTTGTTACAATATATTGTGTGTTTGCTTATAACATATCGGTGGATATCTACGAGGCGAGACACTCTCGGCGCGTCGTTCAGATTGTCTCGCCTCGTAGATATCCACCGATATGTTATAAGCAAACACATAATATATTGTAACAAATTTTATATTTTTTAAATTGTAACAAATTTAATATTTTTTAATTTAATTTTATATTTTTTAAAATTTTATATTTTTGTCTCGCCTCGTAGATATCCATTGAGAATTAAAAAGCAGCTATCTGAGAAAAAGTATTTTGTTTGTATATATTACTATAAATATTTTTCGGTTTACCTACACAAACACTGCTATAAAAAGAAGATAAAATTGTTATAATCTATTATGTGTTTGCTTTTTAGTTCTCGATAGATATCTGCGAGGCGAGACAATCTGAACGACGCGCTGAGTGTGCTCTCTATCACTCGCAGGTTCTTCGAGAGTAGATTTTAATAACCGCCGAAGTCTGCCGAGAAAAAGACGTACATTTTTTTAAAACAAATAGTTGTCTATTCAGCTACAAAAACATTGTTATAAAATAAATTTAAAACCTTGTACAATAAATGAGGCTATATCCGGACGAACGCGAAGACTCACCGTACGATGCGCGCTGGACGACGGCGGTCGACGGACCGTTCGACGCAAGTTGCGCGCGCACATCGGGCCCGTCCAGCGAAGCAGTGAACGAGCCTGTCGAAGCTCGTGAGAGCTCTTCAGTACGCCATCGCGGCAACGTTGGCGTCGCGTTGGCAATACGATTGCTATTGTCCCTTATTTTCCCGTGGCGGACTACATTGTGTGTGTGTGTGTCAGGAAAGCAACATTTCAAGCGTCAACCCAGGATATGCTCCTCTATACTGACAAGGTGGATGCACGCTTTCGTTATAAGTGCAGTGCATTATTCTTTCTTTTGTAAGTATGCTTCCCATCTCGTTTTATAATTTCGCCAAAATTATACGCGGCTGGCGCCCAATATCCTTTATCTATTATTATAATAAATTATTACTATTTTTATCAATCGTTTATTTCGCCCTTGTCGCCATGCCCTAATACCCTACGTGATCGTCACAAAATGTATATAGAAAACTATTTTGTATTAATAGCCATATCTCGATTGAGCTTATTAGGAACTAGCAGACGACGGTTTCCTCTAGAAGGTGCGTGCACAGTTCGACTCGACGATTACACGCACCTCCTACTAATTCCATTAGGTTATGTATTAACCATGTATTATATATTATCAGTTGTGCAACAGTATCATAGTAAATATCCATTTTATAATCTACATGTGCATTAATTATAGTGCATAAAAGTTAACATAAATAAACTTAATGAAACAATCAAAATTGTATATAAAGATAAAATCACATGTGATTCAACGGTCCCTCCATCAACGGTCTCCATAGAAGTAGGTTTACTTGTTGTTTACCAATAACCGTTTTGCTCATTGCTTAATTTAGTAGTGATTAAAAAATTCATTTAAACATACCAATTAGTTGATAAAATTATGGAGATTATTCAGAAATACTTAATTTATTGATATTATAAGTTGTAGAAAACTTTAACAATTTAAACTTAATTTTAAAAAGCAGACGCTAGTACCATTCAGAAAGTTTATTATTATGAAAATTTTATTAAGTTAAAGTAATGGTACATATTTTTTTTATCAGGAATGAAGGGTACTAAAACTCTACAAAATATATGAGATAAACGGCGGTAATGGAAATTGAACTGGATTAAAAATTTAATTATATACAATAATAGATCATTTTTTAAGTTTATTGAAAATTATAATGTACGTAACACTGATAAGAAAATTGTAATTTTAGTAGATGAATATATTATGCGTAACTTGTTATAATTAATTATAAATCAAAATTTACAATTAAATTGCAATACAAATTAAAGTAAAAATTGTAAAGTACAATACCGACTGACATTTGGTTACCATAAGATGTACGTGCAGTACATGTTACCATAAAGTGTACGTACAGTACACATTACCAAAAAGTGTACGTACAGTACACGTTACCATAAAGTGTACGTACAGTACACGTTACCATAAAGTGTACGTACAGTACACGTTACCATAAAGTATACGTACAGTACACGGTACCATATAAAGTGTACGTACAGTACACAATTCATAAAGTGTACGTACAGTACACGTTACCATAAAGTGTACGTACAGTACACGTTACCATAAAGTACAAATACAGTAATACAGTACAAATAAAGTGTATGCAAAGTGCAGTGATAGTACATAGATGTTATTACTTTAATTTTTAGAATTAACATTACACATGTATAATATAAAAATAATTTGTAAATATAATTTGCCATTTCTCCAGTCCATTCCAATCGGATAAACCAATTAGATACGTTTATAAGTTTTGCAGTATACTATTCATTTACTTTTACAGTAATTTATATTTTTTTACAATCAATTTTGTAATTACTTTTACTAGCGTTGTGTTCTATCTTATATTAGGTTAACGCTTGTTAGCGCCATCTGAGGGCATGCAAACAAATATGTATTAGTATATAATACAGAGGGCGCCACATATGATTTCTGTTAAGTTAGTTTTATATAGGGTATCGATAAAACAGAAAGCGCGGACCTGCACAACAATTTTTTGTCGGGTACGACATCCCCTTAACGCTTGTTAGCGCCATCTGTGGGCATTCAACTACATATGTATTAGTATATAATACAGAGGGCGCCACATATGATTTCTGTTAAGTTAGTTTCATATAGGGTATCGATAAAACAGAAAGCGCGGACCTGCACAACAATTTTTTGTCGGGTACGACATCCCCTTAAGGACATAAAATTATTGTCTCTTGTACGCAACCCATGTACAGCTACACCAAATAGTTACAAAATTTTAACGTTCGGTAATATGTATATGTATAATAATATCGGTCTCTTCGAACCAAATGCTTTACTTTTAGAATAAAGCAGGCCTATCGTACTCTTTGTCCACTATGGTTGGTGGAATTTCCCAGAGCACGGCCTTTTAAAAATAATTAAAGGCATTTCGTCCTCGATCTCCAGCTTGGACTCCTCAGTAAGGAACTAGAGATCTTACCTTAGACGCCTGTCGCAAGATGATATGCGACGCCAGCAAGATGTTCTGCGGCTATATATATAGAAATTAGACAACGATCTCTCCAACGAGTGTAGAGAGATAGTCGTCTCCCTCTGGTGGTGGGAAAAGCCACCAGCCAGAGCGCGAATTTTTAGACCGTATCGCGAGTTATTTGTTACAAAATTTTAACGTTCGGTAATATGTATATGTATAATAATATCGGTCTCTCCGAACCAAATGCTTTACTTTTAGAATAAAGCAGGCCTGCTCTGGAAAATTCCACCAACCATAGTGGACAAAGAGTACGATAGGCCTGCTTTATTCTAAAAGTAAAGCATTTGGTTCGGAGAGACCGATATTATTCTACATATACACCAAATAGTGTTTGAATCAACCGATTATCGAGACTGATCAATATACATCGATAACATAAATATTGACCGAGAGATCAAATTTCAAACGGAGCGGCATGCGTCTGCGATCGGGTGTATCGACACACGTAAACTATAAACAAAGTTCTTAGAACCCGCGAGTATTTTAATTCTATATTCTTTTGTATATCCATTCGTTTAATTGTTTATTAATTTTCTTTCGAAATCAAAACATCTTAGTTTTTAGAACGTCATTCGAATTTTTTGTACAACTATCAAAATATGTAATTTAATATCCTATTGTATGATGTTTCAGTAAATACAAAATTATTGTTTAAATATTCAAAAGACACTATATCGCTTTTTGGTGTAGTAGTATATGAGACCCGTCCAAAAGGTAATAATCTAATTATTTTCATAATACACCATATATTTACCATGTTAATAAACAGGTGCACCATAGTGCCCTTATAACTACTTTTGTAGATACTTTAGAGGCCTATAATTAAGTATTCTTCATTTTTTTAATAGGAGTACCGGTTTGAAAGTTATAAGCAGAAACGTGTTTTTCGTACTTTCTCGAATTATTTAAACAATGTTCCACCTCCTGCATTTGACCGCAAACATATACCCCAATATCCTGACACCCTCTCCTACAACTTCCATTATTAGAATTAGGATTAAAATGCTATAAACAATTATATAGTAATATATAAAATGTATTTTGGAATATTTGTATTAATTTCGAATTTATTTGGGTATTTCGGGAATTTTTAAGATATTCTGGGATGTTTGCATTAATTACGGAGTTTATTGGGTAATTCGAGATATTTGCAATAATTACGGTATTTTTTGGGTATTTCGGAATATTTTTATTCTCATCGGGATTTTTTGGGTTTTTCAAGAATTTATGAGATATTCCAGAAAATTCATATTAAATCATATTAATTATAATATAAAAAAAAAATTATTAATTTCTTACGAATTTGTTTATAATTTAAAAAAAAATTGACAGACAGATACAGATACAGAATACAGATTTCATTAAAAAAATTTTAAACTGACCTTTCATTAAATATAAGTAAAATTTTTTAAACATTTTCTTTGTTTTTAAATTTATATATATATATATATGGGTGGTTCTCTGTGACATCGAAGATGAAAAAAATAAATATTGCTATAACTGTGGGAATATGTTTTAGAGGTATCCAGTAGTTCTCCTAAATTTTTTCAGATTTTTTCTGGGCCATTATTTTAAGTTACAGAGAGTCAAAGTTGACATTTTAGCACTTTTTTGCATTATATGCCCATTTTCATGAATTTTTAGCTCCCAGGGGATGCATTTTTCACTAAAAACATAAGTATGACTTTTTTTGTAAAATTTTCCGAACTTTTCATTAAAAATACTTTTAAAGACATAAATGTATGCTGTCACACTCTTGTAAGCCATTTAAACCTCAAATAGTGAAAATCAGCAATTCTGCTCCGGACTCTGGTAACCTAATACTGTCTAAAAGATGTCTTTTTATAGTCAGAAACTGCCTAAAAATTTCCAGAGTGGGTCTAAATCATTAAGATCATTTGTGGTCAAAATATCCGGGAAAAGTGCCCGAAATATTAATAGAAATGTATATTTGTTGCATTATAACGATGAATCTAGTAGCATGATCATTGCAAAAAAATTTATGCACTTACCTTGGAATGGTAGAAAAGTATCTCCACTTGTTTCAGTATCCATCTAATCCCCTGTAAGCTGCTAAAAATACAAATATTATTATGTAATTATAAAAAATTATTTTTTAAACATTTATAATGCTGGATTTTTAGTTTTACATCCCTTACAAGAATTATAATACTAATCTGAAGGATTACTATAAAAGTATCAACATTATTATTATTATTATTCAGCAATACATTGTTTAGATTTCACAAACTTGTCACTGTCACGTTATCATATTATTCATTATAATTATATATCCGATTTATTTATATATCTTTTGTATTAAATACGTATATTCAGTTATTATAATAATGATGTTTATATATTTATAGTAATCCTTCAAATTAGTATTATAATCCTTGTAAGGAATGTAAAACTTAAAATTCAGCATTATAAATGTTTAAAAATTAATTTTTTACATTGGTATAATAATATTTGTATTTTTAGCAGCTTACAGGGGATCAGATGGATACTGAAACAAGTGGAGATACTTTTCTACCACTCTAAGGTAAGTGCACAAATTTTTTTGCAAAGATCATGCTAATAGATTCATCGTTATAAGGCAACAAATATACATTTCTATTAATATTTCGGGCACTTTTCCCGGATATTTTGACCATAAGTGATCTTAATGATTTAGACCCACTCTGGAAATTTTTAGGCAGTTTCTGACTATAAAAAGACATCTTTTAGACAGTATTAGGTTACCAGAGTCCGGAGCAGAATTGCTGATTTTCACTATTTAAGGTTTAAATGGCTTACAAGAGTGTGACAGCATACATTTATGTCTTTAAAAGTATTTTTAATGAAAAGTTCGGAAAATTTTACAAAAAAAGTCATACTTATGTTTTTAGTGAAAAATGCATCCCCTGGGAGCTAAAAATTCATGAAAATGGGCATATAATGCAAAGAAGTGCTAAAATGTCAACTTTGACTCTCTGTAACTTAAAATAATGGCCCAGAAAAAATCTGAAAAAATTCAGGAGAACTACTGGATACCTCTAAAACATATTCCCACAGTTATAGCAATATTTATTTTTTTCATCTTCGATGTCACAGAGAACCACCCATATATATATATATATATATATATATATATATATATATATACAGAGAGTCACAATTGACATTTTAGCACTTTTTTGCATTCTATGCCCATTTTCATGAATTTGTAGATCCCAGGAAATGTATTTTTCACTAAAAAAATAAATATGATATTTTTTGTAAAATTTTCTGAATTTTTCATTAAAAATACTTTTAATTCATAAATATATGCTGTCACACTCTTGTAAGCAATTTGAACCTTAAATAGTGAAAATCAGCAATTTTACTCGGGACTCTGAAAACCACATACTGCTTAAAAGATGTCTTTTTATAGTCAGAAACTGTTTATAAATTTCCAGAGTGGGTCTAAATCATTAAGATCACTTTTGATCAAAATATCTGGGAAAAGTAGTAGAAATGTATATTTGTTGCCTTATAACGATGAATCTATTGGCATGGTCATTGCAAAAAAATTTATGCACTTACCTTGGAGTGGTAGAAAAGTATCTCCACCTATTTCAGTACCCATCTATTCCCCTGTAAACTGCTAAAAATACAAACATTATTATACAATTATAAAAAATTAATTTTTAAACATTTCTAATACTAGATTTTTAATTTTACTACCCTTACGAGAATTACAATAATAATCTGAAGGATTACTATAAAAGTATCAACATTATTATTATTATTATCCAGTCATACGTTGCTTATATTTATAGTAATTCTTCAGATTAGTATCATAATTCTTAAAGTGGTTGTAAAATTGAACATCCAGCATTATAAGTTTTTAAACATTAATTTTTTATAATTGTATAATAATATTTGTATTTTTAGCAGTTTACAGGGGATTAGATGGGTACTGAAATAAGTGAAGATACTTTTCTACCACTCCAAGGTAAGTGCATAAATTATTTTGCAATGATCATGCCAATAGATTCATCGTTATAAGGCAACAAATATACATTTCTACTACTTTTCCCAGATATTTTGATCAAAAGTGATCTTAATGATTTAGACCCACTCTGGAAATTTATAGACAGTTTCTGACTATAAAAAGACATCTTTTAAGCAGTATGTGGTTTTCAGAGTCCAGCGCAGAATTGCTGATTCACACTATTTGAGGGTTAATTGGCTTACAAGAGTGTGACAGCATACATTTATGAATTTAAAAGTATTTTTATTAAAAAATTCAGAAAATTTTACTATAAAAGTCATATTTATGTTTATACGGTAAAATGCATCCCCTGGATGCTATAAATTCATGAAAATGGGCATAGAATGTTATAGAATGGTATAGAACATTATATGTAACATTAGTTGCTAATTATGTCGAGAATTTATCCTTCTGGTTTAGAATTTCTAATCTCAAGGTCAATGGTACATAAACTACATGTCTAGATTCAACTTGGAAAAAGTGTAAGTGCGCCACAATTGACTTTTTTATAGTCTATAAAAGAAAGCTTGGAGCAATACCTTTCAAATGGTGTATAGCATTTTTGAGACCTTCAATTTGTAAAAAGTTATGATAATATAAAGAAAGACAATTCACAAAAATTAACATAATAATTCCCATTTAAACTTTTAAAAAATTTCGTGTTTCTTTAAATTATTATAACTTTTTACAGAATTGAAAGCCCCAAAAATGCTACAGACCATTTGACAGGTACTGCCCCAAGCTTTCTTTTAGACTTTTGGATAAAAATATCAATTGTGACGCACTTACACTTTTTTCAAGTTGAATATTGACATGTAGTTTATGTAACATTGACCTTGAGATTACAAATTCTAACCCAGAAGGATAAATTGTAGACATAATTAGCAACGAATGTTACATGTAATGTTCTATAGTAAAAGTTGATAGATTCTGATTTAAATAGTGGTGAACCCAGCTGGTGAAAAATTCACTTTTTGAGGTTAGAATAACTTTTGAGCAAATAGATTCCACTACCAAAAAACTTTTCTCTGTATTCTAAAAAACATTTGCAATGTATACACAAAATTTAGATACTATTGGTATTCTCATGCTAAACAACACTTTTTCAGTAACATCAAGTGTGTCGAACAATGTAAAAAATCGCAATATATGATTTTTTAATGACTTAATGACATTAAAAGTGCAATAATACTCAATTATCGATTTTAATTAAAATTTGAATGAAATCTTGATGTAATTTCCAAATTTAATAGTGTCTTAATAAAATTATTATTAATAATTAAATAAAATTAATAATTTTTTGGAAGATGCATATATTTTAAGTTATAAAGTCATGAAATATGGTCATATAAGTGTATGACAGCAAAATGTGTGTTTTTTGGTTATTAATAACTTTTGTCACATCTAAGTAAAGCATATACAAATTTTTTTACATATTCCTGGTTCAAAAAAGAGTCGTTTAACATAATATCAATAATTTCTAAATTTTCATCTGTTGATTTGATATGGAATGACCCATATATATAATAATTAAAGTTTTCAGTAAATCATAATGAAAAATAATTCATTAATTATATTTATCAAAGTAACACGCAGGCTTATATGAGGAAAAAAGAGTAATAATTGACACAATTATGTTTTTTATTTTACAATACAGGTCGCATCGTAAGACGTCAGTACGTAATGGGAAGTTACGTATGTTAGATGAAGTAGAAATTATTGAACTAATTGAAATATGTAATAATAATACGGATAACGTAAATGTTCAATTACGTAATAAGGATAATAGTAATGAAAATATTGAAATACGCGATGATAGTAGTAAATGTAAGGAGATTATCGTTACAGAAGAAATAACTACATTGTCATTTGATACAAGTGCTGTAACCAATAAAAATATTAACTATAATATTGTTCAACTAAATGAAATAAGCGAAATTTGCAGTAATTACATTGAATGTAAAAGTGGCTCACTAAGCAATAAAATGTACGACAATAGTTGTGAGAATGAAGTAAGTGCACCGTATATGTGTTTAATATCAGAATACGTTGGTATTGATGACGAGAAACTTGCAAATAAGGAAAAGATAAAATTTAAAGACGGTAAAGAGTGTAGTGTTGAAGGTAGTAGCACACTTGAGAATGATTATTTTGAAAATAATGATTCAAACCACAAGATAAATAAATTTGCATTTGGAAATGTTAGTTATGATAATGATGATAATATTGAAAATTTAAATCAAGGAGAGGTAGAAACAATGTTACAGGATGCAGAAGAATCCTTCTTGGACTCTTTGAAAGGAATAGGAAGAACATCAGTTAATATTCATCATTTATTATCCTCATTTTTAAATGTATTCAAAAAACATTGTCTAACAAGCTGCAAAAATATTGATATACATGCACCCAAATACATTATTGAAGGCATGGGACTAAACATTTTATTTGTATGCAAAAATTGTTCGTTTAAAAAATGGATATTTACAGAAGACAAAGTAAATAAAAGTTTTCCCATCAATAAACTAGCAGCACTTTCAACAATTGCTGCTGGAATGAATATACCGTGTTTGTCAGATAAAGTGTATGTAAAATATAGGAAAGAATTGATACCAATAATAGAAAAAGTAGCTAGTGAAGAAATGATACAAGCTGGAGAAGAAGAAAAAGAAATAGCAATTAAAAAAGGCGTATTATTAATGGTATTTCCTACATAACAGTTGAAGGTGATGGAGGTTATGGAAAGCGAAGTTATAGAAGTGGTAAATACGATTCCCTTGTTGGCGTCGCTGTAGTAATTGGAGTTGAAACAAGAAAGATATTGCACGTCGAAGTACGAAATAAGTATTGTTTAACATGCTATCGAGTTCAAAAACGCATTAGAAAGCCAAAGCAACATCGCTGCTTCAAAAACTGGAGCTACAATAAAAGTTCAAGTAGCATGGAAACTGATGGTATTTTAAAAGCTTTTCAAAAAAGTGAGAGTGGAAAGATTGTATTGCTCAAATCATTTGTTTCGAAATATGTGCAATAAAATTGTTGATGCTTCCAAGGGTAAAATAAACCGCATCGCAGTGACAGGTAATATATTAGCATTTCGTGCTTTTATTAAAAAAGCTGCATTTAAAATTCGAAAAACAAATTTTGTATCATACTGAACAAAGAAAAAAACAAAATTTAACTGAAGAAGAAAAAAGAAAGGAATTACAACGTGATATTTTAAATACTGCCAATCATATTTTTGGACAACATAGAAATTGCCAAAACCGAGGCTTGTCATGTAAAGAAAACAAAAAACAAAAGAATTGGATACCTATTTTAAAAGCTTGTTGCATATATGATAGTATTCAAGAAGCAGTGAAGAAAATTAGTTGTTTTACAAAAAGCTTATTGCGTAAAGTAACTACTAACGCCTCGGAAAATTATAATTCTATTGTTGCTAAGTACATAAGCGGCAAACGCCAAAATTATGCTTTTTTAGATTCCTATTACTTGAGAAGTATGGCAGCAAGTATACAATATAACACAGGATCATTTTATACTGCTTTAAGTAATTACATACAAGATGCTTTAGATATTGCCATAGACATGGAGAAACAGCACAAAGAGAAGGTTCGAAGAAACAAAATGCTGAAGCAAAATTAAGAATTAAAGCAAGTAAATAATTTTCAATTTGACGAAAGAGAATAAGGAGATCATCACGAGGAACCAGATGTTTCTGAAGAAACATTTAATGAACTTGTAAAAAATCATTTCGAACAATTAGAAAATGATCAACGAAATAGGGAGGTGATTGAAAGAGAAACAGTGAAACAAAGCGTATCAGATTTATGGTATGAAAAACGTCGCAAATTATTAACAGCATCAAGATTTGGTGAGATATGTCATGCAAGGAATTCCACATCATGTGCAGCGAAAGTAATGAGTATACTTTATCCCCCTGCTCTAAATTTACCACAATTGCATTATGGATTACAAATGGAGGAAAGGGCTGTACGACAATTGGAAAAAAAATTGAACGTCCAAGTGCAGAAAAGTGGTTTAATTATTGATCCTGAATTATGTTACTTAGGTGCCAGTTTAGATGGGAAAATAGGTAACGACGTAATTGTAGAAATAAAATCTCCGTATAGCGTTGCTAATTTAACACCATCTGAAGCTATTCAATCAAATAAAAGAATTAAAATGATTTACAGTGCAACTAACATTAATAAAATGAATATAAATCATAATTATTATTATCAATCTCAGGGACAGTTGCATATATCTAGAAGGAAGTATTGTATTTTTGTATTATGCACCGAAAAAGGAATTAAGCATGTTAAAGTAGAGTATGATGAAAACTTTTGGAATAAAATTGAACCCAAATTAACAAGGTTTTACATGAATTGCTTGTTACCAGAGATTGTTGACAGTCGTGTCCGAAGAAATATGCCTATCAAGGAACCGGAGTATATTGTAAAAGCGCAAGAGCAAAGAAAAAGGAAAGCAAAGCAGAATTCTACGGAAATAGTAAAAAAAAAATAAGAATGTAAAATGTAAAAAAGCAAAGAAATTTGATTTAACTATAGTAGATGATAACATCCATCAAAGTAATTGCTCAAAACAACTGTCCAACATTAGCAAGAATAACGTTGAAGAGTATAATCGAATTATAGATGTTTGTAATTCTTCCATTAACGTAATTGAAGTTATTTGGAATGTCGTTAAAGATAACTATATGATGCGAGACGACGACATAGAATTGTTTATGCAAATAGTAAAGCATGCTTTACCGACATTCGAAATACATCCAGTGCAGCATTTTGCTTATTTACATTTGTTGAAACCTGCCACGCAGAGTAAACGCATTCAGATTATTGGCGGTGATGATTTTAAACATTGGATATGCACAT
Organism: Theocolax elegans; assembly: GCA_026168455.1. Taxonomy (NCBI): domain Eukaryota; kingdom Metazoa; phylum Arthropoda; class Insecta; order Hymenoptera; family Cerocephalidae; genus Theocolax; species Theocolax elegans. Next base: position 77,001,119 of record CM047426.1, on the reverse strand, counting down.
ATTTTGACGGTAATCATTTATTTGTATACGACAGTCTGAATCGTGTTGAACCGATATTTTTAACCAAACAAGAAATAGCATATTTTAAGAAGTACTATCCCAAAATTGATATATCTGATATTAACATTATTCCAGTCACACAACAACCCGATGGTACTAGTTGTGGCATATATGCAGCAGCGTTTGTAACTGACATTGCTTATAATATAGATCCTAGTTTAGTTGACTATTCACAAGATGTATCGCAAATGAGGCAAAACTTTGTAAAAATCATTCAATATAAAAGATTAATTCCTTTCCCGCGTACATAAAAGTATTATTATTGCATATCTTACAATGTAGGATTTGTATGTTTGGGTGTTTGCTTCTAAAACATAGCATATATAGATTGGGACGTAGTAGTATATGTTTGAAATATTATACAAAATTGTCAATATTTAATTAGTTGACCATCTATAAAGATTACTTTATTGAACACTTCAGCGATAGTAAAATTTTCTCTAGAAAATAAAGTGCTTTTTTATTTCCGCTTGGATTAAAAATATTATATATATCTCCATATGTACATTTATACTGAAAATTAAATTACTTAAATACTAAAAAAAAAAAAATAATTTTTAAGCAAGCTATTGTCCAATAAAGTGATCAAGGTGAAGAATTTTATTTTCACTCTGATTATCTGAAAAGTCTACTTTATTAACCTCTACGAGTAGACACATTTTATTTATCATAGCCCCTCTTTTTTATTTTGAATACTTAGTTTAGCTTTTTTCTACGAATATAAAATTAAATTTATTATATTATATTAAAAATTTCAAATAATATTACAATATTAAAAAAATTTAGAAATAAAAAAAAATTTATTATTGTAAAAAGTGACTTCAAATGATCAGGGTGAAAAATCTTTTTTACACACAGATGAATTACTGCCAAAAGCTAAAGCGAGGAAAAAGCAACTTTTATCCCGGGAATAAATGCCTATTTTACTCCCTTGGTATCACTTGGAATGGCCACTTTATGACTCTGAAAATCGGAGCAAAATGGTTCCGACAAAATTCAATATTAATTTAAAAACTTTTGCCTGGGCGAGAAAAATTATATTTTTAATAATAACAGGACTTTGATTTAAAATTATGTCCATAGTACATACTCTGATGTTAGGGGGCACTTTTCCATCCACAATCAGATTTTCCACCTTATGTGTACTTATATAGGCTCCGTTCAATCGTTCTTACGATACCAAAATTTTAAGTTTATCATTATTTTGATTCAATAATATTGTCTTGATGAGTTCTGGCAGACGGTCCCAAGACGAAACACATAGACTTAAAATTTCTTTCTTTCTTATTAAAATATTTTCAATTTTATTACTTAGTATTTTATTTGCTTCTTCTTTTGGTTTATGTCTGGCGGCTTGTGGCCTTCATAATGTTGTCCTCGGGATTGATACGCGGCGAATTGTCGTGCCTTTTCGAGCGAGCCACTTGGAGTTCTTATTATTATTCAATATTAATTATTATAAATTTACATAAATAATCTATAACTTCAAAATATATAAATATGTAATATATAAGTAATTCTATATGTAATATATAAGTATCTATATGCATATAAGTATATTAATATTATTATAAATGTATTTTAACGCATAAAATATGGATTTGGAAAATAAGGCATATTGCCAAAGTGTCCCATTGGTAGAATGGGAGGTACTGACTGTTTCAGTACTTCGTTGTTCTTCTGCGCCTTTAATTGCTCCAATTCCTGAAAAAAAATTAATGGACACAATAAATTAAATAATAAATATTAAAAATGTTAATCAAATATTACCTTCACCATATCTTCTATTTTCTTATTTAATCTAATATTTTCAGTTAATAATAATGTGCAGTTTTGGCACGTAGTAGATTCCTTCTGATAGAAAGGTCGGGACTTGTCTCTCCCACCACCTTTCTGCTGATAATGCTTCTTATTGCCTCCTTCATTCTAAAAATACATAAAATAATTTATATATAATGTGTAAATATGCCACAAAAAAAGTCTCAAAAAAAGGCTTGAAAATAAATTTGGTTAGATTAATGCACACAGTTTCTAACATAAATTATGATCACTTTAATAGCCAAAAAGCATAATATAATTTTTTAATAAATTACGTTAGAAGTGTTTCATTGCACTATACGCTCACTTGAACCTTAGCTTTGTAACGGGGTGGGTACTGGGGAAATGTAAGGCCCACGGTTAGGCCCAATTTATCCCAACTTACCAACCTTAAGTGTGCAGTCCCACGATGCGGCCGGGAATCACTTCGATTCTCGTGCAATGCCGTTAACAACGTCAAACACTTCGTTTGACTTAGATACACTGTGTGGGGCCCTATGCCCAAAATTGCCAACTAGAATAAACACCGGAGAGGGCGGTATTCGTAGGATAGGACGGTAACCGGTAAAATACTATCAACAATCGATATTATTCGTTAATCAGCGAGAAAGTTTTTCTCGCCGAGTCAATTTATTAAATTACCAATTAAATAATAATAAATAAACAATAAATTAACGTTAACAATTTACGGGGAGTCGTACCGATGACTACCCCCGAGGTCAGCGCGAAACAAGTAGTTAAACCCTATTAACCGACGAGTTACGAGCAACCGATCCGGATATGATCGGCTGCTTAACCTGATGGCAAACGTCACACCGTGTGACGTATGTATCTCTGACGTAGAGAGCTTTGACGTAGAAGATTCCTACGTCACGCGCGCCTTCTCTCGTGAAGTGATTCCCGCGAACCACCGACCTGTCTATCCGTGCGGGTATTGTCACGAGAGGGGGGAAAGGAGGAACGCTTCCTCACCTGGACCGTACCAGGTAAATCGGGACGCAAAATCTTAAGTAGACACGCGGGTCTAAACGTGGTGCACCACTTACCGCTTGTCTAAATATCGCGCCTCGGCAGGAAACGACTGGGCAAAGGAGAGATAGCTTGTCCTCGCGCTTATCTCTCTCTCTCACTCCTACGGTCGGGAAGGCGGTCGACTCTTGGCTTCCTTTTCTCACTGCCCGTGAGACGTGCTGCTCTGCATGCCGACGTGGAGGTTGGTGGGGAAAAAATCTCACACCCACACACTAAATGCACCAGTCTTTAATCTCTTATTTCCCGATAAAAATCTCTCGGCCGTTGTCAAAACGATGTTGTTGCCGATCGCGCGCGAACTCTCCCTCGGTACTCCCAGCTGGGCGCGCGCGATTCTCGCGCGTTCGTGCGCGCGCCGCGCTGTATATCCTCTTTCGCGTTGCCTACCTGATCGGTAACTCGCTTACCGTTACACCCCCCTTCCAGATTTCACATACTCTGTATGTGGACTCTGTTCCTCAAGGAACGGGAAAGAGGGTTAACGAGTTGCTCTTGATCAGGTTTATCAGGATGCGAGGAAACTGTTTCAGACGCTTGATCTCCTTGCAGCGGCAGGGCGGACAACTAGGTTCGTCAGAACCTCCCGTTCCGCTCGATGAAGGCTGGGGCTACAGGTTAACCTGTATTCAAAGGCAGCCTCTTGGAAGGCCGCCTCAACCTTCGGCCGCTGCTGGCGCTTTACGTCCGCTTCGGTCGTGAGCCTGGAGGACGCCCTCGTCCTCGTCTCGGAGGAACTGGTTCAGAATCTGCATTGGCAGACCGCTTTATGGGTGATCGGCGCTTTACGGTCACGGTTGCTTTTCGAGGACGACCACGCTGTCGTCTGGTAACGCGGGACCTATCTAAAGACGTACGCGACGTCTTGCGCGGATTACACCGTGTTCCCTCGCCAGGGGACTCGCTCGCATTATTCTCCCTCGCAGGGGAGCATTCGCTCGCTACAGGTGGGTCGCACTTCACCTGTTGATCCCTCGGCGGTTGAGGTTGCTCACGTTGATCCTCATCAGTTGAGTCAGCATCATTTTCGGGGACGTATCTCTTCAGATGCTCGATGTGAGATACTTCATGGTCCCCTTGATCATCTTGTATGACATACGTATTCATACCTTTCCTATTGACGATCAGATATGGCCCTGTGTATTTCAGAGCATGCTTAGCTGAGATACCTTGTGCGCTGGACGAGAGGATCCGGTTGCGTTTCCACACCAGATCTCCTACCTCGAATTCCGCTGGCCTTCGTCGTGAGTTGAAGATTTCGGCTTGCCGGGCCTTACTGGCAGCCGACTGACGATTTGCGTTCTCGTGCAGTCTTGGCAACTGTTTGATTTTGTCGTTCCAATCCTGCAGTCTACGGAACTCAAACTGTTGCTGGGCAAGCCGGTCTTGCTCTCGACGAGCTGTACTAGGCGCCTCGGGTTGGCGACCATAGTTCAGCATAACCGGGCTCCATCCAGTAGAACTTTGCACCGCTGTGTTTAGTGCAAAGACTAACTCTGGCAGCTTGTCGTCCCAGTCGCTGTGCTTAACCTGGATATACGACGCCACCATTGTCTTAAGGGTCCGATTGGCCCTCTCGACAGGATTGGCCTGTGCGTGATAAGGGGGTGTCGTCGAATGATACACTCCCTTAGATTCGAGGTATTCGTCTACGAGTTTATTTTTAAACTCGGTCCCGTTGTCCGAATGAAATACTTCCGGGGTGCCGAACCGGTTAATCACTCGTTCGTGAAGCTCGCAGACTATCGTCTTTGCGTTAGCTTTTCGTATCGGGATTGCTTCAATCCAGCGCGTGAATAAATCCTGGAATACTAGGATGTATTCGTATCCTCGGCTAGAGCGTGGAAGCGGGCCAGTGATATCTCCTGCTACCACCTGCCATGGTCTGTCCGATTTACGGTGACCCATTAACCCTGAAGGAGCACGTTGCTCGACCTTACATTGCTGGCACACTTGACATCGCCTAACGTAATCCGCAACTTCTGCGTAAAACCGTGGCCAATAATAGTTTTAGGCCACGCGGGCGAATGTCTTTTCCCTTCCAAGATCGTCACTCTTTCCACTCAGAATAGAGTGACGATTCTCTACGGGTACGACCAGCTTCCATGCTTGCTCATCATCCATCACTTCCTCTAACTCCTTGTCGGGGCGATAGATGTATAGATTTCCTCCAACTATTTTCCAGTCGGGGAAATCACGGGGTCTGTCGGAAACGTTCTTGATCCAGTCTAGGTACCAAGGATCTTCAAGGACATAAGATATATTTTACTTTGAAATTATAGCTTTGACGCCAATGGTTTTTGAACAAAATACAGCTTCTGCTTTTCCAAACATTATCAAACTGTGCAAATGTATTAAAGTACACACTGAGGGATCATGTACCAAGTTTTATATGTGAGCAATGCGTTGGTTTCAAAATATTCAGCAAAATGTTCATTTTCAAAATTGGTAAGTGATTATTTCTCAACTTAGTCCCTTCCTATAGACGTAAGACTTAGTTATTGATCCCTTAGAATGTATTTTAATATGCCTGTACAATTTGGTAAGATTTGGAACAGCAGAAGATGTAGTTTGTTTTTAAGCAGGAGACGCACGTACCATAATTTAAAAATAAAATATAAGTTTCTGTCATGTAAACTTTAATCTAACTATAAAATTAATTAGAATTATATATTGAAGGTTTAAGTGAGTCAAGTTTTATAACATGATTATAGTTTATCTCACAAAATTTATTTAATTGTTTTACTAAACTTTTCTACATTTTAAATGACATTAATAATATATGAATAATATCTAAATCTTTTGAATACGTACTTAAGATATTTGCTCGCATCATGTCTATGTGTCAGTTTACATTCATCTGTTGCCTTTAAATATAACTAATAAGTGTTCAATGCTTAATCAACAATTTTAACCCTTCAGAAAAAAACAACAAATATTTTACGTTTTGAAGATTAAAAAAACAAAAAAACTTGAAGATTAAAAAACTGAAGATTAAAAAAACTTTTTAAAACTATGTTAAAAAAATTGAATCACATATTGAATTTATCATTCAATAACAATTATCAAAATAGAAAAATAATTTGACGTTTTAACATTAATTAATTAAAACATAAATTAAAAATTAAAATGCAAATACATACTTTTGCACCTGGTTGCTGCACAGTAGCAGCAACCAGAACTGCTTCAGGAAACTGCTGCATTGCAACCGGAGCTGCTGCAGGCAACTGCTGAACTACAACCGGAGCTGCTGCAGGTAGCTGTTGCATTGCAACCGGAGCAGCTGCAGATAGCTGCTGCACGGTAACCGGAGCTGCTGCAGGTAGCTGCTGCACGGTAACCGGAGCTGCTGCAGGTAGTTGCTGCACGGTAACCGGAGCTGCTGCAGGTAGCTGCTGCATTACAACCGGAGCTGCTGCAGCTGAAGTTGTAGGTTGCTGCTGCTGCGGTATAATTTGAACCGGAGCTGCAGGTTGTTGCTCCTGGCCGCGGTTTTTCTTGCTTCCAGCAGGAGGCAAGGGTGGAAATTCTGTTTCGCTGGTTGTTGGGCAGCTTCGCCTTGTGTGCCCTATAAAAAGAAATTAAAAAATTTTAATTTTTTACCGAGTTTTGAATAGCGTGAGGAGTGCGCAGAATGCGCTTACCTCCCCTTCATTCTTAGAATTGTATAATTGTACATCATTTTAAGAATATTTTTAATTTTTCATAAATAAAAACAAATTACTTTATATACAATTATACAATTATAAAACATAAAAAAAATACAATAGAATTATTTACTTACTCGACGATCCTGCCATTCTCATTAAAAAATAACGTTAATCGGTCTTCGTAATCGTATGGCGGGGCTTGCAGGAATGAACAAGAATAGCAAACAAGAGCAAGATGTATAGTGAAACTTATGTTGCCAACCTTAGAAAATCCGAACAAAATTTGCTTTAGTTGGTAGCACTGAATACATCAATTTTTAAATACAAAATGGTGTCACTAAATAAAATAATTTTTTTAAATGTTATTTACATTAATATAATTTAAGTAAATTAATTAATAAATAATATACTACCAATATTATATCTATTTAGGCGGAAACCGAGATCGGCTCATTTGGTATTGGTGATTTAAAATAGAAGACCTGTCTTCTACTGTTGTAACATTTAGTATTCACAGTATTGTGCATTCTTAAGAATAAGATGCAACTATTATTGTTATTATTATTATTATTATTGTTGTTAGAAAGCGAGGAAGAAGAAAAGTTATTATAATTACATTATCCACCTTTTTTTATGTTGCATTTATGAAATAAATAGTTTTATACAGCTGTAATGTGAAATGTAATGTTAAATGTCAAATGTCATTTTTTTGATTTTTGTCATAATATAATTAATATATTTATAATGTTTAATATATTTATAGTGTTTTGATTTTATCAGAAATGCATATACTTTACAGAAAAAAATGTACAATTACGTAAAACTCATTTTTAGTGGGATTGTTATAGTATTTCTTTTTTCAAATGTAATCGATAATTAATTTTGTAATTTGTTATTTAACTTAATAATTATGTAATTAATCTTGGTAAAATTGTACTGTAGAAGATAAATTGAATCTTTGTATTTGTTCTTTATGTAGCACCGAGTGTACAATAGAAAATTGTTGAAATGCACAACACGTCTTTTGTACAACCGCGATCACATGTAAGTATACCTATAGACATAATAAGTACTTTATATGCTATGGATATATATGTATTTGGTGTTTTTGACGATACGTACCACATGTGACGCGTTATGTGACGGGATTTTGAGCTGGAGACGATGAAACAGACCGTACGTTTTATTACCAAAAGCCCCTTCAATTGTTTTATAATTATTGTCATAATACCTTATTTTATTATAAGTTTTTATGCCTTATTATACTTATTAATTTCGCACAACTTTTTTCAGATTCTGTCACATTTGAGTTTGTTAATATAATAGGTACGTATGTGCACCGTATTTCCCGCGTTCTTTGCTATCGCAATTAACCAACCAATCGCATGCGTGTTACTGTTTCAGTGATTCGATCGGTGGTGTAAATAAAACGTTAAACGTTGTTCATAAATCAGTTGATGTTTTTTCATTATATCTTAGTAGAGAAGAATTTTGCTCAACGAAGTAATTTGTAGTGATTATTTATTTAAAAAGTTTTACAGAGTTTATAATGGAAAAACAGTAAGTAATCTTTTTTCTTTAATACGTAATAATACACATGAAATATTACTGTTTTTATATAATACTAATATTTGTTTTATTATACAGATCCTTCTACTATATAGACCCTGACATTATCAGAGGACCAGAGGTCGATGATATTTCTCATGAAATTAAAAGATATGATCTTCCGAAAGTTTTATCCATGATTGCAAAGCCTCCAGTTAAATACCAACATTATTCTTTACTTATGGTAAATAATCATAATCTATCAACTTTTATTATAAATCATTGCATATAACATTGGTAGCAAATTATGTCTATACTTTATCCTTCTGGGTTAGAATTTCTAATTTCAAGGTTAATCTCGCATAAACTATATGTCACTATCCATCTTGAAAAAATTGGAAGCTCGCCACAATCGATTTTTTTATCCAAAAGTCTTGGTAATTAACAAATTAAAATATAAAATGCGTTGTTGTAAGAATTTTTTTTATCTAAAATTACGAAGGAAAGGAATTTTAATTTCATGTCGCAAATAAGCCGAAAAGTGCACAAATTATCCAATTTTCTAATCCGTCGAATTTTTTGGTCTACGATTTTTTTCACAAAATTGCGACCGAAAAACGGAAACTCAAGTTTTGAATTTTCATTATACCCATTTTTGTTTTTTTTTTCATTTAATTACATAAATATTGAATTATTATTGTAAAATTATACTCAAATTGTTTATGATTATATGAAATACTAATATTTAATGTTAAATATCACTCATAGAAATATTCAAAAAATAAATAAAGCGCCCCAATTATGCTTGATCTTCAAAGTTACACATAATCAAGAAAGTGGTCTATATTTTTATGTTCTTGGATCAAAAAGCGCGATAGCGCCTGACGCAAGTATAGAATGCTTTGCACATTGCAATCAAAGTCACACAAAGTCCACAAATGTGTAAATTAAAATTTTGGATACCGTTGGAAATCCAGAAATTGTTAAAATGTTTTATAATTAAACCGATGAAACCAAAAGTTATGTAGATAGGGCATACATGTTACAAGATATTGTTTAAACATGGTGAAATTCACTACAGCTTCAGTGATTGGAAATAAATAGTACAATACTATTATATTACTCGAGCAACTGGAAAGTCCATTCGGATTATACACAAGCTATATGTGTTAAATTCTTATCAATTGGTTTGTTTTACTTTTATTTGTTTGACACAAAGTCTCTCGAGAGCATATATTCATGAAATGAAATAGAAACTTTATATAAATATAATAGCTTGTGTATAGTCTCAATAGACTTCCCAGTGACTCCAGTCTAGTGAAAATAAATTAAGAATTGTTTAAACATGGTGAAATTCACTACAGCTTCAGTGATTGGAAATAAATAGTACAATATTAACTCGAGTAACTGGGAAGTCCATTCAGATTATATTAGTTTGTACTTTTCAATAGAGCAATAGTTCCACTTTCTTCTTTCTTTAAAGGACAATTTTTACTTACTACCCTATTGTAAAGAGTAATTTTTATATTTTGCACTGTTCAAAGAGTAATTTTAGTTGTTTAGTCGTTTAACAGGTGTTGTTTTGGGATTTTTAACGTTACTAAAGTCAACAAATTACTCATTTAAGGTTCAGTTTTTATTCTTTGGGGTTAAGAGTGTGTGAAGAAACTTTTTTAATTCGACTGAATTTTCCTGAACGAAATGGCAGATCCAAATTACACAGATCTACACTTTTCAACATAAATATTATAATTAATATATTAAACTAAAAATCTAAAAAAATTCATACTTGTAGCTTAAAACAAAAGCAAGGGCATAGCGTTTTGATTTTTTCAGAAATAATAATTTTTATAATAATAATTGAGTAAACATTTGTTAGATGTTAATTATTAGTAAATAAGTCATAAACTTTCAACGCAAACATTGTAATTGTAAATAATCAATTTAAAAATCTGGAAAATTTTGGGTATATTGCTAAACCATTCAGACTAAGACATTCATTGCTAAGACATTTTTAAGTTTTAATAATCACAAAATATAAATTAAAAATAGATGGATTTCATTAATCAATAGGTAAAGCAAAAAAAATTTTTTGAACATAATTTATAGAAACAATACGAAAAAAATATCTCACTTCTGCGCTGAAGCGTACAAATTTTTTAACGACTTTACAATGCGACGGCTTTTGTTATTGGCATTGAAAAAATTTTGCTTCCACATACTCTGATGTAGAATTTTGTGCTGTTTCAGAATCCCTGGTCAAATATGTGGCCAGATTTAAAGGAGAAATGACAAAACCAATTTAAATACTACAAAAAACACTGCAACAATCCTATTTCATCAAATAAAATAATAATAATAAATAAGTAAAATGCGCGAAATGGAAAAAATCATATATTTCGACACTCTACGCCTATGTATGTTTCCCCTTACCGCAACGCGGGGTCACCAAGTTCGTGCGCGACGACGAAGATCCGCACAAAGAGGAGACCGAGAACACGTGTATGAGTATAATTATCTAATCTTTTTTTCTATTATTATCAGAACATTAATAAATTAAACAGTTTATTTTTAATATTGCATTGATGAAATCAAGATTAACACTCCTCGTTTGATGAATCAATAAATTGCTTCTTTTATCACAGTAATTATCAAAGAAAAGTTACAAATTAATAAAATATCTTTGAAAATCTAGGTGCGCGTACCTAATATATGCGTAATTAGAATAAACCCTTCGCGCACCAGATTATCTCGCCTTTCATTTAGTACAGCGAGATAATTTACTCGGGAGCTGAGTATCGAGGGAGTCACATTCTAACATTCATTCAGTTACGCCCGATCATTCAAAGAGTCACTTTCGAACATTCATTCAAGGAGTTACACCCGAACAGTCAAGAAAGATTGTTAAGCCTAAGGAAGTCCTAAGTAAATTTGCAGTAGTAAGTATGCTGCACGACAGAAACCTTTATCCTTAATCCTTTCCTTTTTAGGAGCTGGGTAGCCCTAGCGGCGACAGGCCCCGAGTGGTTCCATGTTTTACATGGGACTGCGAAAAGTTCTTTTTTTTAAGCAGGTAAAAGAGTTTCGACTCTGACCCTTAAGTGCGCCCCATCCGTAAGGATGACGCCGATGCCTGAGGCTAGGCTGGGTGAACCTTAAGGTTCTGTAACACCCTTTTTTAGAAATCGGCATCCAGGAATCCGGAGCAGTTTTATCTTCCGCGTCGCAAATTCCGTGATATCGTCGCGCATTAATTTTTTTTTATTTAAAGAGTGAACGTAAAAAGTCGTTCGTTATGTTTCCGCGTCGCGAATCCGTTAACAGACTCGGTCAATTAATTTTCTTTTCGAAGTCTCATTTTTGCGCTTAATCCGGGAATTCGCGTAATCACATTAAAAATGTTTTCCCGCGAATAATAAATAAATCTGATGCGAAATACGTTATTATATATGTAACTCTAATAAACCAAATTGTAATTTGAGTACTTGTTAATAAATTGGAAAAAGAGCCAAGGGCCAACAAATTTAATTTCTATTGTTTTTATTTTTGCATGTAATAATTCACCCTCTCACGTCCAAAATATGCAAGTCCTTTAATAAATAAAATTTAAATATTTATACGTTTCTAAAAAATGCAACCGGAAGAACCCGCATCGGAGGAAATGGACCAATTCTCAACAACGTTGACTTTCCGCATGAGATATTAATTTTTTTTATTCAACATTAATTAATTTCATTATAATCATAAAGCTTATTATAAATGCATAAATTTTTTTTTATGATTTGATTTTATTAGATCTTATATTTTTCATTTCTCTTTTTATTTTCAACTTTTTTGATTGCACATGGATGACGCAGTAAAGGAGATGGTTGCCACCGAGGGAATATTGAACGTTGAACAACAAACGTTCGTAAGTTATATAGAATCCGTTTTTGATAATTAAATAACATTAATTAACCGAATCTCCATATATTAAATAAAATTTTACATTGCATAAAATGGTATAAGATTTAATCTATCTTTATTTTTGAATTGGTTATTTAAATCTCCTTACAACTAACAAAAGAGTGTTGCAACACCAATATTAATTAAAAAAAAAATTTTACTCCTCAAAATATAAAGAAAGGTGAAGAGAATAGTTGCTGTTTACATCAGCATTTTTTGAATAATACACGTTTTTTTCCCTGGTAGAAATCAATTCTATTTTTTAGCTAATAACTGGCCACGAATAATTCTAACAACGTAGTTTCTGGCTATGTGGTCTTCGAACTTGATTTTTTTATTTTAACTCCATCGATGTTAAAGTCGAATTTTAGTGTTCGATCTTGATGTAATGTAGGATTGACACATGCCTTAAGTCCTTCTCGTATTCCTAAATATTCAAATTCTCCTTCCAAATTTTCACTATCTTTTATTGTTTGAATCCGATAACTAGCATTTGAGGTACACAATAATGTTTTTGAACTCGCTGGAATATCAGGTAAAAGTCTTTGTTTTAAAATGTTTATTAATGAATCTAAATGTTTTCTAGGGATTCTTGATTCAATTGCCCATACTCTTAACTGTTCAATTTCTGGATCTTCTGATTTTTTCTTTGTATTGGCCAAACAATAATTAGTTATTAGAATGTCTTCATCGCTTGAACTGGATTCTGATTTAAAAGATTCACTTTCACTAACACTATCAGTATCGCTTAAATCTTCATTATATTCATAAGCAGGCTGAGAAGTATTTCTTAAACAATTTGCACTATTTGCAGCTGTCTGAAAAGTTTCATTAGGATTTTTCAAACAATTACTACTGGTGCAATGTAATAATTTTTGTTGATATTTTTTTTTAAAACGGTATTTGCGAACGCGTTTAGTACTTTGCATTTTTACTATGAATTTATTAATTCAGTTTATTTAATATATACAAAATGTAAATAAAATAAAAATAAATAAATGAAAATAAAGTACATATGTATTAAAGTACATATGAATTTATATAAGTAATTTCTAGGTATAACAACAAGGTTTTTGCAAAATAAATTATATATTATTTAATAGTATAAACTTTCAATTTATTATACATTTAAACAAGTGTCATTTAAATGCATTTGTTATGGACAATTAATTGACATTTCCTAGGCATTAAAAATGTAAAAAGTTTAAAACATTTACAGTGGCCAGTTTCTGCTTTTGAAAACATTTTTATTCTCTTGATTTCTACTAGGGTCATATTATTGTTAATTTATCGAATAAGTAACCTTGAATCATCAAAATAACTTATATATTAATGTAGCTTCTTTGATAAACATAAATGTCTTACCATATAGTTTATACATGGCGGGATCTATATGGCCATCGTAAATGTATCAAAAAAGTAACAAATTGTAAATTTTCATACATTTCCGGCGTTATTTGCAGATTATAAGGTAGATAAAAAATTTTTTTTCCAATGAAATTAAAAATTCTGTTTTTCGGCCGCTATTTTGTGAAAGAAAATCGTAGATCAAAAAATCGACGGATTTGATAAGTTCTGATAGTTTGTGCACTTTTATGCTTATTTGCGATAATAAAATTAAAGTTCCTTCCCTTTGTAATTTTCGATTAAAAAAAAGGTGTGCGTCGTGGGACGCACGAAGGAAATGATAACTTCAATCAAATCAAATGAACTATTGTAGTTATATATAGTCTTGATCATGCATGCAAGATTAAATAATTTATTTGGAATATATTAGAAAAAAATGTGTTCTAGCTATTATTTAATTTTTCTAATTCATGATATTTATTAATCGATCGTATATTTACAATCCTACTTATATTTTATGTTGAAAGTGAGAAAAAGATGGTAATTTTTGCATACCGCTATTAAAATTCTTATTCAAAATACTTAGTTCTTTTTATAAAACTTTTTTTCTGTTTAATATTTAATAATTAACGTTCAGAGATTGTAATTAAACTGTAAAAGTGAAGTATTCGATAACGATTCACCGCGTAAATTTGAATACCGAGTAACTGCGCATGCTTGCTGCGCTCCCCACCCTGCTAACTGCCTCTAACGTTAAACTAAATTCGTTAATTAACTAACATGCGATCTTGACAAATTTGATTTCACTTGGTAGATATTTTTAAGATTAACAAAAAGAATTTAAAACGTTTCTCATTATTATCAATACTATTTAAAATATAAGTAAAAAACCGTTTTTTGTAGCTTTTCGAATTTTTTTTTAATAGAAAGTGTACACACGTTTTGTTTGTAAAATGGTCGCGTTGATTTGTGCTATTTCATACTAGAGCGACGTATTTTTTTTTTACTTGATAATATAATTTTTTTATCAGAGGACCCTTTTTTAAGCTAATTTGCTTGGCCTTACATTGCAGTATACGTATATGCCGTAGTAAGAGAAATAGTGTACGCAAATTAGACTCAAAAAAGGTCGTTTTGAAAAAGAATTTTAAGAGGCAATTTTATTATTGGAAGTTGTAGGGGATGGTGCCAGAATATTGGGTATATGTTTACGGTCAGTTGCAAGTAATGCAACATTGTTTAAATAATTCGAGAAAGTACGAAAAACAGGTTTTTTACTTATAACTTTAAAACCGGTAGCATTAAGCATAAGAATGAACCTCCCGGCGAATCAATACAAGGCAGAGTTGTGTAAAGAGGGGAATCACACGTTCAAACTGAATGGCTATAGTAAGCAGGTTCCCTACAGTTCTAGTGACGTGCGTGTCTTTCTCATTCTTACAGCTTTATACGCAGAATATGGAGAGTTACCTACCCAGTTTTTACTTTCACTGATAAAATTTTTTTTTATAGTTAATGGATTGTAAGACAAAAATATAACAAAAATAATTTTATTTTATATTATTATAGAGTATAGCGATATAGGAATTAATTATTAACAAAATATTATATTATACTATATAATTATATAATAACCCAGCCCTGATGAGGTTCATTTGTGGTGAAATCTAGTAGCCACGGGTGAACCTCAGCAAGCCGGTCCCAAGCCCGGAAGTCACTGGAAACAGTGTAATTGGGGAGGGATAGAGGAGTAACATCTCTCTAAAAAACCGTGGCCTTTCTGGCCCGGAAGGGATTCCCACGTAAGGGCTCCTATCCAGGACACGGAATGACACACAACACATCATTTACACTCATGTATTACTGGTAGGGTCTCAGAGGTATGAATGGGAGGCCTATAAACGGCTCTTTCCAAGCGCTTGTAAGAGGCAGCTCTATAAACGGGCTCGCTGGTGAAAGAGGAGATCCCTATAAACGGGTATGCTCCGCGCGGGTTATGGATGGACACGCTGGGACTTTATCAGTGATCATTACACCTATACCTATACACATTCACATGACACAAACAGACACTCACACACACACAAACACCTTCTCACACTGGGGCTCTCGGGGGGTGTTCTTTCCTCGTAGTAAGACTGCTCAAGCGGACGGGTGGGGTACCCATGGAGGCACCCTAGGATAAACTAGGTTGAGACACTCCTAGGCCGCTGAATAGTACAGGGGCCCGGGCTGGCCTAACTAGCAAAGCCTGGCTGCCCTATCAGTCAGTGTATAATCGCGCCAGGGGTAGTAGTGCCGGATAGTGACCGGATGGGACCCTACTGCTTCGGGTGGGGGGCTTTCCTATAGTAGGACCGAAGTGGGTCGCTGCCTGTTTTGCGAGGGCTGTTCGGATGACGAGGGGGGACACTCGTAGGGAGCCACAGACATAAACACTTAACACAAATCAAAAACCCCCCTTAAAAATCCATGATATGTCCTTCCCTGTTAAAGCAACGGGCTATTCGGATGCTAGCCCAAAAGTGTCAACAAACCCTGGAGAGATCCCAACTCTCAACACAACCAACTTGCCGGTGGTAACTTCGGTGTCACCGGTAGTTGGAGTAAAGGTAGGTGAGCAGGCGGCGCCCAGTGGGATGTCTGCTTACCAACCCACTGAATTTAAAAATCCTGATGGGCCATTGACGGTGTCCAATCCCAAACCGGGAGCTGGAATGCCAATGGATACCAATGAAGGAAGAAGCTGGACGAGTGGACGCTATGCGGAGAAAAACCGCAGGCGAAAGCTCAGAAAGCAAGAAATGCGGGCTCAAAGCGCGGAGAGACCTCCCTCAACGCCTCTTATGGGGAAAAGAGGGAAGGACACGCCGCCAGAGGACCCGCGGACACAAAAACGGCATAAAAACAAGCCGGCACAAGTAAGTAACACTCAGAGTGCTGAAAAGCCGAAATGTAGTGTGGGACTTACAACAGCACAGAGAACGAACCCTCTGTCGAGGGTCGTGACATCAGCAGAATATCCTGAGGTGCTTCTTACTACAGGACAGTTTGAAGACTTCAGGAATGCTCTGGAGGAGGAGACAGATGTCCTTCCTCCTGAGCAGCTGCCAAAGTTT
Source organism: Theocolax elegans (assembly GCA_026168455.1). Taxonomy (NCBI): domain Eukaryota; kingdom Metazoa; phylum Arthropoda; class Insecta; order Hymenoptera; family Cerocephalidae; genus Theocolax; species Theocolax elegans. Next base: position 76,984,603 of record CM047426.1, on the reverse strand, counting down.
GTTGCGTCCTTCTGCAGGGGGGGAGTGTTTGTGATTATAGCAGAGGATCAACGGTCCGCGGATTGGCTGAGTGGGATCGTGCCCGGACTAAAATCTTGGCGGGGTCCTGCTCTGACAGTCAGCGGAACGGAGGTGCTGCAGAGGCTGGTGAAGGCCAGCGCGTGGATACCGGGAGCACCGAAACCCACGGAGCTGGTTCTTCAGAGGCTGATGCGGTACAATCCGACGCTAAATACCGCAACATGGCGGGTCGTAAAATGCGACAAGGGGGCTACCGACGGTGCTGCAGCGAAGGACAACTTTCTTCTGGTGCAGATGCCGGAGTCCCAAGCTAGAGCAAACAGTGTAATTGGGGAGGGATAGAGGAACCGTGGCCTTTCTGGCCCGGAAGGGATTCCCACGTAAGGGCTCCTATCCAGGACACGGAATGACACACAACACATCATTTACACTCATGTATTACTGGTAGGGTCTCAGAGGTATGAATGGGAGGCCTATAAACGGCTCTTTCCAAGCGCTTGTAAGAGGCAGCTCTATAAACGGGCTCGCTGGTGAAAGAGGAGATCCCTATAAACGGGTATGCTCCGCGCGGGTTATGGATGGACACGCTGGGACTTATCAGTGATCATTACACCTATACCTATACACATTCACATGACACAAACAGACACTCACACACACACAAACACCTTCTCACACTGGGGCTCTCGGGGGGTGTTCTTTCCTCGTAGTAAGACTGCTCAAGCGGACGGGTGGGGTACCCATGGAGGCACCCTAGGATAAACTAGGTTGAGACACTCCTAGGCCGCTGAATAGTACAGGGGCCCGGGCTGGCCTAACTAGCAAAGCCTGGCTGCCCTATCAGTCAGTGTATAATCGCGCCAGGGGTAGTAGTGCCGGATAGTGACCGGATGGGACCCTACTGCTTCGGGTGGGGGGCTTTCCTATAGTAGGACCGAAGTGGGTCGCTGCCTGTTTTGCGAGGGCTGTTCGGATGACGAGGGGGGACACTCGTAGGGAGCCACAGACATAAACACTTAACACAAATCAAAAACCCCCCTTAAAAATCCATGATATGTCCTTCCCTGTTAAAGCAACGGGCTATTCGGATGCTAGCCCAAAAGTGTCAACAAACCCTGGAGAGATCCCAACTCTCAACACAACCAACTTGCCGGTGGTAACTTCGGTGTCACCGGTAGTTGGAGTAAAGGTAGGTGAGCAGGCGGCGCCCAGTGGGATGTCTGCTTACCAACCCACTGAATTTAAAAATCCTGATGGGCCATTGACGGTGTCCAATCCCAAACCGGGAGCTGGAATGCCAATGGATACCAATGAAGGAAGAAGCTGGACGAGTGGACGCTATGCGGAGAAAAACCGCAGGCGAAAGCTCAGAAAGCAAGAAATGCGGGCTCAAAGCGCGGAGAGACCTCCCTCAACGCCTCTTATGGGGAAAAGAGGGAAGGACACGCCGCCAGAGGACCCGCGGACACAAAAACGGCATAAAAACAAGCCGGCACAAGTAAGTAACACTCAGAGTGCTGAAAAGCCGAAATGTAGTGTGGGACTTACAACAGCACAGAGAACGAACCCTCTGTCGAGGGTCGTGACATCAGCAGAATATCCTGAGGTGCTTCTTACTACAGGACAGTTTGAAGACTTCAGGAATGCTCTGGAGGAGGAGACAGATGTCCTTCCTCCTGAGCAGCTGCCAAAGTTTGTTGCGTCCTTCTGCAGGGGGGGAGTATTTGTGATTATAGCAGAGGATCAACGGTCCGCGGATTGGCTGAGTGGGATCGTGCCCGGACTAAAATCTTGGCGGGGTCCTGCTCTGACAGTCAGCGGAACGGAGGTGCTGCAGAGGCTGGTGAAGGCCAGCGCGTGGATACCGGGAGCACCGAAACCCACGGAGCTGGTTCTTCAGAGGCTGATGCGGTACAATCCGACGCTAAATACCGCAACATGGCGGGTCGTAAAATGCGACAAGGGGGCTACCGACGGTGCTGCAGCGAAGGACAACTTTCTTCTGGTGCAGATGCCGGAGTCCCAAGCTAGAGCCCTTCAGGCTCTAGATTGCAGACCCTTCTACTCACTGGAGCGTGTCACTTTCAAAGTACACGCGCCGGCGGTAGCGGAGTCTGATAAAGAGGCAGCAGTGCCGGGAAGCTCGAAATAATGACCTTCAAGGCGCTGCAAATCTCACAAATTAACTTGCATCACTGCAAAGACTCTTCTGCACTATTGCGTAAGGGTTTGGCAGAGATGCACACAGGCCTGTCACTGGTCCAAGAACCATGGACGGTGAGAGGAACAATCAAGGGTTTAAGGGGAAAGGGGCTTGTTTGTTACAGGGACATGCAAGCTGAGACGCCCAGAACGTGTATCATCACTAAGGGAGTAAATGTAACCCCGCTGATGGATTTCTGTACAAGAGACCTGACAGCGGTGAGGACGGAATCGGAAGGCATTGGAAACATAGTCATTGCCTCAGCGTACTTTCCATATGATGGAGAGGTAAATCCACCCACGGAAGTTAAAAGGTTAATTACCTTCTGTGAGAGTAAAAACTTACCGCTCCTAATAGGCTGTGACGCTAACTCACATCACATACTGTGGGGGAGCACAGACATCAATAGGAGAGGAGAGGAACTGGTAGAATATCTAGCCACAACCAAACTAGATATTCTAAACACTGGTACAACGCCAACATTCCGTAATAAACTTAGAGCAGAAGTATTGGACATCACGTTATGTACTGGAGAAATTACAAATAGGATCAAGAGGTGGAGGGTATCTGATGAACCGACACTATCTGATCATGCCAAAATTGTTTTCGAGTTAGTGGGACCTGGTACAAATCCTAGAACATGGACCAGGAAACCGAAGAAGACAAATTGGATAACCTACAAGGAAGAAATAAGCAGCTCACTAGCAAATTTTCCAGAACATATAAGAAACTGGAAGGAGCTTGAAGAAGCTGCTGATAAACTAAATAAAGGAATTATCTCAGCTTTTGAGAACAACTGTAGACCCACATTGGTGGGTAAGCGAGATAAAACCTACTGGTGGAACGAGAACCTAGAGTGTCTCAAGAAACAAGTAAGGAGAACCTATAAGCTGGCCCAAAAAAAAGGTACAGCAGACGAGTGGAATCATTACGCAAGTAAAAGAGACAGCTATCGAGCAGCAATTAGGAAGGCACAAGCAGAATCATGGGCCAACTTTTGCAGCGACATAGAAAAAGGCTCACAGGCAGCCCGGTTGGACAAGATCTTGTCAAAAAATCCGGAAGCTATATTGGGAGCACTTAAACTGCCAAATGGGAAATACACCATGACGGACGAAGAAACGTTGTACCGCCTGATCGAATCCTTCTACCCGGATTTCTCGAATGAAGGGGAAGGGGCGATGGAAGTTCATGAGTCAAACGACTACGGAACGGGAAACCAGCATGCGGTGAGCCAAACCGGATCATGCAGTGTGCTGGGGACCGAAATTGCCTCAGAGGACAAAGTCAGGTGGGCCATCGGATCTTTTGGGCCATATAAGTCACCAGGACTGGATGGTATTTACCCCGCACTATTACAAAGGGCGGGGGAGTGCATTATCCGTCCAATGACCAGACTTATTAGGGCAAGTCTGGAATTATGCCATATTCCAGAAAGTTGGAAGGGAACGAGAGTGACGTTCATTCCGAAAGCAGGTAAGGGGAGCTATACTTCTCCTAAAGACTTCCGACCTATAAGTCTTACATCGTTTATGCTGAAGACAATGGAAAGGCTCATAGACAGACATATTAAAGATAAACCTTTAAAAGAACGACCACTTCATAGGGATCAGTATGCGTACAGAGCAGGACACTCTACTGAGACTGCTCTGTGCAAAATAGTGAACCTGATTGAAGAACAAATTGAAAACGGAGGCTTCGCTCTAGTGGTCTTTTTAGACATAGAAGGAGCTTTCAACCATACCTCCAAAAGAGTAATCAAGGAGGCAATGAGGAGACATGGAATAGCTCAGCCAGTTACTGACTGGGTCGAACTCATGTTATCAAACAGAAAGCTGGTAATGACCAAGGGTAACACCAAGGTAACTGGCTGGGTGAACACGGGATGCCCACAGGGGGGGGTTATTTCCCCATCCCTCTGGAATCTTGTAATGAACACACTATTATGCCTACTAACCAACACGGGATGTGAGGTTGTAGGATATGCAGATGATCTAGCAATAATAGTTAGAGGACCATTTTTAGAAACACTATTTGACATCATGCAAAATGCCTTGAATAAGGTATATAAGTGGTGCCAAGGAGGTGGACTATCGGTTAACCCGGAAAAAATGGAAGTTATGGTGTTTACACGTAATATAAGTGGAAAACAAGCATAAAACACCTCGAATAGGAGGAAAACGGCTAGAAATAAAAGAAAAAGCTAATATCTAGGTGTCATTCTTGACAGTAAGTACTGGAAAGAGCACCTTGAGAAACCAGTGTAATAAGTTATAAGAGTACTATGGCAAACACGTAGAGCTCTGCACTTGAACTGGGGGTCTTAAACCAGAACCATGATGTGGATTTACACAGCATTCTGAAACCAAAACTCACGTATTCGGCATGATTTGGTGGAAGCGAGCAGGTTTAAAAACTGCGAACCAAAATGCTGGAAAGGGTACGAGGATTGGTCCTGCGCTGCATCACCAATTCTCTAAGAACCACGCCAGTACAAGCTATGGGGGTCATAACGATATTGAGCCCTTTCAGCTCACTCTTAAGTCAGAAGCCATAAAAGGATACTTAAGAGTTAGAAATCTCTTAGATCGACGGGCGGACAGGGGACTCCTAAGTACGCTCCCGCGAAATCTAAGAGAGAACTTATACGAGGGAACTGATAGATGCAGCACTGAGTTCCTATTCGATAAGAGATACAGAGTCAGTCTGCCTAGCAAAGATGACTGGAGTCAAGGACGTGTTAGGGTGCCGGAGGACAAAGTCAGGTGGGCCATCGGATCTTTTGGGCCATATAAGTCACCAGGACTGGATGGTATTTACCCCGCACTATTACAAAGGGCGGGGGAGTGCATTATCCGTCCAATGACCAGACTTATTAGGGCAAGTCTGGAATTATGCCATATTCCAGAAAGTTGGAAGGGAACGAGAGTGACGTTCATTCCGAAAGCAGGTAAGGGGAGCTATACTTCTCCTAAAGACTTCCGACCTATAAGTCTTACATCGTTTATGCTGAAGACAATGGAAAGGCTCATAGACAGACATATTAAAGATAAACCTTTAAAAGAACGACCACTTCATAGGGATCAGTATGCGTACAGAGCAGGACACTCTACTGAGACTGCTCTGTGCAAAATAGTGAACCTGATTGAAGAACAAATTGAAAACGGAGGCTTCGCTCTAGTGGTCTTTTTAGACATAGAAGGAGCTTTCAACCATACCTCCAAAAGAGTAATCAAGGAGGCAATGAGGAGACATGGAATAGCTCAGCCAGTTACTGACTGGGTCGAACTCATGTTATCAAACAGAAAGCTGGTAATGACCAAGGGTAACACCAAGGTAACTGGCTGGGTGAACACGGGATGCCCACAGGGGGGGGTTATTTCCCCATCCCTCTGGAATCTTGTAATGAACACACTATTATGCCTACTAACCAACACGGGATGTGAGGTTGTAGGATATGCAGATGATCTAGCAATAATAGTTAGAGGACCATTTTTAGAAACACTATTTGACATCATGCAAAATGCCTTGAATAAGGTATATAAGTGGTGCCAAGGAGGTGGACTATCGGTTAACCCGGAAAAATGGAAAGTTATGGTGTTTACACGTAAATATAAGTGGAAAACAAGCATAAAACACCTCGAATATGGAGGAAAACGGCTAGAAATAAAAGAAAAAGCTAAATATCTAGGTGTCATTCTTGACAGTAAGTTAAACTGGAAAGAGCACCTTGAGAACCAGTGTAATAAAGTTATAAGAGTACTATGGCAAACACGTAGAGCTCTGCACTTGAACTGGGGTCTTAAACCAGAAACCATGATGTGGATTTACACAGCAATTCTGAAACCAAAACTCACGTATTCGGCAGTGATTTGGTGGAAGCGAGCAGGTTTAAAAACTGCGAACCAAATGCTGGAAAGGGTACGAGGATTGGTCCTGCGCTGCATCACCAATTCTCTAAGAACCACGCCAGTACAAGCTATGGGGGTCATAACGAATATTGAGCCCTTTCAGCTCACTCTTAAGTCAGAAGCCATAAAAGGATACTTAAGAGTTAGAAATCTCTTAGATCGACGGGCGGACAGGGGACTCCTAAGTACGCTCCCGCGAAATCTAAGAGAGAACTTATACGAGGGAACTGATAGATGCAGCACTGAGTTCCTATTCGATAAGAGATACAGAGTCAGTCTGCCTAGCAAAGATGACTGGAGTCAAGGACGTGTTAGGGTGCCGGAGGGCAAAGAACTCTGGTATACTGATGGGTCCAAGAATATCCGGGGAGTCGGAGCAGGGGTATACTGCAGAAAAAATGGGAAGGGTAGGATATATTCCTTAAAGGAATACAATACCATTTCCCAAGCGGAAACATTTGCAATCCTGCAATGTGCTAAAGCGGCACAGGAGAATTGCAAAGACGAAGAGATATACATTTACTCGGACAGCAGAACTGTGTTACAGAGTCTGAATGGTCACACCACTAAGTCCAGACTAATTTGGGAATGTCATAAGACACTAAATAGACTGGCAGAGTTGAATAAGCGGCTAACGCTAACATGGATACCAAGTCATGTAGGTATACGTGGTAACGAGATAGCCGATGACCTAGCAAAGATAGGTACAAATGGAAAACATGCGGAACCAAGCATGATGGTGAAGATGCCACATAGCCACCTTATAGAATTACTAAAGGAATGGCTGGTGAAGGAACACCAAAGTGCTTGGGTAAAAACTGCAGGATGCAGACAAGCTAAAGCCGCACTCGGAAACGCAATAAGCGGACACTGGGAAGAAGGGCTTAGGAAACTTAGCAGAAAGACAGCTCGCAAGCTAATGGACATACTTACTGGACATGGAGATTTGCGATACCATAGGTATAAAATGGGACTGGAAACAGATCCATTATGCCGAATGTGCAAGGAGGCAAACGAAACACCTCTACACATCTTATGTGAATGCCCCAGAATCATGACAAGAAGATGGCGCCTCACAGGTGAATTTCTAATTGATTCAGGAGATATATCCAGTTGGGATGTCCAGAGAATACTTGCTGTTTGGCAGGGTCTCTGGGCGGTGCCCGATTGAAAAAAAAAAAAAAAAAAAACCAAGGACCCATAAGAAGGCTCACTCAAGTGTGGCAATACTGCTATACACTTCGGAAGGCTAAAGATGGGAAATGGAAAACAGGGCGCAAAGGGAATACCCAAGTGCCTGGCATAACCTAGTCAAATAGGAGGGTGCCAACTGAGTAACTTAATAATAATAATAATAAATAATTATATAATTATATAATGTAATTTACCTTTATAAAAATGTTTTTACAGTTCCGCCAAGTGATTCAACCTATACCCATCAATTTTAAAGAATATTTTGAGACATTGAAAGATGATGCAGTACAAAAAGCTAAAATGATAGAATCTTTAAAATGCGAGCGTCTCCAAAAACTGACGGATAATGTTTTCTATAACTAAAATATTCCTATAACAGAAAATAGGAAAAGCAGTATTTTGCGTCGTATTTTCCATTTTAGTGAAGAGTTTGAATCTGTGGAAGAAGAAAATGATTGGGATAAATGCGTTCACTCATTTGAAAATTTATTTCAACATAATTATAATAAACGCTTTTATATTAGAGATTTGGACACTGCACCTGCACAAACGGGAACATTATTAAATAACGTATATTCCCATATAAACCCACATAAAAATAAAAATGTAGATATTATGCCGGGTATAAATACACCCATGCATTATGTAGGTGAAAAGGGAAGTTTCACTACTCTTCATGAAGAAGATGGGAGTTTGAGCAGCGTTAACATTAACAAAGCTGGAAGTCCTAAGGCTTGGTTAACTATTGATTATCGCTGGCAGGCTGAAGTAGAAAAAAAATTATTTGATTATTTGGAAGAAAAGATACCTGATAAAATTGTATGCAGCCAAGTACTGAACCATAAGATTTATTTGATCACACCAAAGTTACTGAAGGAATGACACATTCTTTATACAATAGTACTTCAGAGACCAGGTGATCTGTTTTTCATTCGTGCAGGGACGTATCATGCTGTTATTAATTTAGGTACAAATATTGCAGAAGCTGTGAATTGTGGATGTGATGAATGGAATGGAAGATATGAGCCAATACCTTGCAATTGTGAAAAAAACAAAAAAAATGAAATACAGCAAAATAAATCTGTAATTGTTTTCCATAAAGCATTAAAAAAATCGCAATATCAATGTGATGAAGACGATTGCAGTGAAACTTTTGTGACCAAAAGTAAATTAGATCGCCATAAGGCGATGATTCATAAGAAAGAATTTCAGTGCCATATTTGCAGTAAAGTATTTTCTACGAAGTCAAATTTATTAAAGCACGAGAAAATACATATCAATGATATGCAAACAGAGCAATGTGATATTTGTGGGAAATGGGTAAAACGTGTGAAGGAACACAAGAAGAATACACATGAAGAAACTACTGTGTGTACAAAATGCAAGAAAACTATACCACAAAAACAAATCGAAAAACACGAGAAAACGTGTCAAATAAAATGTAGTATATGTTCCACAGTATGTAGTAATCAACGGTATCTGACGCAGCATATGAAAAGGAAACATGCATAAGTATAATTATAATTATATGATTATAGCAAAATGGCCCTCCTTCATGGATAGAGCATTTTTACAATTTGCTGGTAATGTATTTAAAATGCACGTTTTTATTAAGATCAACATATTTTAACGTATTAACTGCTAATGTTGGTACCAAAATTATATATATATGTATATATATATATATATATATGTGTGTGTGTTTCTGTAGCTAAATATAACTTTATTTTGTTTTTTGCTTGCTTTTTCTGCATGTAAAGGTGTTTATTAACGAATTGTCGGATTCATATAATACAGATCTACACATTTTAACCTGAAAATATTTTAAATATTGTATTAAAAATTTGAAATAATGCGTATGACTCAAATATAAGGAAGCATATGACAGGTTGTCTATTTTAGAAAAAATCATTTCGTAATAATAATAATAATTGAATAAATTATACGTAGTCTGCAATTTGTAGAAAAAATTGTTTCAAGCGTGCACAAGGACCTAATACAAAGAATTTTCTCAAAAATTCATTCTTTGTTTATAAAACAATATAAAAAGTATCCATTGTCTGGGTCCGACATTCCTACATTTTTATAATTTAAAATATTTGGCAAGAATAGTTAATTTTTGGTGAAGGTGTTGTTTAAATTAATAATTTTTGAAATTATAATTTCAAAATATACAAGTCGGTTGCAAATACAATTTATGTACCGCATGAATAAAGTTGGCTGTTTATATTGTACATTACATAAATAATAATACGCCACGAAAAATTGTTGTACTTTAATGTGTAAATTATATTCACATGATTAATATTATACAACAAACTTAAAATGTACTAATAAAATGGTATACAAAAACTTTAATGCTAAATATCAATATCACTCTTTTCATAATAATGACAAAAGTGTGATCTTTGCTATAAAATTTAGTATTACTAGACTCTATGTATGTGTTCATAAATTAAATAACAATATTTTAAATAGTAGCACTAAAGTAACAAATCATTTCTAATATTGCATGCTTAGATCTTAGTCTAGTATCGTAATAAACTACGTACATAGTACGCTAAAATTATAAACCACATCTCATTTTTAATGCAGCCATATTTTGAATCAATTTTTAAAATAACTATTTCTTATTTAAAAAATTTTTAGATTTAGAATATGACAGTCCTAAGCCTGTAAATGCAGAAGGAAAATGAGTTTTTAAACGAAGAATTATGTGTATTTGCATGGATAACGTAGACTGTTTTGTATTAATTATTAATGATTTTTATTACACTTAATTGTTATACCAAATGATTAAAAATTGTATCTTACGCATTTTGCAATTTTCCGCACAAGGCTATCTTTTGATATTAAATTCAGGCAAAGGTTGTATGATACCCCAAGAATTAAGGGGGTTTACACTCAATTTTGATTAATTAATAAAAAAATAAAACAGTATACGAAAAATAAGAGAAGTGGCGCCTTTGTTTATTAATAATCTTCCTGTGTGCTGAATTACGGATTAAAAATCAAATCATTTCACCTTTTTGGGGTTAGGTTCACATTTTTGGTAAGACTATTCTCGAACACGCAATAATGCTCCAACGAACGATTATTTTCAACTCTATTTATATTTTTATTTACAGTTTTTTTGTTTATTTAATATAAAAACGCGATTGATATCCTAAAATTTAGGTTATAAAATACTAGTGAATACAACTATTAGTAATTGCGAAAAGACTTGAGGAAAATCATGAAGAATCATTATAAATTTTATACAAAACTCTTCTGCTTTAGACAAAAATTAATTTTCCCGTTTCCAAGTCTACGGGCGGGGATCACGCTCGCGCTTCCGTGCGAATCCCCGCCCGTAGGGTACTGAACGCGCGCTGCATCGATTATTCCTTTTCATCTGTTTGGAATGGTAAAATCGCGTTGCGGAATCACTTCTCCATAGCTCCACCGTAGGGTACTGAACGCGCGCTGCATCGATTATTCCTTTTCATCTGTTTGGAATGGTAAAAATCGCGTTGCGGAATCACCTTCTCCATAGCTCCAACGAACGATTATTTTCCACTCTATTTATATTTTTATTTACAGTTTCTTTGTTTATTTTAATATAAAAACGCGATTTATATCCTAAAATTTAGGTTATAAAATACTAGTGAATACAACTATTAGTAATTGCGAAAAGACTTGAGGAAAATCATGAAGAATCATTATAAATTTTATACAAAACTCTTCTGCTTTAGACAAAAATCAATTTTCCCGTTTCCAAGTCTACGGGCGGGGATCACGCTCGCGCTTCCGTGCGAATCTCCGCCCGTAGGGTACTGAACGCGCGCTGCATCGATTATTCCTTTTCATCTGTTTGGAATGGTAAAATCGCGTTGCGGAATCACCTTCTCCATAGCTCCAACGAACGATTATTTTCCACTCTATTTATATTTTTATTTACAGTTTCTTTGTTTTTTTTAATATAAAAACGCGATTTATATCATAAAATTTAGGTTATAAAATACTAGTGAATACAACTATTAGTAATTGCGAAAAGACTTGAAGAAAATCTTGGAGAATCATTATAAATGTTAACAAAACTCTTCTACTCTAGACAAAAATCAATTTTCCCGTTTGGGAGTCTACGGGAGGGGATTACGCTCGCGCTTCCGTGCGAATCCCCGCCCGTAGGGTACTCAACGCGCGCTGCGTCGATTATTCCTTTTCATCTGTGTGGAATGGTAAAATCCCGTTGCGGAATCAACTTCTCCATAGCTCCAACGAACGATTATTTTTTACTCTATTTATATATTTATTTACAGTTTTTTTGTTTTGTAATATAATAACGCGATTTATATCATAAAATTTAGGTTATAAAATACTAGTGAATACAACTATTAGTAATTGCGAAAAGACTTGAAGAAAATCATGAAGAATCATTATAAATGTTAACAAAACTCTTCTACTCTAGACAAAAATTAATTTTCCCGTTTGGGAGTCTACGGGAGGGGATCACGCTCGCGCTTCCGTGCGAATCCCCGCCCGTAGAGTACTGAACGCGCGCTGCGTCGATTATTCCTTTTCATCTGTTTGGAATGGTAAAATCGCGTTGCGGAATCACCTTCTCCATAGCTCCAACGAACGATTATTTTCCACTCTATTTATATTTTTATTTTGATGTACCGTTGCGGAATCACCTTCTCCATAGCTCCAACGAACGATTATTTTCCACTCTATTTATATTTTTATTTACAGTTTTTTTTTTTTAATATAAAAACCCGATTTATATCACAAAATTTAGGTAATAAAATAATAGTGAATACAACTATTAGTAATTGCGAAAAGACTTGAAGAAAATCTTGGAGAATCATTATAAATGTTAACAAAACTCTTCTACTCTAGACAAAAATCATTTTTCCTGTTTGGGAGTCTACGGGAGGGGATGACGCTCGCGCTTCCGTGCGAATCCCCGCCCGTAGGGTACTGAACGCGCGCTGCGTCGATTATTCCTTTTCATCTGTTTGGAATGGTAAAATCGCCTTGCGAAATCACCTTCTCTATAGCTCCAGCGAACGATTATTTTCTACTCTATTTATATTTTTATTTACAGTTTTTTTGTTTATTTTAATATAAAAACGCGATTTATATCATAAAATTCAGGTTATAAAATACTAGAGAATACAACTATTAGTAATTGGGGAAAGACTTGAGGAAAACCTTGAAGAATCATTTAAAATTTTAACAAAACTCTTCACCTTTAGACAAAAATCAAGTTTCCCGTTTCGAAGTCTACGGAAGGGGATCACGCTCGCGTTATAATGTAAACGTATCTAGTAAATATTTTTATTTGGACCGGGCCGCATATCCATATATATATATACATGTATATTGTATATCGGCGGTCACCTTGTCGTCGTGTCATCGTACCGGCCACGACTCGCGAGTGATGTACTGATCGATTTCCTATATAGTAAAGTTGGTCATACATATAAAGTATGTACTAATATATGTATTAGTAATGTCGAGATTACCGATATATAGCGATATTCTTGAACGTTCACATTATATTACTAGTGGATTTGGGCGCGCTACGCGTGCCGATGTTCTGTTTTTCATTGATTTTCGAGTTTTTTCATGTTCGAGATCGAGATTCGAGATCTTCGATTCGAGCGCTTACTCAATTTTACAAAAGGATAGACTAGATCATCGAGGCCATCGTTTACTGTTTCGTTTGATTTTTTTAAACCTCTAACCTACATAAAAAGTCTACTTAAAATATTTGAGATGCCTTTTCGAGAGGATCGCGGGCATACATGAGTAACACCATAATGCTTATATGGACAATGTCCGTCTATTGATTTTTGTTCTTTTGCCTTTTTCCGATTTTTGCCAAAGTATTTTCATCGACGTTCTGAACTTTCCCTAAGAGCTAAGATTATTTTATCACTTTGTGTAAAACTATTCAGGAGCAAATTTGGTATGTTTGTTTCGAAATCAAAACGTTTGTGTCGTAGAGATAAAATTTTAGATGAAGTTGTAGATGATGATAATATGTTCTCTGATGAAGAAAATTCAAATTGATCAGATTCTGATGATGGTTCAGAAAATGGTGATATTCAAGAAAACTCTGATTGTATCATTCGAGTAACAGACTTGATTCCGTCAAAGTCTTATGAAAAGGTCCTTGATAAATACACAGAGGATCAAAAAAACTCGAACCAAACCACTTGTACGAATGGCTAGAGGGTGAAAAGAAATTTGATGAGAGTCCCACAAACGAAATCATATTATCTGAATCGACGATAAAAAAATTCGTAATGCATCTTTTACAGAAGTTTTTGAATATTTTTTTTCGAGAGATATGAAAAATTACATCATTGAAAGCACCATCATGAACGATTATGAACTTACTCTTGATGATTTGAATACTTTCATAGGAATTATTGTTATGTCGACTTTTAACACTAGAAAGTCTCAAAAAGATTATTGGTCAAGAGACCCTTTTTTGGCCTGTCATCCAATAGCTACAGCTATGAGTCGGGATAAATTCTTAAAAATAAAATCTAAAATAAAATTCTTTAAACCGTCTGACTTTAGTCCTACGGATAAAGCTTGGAGAGTACGCGCCATTTTTGAAAATTTAAAAAAAATCTGAAACAATTTGGTTACTTTTCCACTTCTTTATCTTTAGACGAAACAATGATCAAATTTTATGGAAGAACTGTTTTGAAACAGTATATAAAAGATAAGCCAGGACAATGGAGCATAAAGCAGTGGTCTCTATGTAATCCCGAAGGATATTTGTTTGATTGTGACATTTACTGTGGAAACGGATCCAACCCTTTTTCAAAAGGGAACAGTGATATTCTTGACAAATGTGCTTTGGGAAGTAAAGCGGTCTTGCAGATAACTCAAGGGCTTCTTACTTCGGTTTCACCAAAAACAATAATAAAGTATCATATCTATTTTGATAACTATTTTTCAAGTCCTGATTTATTGGTTCACCTGAAAAATATTGGAGTAAGGGCTGCAGGTACTGTTCCATCAGATAGAATGAAAGGAGTTACAAACGATATTGATAAGAAATCCGATCGGGGCTCATACGGTGTAAAACATGACAAAAATAGTGGCATGAATTACATCACTATTATGGACTCGAAACCTGTATCAATTCTGTCACCAACTGCAGGTGTTACACCCTTATCATCAATGAAAAGATACTCTAAAGAACATCGTAGTAAAATAGAATTACCATTTCCGAATGCGTTTTCAATTTATAATAAAAATATGAGAGGAGTTGACCTACATGACTATCACTGCAGTATGTTGATGCCTTCAATTAGATGTAAGAAATGGACATGGGTTATTTTTCTAAGATTGATTCAAGCATCTATAGCTAATGCTACAGTGCTGAAAAATATGGTACGCAACGAAACTAAAAAATTAGAGACTAAAGATATTGCTATAGAAATAGCCCGTAATTATGTAAAGAAAAACTCTATTAAAAATCCAAGACCACATCATAAAACTGCACTGTCAGAAAAGAAAAAAAATTGTACAAACTTTTCGAAGTGTTCTGTCAGAACTCAAAAAATTTGTACTTCTTATAATATTCACATTTGTGCTGCTTGCTTTGACAGTTATCACACAAAATTTACATGAATTCTTAAGTATTTTCACTAAAAAGAAAAATAAAAATTATAAAAATTATAAAAAAAATGATAAAAATTTTAAAAATGTCAAAAAAAATACAAATTATCACATATCTTTAACAGGCAACATTTAATAATTGGGATTAGTAATGGGTGTTATTAAAAATTTGTTTTAAATAATTAAATATTAGAAATTACTCAAATTTTTCCACACTATAGTAATACACTATAATCAAGAAACATACAAGAAAAATATAATAGATTTTGTATAGAGGAAAACATCTTTCTAATAAGTTGACACTGCATAAAATATAAAAATGCCCATTTATCCAAAGCCTGCTGCTATGTTTACACTTGCAGTATTTAAAGCGCCCAAAAAAATTCTCGACGTTGCCGTGAGATAACACGAAACAATCAATTTTGCCTCGCTCTTATTGTGCTTAGAGCCACGGGTGGGGGGAGCGGCGGCCATGTCGTCTGCGCTTCCCCTCTACTCCTTATTCGGATGAATTTTATGCCTTTTTCATTTATCTCAAAATTTTACACTTACAGAAATCGAATAAAAAATTGTTTCCGATGCTAAATTTTACGTTCTTTCATTTGACACTAATCGTTTTGCTGTAGACCCAACGGTTATTGAGATATAATTTAAAATAACTTTTAAACGTTGGTTTTGCATAGAACCCCTGGACCTAGGAAGCTGCAAATTTCAGAATCGTTTTCTACGACCTCGATTAACCAAAAATCAAAAATGCAGCCACTTTTGTGACAAGTCGATTTCAGACCTATTTTCACTGGACTACTTCTCGAGTGCCATGATTCTGCATCCGCGCATGCGCATAGCTCTTTCTCGGTGGGCTGAAACTTCGCGATTGTGCGTCAAACGCACGGACCGCAATCGTGCGTCTCGATGTGGCTCAGCTGTTATCTTATTGCTGGCTGATATCCTCTTTACCTGGACATCGTAGCTGTTCCTCTCTTAAGGTAATATTCTCGTTTATTATCTCTGCCCATCAACTAATAAGTACGGCGTGAAGTCGACTACGTTGCCCCGACGCCAACCTCGTTACCCGTAGCCGTCTCTACTCTGCTTCACTTGATGACGCCGAACACCAAGATCGCCACAGCTATTCCATGTAAAATCTCCAGGTAATTATTTATATATCGGGGTGGCGCTGATATGCGTTTTTATCTACAGAATAATTCGGTATCTGCTGTATACCAAATTTGTGTACACGCATAACCTCAATCCAACCTTGTTTCTCCTAACACACAGCTGTCATATGTGGATACGGTTGCGATAGTAAGATACAGCTGTATATGTTCTGCTGTATACCAAATTTGTGTACACGCATAACCTCAATCCAACCTTGTTTCTCCTAACACACAGCTGTCATATGTGGATACGGTTGCGATAGTAAGATACAGCTGTATATGTTCCTATGTCCTTATCCTACATATCAGTAGCATATACTAAAATAAATGGTATTATCTTCACAGTGGACTGGATGCTTGCATGCTAACTCCGGACACCCTGGGCCGAGGATAGCAATTTGCACTCTGGCTGTGGACTGCTGACATCTTTCAGCTCATAATAACCTCGTTTGTAATCTCTGCCCATCAACTAATAAGTACGGCGTGAAGTCGACTACGTTGCTACGACGCCAACCTCGTTACCCGTAGCCGTCTCTACTCTGCTTCACTTGATGACGCCGAACACCAAGATCGCCACAGGTATTCCATGTAAAATCTCCAGGTAATTCTTTGTATATCGGGGTGGCGCTGATATGCGTTTTTATCTACAGAATAATTCGGTATCTGCTGTATACCAAATTTGTGTACACGCATAACCTCAATCCAACCTTATTTTTCCTAACACACAGCTGTCATATGTGGATACGGTTGCGATAGTAAGATACAGCTGTATATGTTCCTATGTCCTTATCCTACATATCTGTAGCATATACTAAAATAAATGGTATTATCTTCACAGTGGACTGGATGTTTGCATGCTAGCTCCGGATACCCTGGGCCGAGGATAGCAATTTTCACTCTGGCTGTGGACTGCTGACATCTTCCAGCTCAGTTTCTCCGTACTTGTCAGTCTATTGGAAGCCCCTGTGGTTGCTGCTTTATCGACCTCCCTCAACAGTTAGCTAGACGGTCCTGATGATAAGCTGGGTTTTCGCTAGTCGTTCCAGCTTACATATATTTCAAGTGGCATTGTGTGTTAGTGAGTCTTGGGAAGGGTTATTAGAATTGTGAGAGTGGGTAGGACTTAGATCCAGTGCGGGTAGGTAGACAGAGGGTAAGGTTGAAGCATAGACATAGGAAGTATAGACTGCGGGTCGCATTAACAAATATGTCGCTCGTATAGAAAGAGACAGAGACAATTAGAGAGAGCTATTTCTCTCTCTCTAGTCTGTTGTCATTGGTTGTTTTCTTCGGCGGCAAGAGAGGAGAGGGGGCCTCGTTCAAACGTTGACAAATTACCAATTCCCCAGGTTCGAATCTCAGTTGCAGGATTTTTTTATTTTGCAAATTTTTTTTTAATGTGGTTTATAAAATAATAAACTAAAAATTGGTGTTAGTAATTATGTTATATGTGTATCAAACCTCCATATCAAATATATAAATATAACAAGCTCCTAAAGGGGGCATAATTTATATATTACTTTCAACTTACACATTTTGATATGTGTGCGGCAGCTCAGTTGGTTAAAGCGTTGGACAATGCGCTTCGTATACGTATCGACTGTGGTTCGAGTCCCGCTGGTCTTGATTTTTTTTAACATTATTTTTTTTTTCAATTTTTAATTGCGTATATATTATTTAACAATCTATTTTAGTGATATTATTGAATATTATTGAATGTAATCAAATGATTTAATTTTTGACATAACGATACAAATTTTTTCTTATTTTATTTTAAAACTCATTTTACATTTTCATACATTTTCCAAATATATTGATAATTCGTTAAAAACAAGTTAATAATAAATTAAAAGTTAGAAAATTATATTTAAAATGTACCCGAAAAATAAATACTTACAATTAAATTTCACAAAAGCTATTTACATTAATTAAAGCACTTAATATTATTAAAACTATACTAAAATGGCAAATACTATTGGTGGTAAAATAGAGTTAATTTATTATTTCTTGTGCGAACTCTATTTTTGAATTCTTGCATAGAAGTTGCCTCATGCATTAAGCGAATTTGAAAATATTTATTTAATATTAATTTAATTAATTGATTGCGGTGATCAAAAAGCAATTCCTGTTCGGTTGAATGTTCATATGTATTAAATAAACCATCTGCAGAGATGGTGTGCATAGTACATAAAATTAATTTTTCTAACAAATTATTAACACTAAAACTGCTTTGAAGCCGTAAAACTTTTTCTGCTTTTTGGCATAATATAATAACATCAGAAGATGCTGAAATCAGTTTACCGTAAGTTTTTCTTCTTTGTAATGCTGATTGTGGTAGATCACTTGAATCGTTTTTTAAACTTCTAATGCATAAGTTGCATTTAATTTTCTTTTCAATTGATTTTACCACAGCGCCACTGATATAAGCAATTATATCATCAGCATACTCGCTTAAATGCATCTCTGGAAAAGACTTACTAATAGTTTCTAAATCTGAATCTTCAATTACCTTATTATTTTCTGCAGTGTTAGAACTATTTACATTCTTATTGTCAACATAATTTTTTACTAATAAAATAGTGTCGTCAACTGGCATGCAATTAGCAGAAAGGGGAACACTAATATCTACATGGGACAATAGTTTTCTATAAGCGCTTTGAAACTGTTTTGTGGTAGGATTGTTGTTGAATCCTCCGAATCTTCTAATACAAGAAAAAAATGTCTCTAAGTGATCTTGTGACAGTTTATACGTTAACAAATGATATTTTGTCGTCTTTAAACAAATTTTCAGCCAATTTTACAGCGTTTTGTAATCCTATAATTAAGCCCAGAAAGCCAGTACGCTTGTTACTTTCTAAAATATTTTGATTATTAATTTTAATATTTTTTAAATACTTCACATACACATCGACTTTAATCTTCATTTCTTCTAAATTGTCTCTGCTAATCCCATATTTATTCTGATTTTTATTAAATCTATTTTTAGAACTTAAAATGTCAAAACAACAGTTAATAATTTTGCAAAATTTAGCAGTAGCTTCAGCATTTTCGAATTGGCCTAATTCGAGATCAAACTCACATGTATTCAAAGCCGCAGATACACTTAAACTAAATACTTGCGCAGCGAGGTGAACTTTCATTTTTTCATTATGAAAGTTTATGTGCCTTCGGCGTACTTTTGTAGCAAGATGCAGTTTTTCTTGTTCTTGAATTTCCACTAAAGCAACTATAAATTTCCAGCAAATTTTATTATTATCTTCATCAAATAAGTCAACAGAAGCAAGCGTATTTCTGATTAATTTTATCATATGGCATGCATCGAGGGAAGTGAAAACAATTGTTTTATCACAAGGGTTTTCGAAACTCGCTGTTGACTTATTACAATAAATCTCAGCGCTTAATTCTTCAACCATGCTAATATTAGACAAAGCTCCATCGAATGTAACATTTCGAATATCAATATTATTTAAATAACATTCTTCTAATATTTCTTTTAGTAATCTACATTTTTCTGTACCCGAAAGTGAATGAATGAAGTAAAATGAAATAGGAATCTTAAAGTATCCATTGATACATACGAGCATAAAAACAATGGCATTTGAAGCTATTGTACTGTTATCGTTTTGATAATTACCTCTACCTAAATCCACAAATCCATCAAATTTATTTTCATATTTGTTCCAGCTCGTGTATTTTCGGATAGCCATTTCATCCACAGTCAAATTAAAATACAATTTTTTTCCTTCTTTTTCGCTTCTCTCAATGAATCTTTTTACAGTTTCTACTGCCTCTGATGATATGCCCGGATTATAATTAATAGTTTTCAACCATTCACGCATTTTAGATGGGTGAGGGACTATTCTTACAAAACTCTGCCTCAAGAAATCGTAGCCTCTTGGCGAATAAAAATGTAGGGTCATTGCAAAATTACGAAGTTCTTGAGGAAAGTGGCGAAATTTTTTTCCTTTTAATATTCCGTCCAATAATTGCTCTACTCCAAAGGGAAGCGATTCCTATAATAATTTAAAAATGTAATTTTAATATCTTAAACAAGTATATGCAAAATAGTTGTAAAATTTACAGACTTCTAAAAAATTAATTTTTAATGATACATAAGGTATATATACCGTAAAGAAAAAAATAGAATAATAAATTTTATTGCTTCCTCGTAGAAGCTTTGTGATAGTAAAATGCTTTTGCTAAATTTATTTTTTATTGATATTTTGAGACTTGGAGATTAAAAATATGCAATTTTTAAAAAAATAGGTGTGTGTGTGTGCGTGTGTGCGTGTGTACGCGCGCGTTTGTGTGTGTGTCGTAATCGAATATCTTTGGTTTTATCTAATCGATTGGACTCTATGGCAGCTCAATCGACGCCTTTTCAAAATTGTCATAAGATGTATGTATGCAAATTTAAGTGATTTTAAAGGCTGGTAAGTTAGAGTCGATTTTTTGTTTTTAAAAATCGGTTTTTTGGATTTTTCTCCATATTATCGTTAAAAAAGTTATGTCTGTAAAATGAAGATTTGTAGAGCATTAATTTATTTATCTTCTGGTTCAAGGTTTGTTCAGTTATCTTCAATTGTTTTTAAGTTATTGCAAAAATAGACAATGTTTTTAAAAAATTCGTAGCAAAAAATTATGCATATTTTTGGTTGTAAAATTCTGAATATAGGTAATATCAAGTACTTTTCGCTGTAAAAATTTTAAATCTTGATCACGTTTTGTTCTCAAGTGAAAAAATAAAATGTAAAAAAAAATATTTGTCGGCACTCCGTGCGCGAATCGCTCAACAAAAGATACGTGCTCAAAATCGAGCTTCCCATACATCGTATCGAAAAATACCGTACGATACTAGTGCGAGAAGGAGATTTTCGTCTCGTGTGCCATTAACGCCCGAGCAAAGCGAGAGGGGAAAGGCATACGAGACGAGAATCTACTTTCTCGTAATAGTATCGTAATATATTATTTCCTTTCGTGCACGGTTTAGGTCGTAATTTTTTATTTTTGTAAACCAAAATTTGAGTAAAGTTAGATTTCAACATAATCTTGGATATATTCTTTGGCTGGCTATGTAGGGCAATTAATTTGAAAGATATTTGCGTTTGAAAATTTTTGCTTTGTTTATTCAACTGCTCATATCTTAATTTCGGAAGATCCGATTTCAAGCTGTAACATCTCATTTTATTAATTTTTGCAAGTAGCTTTTGGAGAACTATTAAGATTTAACGTTTATACAAATTTGATCTATGAATTAGTAAATTTACCGTTGTTCGGGGTGACATAATTTTGTACACATTTGATGTAAGCGATATCTTTCAATTATATTTAATTTGTTTAGTGTTGTATGCTTTACTAATCTGCAATGAAGATATAAATAAGCAAAACTTGGTTTAACATTGAAACAATGTTTTTATTAAGACATGGTTAAATTATATGATTTATAATTATTTTTTATTGAATTATTTTTATTGAAGCAACTAGCAAGTAAGTAAGCAAGGAAACTAGCAAGTAACATAGACAATGTCACATACTACATAGTATACATGTATACTATGCGCAACATTACATGTATAAGATAACACGCATAAAATTATTATAATTTAAAGTTTTAATGCTAATTCAATAATGTATCTGCTAAGAATATCCTTTATCAATAAAATAATCATTTATGAATTCTGAAAATATTCATCCTACTTTTGATATTAATCTAGTTAGTTTATAAAAGTTAGATTTTGCACATATTTTTAAAAGTTTTACGATGTTGCCAAAACAATAACAAAAAATAACAAAAATAATTAATCAATAAAATATAATTTTTCAAAAATTATGCTACTTCATTATGCAAATATAGTAAAGATGCAATGTAGTAACAGTTGCAATGAATACAACCTTAAGGATGCATTTCGATGGAATCGCCAGTAAATCAACAGCAGTCAGCTGACCGCACAAACAACAGTTTGATACTAAGAATGTGATATATAAAAAACGATAATTAAATACGTATAATTTAATTATGATATTCAATTGTAACTTGAACTTTCTTTAATTTGGAAACGTTTACGTGAGAGAAAATTACTTTATCACACTGTCAACAGTGCGCGTAAGATGCGATTTTGTTAACTCTTAACGGTGCGTAAAATTTTACTTGTAAAGAAAATTTGAGAATAAAGAAAAAATCCATTATTGGTTGACAAGTACTCTAATTTAACAAGTAGCATTTGGTGTTGTAAAAAAGTTTATAGACTTGTGTAATCGCAAGTCATTCGTGTTCACCCTCAAATTATATCAATGTACAAAAATGAATTTCACACCCTAGTTGCATAAAGCACTGTTACACAAAGACAGATACAAGCATTGTACGAGGAAGCTACGTGCTAACATCCATTAGCAGCGGTTTTTGAACTGTGTTGAATATAATTGGAATTTATTTATTTTATTTATTATTAATAATTGTAAATTAAATAATCAATATTTAATAAGAAAAGTTAAAAAATGAAAAACAATTAAATTATGAAAAGTGATGGACATTTTGCATAAAAGAATTATAAACTAACACTACGTTTATAAATCATCCCTGTATGATTTACAAAATTATATCGTTATTATCAAGTAAAAAACCCTTGTGTGTTTTACCCCGCGTCCGGGATCAATTGACACAATTCATTGAAGTTATACGACCAATAATAATTTTTTGATACAGTGTGCATAAAATCGCTTTGTTTACATTTTTTAAAATGCAACTTTTTGCTCACTGACTGACACTTCATTCATTATCTGTGATGAAGAATAATTAATGTTGGAATTGAAATATAAAATCTAAAAATTGAATTGCTTTCCTCGATTATTAAAATTACAAAATAAAAAAATATATAAACCTTTAAACAATCTCCTGCAAAACCGGATACATAATTTTTTTCTTTAAGCGTAGCTATTAATTCTTTTGAATCCGATATTTTTTTCTTTAAACGATACTTTTTACGCTGTAACGTTTTTATTTGCTTCCTCTTCTGTGTGACAAACTTTGAAAATACATCCCACTTTTCCTCAGATTTAAAATCATCTTTCGATAAAGTTTTTGCACCTGATGGAGTTTGGAACCTGTATTTTTTAGACTGCCGTGAATCTTCTCCAGAGGACGCGTATTTTCTTTATTGAGAAAAGAGTCAATATACGTAAAGACTATTATAGAAATATAGAAATATAAAAATATAATTCATGTTTAAGCAACGAATGTTTAGCAACCCCTTGTTCTCTGCATCAACTTTTTCGTCTGCATTTGAATGTGTGGTAATCATTTGTTGTTCATTTGAAACATTATCAATTACTAGACCTACTTCGTGCGTTGGTTCAGCATTTGTAAATATTTTTTCTTTTTCTCTGCAAAAAAAATAAATTTAAATGCATTTTTTTAAATTATTACTATGTATCTTAATACTTTCTGTATTATTCAATTATTTTAAATGTACAACATTAATTTAATTAATTTTAAATAAATAAATTATAATAGTATTACTACTGTTTTTGTAAATATGCACATGTTTAAATGTAACATACTGAGATATTGTTGTTAAGTAACAAGATGGAACAGCATTTCTTTTTATTACTCGCCGAATCACGAGGGGACCTTGTAAATCTGAAAAATCTTCTGCTTTAAAATGATCACTACATACTGCAGCTGAATTAGGTACAGACTCTTTGTTAATAGCTGCAAGCCATTCTTTTCTTTTCTCACATGACTTTGGAACTCTGCAACGAACATTTAGAATTTAAACAATTATAAAAAAAATAGTTACTTTTTTATCTAAAATTTGTTAGATATTAACATTACCAATATTATATTTCGTACACTTTTGCTTTTGTTATTGCACATATACTTACGTGTGAAATGATCTATTTTCATCTTCTTTCTGTTGTTGCACACCACAAACACAACATATTCGAACCATTATTAGCACATGCTCTAATAATAAATTACATTGAAAAAAAAATAGCATTCAATTTGTAAATAAACAAGATTTCGCAAACCCACTACTACAAAAACAGTTGGCATTTGTTTATCAATCCGTTTTCCTACTATGTAAGTCTGCGAGAATATTTATTATTCGAATGGCCCGTTTCCATCGTCTTATGTACTTATTCGTATAAATAATAATTTGTCTACAAATATGCACATTTTACAAGTTTGTTATTATAGCTTTTTTGCACTTACCTTATACTAATTATTGATATTACTAATAATAATATATTTTGTAAAAGAATATAATTAATCTTAAACCATTATTTGCATGCGTTGAAAATCAAAAAGAATTATTTTTGTAGTCTTTATAGTACATTTTTTATATTTTTATATATTTTACTAAATACATTTATAATACTAATATATTTACAGTCGTGGAAAATGAATAAAAATGCAAAATAAGTTTTAAAATGGAGTAAGAAAAAATTTGTATCATTGTGTTAAAAATTTAAATCATTAATTATATTAATATAAACATATACGAAATTAAAAATTGAAAAAAATATTGTTAAAAAAAAATCAAGACCAGCGGGACTCGAACCACAGCCGATGCGTATACGAAGCGCATTGCCCAACGCTTTAACCAACTGAGCTGCCGCACACATATCAAAATGTGTAAGTTGAAAGTAATATATAAATTATGCCCCCTTTAGGAGCTTGTTATATTTATATATTTGATATGGAGGTTTAATACACATATAACATAATTACTAACACTAATTTTTAGTTTATTATTTCATGAACCACATTAAAAAAAAATTTGCAAAATAAAAAAATCCTGCAACTGAGATTCGAACCTGGGGAATTGGTAATTTGTCAACGTTTGAACGAGGCCCCCTCTCCTCTCTTGCCGCCGAAGAAAACAACCAATGACAACAGACTAGAGAGAGAGAAATAGCTCTCTCTAATTGTCTCTGTCTCTTTCTATACGAGCGACACGTTTTGTTAATGCGACCCGCAGTCTATACTTCTTATGTCTATAGGTTGAAGTAATATGAGTAGCTAGGTTTAAATAAGTAGTCGCTTAGCTATTCGGGTAGGTAGGTATTCGCTTTAGCTTCAAATATAATTCAATCATGTTGCGAAGCACATTGTCACAACATATATATATATATATATATACATAATTTAAGATAAACACTTCTGGCCAAAATTTTAAACTACAGAAATTTATCGTAAAGAATAAAGATATTTTTAAGAAGACAGGTAAAAATTGTTAAGTGATAGAAACAATTTTTTCAAGAGCTATTTTTGAAGCTATTTATCTCAAAATCTATTACAGGAATCTGCACCTTTCAACCCAAAAATTATATCTAAAATATTGCATTAAAAATCTGAAAAAATTCGTACGGATAGCTGAAGACATAAGGAAGGGCTTGACGTTTTGATTTTTTAATGAAAAGACATTTTTTAAATAATAATTGAGTATACAATGTTTGGTCGGTAATTATTCATCTAAAAAATCATAATGTTTCAACAACACCATTGTGATCAAATTATGGATTTAAACATTTGGGAAAATTTGTGTATATTATTTAAAACATGCTTAAGGGCTTGACGTTTAGCGTTTTTTAAAAACTTTATTCATTTATTTATAAAAAAAGTACAAAATGACAATTTTCTGGGTCCGATATCCCCTTAAATTGAGATATCTTATTAGAAATTCGGTGAAATGTTATTGGTAGTTTAGCATAATGTTTTTTCATTTGTAATTTTCACCCTCCATTGTTGAATTTGTAAATAGTCTATTGTTAAAACCCTTCCCAATCGACTATTTAGAAATAATGTTTTTTCTTTACTTTCTTGTGTATTTATTAATATCTTTGCATGCTTTTTTTATGTTTTGCTTTATTGCTCGATATACTACTATAAATTGCATGATTATCTTTTGCTTTACTTTCTTATGGGATATTTTAGATTGGTGTACTGCATGAGAGCATAAAGAGATGTTGAACCCAAATTACAGGGATCTACATCAAAAAGTGTATCTAACATATTAATTAAAAAATCAATACAGAGAAAAAGACTGATGGTTTGACTTTTAAAGAAAATTTTTTTTTAAGTAATTGAGCAAACCAGTTTAATTTGTAGTTTTTAATCAATGTGGATACATTGTTGAAAACATGCCTTAGGGCGTGAAAGCATTATTATTTCGAAAATTCATTGTTTTGTTTAAAATAACAATGTAAAAAAACATTTGTGTGATTTGTTAATATCTTTGCATGATTTTCTTTTCTTTTATTTTCTTACGAGATATTTTAGATTTGCGTACTGCATGAGCATAAAGAGATGTTGAACCCAAATTATAGGGATCTACACCAAAAAATGTGATACAAATGATACAAATGATTTAAAACATGAGGTAGAGTCTAACAGTTCGATTTCTCAATAAAAAATTATTCTTACAATAATAATTGAGCAAACCATTATTGGTTTGTAATTATTAATCAAAAATGACAAAAACATAGTAAAAGATCAATTTTAATATCTGGCAAAATGTGGGTACATTGTTGAAAACACGCCTGAGGACCTGGAAGACAACATTATTATTTCAAAATCTCATTGTTTTGTTTATAAAAACAATGTAAAATATAACAATTTTTTGAATGTTATATCCCTAAATAATTTTATTGACATTGCCACGTTTGTTGCTTTTTACATATTACAAAAATATTATGTATCTAATGCCATCTACTGGCAAATCTATCTATCGGATAAACTCATTATTTTTTCCTTATCACGGCGCCTTGGAAATTTGTAACGAAATAATACAGCGAGCGCCATCTATGGGAGAAAACATCACTGCACGACCGCGTGACGTAATTCGTAAAGTAATGGCGGCGTGCAAAACAAGTCCTTTCTCGTCAGTCAAATCGTACTTATCACTTTACGATTTGAATATTAATCTTTTGAGGTGACAACCGGACTACAAATACTTCTGGTATGAGTGGCAATCCCGCTCATCTCTCTATTTGCATGGTATGGTCTTTATTTTTTTTAAATTAACAATTATTTCGGATATGTCTCGACTGACCTCAGCGCCATTACTCTTGGTGTCAATTTTAGGAGAGAGCGCTTACGCCATCTTCGTCGTAAATATATAATTAAATCTAACAATCTATATTACCGACCCGTGGAACGTTGTTTTAGACCATCCAACATGCCCTTAAGCAGCTTAGAGATTGAAAAGTATCAGTGACTAACAATAAATAGTATATTGTTTATTAATTATAACTATATTAAATGTTTTAAACTAATATAAATTAAATATTTCAACAGATTATTCTTGAAATTTACAAACTTTTCCAAATTTAATGTATATAAGAAAAAATTGTTAGATTTTGAGTTATTAAGTGATAAAATGTCCAAAAAGTCATTTTTTTTCAAAAAATTCGATTTTTTGATCGGCTACAGCTCCGGTACTAATTGAAATTCAAGTCTAAAAATTTAGCTACACTCTATTCAAGTATTTTTTTTACTGATTTCATACATTAAAACAAAATTCATTTTTTTTAACTGGAACACTTCACATGGAATCTTCCATATACATATATATATATGTTGAATCCTGAATTCATAGACACGGCGGCGGTGGCGGCGAAATATTTATATATTATAGAGAGA
This sequence comes from Theocolax elegans, assembly GCA_026168455.1. NCBI lineage: Eukaryota > Metazoa > Arthropoda > Insecta > Hymenoptera > Cerocephalidae > Theocolax > Theocolax elegans. The sequence goes on along the minus strand of CM047426.1, from coordinate 76,956,844 downwards.
TATATATTAAACAAATATTTTCCGCTGCACACACACACACACACACACATATATATATAACACATATATATATATCTCTCTATAATATATAAATATTTCGCCGCCGCCGCCGCCGCCGCCGCCGCCGCCGCCGCCGCCGTGTCTAAGAATTCAGAATTCAACATATATATATGTTTTATATATATATGACATATATATATAAAACATATATATATCTTCTCTCTATAATATATAAATATTTCGCCGCCGCCGCCGCCGCCGCCGTGTCTAAGAATTATTCAGAATTCAACATATATATATATATATATGTTTTATATATATATGTTATATATATGTTATACATATATGTTATATATATATGTCATATATATGTGAGTGTGTGTGTGTGTTTGTGTGTGTGCGTGCGTGTGTGTGCTTGCGTGTGCGTGTGCGTGCGTGAGTGTGTGTGTGAGTGTGTGTGTGTAAACATACACTTTTCCAAATATCCATATGTGATATATAGAATGGGTTAAAAATTAAATACATTAATTATTGCATTTTTAAGATAATTCATAACTTTTTACAGAACTGAAGGCCATAAAAATGCTACAGACTATTTGAAAGGTATTGTTCCAAGCTTTCTTTCAAACTTTTGGATAAAAAATCAATTGTAGCGCATTTACACTTTTTTTAAGTTGAATATTGGCATGTATTTTATATAACACCCGCGTAGAAAAAAATTCATGTGAAAATCATGGCAAAATTTTTCCTTGCAATATCTTGGCAAAATCGTGGCTAATGAGCAGAATCCATGATTTTGCAAGGATTTGGCCATAAATATTATTCAAATTATAATAAAAAAAATAATTAAAATTTGTTGCAAACGTAAGGCATTTAATTAACTATACCGGAGTCTTTCGCTCTACCAACTGAGCTATTTTATTGTTTATTTCAATATGTTAAATTCAGGTTAAATATAAAAAACAATAGCAGCACACTTCAATTCATTTTATAACCTGAATTTAACATATTGATATAAACAATAAAATAGCTCAGTTGGTAGAGCGAAAGACTCCGGTATAAAAGGTTCAAGTTTGAATCTCCGAAAGATTACTTTTTTTTTTTTTAATTATAGTTAATTAAATGCCATACGTTTGCAACAAATTTTAATTATTTTTTTTTTATTATAATTTGAATAATATTTATGGAAAATCCTTGCAAAATCATGGATTCTGCTCATTAGCCACGATTTTGCCAAGATATTGCAAGGAAAAATTTTGCCATGATTTTCACATGAATTTTTTTCTACGCGGGCATTTACATTGAAATTAGAAATTCTAACCCAGAAGTGTGTGTGTGTGTATGTGTGTGCGTATGTGTGTGTACGTGTTATTTGTTTTTTCAAGTATAGATAATATATGTATTTTTTCCGTGCGCAAAAAAAAGTTGTGAATATAACTTGAAAGAATGTGTATTAGTTTACTTATTCCTGATAAAACTCATAAAATAAAAACAGACCTAAAATTTAATGTAATGTTTTTAAAAATATGCACAATTTTACGAAGATAAAATAAATATTAATCAAGTATAACATACACTTTTTCAAATATCTGTATGTGATATATACAATAAATTAAAAATTAATACATTAATTATTGCATTTTTAAGATAATTCTATTATAAACAGTAATGGCAAAAGAAAATTCAAATTTTAACAGAGGCAATATAAAATACGAATTACATTTCAAAAATTTTTCGAAAATTATTATTTTAGCAGTATTTAATTTAAATATTATTCAAATCAAAATTTAAAAATTGTATGGATATATAAGTAAGTAGATTACGTATATTTATATAAAACAATATTTTATATAAACAAGTATGTATTTATTAAAAACAAAAGGTTATTTAAGGAATGCCTTTGTTTATAATAATTAAAATAAATATATGGGCTCTGTAACTAAAGGGAAAAATAAATTGGATATAATTATGGATTAAAACGCAAATTTTGAAAGAGGGTGCAAATTACGAATTACGGGAGAAATGGAAGAAACAGGTTTTTATTTATATACCGCTAAACTGTTATAAATAATTCTTTAAAGCTAATACAAAAATTAATTTAATTAAGAAGAAAGTTTTATTACTCTTAAAGTACAAAATATTAATGACATATAGAACTCTTGGCGATGACTTAAATAAATTAATTTTAGGAGGTAAAGTTCTATTAAATCCGTTTCAAATAATCTAAAATTTTAATAGGTTTTTACTAAATACTACAATTAAGTATATGCACTTTACTATTTTTGGTAAGTTAATTGTTCATTACCATATATATGGGCTATTTCACATCAGTGGTACGATGAAAATTTGAAATCACTCCAAATTTTGTGAACAGACTGGAAATATCTTCCAGAAGATAGAAAAAAAATTTGAGGTGTTAAAAATAATTTGCCTAAGAGTTATTCCACCATGAAAAATGGAAATTTTACAATTTTTTAGAGAAATGATTATTTTCAAAGCTATTTATCTCAAAATCTATTGATTTTTTTAAAAATACATTATAAACAACTTTTGTTCAAAATAATCTTTAGAACTTATCTACTTGGGTTACAATTCCTAATTTTAAAATCACGAAGAGATAGAACGCCCGGAAATATTGAATATCAAAACAAGGCGACCACGCCACAATCGATTTTGATCTAACACCGCTCAAAAGATCACATTTTTTGAACACACAAACACCAAATTTTTTTAAAAATTTGAATGGGAAATACCATGTTAATTTTTGTGAATTTTTTGTCTTTCTTTAAATTATCATAACTTTTTACAGAATTGAAGGCCATAAAAAGCTACAGACTATTTGAAAGGTATTGCTCCAAGCTTTCTTTTAGACTTTTGGATAAAAAAATCAATTGCGGCGAACTTACACTTTTTTAAGTTGAATATTGACATGTAGTTTATGTAACATTGACCTTAAGATTAGAAATTCTAACCCAGAAGGATAAATTCTACACATAATTAGCATCGTACCACTTGACGTGAAATAGACCATATATATGTATATATATGTATGTATGTATGTGGGTGTGTGTGCGTGCGGCGTAATATTTATATAATATATATATATTTTAAAATTGTTTTTTCAAGAATACATAATATACGTATTTTTTCCGTGCGCAAAAAAAAGTTGTGAACATAACTTGAAAGAATGTGTATTTGTCTACTCATTCTTGATAAAACTCATACAATTTTTAAACGTATACCCAATAATAATAACGGATCTAAAATGCAATGTAATGCTTTAAATACAGATGCAAAATTGTTTGAAGATTAAATAAATATTAATCAAGTATACCATACACTTTTCCAAATATCCATATGATATATACTATGGGTTAAAAATTAAATATATTAATTATTGCATTTTTAAGATAATTCTATTATAAACAGTATAGGCAAAAGAAAATTCAAATTTTAACAGTGGCAATATAAAATACGAATTACATTTGAATAGATTTTCAAAAACTATTAATTTAGGAGCATTTAATTTAAATATTTTTTAAATTAATATTTCAAAATTGTATGGATATATAAGTGTGTAGATAATTTATATTTATATAACACAATATTTTAAATAAACAAGTATGTATTTATTAGAAATAGAAGGATATTTAAGAAATGAATTTGTTTATAATAATCAAAATAAATATTTGGGCTCTGCATAGTAAAAATAAATTGGATATAATTATGGATTAAAACGCAAATTTTGAAAGAGAGTGCAAATTACGAATCACGGGAGAAATGGAAGAAACAGGTTTTTATTTATATAGCGCTAAAATTTTATAAATAATTCTTTAAAAATAATACAAAAATTAATTTAATTAAGAAGAAAGTTTTATTACTATTAAAGTACAAAATATTAATGACATAGAACTTTTGGCGATGATCGTTCGTCATTAAATAAATTAATTTTAGAAGGTGAATTTCTATTTATAACGGTTTAAAATAATCCAAAATTTTAATAAGTTGTTAACTAAAATACTACAATTTAGTAAGTATATGTACTTTACTATTTTGGTAAGTTAATTTTTCATTAACATTTATAATTATTAAAATATAAATTTAAGCTTTAGAAGAATTCATATAGTTTAAAATTTACAGTTAACATTTAATATGTCTTTATTTTTTTTATTATTTTTATTCTGATTTCATTACACTAAATTTTGGTAAACTTTTATTTATAAATTATAATAACTATAGCAATACCTCCAAGGTGTTGTGTGAATCTGTTTAATTTTGAAGGTGTCCATGGTAGTGAAAAAATAATACAATTTAAAACATTATTTTAAATAAATTAATTACGAAAAACCTTTTTCGAAATTAAAAATAGGGGGTTGGCGCGCGAAGCGCGCAGGGGGGCGAAGCCCCCCTAGTATATATATATATATATATATATTTTAAAATTGTTTTTTCAAGAATACATAATATACGTATTTTTTCCGTGCGCAAAAAAAGTTGTGAACATAACTTGAAAGAATGTGTATTTGTCTACTCATTCTTGATAAAACTCATAAATTTTTAAACGTATACCCAATAATAATAACGGATCTAAAATGCAATGTAATGCTTTAAATACAGATGCAAAATTGTTTGAAGATTAAATAAATATTAATCAAGTATACATACACTTTTCCAAATATCCATATGATATACTATGGGTTAAAAATTAAATATATTAATTATTGCATTTTTAAGATAATTCTATTATAAACAGTATAGGCAAAAGAAAATTCAAATTTTAACAGTGGCAATATAAAATACGAATTACATTTGAATAGATTTTCAAAAACTATTAATTTAGGAGCATTTAATTTAAATATTTTTTAAATTAATATTTCAAAATTGTATGGATATATAAGTGTGTAGATAATTTATATTTATATAACACAATATTTTAAATAAACAAGTATGTATTTATTAGAAATAGAAGGATATTTAAGAAATGAATTTGTTTATAATAATCAAAATAAATATTTGGGCTCTGCATAGTAAAAATAAATTGGATATAATTATGGATTAAAACGCAAATTTTGAAAGAGAGTGCAAATTACGAATCACGGGAGAAATGGAAGAAACAGGTTTTTATTTATATAGCGCTAAAATTTTATAAATAATTCTTTAAAAATAATACAAAAATTAATTTAATTAAGAAGAAAGTTTTATTACTATTAAAGTACAAAATATTAATGACATAGAACTTTTGGCGATGATCGTTCGTCATTAAATAAATTAATTTTAGAAGGTGAATTTCTATTTATAACGGTTTAAAATAATCCAAAATTTTAATAAGTTGTTAACTAAAATACTACAATTTAGTAAGTATATGTACTTTACTATTTTTGGTAAGTTAATTTTTCATTAACATTTATAATTATTAAAATATAAATTTAAGCTTTAGAAGAATTCATATAGTTTAAAATTTACAGTTAACATTTAATATGTCTTTATTTTTTTTTATTATTTTTATTCTGATTTCATTACACTAAATTTTGGTAAACTTTTATTTATAAATTATAATAACTATAGCAATACCTCCAAGGTGTTGTGTGAATCTGTTTAATTTTGAAGGTGTCCATGGTAGTGAAAAAATAATACAATTTAAAACATTATTTTAAATAAATTAATTACGAAAAACCTTTTTCGAAATTAAAAATAGGGGGTTGGCGCGCGAAGCGCGCAGGGGGGCGAAGCCCCCCTAGTATATATATATATATAACATATATATAACATATATATATCATATATATATATATATAACACATATATATGGCAGATTCCATGTGAAGTGATCCAGTTAAAAATAAAATTTTGTTTTAATGTATGGAATCAGTAAAAAACTACTTGACTAGAGTGTAGCTAAATTTTTAGACCTAAATTACAATTAGTACCAAAGCTGTAGCCAATCAAAAAGTCGAGTTTTTTGAAAAAATTGAATTTTTGGCCATGTTTATCATTTAATAACTCAAAATCTAACAATTTTTTCTTATATACATTAAATTTGAAAAAGTTTATTAAGTTCAAGAAGAATCAGTTGAAATATTTCTTTTATATTATTTTAAAACTTTGAATATAGTTATAATCAATAAAAACCTTTATGGGAAAAAAAAGAGTTGGACGATCTAAAATATTTTATCCATCCAAATCCAAAAATCTAATTAATCGATGATTAATTACCTTCAAAATGATGCAAAGTTTGAGTGCGGCAGAGCATTCTTGACAAAGTTATGGTGTTTTTAGGCAAATTTCTTAAAAAAAGAGAGCGAATGCATTTTATGGAAAAAACAGACTAACCGTATACTTGCATTCAAACAATATGGCACTATTATACCTCAATATTACTAAAATATACTATTTAATGTTAGTTACTGATACTTTTATTTAGTTGTTATTAAGTCTGATACTTTTAGTTATACCTGTTATATAATTGGATTTATTGAAATTATAAAAAGTTTCAGGTATTTATCTAATTATATAACAGGTATAACTGCTTATACCTACTGTTTTGTGTTTGTAAGCAACTTAGAGATTAAAAAGTATCAGTAATAACAATAAATAGTATATTTTAGTAATATTAAGGAATAATAGTGCCATATTGTTTGAATGCAAGTATACGGTTAGTCTGTTTTTTCATAAAATGCATTCGCTCTCTTTTTTTAAGAAATTTGCCTAAAAACACCATAACTTTGTCTGAAATGCTCTGCCGCACTCAAATTTTGCATCATTTTGAAGGTAATTAATCATCGATGAATTAGATTTTTGGATGGATAAAATATTTTTGATCGTTCAACCCTTTTTTTTACTATAAAGGTTTTTATTGATTATAACCATATTCAAAGTTTTAAAATAATATAAATGAAATATTTCAACTGATTATTCTTGAAATTAATAAACTTTTTCAAATTTAATGTATATAAGATAAATTTGTTAGATTTTGTGTTATTAAATAATAAACATGGCCAAAAAGTCAATTTTTTAAAAAAAATCGAATTTTTTGATTGGCTACAGCTTTGGTACTAATTGTAATTCAGGTCTAAAAATTTAGCTACACTCTATTCAAGTAGTTTTTTACTGATTCCATACATTAAAACAAAATTCTATTTTTTAAATGGATCACTTCACATGGAATCTCCCATATATATGTATATATATATATTATACTATATGTATGTGTTTTACAAAGTTACGGGAATATGAAGCACTGAAATTAAAATTGGCAACTATTTTAAACCGCAACAGAAATCTAATTATCATGAAAACAATTTACACTTTATAATTTACACTCACATTTTATAAAAAGTTACTGCGCTAGAAAGAACTGAAATCAAAATGGAATCGACTAGTATTTCAGTTGAAAAATAACGCATATTTTTCATAAAAGTATACTACACAAAATTGATTTTATAATTTTTAGCTCCGCCATGTCTACAGGAATAAATAAATAATAATATATACAATAATATTCATTTGTGCAAAAATAACTATTCCATATCTAATTTATTAACAGAAATTTCTCTTTATTATTGTTCTTCAATCATTTTGCACAAATGAATATTAATATTATTTCTCTTGTATTGTTGAAAAATATTCTAAAAATTTGCGTTATTTTTCAACTGAAATACCTGTCGACTCCATTTTGATTTCAGTTCTTTCTATTGCAGTAACTTTGTATAAAGTAAGATAGTAATTGTAAAAGTATGATTGTAATTAATTATACCATACTTACGAAATTTTACACCTTGGCGGGAAATGTTTTTTTATATTTAGCTCTTGGATTATGTATTACATATTATTGGTTAAAATATAGATTTTACGTTTATCATACAGCGTATATTCGTCAATTCATTAAAAATTTTTTGTCCAAAATTGAATTATTAAGTAGAAACATTTATGGAACGTATTAAGAAGTCAGTTTAAAAAAGTTTCGATAAATATGTTTAAATGCTTTACATTTATTAAAATAATATCTAAAAAATATTGTGTACAAAAATTAGTGTTGAATAAATACAGTTTATTTTGAGTTGAAACATAATTGTATTAAATAATTTTGTCTTGAATAATTTCATGTACAAAAATTGTGTAAAATAAATTTGTGTAGAAAAGAGCACCTGTTAATATTTCCATATAACATATAGTAATTTTATTACAACCTTTTTTACTATTAAAATAATACACGTATTCTATTCTTACTTTTTCAGCTAGATAGTGCCACATATAAGTTGCACTTACTCTTATATAAAATAATCGTGAGACAGTGATTCGCCACAACAAAGATCTGCATAGGGGAAAGGTCACAAACAAGTGTTTCACAGTGATTAATATTCTTTGCACGCATGTGTGCGTTTTCGAATGTGATATTAATATTACGATTATCATCTACGTATTACCACGTGACCAAACAATACAGCAGCTGGAGTTCAGCCCGTCCCCCTTGAATGAAAATCCTCTATTTTAAGCATTGAATTTATCTAATAGTATAAATATCAGATTATTATTATAGTGACACACATCAATTTTTACTTGAATAAATAATTATATAAACTATAACTATTACACGACAAAAAAGCTTGATTAAAAGTAGCGTATATAACTTTAAAATACTTATAAGTATACTTATAAATGTTATAAAAAATATAGTAAATATGCAATCTAATAATTATAAATAATTCTATACACAACGTTTCGTATTCGAAAATGTAAAATGTCATTTTGAAAAAAAATTTTAAGAGTCAGTTTTATTATTCAAAATTGTAGAGGACGATGTCAGGATATTGGGGTATATGTTTGCGGTTAATCGCAGGTGGTGGAACATTGTTTAAATAATTCTGTTTAATAACAGGTTTTAGCGTATAACTTTGAAACCGTTACTCCCATTGAAATAAAGTGAAGAATACTTAATTATAGACTCTTAAATTATCTACAAAGTTAGTCACGCTACGTTCGATTTTGTTTATTAGTTTTTGCAATAAACAAAAAACTGTCAATATCACCCATATTTCAATTTTATATAATTTAATAATTATTACTTCTAAATACTTTTAATATGGGAATTATTAAAGATCTTTGTTGGCTTAAGAACAGGTATAAATTTTACTCCCAAATATTGAGTAGTTTTTAAACAATTCTATTTATTGTGTAAATAGACATTTCCGGAAAATTTAATTTTTACACCGTACAGACATCCCACATACTTCTGTTTTGGCTTATTTTACTCTTGAAGAGTTGTACTTCAACGTACTATAAATGCCGGATCAGCATAGTTGAAGCCATGAACACATAGTAGGTGCTACACGACCATAGGTAGCGCCTACTAGACTAATGACACAAATGGTAAATATATCCGACTTTGACTCCAAGAGTCTGAGAATCGATACCAAAGGTAATTTTTTCAAATTTTTAATTTATTTAATTGGGGTGGTCTTGAAATTACAAACAAAATTTTTAAAGAAATCTTACATTGCATTTTTTTAATTGGTATTAACAAAATTACTAAAGGTATTTTGTTTCGAAAAAAGATAACAGTACGTAATATATGTATTGAGTAATCTAATTTTAAAGTAATGAATATTCAGGAATATTTTCTTTCATAAAATAAATTATTTCATTAATAAAAAAGGAAAGTCTACAATTGTATAAGTGTAATTTTTTATCCGCATTTACTAAAATATAATAAAAACAAACAGTGTTAAGCAAGAAGGATAAAATGTTTGCTTTTGTATTCATATTGTTTATTTTTTTATGCTTATCGTAATAATTATTGTATCGCAAATTTAAAGCATGTAATTCACGAAAAGGAAAATATTGAATATTAATATACGTACTAAAAAGAAAAAAAACAACTATATTCATCAATTTTTTATATAATACATTAATTATATTTTTAATGAAAATGAACTTCCGAAAAAGATGTATATGTTACAAAATGAAAAAAAATTAACATAGGATATTTTTGTGTGGTTGCGTAAATTCAATTTATTAATTTTTTATATTATAAATTTATAGTTTTAATATAACAATATCTTTAGTAATTCTAAAAAATTGAGGAATCCAAAAATTAATACTTAAATGAAAGGAAAAAGTAACTAAAATTAATACATATGCAGTGTTATTGATATAAATTTTATTCAATATAATTATTTTTGTAATAAATATATTCAATTTTTATCATATATAATTTAAAAAAGATAAGAAAATATTATAATAATATAGAAAAAAGTTAGGCTTACCCCATGCGTTCCTCTCTTTGAGTATGATGCAAGGGTGCCATTTTTTATTCTTTCTCTTTTTTTAAGATGATTTGTGGGATTGATAATAATTGTTTGTTTAGGATTATATATTTTTTTTTTATTATTTTAACGTCGCTCTTTTTATGCTCCCAAACCGGTGCTAATCAGCGACGGAGGTCATACGATGTCTTGGTGAAGAAAGCACTTGTTGAAAATACATTCCCCAGTGGTGCTTGTATCAGTAGGTCGGGGCCGGGAATCGAACCTAGGACCTCCAGATTACGAGCCCGACGCCCTACCGACCGAGCCATCGCAGACCTCAACCGGATCGAGTTACTCGTTAGGATTATAGCTAAGGAATCTTCTTGATTTTATGAATATTTTTGTATTCGAATTTAAGATGGAGTAATTTAAGTTTGTATTTATCGATTCTCGTAGAAAAATCAGTAATTAAAAATTGTTTCGATTTGGAAGATTAGCAAGTTATTATTATTCCTATATTTTACGTTAACATTTTTCATTTTTTTCAATGAAAATATGAGTTACGTCAATTTAGCATTGTTATTTTCAACAATTGATATTTTCTTAATTTCATTAGATAATACAACAGAGTGACATTTATTAATTTGTCTTATCTACTTTTTAATTAAATGAAATATATTAATGAATCTCTTTGATTTATTTTAATTATATTAAAAGTAAATACTTTTTTTAATACCTTTGTTAATCTTCTAAAGATTTTATATAGTTTATTGACGTGTTATTATTCCGAGAAAAAGGCAGACTGAGTATGATTTTCAAACTTCTAAATATTGAAGTAAAAATATATATATATATAGAAAGACCTAAAATCAATATGAAGTCGAAAAGTATTTCTGTTTATATAAATGGCACATATTTTCAGAAAGGTAATATACATACTATAATTTATTTTATAATTGTTAGCCCTGCCATTTCTAACAGCAATAAGTAAACAATACTATTTATAATATTATTCATATTTGTTAAATGAAAATCGTGAAATAACTCACTTTTTGATGTTAGAATAACTTTTGGAACATATTATTTTTAGCATCGAAAAAGTTTGTTCTGTTTTCTGGATAACTTTTTCAGTCTGTGCCCAAAATTTGATGCAAAATTTTGATCCAACCAGTTGACGTGAAATGGCCCATATATTATACTCATATATACAAATCACCGAACGTTGATTCATTTTTGTTTCATTTTATTTGTTGAAATATAAAAATTAATTAAATTTTAGTAAACACATTTAAATTTTTTTTTAATTTTTAACTTCATAAAAAAATAGTGAAAATTATTACATATAACTGCACTTTACCTGTATCATTATACCTCTATATATATTATTTATATGTCTTACATCTAAAAACACAGTTGTATAAATACATCTGTAAAGTCGGTTATGACAGTCAAGCTAGCCGCACGGAAAGTAGCCGCACCAGGGACGAATACAGCTATAGGGGCCCCCACCAACAAATTTTCTTATTATGGGTAATTAATGACGCTAAATTGCACTAGCAACTACCATAAAAAATGCAACGTATTATATAAGATTTCAACTTCATTCTCTCATTAATTAACTATTTATTATAAACAATTAATATATAAAATTATCGTTTTCCGTATTTAATACTCTGTATCTCAGCCTGGTTCATTCCGATTTGCACCAAATTTTAATAGAATATTCTTTAAACTATGTACAATGAATCCCCGTTAAAGCCGCCTCGGCGCAACGATTATTTAAACATTACTAATAAACAATATCTTGCAAAATTACCGTTTCTTGCAGTTAATCGTTTATATCTTGGCCTGGTTATACTGATCATATTCTATCAAAATTTGGTGCAAATCGGAATGAACCAGGCCAAGATATAAACGATTAACTGCAAGAAACGGTAATTTTGCAAGATATTGTTTATTAATAATGTTTAAATAATCGTTGCGTCGAGGCGGCTCTAACGGCGATTCATTGTACATAGTTAAAAGAACATTCTATCAAAATTTGGTGCAAATCGGAATGAACCAGGCTGAGATACAGAGTATTAAATACGGGAAACGATAATTTTATATATTAATTGTTTATAATAATAGTTAATTAATGAGAGAATGAAGTTGAAATCTTATATAATACGTTGCATTTTTTATGGTAGTTGCTAGTGCAATTTAGCGTCATTAATTACCCATAATAAGAAAATTTTTTGGTGGGGGCCCCTATAGCTGTATTCGTCCCTGGTGCGGCTACTTTCCGTGCGGCTAGCTTGACTGTCATAAGTCGGTTAATTGTTGCAACTGCATTTTTAGCTATTTTTTAACCGATTTTCTCACGTGTTGCCGTAAAAACTTATCACTTGTTAATAATTGCAACCTAAAATAATTGCATAAATAAAATGTATGAAAATAAATACTTTTAATATATGCTTTGCATAACCCACAATTCCAGTATAAACTAAGAATATTTTTAAAATAATATTTTATCTATTGTAACGGTAAGGTACTGTTTACCTTACCGTTTGACGAATTCGAGCAACACGAGCGAACAGTATCATAATGTTCACATCGACTCGGGCCGGCGAGATTCGGCTCAGTTCAGTTCGGCTCGGCTCGGTTCGTCGTGGCTACACGGGCGAGATCGACTTCGCGCGCGAAAGATTGGCACACGCACCTTATTAGATAGGTGAGGGGGAGATTCGCGCGCGCTGCGAAAGAAATATAGCCGCCTGGTTACGCGACAGGTGTAATCTCCCCGCGTCCCGTGTTTAGCTTCGCCGCGCTGTGATTTACCGTGCGTTTTGTGTGTGCGTTCCGACTGCAGGTCGATCCTGCATTTGCAGTGAGTGCAGCCACACAATCTCGGTGCACGGACGAGCAGATATTCCGTCTTACACCGCAGTGAGAGAGAGAGAGAGAGAGAGAGAGAGAGAGAGAGAGAGAAAGCAACCGATCGGCTGGTCGTTGTTTACCAACGACTACAGCAGCGTACAAAGTAAGTGGTACCACTTCACGCGATCGTGTTTTTTTATTCGCAATTAATAAATAATCGCATTGCTTTATACCAGTCCCGTTGACTGGGTATATTATTTTAGTACGCGATGTTTTTTCCCCCTATCTCTACAAGTCGGCCGTTTACCGACTTGTAATTCAAAGCGTAGACCTCGGCGACAATCAGATATTTTATTTGTTATTTATCTTTATTTTTATTTCAATAAATTCATATTATTATTAGAATTCAATGTTCGATTAATTGAATTTAACCACGTACGATTCCTTCCGTAATCCTAAAAAGCTCGTATATTTCTGGTTGACACGTGCTCGACGCGATATCCCTGTTTCGCGGTCAATTTCAGATTTGAATTTTACCTGGTTGTTATCTGAAACAGTAACTCGGTTTCAGACTAACATTTAACAGATTTGGTAGAGCGGACAGGTAACCGTCGCCGCATCGCGGGAAAAATATGTTTATTTAAATACGGTAAGTTTAACCGTACCGCTGAGCAGCCGCGATATTAAAAATAAACATCCGTGCGGCAACCAAACTGTTACATGGCGCCCATCGTAAATTAATAGATTGGGTTATACGACGCCCAACGTTAATTTCCAAATTGCGCCTACGAGGCGCACAACGTAAATTTTTAGATTGCGTTTTTTTGTGATACGAGCTGCGCTTACATCGGTGCCCTTATAACTAGGATTTTGGTATAAACAGAAGTGAATCTGATTTAATTTAATTGATTTTTGTTGTTATCAATTTATTTTAAATTTAATTTTTTTTAAGTACGTGTGGATTTTACGTGTAGTTTTTTATTATATACTAGTTACGTTAATTAGTATATTTGTTATTACCGGCAGTTAGATCAATCGGTTTGCGATTAATTCTAACCTTTAAATTATTGTATTTAGACAATAATTTATAAGTTTGAACCGGATTTTCTCTTATTGTTGTTTAGTTTGGTTAAAGAAATCCGAGGTCGGTAATAATAATTTTTTTTAATTAATTACACGTAAATAATAGTAAATTTGAATTTTAAAAGTGAAATATAGATCGATTCGCCTTGAGGTCCGCAATTTACATACCGTGTCCCTAATTTCGAGTAGGTTAGTCGGAAAATCGGCGTTATTTAATATTCCGATTTAATAAAAATTGTAACACCTGTGCAAGGGTGAAACTTTTTTGTTTTTGAAGTTTGCTTGTTAAATTTATATTTTTGACAACGCGGACCGGCTCTCGCGTTACAATAAAAATTGTATTATTATTTTTTTGTAACTTTGTGATTGTAAGAGGTCACAGCGGCGTACACATTTAGTTGTTTAGGATATATTTATATTTATTTATCTATTTATTCAATTATTTATTTATTTATTTTTAATATATTCAGCGTGCGTTGGTGACCGAGAGCCGGAGTAAATTCGATTTTTTCGTATTTAGATGGATTTAAACAATTTTTTTCTTGTTTTTAATTTAATTTATTAACAATTCGTAAAATTTCTTTTACGTTTAATATTGTATGTTTATTTGTTTTATAATAAATTAAATTAATCCCGCGTTTAAACGTAGTTAATTTTTTTTTCTCTCGATTTGTTGTAAAATTATAGTCAAAAATATAATTCTTTAACGTAGTTTTTTATATTAGGCAGGAAAGCAAATTTCAAATAGGTGTGCTTAATTTTTTTTTTCTTGTAATTACAAAAGGGAAAAGAATTCATTCTTCAACTTAGTGGCCCAATAATTTTATTATTTAAAGCCACCTAATAATTTGAAGAAAAGCATACCTTGCACAGGTAAAGCGAAAAGCGACTCAGATTTTTTTTTGTGTAAATAAGCGTAGGTAATTTTGTTAAGATTAAAATGGCGGAATCGATGACCACGCAAGTCGATCAGTGGATTGGTACGCAATCCAGTGAACAGATCCAGGCGCACTTGGAGTCGTTAGAGATGCGTACAGACGGCTCTGTGTATAAAAAAGCCGAACGACTCCAACAGTGGCTGTTGGGTAATTATACGGCTCAAGAGGTGCTACAGGAGACTCTCGCTTTAGAAGTAGAAGATACGAACGAGCGAGAGGAAGATAAGCAGTTGGACACCTCCGACCTGGTTACGCGACAGGTGTAATCTCCCCGCGTCCCGTGTTTAGCTTCGCCGCGCTGTGATTTACCGTGCGTTTTGTGTGCGTTCCGACTGCAGGTCGATCCTGCATTTGCAGTGAGTGCAGCCACACAATCTCGGTGCACGGACGAGCAGATATTCCGTCTTACACCGCAGTGAGAGAGAGAGGAGAGAGAGAGAGAGAGAGAGAGAGAAAGCAACCGATCGGCTGGTCGTTGTTTACCAACGACTACAGCAGCGTACAAAGTAAGTGGTACCACTTCACGCGATCGTGTTTTTTTATTCGCAATTAATAAATAATCGCATTGCTTTATACCAGTCCCGTTGACTGGGTATATTATTTTAGTACGCGATGTTTTTTCCCCCTATCTCTACAAGTCGGCCGTTTACCGACTTGTAATTCAAAGCGTAGACCTCGGCGACAATCAGATATTTTATTTGTTATTTATCTTTATTTTTATTTCAATAAATTCATATTATTATTAGAATTCAATGTTCGATTAATTGAATTTAACCACGTACGATTCCTTCCGTAATCCTAAAAAGCTCGTATATTTCTGGTTGACACGTGCTCGACGCGATATCCCTGTTTCGCGGTCAATTTCAGATTTGAATTTTACCTGGTTGTTATCTGAAACAGTAACTCGGTTTCAGACTAACATTTAACAGATTTGGTAGAGCGGACAGGTAACCGTCGCCGCATCGCGGGAAAAATATGTTTATTTAAATACGGTAAGTTTAACCGTACCGCTGAGCAGCCGCGATATTAAAAATAAACATCCGTGCGGCAACCAAACTGTTACATGGCGCCCATCGTAAATTAATAGATTGGGTTATACGACGCCCAACGTTAATTTCCAAATTGCGCCTACGAGGCACACAACGTAAATTTTTTAGATTGCGTTTTTTTTGTGATACGAGCTGCGCTTACATCGGTGCCCTTATAAACTAGGATTTTGGTATAAACAGAAGTGAATCTGATTTAATTTAATTGATTTTTGTTGTTATCAATTTATTTTAAATTTAATTTTTTTTAAGTACGTGTGGATTTTACGTGTAGTTTTTTATTATATACTAGTTACGTTAATTAGTATATTTGTTATTACCGGCAGTTAGATCAATCGGTTTGCGATTAATTCTAACCTTTAAATTATTGTATTTAGACAATAATTTATAAGTTTGAACCGGATTTTCTCTTATTGTTGTTTAGTTTGGTTAAAAGAAATCCGAGGTCGGTAATAATAATTTTTTTTAATTAATTACACGTAAATAATAGTAAATTTGAATTTTAAAAGTGAAATATAGATCGATTCGCCTTGAGGTCCGCAATTTACATACCGTGTCCCTAATTTCGAGTAGGTTAGTCGGAAAATCGGCGTTATTTAATATTCCGATTTAATAAAAATTGTAACACCTGTGCAAGGGTGAAACTTTTTTGTTTTTGAAGTTTGCTTGTTAAATTTATATTTTTGACAACGCGGACCGGCTCTCGCGTTACAATAAAAATTGTATTATTATTTTTTTGTAACTTTGTGATTGTAAGAGGTCACAGCGGCGTACACATTTAGTTGTTTAGGATATATTTATATTTATTTATCTATTTATTCAATTATTTATTTATTTATTTTTAATATATTCAGCGTGCGTTGGTGACCGAGAGCCGGAGTAAATTCGATTTTTTCGTATTTAGATGGATTTAAACAATTTTTTTCTTGTTTTTAATTTAATTTATTAACAATTCGTAAAATTTCTTTTTACGTTTAATATTGTATGTTTATTTGTTTTATAATAAATTAAATTAATCCCGCGTTTAACGTAGTTAATTTTTTTTTCTCTCGATTTGTTTGTAAAATTAATAGTCAAAAATATAATTCTTTAACGTAGTTTTTTATATTAGGCAGGAAAGCAAATTTCAAATAGGTGTGCTTAATTTTTTTTTTTCTTGTAATTACAAAAGGGAAAAGAATTCATTCTTCAACTTAGTGGCCCAATAATTTTATTATTTAAAGCCACCTAATAATTTGAAGAAAAGCATACCTTGCACAGGTAAAGCGAAAAGCGACTCAGATTTTTTTTTGTGTAAATAAGCGTAGGTAATTTTGTTAAGATTAAAATGGCGGAATCGATGACCACGCAAGTCGATCAGTGGATTGGTACGCAATCCAGTGAACAGATCCAGGCGCACTTGGAGTCGTTAGAGATGCGTACAGACGGCTCTGTGTATAAAAAAGCCGAACGACTCCAACAGTGGCTGTTGGGTAATTATACGGCTCAAGAGGTGCTACAGGAGACTCTCGCTTTAGAAGTAGAAGATACGAACGAGCGAGAGGAAGATAAGCAGTTGGACACCTCCGACCAAGAAACCGACAAGGAGGAATGGATAACTTTGGTATCCAATACTGGCGCTCAGTTCGAGATACCAAAGAATTTTGCTTCGATGTTAGCGGAGCAAATAAGTAAGTTATCTACCTTGACGGAACGGGTTAAGGAGCTGGAAGTACAGATGCACACCGTCAACAGCAAGTTGGACTTGCCAAACGGTGCACAAGCTTCCAGCACAATCAAAACCCGAGAGCCAACCCAACATGTACAGTTCCAGGACACCTATACGTGTTACACCCTGGACGAGACGGACATCAGACCACAACACGTGCAGGTAGAGCCTGAGGGGTCTCAAGCACCTCATGCAGATGCTGGAGGAGCTTGGGGGAGGGGTGACACCCTTTCAAAAAGAAGACGCAATTGTAATTATTTTTGTTTATTTATCAATTTTTTTAGCTCAAGATAACAAATTAAATTGGGTTATTATTCGAAATTAAATACAGTTATTGCAACTAAAACACTGAGATAAATAATATTTTATATGGAACTATAGGTTTACTTTAATAAAATACTACTTATGTCGACTGTAGCATAACCAAACTAATTAATATTTTTATCGGTCTTACAGTCAATTATATGGGCAATCAGATTGCCCCTACTTATAATCACCCCCGAAGAATCTATAAAAATAAAAATAAAAAATATAAAATATAAAAAATAAAAACACTAACTAAACATAAAAACAAATTATTAATAAAGCAATCTGACTGCCCCCCTGCACCAAAAATCTACTAACCCCAAATATGATGTCCGACGTTTCGAGCTCGCTGCTGCTCCTCATCAGGGACTGATAATTGACTGTAAGACCGATAAAAATATTAATTACTATAGGTTTACATTTCATTAACTTAATTAATAACAATTACTTTCAAAATTTGATGAAACATTATGTAAATACTTTATTGAATTGGGAATTCGAAACGTATTTTATAAAAATGAAATAAAAATATTATCATTATTTACATTTATTACAGAAAATAATTATTCATATTTAAAACATACAATTTGTGATGGTTCACGACAGCAAAGATGATAATGGGATTAAACATTTTTTTAATTAAATGTACAATCATTGCATAATTACAAATTTTTTTTTGTTATAACAACTATATTTATTTTTATTAAATATATATACAGGGTGTTCCGAGAAGATATGTCCAACGGTATACCATTGGATAGAGGAAAAAATTCTGAGCCAAAAAGTCCTTTATCATTTTTCTCTCCGGTGCATAGAATTTGTTTAATTGTTATTTATAAATAAGCCAATCAGCGCACTTTACCGTCTGAGTGAGCGTGGCCTAAAGAAAAGAGACGTGGCTTATAGCTTCTCACTCGAAAGTAATTTCCGCAGAGGGATATGTGGAAAGTTTATGGAGAGGGGGCAGGAAGAGGGTAAAATGTGAGGGGGTGAATTATAAAAGTAAACTTAAAGTATATTTGTTTTGCTTTTCTCGTATCACCTTGATATGACTCTTGTAAGGTCGGTTTAAAAAACTAGAAAATCTCCGTCATCATGTGAAGAGTAACATTCTTTTAGGACATAATATCATAAAAAAGAGATTGCAGTCAAAAACATGGTTTATCAATGAAAAATGCGTATGACCTTCAAAAGTTCTTGAAAATTGATGCCAAGGTCAAGCTAATCAAAGAGATTAATACCCTTAGAATTTATTGATCTTTCTTAAGCATTACAAACGGTAATATTGCCAGAAAAATCACGTTATTTGCGAAAAAGTACGACTAATCGTTTTTTCAGATATTTGACCTTTATTTTTGACCTTTCCAAGGTCACAAAAACAATTTTTGCATGAGGCAATTTTGATGTAAAATTTTCTGCTCTTGCCGTATCTGCACTCAAAAATAGGGGTTTCCATTAGAAAAAACCATGTTGACCTTGAAATGACCTTCAAAATTGACTTCAAGGTCAAAACTAGTGGTACCATTAAATTTACCCACTCGCTGCACCCTCCTCATAAACTTTCCACTCATCTCTCTGCGGAAATTACTTTCGAGTGAGAAGCTATAAGCCACGTCTCTTTTCCTTAGGCCACGCTCACTCAAACGGTAAAGCGCGCTGATTGGCTTATTTTTAAATAACAATTAAACAAATTCTATGCACCGGAGAGGAAAATGATAAAGGACTTTTTGACTCATAATTTTTTCCTCTATCCAATGGTATACCGTTAGACATATCTTTTCGGAACACCCTGTATATAGTAAAAAACTTTATCTTATCTGAACTTTAAACATCCTATTTGACTTTATATACATGTCGAGAAGATTTAGAGTAATTATATATAAATACAATGTTGACATAATCAAGCAATAAAATTTAATCTGGCTTATGAATAGCAGAATTTTCATTTATTTGAACATCAATAGATGATAGTTACACTTTGCAATTGAGAAGCGATTCTATAATGTAATTTTTATATTTAGCTTAAAAAAAATTATGGTAGAAGTTACTGAAAATTATTAATTAATGGAATAAAAATACTTTTTATCATAATGAAACATGTGGTTTTATTTAACGAATGGCTCTTTCAATTAAATGATCATATTAAAGAATAAATTTGGTTTTACTTAATAACCTGCTTGATGGCATTAAATGAAAGCACGTTAATTTGATCAATTAAATATTTAATATGCTAAACAAACGGCTCGGTTAAATGAAAAGGCGGTATATAAGTATAGGATTTTGTCTAGAAATTAATTAATAATTTATTTGTTTACCTTTGTTTAACTTTGTGATGTTTCAATGAAGTTTTTCCATCCTATACAAATAATACTTGCTAAATGTCATGCAAATTATAGTCATGTAAACGATGCATCATTAACTTAATTAATAACAATTACTTTCAAAATTTGATGAAACATTATGTAAATACTTTATTGAATTGGGAATTCGAAACGTATTTTATAAAAATGAAATAAAAATATTATCATTATTTACATTTATTACAGAAAATAATTATTCATATTTAAAACATACAATTTGTGATGGTTCACGACAGCAAAGATGATAATGGGATTAAACATTTTTTTAATTAAATGTACAATCATTGCATAATTACAAATTTTTTTTTGTTATAACAACTATATTTATTTTATTAAATATATATACAGGGTGTTCCGAGAAGATATGTCCAACGGTATACCATTGGATAGAGGAAAAAATTCTGAGCCAAAAAGTCCTTTATCATTTTTCTCTCCGGTGCATAGAATTTGTTTAATTGTTATTTATAAATAAGCCAATCAGCGCACTTTACCGTCTGAGTGAGCGTGGCCTAAAGAAAAGAGACGTGGCTTATAGCTTCTCACTCGAAAGTAATTTCCGCAGAGGGATATGTGGAAAGTTTATGGAGAGGGGGCAGGAAGAGGGTAAAATGTGAGGGGGTGAATTATAAAAGTAAACTTAAAGTATATTTGTTTTGCTTTTCTCGTATCACCTTGATATGACTCTTGTAAGGTCGGGTTAAAAAACTAGAAAATCTCCGTCATCATGTGAAGAGTAACATTCTTTTAGGACATAATATCATAAAAAAGAGATTGCAGTCAAAAACATGGTTTATCAATGAAAAATGCGTATGACCTTCAAAAGTTCTTGAAAATTGATGCCAAGGTCAAGCTAATCAAAGAGATTAATACCCTTAGAATTTATTGATCTTTCTTAAGCATTACAAACGGTAATATTGCCAGAAAAATCACGTTATTTGCGAAAAAGTACGACTAATCGTTTTTTTCAGATATTTGACCTTTATTTTTGACCTTTCCAAGGTCACAAAAACAATTTTTGCATGAGGCAATTTTGATGTAAAATTTTCTGCTCTTGCCGTATCTGCACTCAAAATAGGGGTTTCCATTAGAAAAAACCATGTTGACCTTGAAATGACCTTCAAAATTGACTTCAAGGTCAAAACTAGTGGTACCATTAAATTTACCCACTCGCTGCACCCTCCTCATAAACTTTCCACTCATCTCTCTGCGGAAATTACTTTCGAGTGAGAAGCTATAAGCCACGTCTCTTTTCCTTAGGCCACGCTCACTCAAACGGTAAAGCGCGCTGATTGGCTTATTTTTAAATAACAATTAAACAAATTCTATGCACCGGAGAGGAAAATGATAAAGGACTTTTTGACTCATAATTTTTTCCTCTATCCAATGGTATACCGTTAGACATATCTTTTCGGAACACCCTGTATATAGTAAAAACTTTATCTTATCTGAACTTTAAACATCCTATTTGACTTTATATACATGTCGAGAAGATTTAGAGTAATTATATATAAATACAATGTTGACATAATCAAGCAATAAAATTTAATCTGGCTTATGAATAGCAGAATTTTCATTTATTTGAACATCAATAGATGATAGTTACACTTTGCAATTGAGAAGCGATTCTATAATGTAATTTTTATATTTAGCTTAAAAAAAATTATGGTAGAAGTTACTGAAAATTATTAATTAATGGAATAAAATAATACTTTTTATCATAATGAAACATGTGGTTTTATTTAACGAATGGCTCTTTCAATTAAATGATCATATTAAAGAATAAATTTGGTTTTACTTAATAACCTGCTTGATGGCATTAAATGAAAGCACGTTAATTTGATCAATTAAATATTTAATATGCTAAACAAACGGCTCGGTTAAATGAAAAGGCGGTATATAAGTATAGGATTTTGTCTAGAAATTAATTAATAATTTATTTGTTTACCTTTGTTTAACTTTGTGATGTTTCAATGAAGTTTTTCCATCCTATACAAATAATACTTGCTAAATGTCATGCAAATTATAGTCATGTAAACGATGCATCATTTGCTTAATTAAGCTTTAGACGAATATTACTGATTTGTATGAATAGTGCATGACAGAGAATTCAATGCAATATTCACCCTAGATAAATGAAATCTGAAACAAAAATGTGTAAATATTTTTTATTACCATAACATTAGAAAATGTATAATGAAAATGCTTAAATAACTTTTATACATACCGACAAAGCCAAAATAGAGAAATGACACTTTTGTTTCCTATGTAATATCATTGTTTTTTCTATCATATTATATTATGATATTATAATATATTACAATACCATTGTTCTATCAACAAAGTCGTAACATGGACGAAAAATGATTGCGCGGGAATGTTAAAGCTATTATATAGCTATTATAGCTATGACGGATGTATTGCAGACTATAAATATTTTATAGTCTACGATTGATATGTTCAAGTCCAATTTCAAGTTTCCGCGTCTTACTATCCTCTTTTCGCGGCATCGCGTGATATATCGAAAGAATCGACTAACGTTTAGCGTACTTGTACCTTTAGGTACTGTAACCTTAGGTAAATAAGCTGCTCATAAATGTCTCGTGTATATGTAACAAATTTTATTTAATTAATATTATTATTATTATTATATTTTAATAATTAAGTAATTACTGTCATGAATTGTAATATAAGTCACGCTCTTGTTTATAATGTTGACGAGGATAAATTTTATGCAATCCGGGTTGACAAATTTTTTCAGCAGTTTGAAAACGGAGACGATTTTAAACAATGCTCTGCTTATTTTATTATGTATTCAATTACTCACATAAATATCCTTTTTATAACCCTTTTGTTACAATAATTTTGTTGTAATAGTTTAAGGCAATTTTACTTTAATTTGTAAATATCGTTTAGATGAAAAATCAATAAATGCAGCTTTAGAAAACAGCAAGAATAATATGATATCCCATACATTAGTAAAATTTGTTGATACCAACAAAATGTCAATAATAGATATTTCCGAGATACAAGAATATGGGGAAACCAAACCTAAACATAACAAACAATTTCTCAAAAACAAAGAGTATTCTGGTAGAATTGATAAAAGCGACAATTTTAGCAATATTCTTATTTTAGCCCTAGGAGATGATTTTATTTAGTATCTTGTCATATAATGTTATAAAAATATATTAATAATTTTTGTTATTTTCGTTTAAGAGTATCAAGAATTGTGTAATATGTTAGAATCGTTGACAGAAAAAAATCAAGTGACCCATGCGTTAGTAAGATTTATTTTTAATGGCAGCTTACAAGTTGTTAGTGTTAATACGATTACTGAGTACGCATTGAAGAAACCCCAGCATATCAATGATTATATTGACAAGAAAATTTATTGTTGTACAGCAAACGATGTTGAAGGAATTCAGGATATTCAAATTTTAAACTTGGGGAATATGTATTGCTAATATTGATACTAACTTTATTAGCTCTTAATTTTTATTGAAAATCTAATGTTATTTTACAGCATTTGATGCGTGTGCAAAATTAATTGACACATCTAATACAATTCAATGTGCAATTGTTAGATTTGTAAAAGATGATATCTTTCAAATTATCAGTATTGATGACATTGTTGAATTTAAAATAAATAAACCAGACCACGATAAAGATTTTAAAAGTGGAGTATTGTACGCTGCGTTACATAAAACTAAGAATCGGTTTGCTGCAGTGGAGATTTTCGTATTAGGGCGTAAGTATAATCTCTTCGATAACATTTATATTTAGAAAAAATTTTTATTAAACAGTTGGATCATGAACATATAATTAATATAGAATGAGAGAATATATTCATATTTTTCCTATTTACAATTATGGCTATTATTCTAAAACATTTTGCGCATGCATATACGTATCCTTGTTATTTTCTCACATCTTTTTTTAAAAGCAGAATAATTTATTATGTTCTACAATTAATGCTGCTCTCATTTACTAAAATTGTTTTTCAAACTACTAAAAAAATGTAAAAATTCTTAATATTTGAATGTAAAACCGCTGCTAATTTCTGTTTTTGAATAACAGTTCTTTATGTAGTTTGTGATTTGTATTTGTACATTTATGAATATGACCAGGAAGGAGTCTTGATGGATTGAATGTAAGTAAAAACAGAAATCGTATTTTTTTAAAAACTTCTCTAAAAAATTAATAAAATTAGACCTTGCAGTTTGAAATCTTATGTTCTGAACTTGAATTCTGAGCACTTAAAAAAAATTATGCAAAAATTTTCAAACTCAAATAACTTGAAAACTATTTAACCTTCGTAGCTAAACAAAGATCTTAGTATGTTAAAATCTAACTTTTCTCAAAAATTGGATTAAAAAAATAGAAATACAACTTAAAATCTGTCCACAATGAAAATTATTTCGAATAATAATCGAGAACAAAGCATAATTAAAACTTATTTCTAGCTCAAGATTTCTCTATATTTTTATATTACAAAACATCCTAGAATTCAATCAAGACCCATTATCCGGAGATGTGTGTGACATAGCAGATATAAATGTATGTCATATGTATAGGTTGTCAATAATAGCCTCAATTAATTAAACTTAAGCATTCCAAAGCCCCGTGGTTTGTAAGAATGAACGAGGACTCACTCGGAATCTAGCTAGGCCAGACCGTAAGAAAGGAGCTTGGACTCCTGTTGTTGACGCATACCCGCACCCACATGTACTGACAAATGACAGTACTCACGCACAAAATCATATCCTAGAAAGTGCCTCTTCTTCTAGCCCTCTTTTCCAGCGCTGTTATCCCCAAGTTGTCCTTCCAGCTCCAAAGATGACCAGGTGTCCAGCGATAGTGACTCAAGCCAGTTCCAGAGAGAAATCCAGCTTGTATTTAGTTGGTTGACAGACGTAGGTAGATCCTCCTCTTCTTGCGTTTTCCCTCGAGTCCCTGAAAGTTTAATCATCAATAAAACTTGATTATAACAAGGATTGACAGGAAAATCATTTTTTACATTTTATTTTTTTACTTGAGAACAAAGCATAATTAAGAGGTGAAATTTATTCAGTGAAAAGTACCTCATATTACCAGTGCTCACAATTTTTTCAATCAAAAATATGCATAATTCTTTAATCTAAGAATTAAAAAAATATTGTTTATTTTTGCACTAACTCAAAATCAAATGAAGATAACTAAACAAACCTTAATATGAAGATAAATAAATTTATCCTCTACAAATAACCATTTGTCACATATAGCTACTTTAAGGGTAACATTGAAAAAAATTAAAAAAACTGATTTTTCAAAATAAAAAATTGACGGTAACTTGAAAGCCTTTATACTACCTTTAATTTACACAAGTGCATCTTATGACGACTTCAAAAACACGTCGATTAAGCAGGCATAGAATCCAATCGGTTTGATAGAACCAAAGACATTAAATGTTTACACACACACATTTTTTAAAACCCGCATAAAAATCGAAAGTATTGGCAATATATTGCTAACGTACTGGAAATTCCATGTGGAACTAGTTGGGCAATATTTTGGAACTTTAATTGCCAATATGTTGGCAAAATTTCTGCAAACGTACACGTACCAATACTTCCCCAACATATTGCTAATAGTTGCCAAATTAAAAATTTTTGTACATTAATAATATACTAGCCAAGATGCTCGCTTCGCTCGCAGTTAAATAGTATTGTTAACATAATAATTCTTTACCATCAAATTACATGTAATGTAATATTCAAAAAATTACTTTTTAAAAACTATTTAGTAAAATAATTTATAGTACTAGTAATTAAATAAATATTACAATTATATAATTTGTTGGGATAAATCCGTTATAATTAATAGAAGAATGATCATTTTTACTATTTATATCATTAACAATTTTTGTTACTTCCAATAATTAATTCTAATATTATTATTTACATTAATACCTGATAAACTTTATATAATTCATAATAGATCGATTCATATTAATAAATTATTAATTATAACATTCCAATTAGAATTTAAAATATCACATGTACTAGGATGTCAAATATGGGAAAAATGTCACGCGTCGAGTATGCAACGTACATGCTAGGTATCGCGAAAGAACTAGAGTTGGAGATAACAGAGGAAAAATTAATAATGACACACGTGATTATCGGTATGCAGGAACGCAATAAAGTCACTTTTTTTTTAATATTTTGGATGAATTTGATGCCGAAAGATCGCGATATAATAAGCCCGAAAATCAAATCAATACAAATCAAGAAAAAAAATAAATACGACAATAACAGCAGCAATTACAAAAAAGAATATTTAAATAAACGCGAAAACTCTTCTCAAAACGCATATTATTCAAATCGTAATTGGCAAAATAAAAATGCATATCAAGTAAATGCACTTAAAGTAAATAGACAAAACGAAAAACATAATAAATATAACGAAAATAAAAAAGGAGAACGGAATAAAAGTACTGAAAAACGTGACGAAACGAATAAAAATAATATCATAGATGACGCAGATGCAATCATAGAACTTAGTTCAATTTCGGGAAAATACCAATAGTTGCATTTTCTCACTCGGATTCCCGTATTAAACACGTAAATGCAACTCAAAGGGATAAAAATAAAGAAAGAGACGAACATTATAATAATTTCATAGATGTATTAGACATT
The DNA here is from genome assembly GCA_026168455.1 of Theocolax elegans. NCBI lineage: Eukaryota > Metazoa > Arthropoda > Insecta > Hymenoptera > Cerocephalidae > Theocolax > Theocolax elegans. The sequence continues at coordinate 76,929,623 of CM047426.1, read as the reverse complement.
GATTTAAATGAAATACAAATAAACACAATATTCGAAGACCCACGAATAGATTTAATTCCGGATATTGAAGCAAACCATGAAATAAACGAAAATAAAACTAAGAATTTATGTAAATGTCCCGAAATAAAAATAAAATTAGAAAATGTCGAAATCGACGCATTAATTGTATATCGAAAGAATTCTACACAAAAAATAAAGAAATATTCATGAAATGTGCAACATTACCCATCGCGGGAAAAATAATTAAAGGTGCAACGGGCAGTAAATCAACACGTATTAAACAAGTTTTAACCCAGCCCTGATGAGGTTCATTTGTGGTGAAATCTAGTAGCCACGGGTGAACCTCAGCAAGCCGGTCCCAAGCCCGGAAGTCACTGGAAACAGTGTAATTGGGGAGGGATAGAGGAGTAACATCTCTCTAAAAAACCGTGGCCTTCTGGCCCGGAAGGGATTCCCACGTAAGGGCTCCTATCCAGGACACGGAATGACACACAACACATCATTTACACTCATGTATTACTGGTAGGGTCTCAGAGGTATGAATGGGAGGCCTATAAACGGCTCTTTCCAAGCGCTTGTAAGAGGCAGCTCTATAAACGGGCTCGCTGGTGAAAGAGGAGATCCCTATAAACGGGTATGCTCCGCGCGGGTTATGGATGGACACGCTGGGACTTTATCAGTGATCATTACACCTATACCTATACACATTCACATGACACAAACAGACACTCACACACACACAAACACCTTCTCACACTGGGGCTCTCGGGGGGTGTTCTTTCTTCGTAGTAAGACTGCTCAAGCGGACGGGTGGGGTACCCATGGAGGCACCCTAGGATAAACTAGGTTAAGACACTCCTAGGCCGCTGAATAGTACAGGGGCCCGGGCTGGCCTAACTAGCAAAGCCTGGCTGCCCTATCAGTCAGTGTATAATCGCGCCAGGGGTAGTAGTGCCGGATAGTGACCGGATGGGACCCTACTGCTTCGGGTGGGGGGCTTTCCTATAGTAGGACCGAAGTGGGTCGCTGCCTGTTTTGCGAGGGCTGTTCGGATGACGAGGGGGGACACTCGTAGGGAGCCACAGACATAAACACTTAACACAAATCAAAAACCCCCCTTAAAAAATCCATGATATGTCCTTCCCTGTAAAAGCAACGGGCTATTCGGATGCTAGCCCAAAAGTGTCAACAAACCCTGGAGAGATCCCAACTCTCAACACAACCAATTTGCCGGTGGTAACTTCGGTGTCACCGGTAGTTGGAGTAAAGGTAGATGAGCAGGCGGCGCCCACTGAATTTAAAAATCCTGATGGGCCATTGACGGTGTCCAATCCCGAACCGGGAGCTGGAATGCCAATGGATACCAATGAAGGAAGAAGCTGGACGAGTGGACGCTATGCGGAGAAAAACCGCAGGCGAAAGCTCAGAAAGCAAGAAATGCGGGCTCAAAGTGCGGAGAGACCTCCCTCAACGCCTCTTATGGGGAAAAGAGGGAAGGACACGCCGCCAGAGGACCCGCGGACACAAAAACGGCATAAAAACAAGCCGGCACAAGTAAGTAACACTCAGAGTGCTGAAAAGCCGAAATGTAGTGTAGGACTTACAACAGCACAGAGAACGAACCCTCTGTCGAGGGTCGTGACATCAGCAGAATATCCTGAGGTGCTTCTTACTACAGGACAGTTTGAAGACTTCAGGAATGCTCTGGAGGAGGAGACAGATGTCCTTCCTCCTGAGCAGCTGCCAAAGTTTGTTGCGTCCTTCTGCAGGGGGGGAGTGTTTGTGATTATAGCAGAGGATCAACGGTCCGCGGATTGGCTGAGTGGGATCGTGCCCGGACTAAAATCTTGGCGGGGTCCTGCTCTGACAGTCGGCGGAACGGAGGTGCTGCAGAGGCTGGTGAAGGCCAGCGCGTGGATACCGGGAGCACCGAAACCCACGGAGCTGGTTCTTCAGAGGCTGATGCGGTACAATCCGACGCTAAATACCGCAACATGGCGGGTCGTAAAATGCGACAAGGGGGCTACCGACGGTGCTGCAGCGAAGGACAACTTTCTTCTGGTGCAGATGCCGGAGTCCCAAGCTAGAGCCCTTCAGGCTCTAGATTGCAGACCCTTCTACTCACTGGAGCGTGTCACTTTCAAAGTACACGCGCCGGCGGTAGCGGAGTCTGATAAAGAGGCAGCAGTGCCGGGAAGATCGAAATAATGACCTTCAAGGCGCTGCAAATCTCACAAATTAACTTGCATCACTGCAAAGACTCTTCTGCACTATTGCGTAAGGGTTTAGCAGAGATGCACACAGGCCTGTCACTGGTCCAAGAACCATGGACGGTGAGAGGAACAATCAAGGGTTTAAGGGGAAAGGGGCTTGTTTGTTACAGGGACATGCAAGCTGAGACGCCCAGAACGTGTATCATCACTAAGGGAGTAAATGTAACCCCGCTGATGGATTTCTGTACAAGAGACCTGACAGCGGTGAGGACGGAATCGGAAGGCATTGGAAACATAGTCATTGCCTCAGCGTACTTTCCATATGATGGAGAGGTAAATCCACCCACGGAAGTTAAAAGGTTAATTACCTTCTGTGAGAGTAAAAACTTACCGCTCCTAAAAGGCTGTGACGCTAACTCACATCACATACTGTGGGGGAGCACAGACATCAATAGGAGAGGAGAGAAACTGGTAGAATATCTAGCCACAACCAAACTAGATATTCTAAACACTGGTACAACGCCAACATTCTGTAATAAACTTAGAGCAGAAGTATTGGACATCACGTTATGTACTGGAGAAATTACAAATAGGATCAAGAGGTGGAGGGTATCTGATGAACCGACACTATCTGATCATGCCAAAATTGTTTTCGAGTTAGTGGGACCTGGTACAAATCCTAGAACATGGACCAGGAAACCGAAGAAGACAAATTGGATAACCTACAAGGAAGAAATAAGCAGCTCACTAGCAAATTTTCCAGAACATATAAGAAACTGGAAGGAGCTTGAAGAAGCTGCTGATAAACTAAATAAAGGAATTATCTCAGCTTTTGAGAACAACTGTAGACCCACATTGGTGGGTAAGCGAGATAAAACCTACTGGTGGAACGAGAACCTAGAGTGTCTCAAGAAACAAGTAAGGAGAACCTATAAGCTGGCCCAAAAAAAAGGTACAGCAGACGAGTGAAATCATTACGCAAGTAAAAGAGACAGCTATCGAGCAGCAATTAGGAAGGCACAAGCAGAATCATGGGCCAACTTTTGCACCGACATAGAAAAAGGCTCACAGGCAGCCCGGTTGGACAAGATCTTGTCAAAAAATCCGGAAGCTATATTGGGAGCACTTAAACTGCCAAATGGGAAATACACCATGACGGACGAAGAAACGTTGTACCGCCTGATCGAATCCTTCTACCCGGATTTCTCGAAAGAAGGGGAAGGGGCGATGGAAGTTCATGAGTCAAACGACTACGGAACGGGAAACCAGCATGCGGTGATCCAAACCGGATCATGCAGTGTGCTGGGGACCGAAATTGCCTCAGAGGACAAAGTCAGGTGGGCCATCGGATCTTTTGGGCCATATAAGTCACCAGGACTGGATGGTATTTACCCCGCACTATTACAAAGGGCGGGGAGTGCATTATCCGTCCAATGACCAGACTTATTAGGGCAAGTCTGGAATTATGCCATATTCCAGAAAGTTGGAAGGGAACGAGAGTGACGTTCATTCCGAAAGCAGGTAAGGGGAGCTATACTTCTCCTAAAGACTTCCGACCTATAAGTCTTACATCGTTTATGCTGAAGACAATGGAAAGGCTCATAGATAGACATATTAAAGATAAACCTTTAAAAGAACGACCACTTCATAGGGATCAGTATGCGTACAGAGCAGGACACTCTACTGAGACTGCTCTGTGCAAAATAGTGAACCTGATTGAAGAACAAATTGAAAACGGAGGCTTCGCTCTAGTGGTCTTTTTAGACATAGAAGGAGCTTTCAACCATACCTCCAAAAGAGTAATCAAGGAGGCAATGAGGAGACATGGAATAGCTCAGCCAGTTACTGACTGGGTCGAACTCATGTTATCAAACAGAAAGCTGGTAATGACCAAGGGTAACACCAAGGTAACTGGCTGGGTGAACACGGGATGCCCACAGGGGGGGGTTATTTCCCCATCCCTCTGGAATCTTGTAATGAACACACTATTATGCCTACTAACCAACACGGGATGTGAGGTTGTAGGATATGCAGATGATCTAGCAATAATAGTTAGAGGACCATTTTTAGAAACACTATTTGACATCATGCAAAATGCCTTGAATAAGGTATATAAGTGGTGCCAAGGAGGTGGACTATCGGTTAACCCGGAAAAAATGGAAGTTATGGTGTTTACACGTAAATATAAGTGGAAAACAAGCATAAAACACCTCGAATATGGAGGAAAACGGCTAGAAATAAAAGAAAAAGCTAAATATCTAGGTGTCATTCTTGATAGTAAGTTAAACTGGAAAGAGCACCTTGAGAATCAGTGTAATAAAGTTATAAGAGTACTATGGCAAACACGTAGAGCTCTGCACTTGAACTGGGGTCTTAAACCAGAAACCATGATGTGGATTTACACAGCAATTCTGAAACCAAAACTCACGTATTCGGCAGTGATTTGGTGGAAGCGAGCAGGTTTGAAAACTGCGAACCAAATGCTGGAAAGGGTACGAGGATTGGTCCTGCGCTGCATCACCAATTCTCTAAGAACCACGCCAGTACAAGCTATGGGGGTCATAACGAATATTGAGCCCTTTCAGCTCACTCTTAAGTCAGAAGCGATAAAAGGATACTTAAGAGTTAGAAATATCTTAGATCGACGGGCGGACAGGGGACTCCTAAGTACGCTCCCGCGAAATCTAAGAGAGAACTTATACGAGGGAACTGATAGATGCAGCACTGAGTTCCTATTCGATAAGAGATACAGAGTCAGTCTGCCTAGCAAAGATGACTGGAGTCAAGGACGTGTTAGGGTGCCGGAGGGCAAAGAACTCTGGTATACTGATGGGTCCAAGAATATCCGGGGAGTCGGAGCAGGGGTATACTGCAGAAAAAATGGGAAGGGTAGGATGTATTCCTTAAAGGAATACAATACCATTTCCCAAGCGGAAACATTTGCAATCCTGCAATGTGCTAAAGCGGCACAGGAGAATTGCAAAGACGAAGAGATATACATTTACTCGGACAGCAGAACTGTGTTACAGAGTCTGAATGGTCACACCACTAAGTCCAGACTAATTTGGGAATGTCATAAGACACTAAATAGACTGGCAGAGTTGAATAAGCGGCTAACGCTAACATGGATACCAAGTCATGTAGGTATACGTGGTAACGAGATAGCCGATGACCTAGCAAAGATAGGTACAAATGGAAAACATGCGGAACCAAGCATGATGGTGAAGATGCCACATAGCCACCTTATAGAATTACTAAAGGAATGGCTGGTGAAGGAACACCAAAGTGCTTGGGTAAAAACTGCAAGATGCAGACAAGCTAAAGCCGCACTCGGAAACGCAATAAGCGGACACTGGGAAGAAGGGCTTAGGAAACTTAGCAGAAAGACAGCTCGCAAGCTAATGGACATACTTACTGGACATGGAGATTTGCGATACCATAGGTATAAAATGGGACTGGAAACAGATCCATTATGCCGAATGTGCAAGGAGGCAAACGAAACACCTCTACACATCTTATGTGAATGCCCCAAAATCATGACAAGAAGATGGCGCCTCACAGGTGAATTTCTAATTGATTCAGGAGATATATCCAGTTGGGATGTCCAGAGAATACTTGCTGTTTGGCAGGGTCTCTGGGCGGTGCCCGATTGAAAAAAACCAAGGACCCATAAGAAGGCCCACCCAAGTGTGGCAATATTGCTATACACTTCGGGGGGCTAAAGATGGGAAATGGAAAACAGGGCGCAAAGGGAATACCCAAGTGCCTGGCATAACCTAGTCAAATAGGAGGGTGCCAACTGAGTAACTTAATAATAATAAAAACAAGTTTTAATTCTCACGAACATTAACGGGTTAGAAATCAAATTAATATACATTGTGGTACCAAAGTTAATACGACCATGCCTAATCGGATACGAGTCACTGAAAAAATTAAATATGATAATAGGCTAATAAACTCTGAAGAGTACGCCAGTTTAAAAATTGAGGTAGACGAAATACCTGATAAAAAAGAAAAATCTAAATTAAATAAATAAATAATTGTGTGAAAAAATAAATAATTGTGTAACAATAAATGAAACACAAAAATTAAAATTAAAAGAATTAATACTCCGTTATAAAGATATATTCAAAAGAAAACCCGGTCTATTATTAAACTTTGAATATAAATTACAAATAAAAGAAAAAATACCTTTCTTTTCAAAACCCTATCCGATACCGATTGCGTACATAGAAAAAGTTAAAACTGAAATAAATAAAATGCTTCAATTTGGTATAATAAGAAGGTCAACAAGTCCTTATATTAGCCCGTGTGTTGTAGTACCTTAAAAAGACGGTTCCGTTAGAATTTGCTTAGATGCTAGAAAACTAAACGAGAAACTCGTAGAAGACCATGAATCACCACCCGGGGTGGAAGAAGTATTCATGCGATGCGAAAACCGCGAATTCATGTCAAATTTTGATTTATCAAATAGCTTTTGGCAAATCGCATTAAGCGAAGAAAGTAAAAAATACACAGCTTTCATGTGCGATAACAAAGTATACGAATACAATGTTGTACCATCCGGGATAAAAACGAGTAGCTCAGCCTTACTACGCGGCCTCGACGAAACTATCCACGACTTCGATAAATTTCTATTATCCTTTGTAGATGACTTATTTGTCTTATCTCAAAACTTCGAAGAACATATGCAAGATTTACGAACGTTATTCGAAAGATTACTAAAAAATAATTTACGATTAAATTTTTATAACGCGCTTTATCAACCAATGATCATCGAAAATCCAGGGGACTTATTGTCTATAGATTTTCAGGGACCTCTGCCTATCTCTACAGCGGGGGGGGGGGGGGTAAAATATATTCTTTCAACATTAGATGCATTAACAAAACATGTCGTATTGTATCATTTAAAAAAAGCAAACGTAATAGCTCTTATAAACAGAATAAATCAATACATCTCAACAGTACAATAACCTAAAGCAATCATTTGTGATCATGGTAGTCAGTTTACCAACGATAAATGGTTAAACTATATGAAAAACAATGATATAAAATTAATATTTTCATCAATTCGTCACCCTCAGAGTAACATGATGGAACGCGTACACCACGTAATAACGCGAATTTTTAGATCCAATTTAACAAAACACGCAGGGTGGGCGAAAGAAATAAAAAAAGTACAAGATATTCTAAACAATACACATCACGAAACTACAGGGTTTCCGCCAATAGAATTACAATTTAATGTAAAATCAGATAGAATTTGGAAAAAATGGTTAAAAGAACCACCCAAAGAAAATGAAATGATCTATGAGGATCGAATAAAATTTGCTCGCGAAAAAATGCATAAATATCTAAAAAATAAAGCCGATAAGAAAAATTCTGAACTAAATCATTTATTTTTCAATATAGGCGATTTGGTGCTTATTATAGCGTTAAACGTATCAAAAAACGAAGAAAAAATAACTTCAAAATGTATGGAAAAATATGAAGGTCCTTATGAGATTATAAAAAAATATGGAAGCGATACATATTTATTGTACGATAATGATAGAAAAATTAATCGAGGAATGTTCCATATTAATAATTTAAAACCATATTATAAATAACTTGTAAAATTTGTTCTAAATGTTTCCAAAGTTATTTAGGGGGGGTTATGTAACGGGCATAACTTTTAATAAAAATTTAAACAATTAAAAATAATAATTAGATGTAAATAACCGCGGTCGATAACGTATTAATAAGCATCGATCGATACACGATTATCTATCGACGATAAATAGATCGTAATCTCAAATGGTAAATAGATATATATGTATATAAGTCAAATGTATGTTCACGCGAATGAACCATTTAAGTATAATCGACGTCATACTTTGTTTTGATAAATTTAATTATTTAATCATTGTTTATATTCAATACTTAAGTAAATTTTATAAGAATGGAAAATTAGGATAATTAATAACGCTTCAAATGATATGCAACAACCAACAAGTTTAATTATTTATTTATGTTTATTAAACATTTCAAATTTCAATAATGTATAAAAAAGTAAGTGCATTATAAAAATCTAGAAAAACCAAAGTTTCTGATAGATTTATCATTATTGTAAATTTTAAAGTTGATATATTATTTAAAAAGTTTATAACATTAATGTTATTAATAATACAAATTTAAATTGTTAATAAAAATAGGATATCATAATATTATAGAATCTTGTTTTAATTAAAATTTAAAGTAATTGTAGAACCTTAAGATAATTAAAAAACAAATTAAAATAAGACATTTTTAAAAAGAATGCACACGATGCAAAAATGCATATCAATTTAGACTATATAAATTGTACGAATTATAAATATTTAAAAAATAGGATAAGTGAATAAAAATATCTGTGATTTAAAAATTAATTTCAAATGCGAAGAAATAACATAGTTCTTAGGTAATAAGCAAAAAACTGTTAAACGGTCAAGAAGCGACTTTAGTATATAAAGGGATCGAATCTCGATTCGAGAAGGATTATTAAACTATAAGCCAATGTAGCATGTACGTATTATCGGCCTTCGTAGCCAATCAATAAATACTTAAAATTAAATAGAAGTCACGGATAATATTATTTTTTGTAAAAAATCCACACTCCGCTTTTCTTCTCTTCGTAGGAAGAAAAGCGATACCAACAAAAATACATGTAACAAATAAACTAACATTTTCAAATCCACTAGTCCATGGTGAGACGACGTGGTGTTGAACACAAACAAATACTTTTCTTTAAAAAGTCTTCAAATGAGTAACCGCACTAGGAGGTTTAGACTTCGAATCCAAACCTAGTACTCTATCTCAATGAAGTGAAAACAAAGAAGAAGACGAAAGGAAAGAAAAGTAAAAAACGGACCTAAATCCAGGCCCGTTACAATATATATATATATATGATTTTACGTCAAGTGTGCAGGTCAAAATTTTAAAATGTTCCAAAATTTAGGTATAGGTTGGAAATATTTTACACTAAAGTTAAAGAGTTGAAAAACCGCTGCCAATTAATTGGCACGTAGCTTCCTCAAATTAACATGTCAATCCTATATGTACTATATTACTCAACTATAGTATTATTTAATTATTTCAAGGAAAATGTTATAACTCCATTATAACACTCGTGATATGTAATTTTGATAGTATTTTTCGATTGTTTTAATGAGTCAATATGTGTTATTATTGCACAAGGTACACAGTGTAACTATGATATTATTCGTTTTATGTTGTTGTCCCTTTTACACATATTAGTTGTTTATTTATTTATTTAATATATTTACAATATGAAAAATAGAAAAAAATTTGTATCTGGATATCCTTTAATTTTTTGTAATACTAAAGGATCAAAGATCGACATTTCCTTCTTTTCTTTTCGTAATACATTGAAAGTATGACTTATAATTAAAATGAAAAATCCAAGTTGATGCAAATAGAATATATTTAAGCACCTGAAGGAGATAAGTAGTCTTAAATTCAAATAACTCGAAAACTATTGAAGATAATTTGACGATCCAAAATCAAGTAGATCGGTTGTTTTTATTTTGTACAAAATACATTTGGCTCAATTGAAAAAATAAATGGTATTAGTAAAAATTTTGAAAAATTAGTTTCTTAAAAATAGAAAATTGTGATTCAAACAAAAACTGTTTGTGGGATAAATAACAATATTCTTTTCCGGCATTCGGAAATTAAAAAGTAAGCTACACACGAAGGCCGAGCGATATCGATTGAGTATTTTCGAAAATACGGCAGTATACGTACATCCACACACACACATCCATACAGACATTTTCTAAAAACACGTTATTTTGACTTCCGACATGATAAAACATATTTCTAACATGTTTTTAGAAAGTCCAAAAATTTTACTATCACAAAGCTTTTTCTATGAGGAAGCAAAATGACTCTTTTGCTTTTTTCCATTTTTGACCAAATTTGATCTTAAAGTTCTCAAAATGGGTTAATTTTTTGCATTATATATTACATGGAGAAAAGTTTGTAAATACTAATTAAAAGTTTTTGCCATTTCAACAAAAATTTTCTTACATATTGTGAAGCATATTTCCAGTCTATACCTGATTTTTGTAACATTTTAAAATTTTGATCTGCACACTTGACGTGCAATCATCCATATATACGATAACGAGCTTCTAGGTTATTTTATCAACAATTATTAATTATTCAACGTACTTTCGTTACGAGGAATAAGAAAAATAATAATGACATAAAGTAAGAAATCTTCGCTTCGGACATCATACCACGCACGACAGAAAATCAAAGTTTCTGATTTATATCGTAATATACTATTTTAAATTCTACGTGAAAATGAAAAAGTTGAGATGTCCGTGCTCATACTCAAAAAATTTTCCCATTAAATATTAATATAACTTTAACTAACGTTGTTTTTCTTTTTCCTTAATTCTCCATGGGCTAACTCTTGTGAAGACGTTATGTTACATAAATTTAGTCCTTTGCTGGTAGTCAATGGCTCTCTCTGTAACATTTATAAAAAAAATATACATACTCGACTTATTTCGTTATTTATATATTCATTTCATAAAAATCTAACGTTAGAACGACTAAATAAATATATTCAATTAGGTTAATTGAAGTTTATTGAATAAACCACCGAGTGATAAAATCAAATCAACAACCTAAATAAATATATATTATTGTCAAACTTTTAGATTCATTGTGGTAATGATATTTACATCAGCCTAACTTCGTATAACAACGTTAAAAGTAATGCTGCCAAATACAATAATTCAAATAACCATTTTGTCAAAGAGATTGCTGTGTCAATTATTAGCATTCAAGAATTGAAAGAAACCAGTATTACAGGAAAACACTGTAATAGAACGAAAAATAAAGTACCACAAAGAAAAACGAATCCAACGAAATTAGGAGCAGTCTATAGTGAGTATTGATGAAACAATAGTACATTTTGCCATAAAAAAGTTTTCGTGACAAACATTTACTTTCTCTTTCGAGTGAAAAACTGAATTTTTTAATAAATTTGAGCAAAACGCAATTTCGCGTGATATATTTTCAGTAAGAGGGAGAGAAAGTGCCGTTTTGCTCCGGGAGTGTTAAGGGGATGTCGAACCTGTAGTCTTGGTCGATGGCCGCTCGATATGAGTAGCGCTGGAGTCAGATGGCGAATTCGACGATAATTGTACTTTATATATAAATTGTAAAGCTTGGAGGTACTTAGAACCATTGAAAGGTACTTTCCTCTCTAGCTACAACTAAAATTGAGGTAATTATGCTTCTACGCTTGGTAAAAAATGTTTATTTTTTTAAAGATATGTGAAATACATTTCGTATACCATTTGCCGTTGAAAACGTCGAATCTGTGTACAACGAGTCTATCTGTGACGTAATACTATATGCGTCGTATTTCATATTTTTCTTGAAAACTACTCGTTTGCTGCTAAGCGTAATAGAGTAATTACCTTAATTTTAGTCGTAGCTAAGGGGGAAAGTACCTTTCAATACCTGTAAGTACCTAAAATCTTTATAATTTATACATAAAGTACAATTATCGTCGAACTCGCCATCTGACTACAGCGACACTTAGATCAAACGGCTATCGCTGGAAGCAACAGCTCCGACATCCCCTTAAAAAATTCTTTTACTTCCTCTTAGAGAAAGCTTTGTAATAGTAAAATTGTCGGTTTTGCTAAAATTTTATAGAAACATTTTTAACATATTAGGAGTATTAATTACATATTTTTAGATAATATCAGTACGAAGCTACTAATGGATACAGCTTTTTTGTATACGAGTATTATTTAATCATCTATTATAATTAAAGTTAGATAATAATTTATGTCCAAAATGAATCTAAAATGTACATGATAATGTTATCTTAAATTAAAAAACCGCTGTCAATTAATAATAATAATAATAATAATGATAATAATAAATTATTTGGTAAGTCCAAAATACAGAGTTATCTTACAGTATCTATACAGAGCACAGTTGGTGTGTATCATAGACAAAAATATCACAGTGTACAATTATATTACAGTTTAATATATCACAGTTCTTCAGACTTAAAATTACTGTAGATTTACATCACTTAAGGTTTAAAAGGAAGGTTGAGATAACCCTCTTATATGTAGATAATAAAGGGAGTTGCGGTCTTTTAGTTTGAAAAGCTTTACTACCGAACTCGGAGCAAATGATCAAACTGGCTTGGTTCAAGTATATTCAGCAAGTAAGAAGGCTGCTTTAGGTTTAATACTTAGTACATGAAGACAGCTGTAAAATACGATTGTCTACTATCTGCAAACAACCAATTCAACCGCTTACGATAAGGGGTTACATTGGCATCCAGTCTTAATTTAAAAATATATCTAATACATGAATTTTGATGTCTTTGCAGTCTTGCTCTATGTTATAATGTCACGTTCAATAATAAGATGATGCAATAATACAGATGTGGAAAGATCAACTTCTGCGATTAACGTCGGCGGACTGTCTCGGTAGTGCATGAATGGAAAGAACGGAGGGTGTAAAGCATGCGATTGACTTTAAATGTAATACGGTCAGTCTGTGATTCCCAAGATAGCGTTCGATCCAGCATCACTGCTAGACTTAGAACAGTTTTAGAGAATGGAACTACCACCCCAGATTCTATTTTGACTTCAGAAGAAGTCATGCAAATCAGCAGCTGGTGTACGAAGATAGTCCCAGTCTACGCAATTTGGCCAAAAAATTGCCGCCATTTTCCAAAGTTTTTAAAATTTTATTATTTATAAATTGCGCTCGCTTGCACTTAGAAGTTTTCTCGTTTCTAAACAGTAATTGTAGGCCACGTACAACTCAACATGGCGTCAGCTTCTTTTGGCCAAAAGTCCTAAGAGGTATAAATGCGTCAATAGTCTCAGTCAAGTTGTCAGTAATGCAGTTAAGTAAAGTTAAGAGGACAGGTTTAAGGGAAATTAGTCATAACCATATTGGGCACTCAATTCGTCATCAGTGATGTCTTTAAATACTCCGGACGTAAAAGTCGCTATAAACAATTACATTATGATGGTTGGGAAATAGAGTCGCCCGATTGTCATGCGTAAGTAAAATGTCATTTTCATCAATAAGAATCATATCAATCCATTTACCAGACTCTACGGCAGAACTTGGAGGCCAGTCTGCGAATGAACCGAGAGTCACTCGTGGAAGAGAGAAGATTTTTATTAAAATCATCGACAATTATTTTACTACTGCAGTCTCTACAATGTAATTTTAGATCAATAATGAATGGATTACCATAGAATGAAACGTCAGGTGGACGGTAAACTATAGAAAGAAAAATTAAATTTTTACTTTTTCTAAGAATGTATTCCATAATATACTTACCTACAAGGGGCTTTTCAGCTGTCTTGGTGTTGGAGACAGTAAGTTGAGTAAATTTAAATGTATTTTAAATGTATAGAACAATTTAACCACTTACAAGTTCCAGCCTCATGTAATTACCGAATAGTCATGAATAGAATCCAAGAGCACTGAAAAAAGTTTGGTATAGGCGCTGGTATGGCTTACAGGCAACAACGCCATCTGTATAGTCTATGCATCTCGGTGCCGTATTACTACCACAGCCCTCAACTCACTTCCAGACGACAGGAGTCGCCACAGCCGTCCGCATCTGAGTTCGGGTCCTGATCGGTCCCTCTAGAGAAAGCAAAAGTCAGTATAGAACGCAACCCCGCGCGGACCACTATCTGTTAAATGTATTCTTTCGTTCGTCTCATGTTATCTACAATGAAATCTAAGTGACAAAATAAACCTTCGCAACTCGTCATTTTCTTCACCTGCTTCCCTCCTCAACTCAAACACCATCTTGAAAACGAGCAGCAATATTCCTACTTATGGACTACCCATACACTAAAATTTTATTTTATATCCATTATATCTACCCATATTTTTTAGCAATTTTCTATTTTACCTGAGAATTTTGTAATTGTAGCAGTACATTTGGCAAGTCATGTTCTTACTGTCACGTCCAGACTTGCACCAATTACCATAAAAAATATTACAAGAAGGCAAATGGTTAATAAACCATTCGCGTTCCTTTCGCTCTTGTTTGACTAGGACTAGCCTTACGTCTCCGGGAGTAGCGAGCGAAGTTATTTTGAGAGTAGAGATGCAGGATATAATGTGGGATAAATAAAATAATATATGTTTTATTTCGTATTAATTATGCATTATTTATTTAAATATAATATGCTGTTTTTCTTTAAATGAACACGTGAAACTAAATTATTACAGCTTTTTAATGGGCAAAAACACATAAATTTACACTATTTTATTAACAATTGTATAAAATTATTTAAGTCGAATAACGATTAATTTTGATTAAATAAACAAATGTACGGCGAACACATGAACACATTATAGAATAAAAAAATACACAAGGTTATTTTATTATAAACATTAATAATCAATAATTGAAATAGGAATCATTATAAGTAAATGCAGATAAAATAAAAAAATGGTTGTTGTTTAAAACATGAATTATAGTTAATAAATTGTATGTAATAATAATTGTTTTAAAAGAAAAACGGTTGGTTCAGCAATCGAAATAACATAAAATATCAGGTTGCCTTTACGAATAATACAAGCGTATAGATAGCCGAAAAGAATATACCTTAAGTACCCAAATATATAGATATATATGTATATATATATATATATATATATATATATATGTGTGTATATTCGGTGAGGAACGAAGGTCCGCCTTGAACGTAGGTAGCGGTGTCAGATTGCCGTATAATGTCCTGCTAGACCTGCGGGCGTCGACGTTAGATGTGTATGCTGTTGGAGCTCGACGATTTCCAGATGTCGAAGTCGTAGTTCCTCGACTATGGCTTGTAGATGTCAATGATACGTCTCGATTCCTCTTGTGATTTTTAATACGTATTACTTAAAGTTCAAGTAGCAGAGCCACGCCCTCGGATAAAAATCAAAGAGTTGTCCAGCAGAGCTTCGCCTTGCGAAAGGTTTAGATGAAAATTTAGGAGTGGCTGTGTCTGTTCTGGGTCCTCTTTATATACCCTAAAATCTATGCATCTCTCCTTGTCTTACACTTCTTCCTTGTCTTACACTTTGCCTTATATGGAAATTGTGTAAGTAGTTCTCGATTTTTCTGTGCTTGCACCCGATTGGACCGTTAGATGTGCGTAGTTAAAAATTGTCGAATCCCATGCATTTTCTGTATCGCTTCGTAGTTAATTCGGAGAATTTGCTGTCCCCCTTTTATTACTGCGACGTTATCCAAAGAACGGCTTAATTTATTACTTCCTTCTAATGCTCGAATTTTCTAGTCGATGTTTCCCATTGCCGGTTCTTCTCCGAGCATTGATTTTATAGTGCAGTACAAAAAAACTCTAGCGTAACCCTTCGTTTCGATCTCACTATCGGCGATCCCGCTTATGTGCGTATTGGCTTTGAATAATATCTTCAACTCTACGTATCAGTCTCTGTTTCGTTTGAAACACTCGTAAAATAATCTGTTCCTTAGCTTTATAAATTATATTTTATATTACTGCATTTACTTAGAATCATTCTTTATCAACCTTATTTTGTTCGTCTTCTACGCCGTATTTTTATTCTAAACTACGCAGTACTTTTTACGAAAAATAATAATATAATTTTCGTCGGGACGCGACATTACTCTTTTATTCCAGCTGCATCGACAAATAGATAGTTTTTCCAGAAAGTGTCGAAACATTTCGTATAGACGTGCCAGTAAAATTATTAATTTTATTAATTAATTATTTTTTATTTGCTAGTGTGCATATACCACCTGCCCCCTTACTGTGTGGCCAACTTGGGAAACTTTTGCTTTAGCCTCCCCTTCGTATAGATGTTTAAGTTTAAAACTTCCGATATTTCTTCCATGTTAAAGGCTAACAGGTTCTAATCTCATGTATAAAACGAATTAAAACGTTTTTTCGCTATACTAATGTTTTGGTTTTGTTGGCAAGTGTTACTCATTATACCAGAGCTGCCCTTATTATTTTTCCCAACAACTATTCGACAAGAAACAATATCTTGTTTTGTTATGTATGGTAAAATATAGTTAAATATAGCAAACACACCTATAACGTAACCGACTTAACAAAATTGGAACTTGCCAATGTAGGAGTACTAATTACTTTCGGATATGAAAAATTGCTGCCATTAGCATTAGATAGTGAAGTTGGTAAATTTTGCTCAACGGTAACTAAATTAATAATTCTTGATAACATATTATTTATAGGCTCTATAACGCTACTCAGAGATTTAAGCGCACAAATTTTAGTAGGCATTTCGGTAGTACGCTCACTAAGCTTAGCAATATATGCTTGCAAGTTTACAATCAATTTGTCCTTATCCGTCATTACAGCCTCCATTGATATAGTCGAACTCAAGGTAGAGTTTGCAATTTGCAGGGGACTGCAAAGGGACCTACTCGTTGATCCATCTAGATGAGAAATATCAGTTGATGATAAATTATTTGCAAAAGGTTTAGGAGTTGTAGGCACAGAAAAAACATTTGAAGACATTGTTAAATTATGCGATTTACTGGATTTAAATTTTCGCGCCTCTACAGGTCTTTTCGACGGTAGACGATTATTGGACGTCGTCGATGATAATTAAGGGGAAACATTCTTTATCGACGAAGTAGGAGCAAAATTAAAAGATGGGCATATAATGTTTTGACTGACTCGTCTCGATATTTTGCGTTGAAGTGTGCCGCATGATAGAGTAGAGCTCGAATAAATCGCTTTACCTTGTAGATACGATTCATTGCAAATGACAGAATAGCGGCGTGCCTACTTATTTGTCTTTTACACGAAAGTTGAACGGGCTAGTCGACTCTGCGCATGCACGTAGCTGTTAATGTATAATTCAAGTTACCTTACTCCCAAAGGAAACCCTAATGTAGAACAATGGAGGATTGACTCAAGCCGTCAAGAAAAATTGTGGATAACAATCACACAGGCGACTTGCACAACAACGCACGCAAGCAACTGAAACAAAATTCGCCCGAGGCATAACTAGGCAGAATTGACGAAAAAAGGCAATTGCACAAACGACACACAGCAGGCAGCTGTTTGCCACCCAATTCTCGATCCTCAAATTAATATGTCGATCCTATATTTAATAGATTACTCGATTATAATATTATATAGTTACTTATTTTAATAAACATCATTCTAAATATTTACCGATTCTTATTAGCTTGAGTGACAGTGAATAATAAATTAAATTTAAAAAAATATTTCAACTACTACAACATTATTATATTGAATACATAATTGAATTGACAGCGGTTTTGGTGCATAAAAAATTCTGTACAATTAGATTGAATTTGTAAAATTACTTTCTTTTTGCTTTTCTTTGAATTTTGTAATAACATTTTCTTCTAAAAATATGGACAATTCCACATTAGAATACTTAATAAATAAACAAAATTTTAATAAAATTACACTTTAGATCATAAACTTTTTCTAATTTTTTAAAAGCTAATCCATAAAAGATTTTTATTTAAATTTTTACAGCATAATGATATTATTATTTTCTATTACCTGGTGGAAATCTTATTTAGTCTAATGTATAAGCCATTGAGGCATATGTGGAAACCATTATAGCACTAGACTAGATAAAACTATATAAAACTAGATAGAATTCTATATAGAACTATGTAGTCATCACGATTAAGGGGCCGTCATAGTCACTTAAAAATTTTAATTTCGCACCACAACATAGCAGACAAAAAACAACTATTTTGTAACTAATTTATAACAAATGATAAAAATAAAATAACAATAAACCGATACGTTGCACTCCGTTATGTAATTATCTATCATTTTACAAAGTTTCATATTTATATTACAAAATCTCTTAAAAAAAGTTCGACCAAAGTAAAAAAATTACATAATTCCGTATTTTTTTAAAGAGATTTTGCAATATAAACTTGAAACTTTGTGAAATTATAGATAATTACATAACGGAGGGCAACTATGTTATGATTTTTGTTAATTCAATGTTTATCGTTAATAATTAATTATTTTATGTGAGTTGATCGGTAGATTTACTCTGTCGCTAAAAACGGACTGTAACAGCCCCTTAATGTTGATTACATAAAAAAAAATAAGGTTTTCAAATTTTCTGTGTAGATCTATATAAAACTATTTAGGGGTCGATGGCGTAATTCATTATATGTGTTACTTATTTTACAAATTCGTCAAAACGAGTGCACTTCCATTTAAGTGCGTGACATACGGTTTTAATATATCTTTCAAATTTAAGTATCTATAAGAGACGTCATTTCGAATATAAAACCATTTTAAGTGGATGAAATGCATTGTATTCCCGAAAATGTTCAACGTAAAAAAATCTAATTTTTTCACAACTTTGTTTTGTAAATCTAAACTAATCGATATAATTACTAGTAATTTTTACAGTTTATAACCATTAAAAAGTACCTTTATTGTAAAATTTTTCAAAACTAATAGAGATTTGTCAAACCAAAATCTAGCTAGATAGATTGTTGTCTATGAGGAAGCGATAAAACAGTAGTATAAAAGTAATTTATGTAAACATGATTTTATTTCCAGGTATTTTTGAATTTTATCTAAAAACAGAAAAGTTATTAACGCCGGTCGAAATTGAAGATCAGAAAAGAGAGGTCGGGGCGTGGATTGCCGCAAAAATGTGGGACCTTAATAGGCCACCTCGAAAATAAAAAAAAATATACAAATTAAAGAAAAAGAACAAAAACAAAAAAATAAAGAAACGTCTGAAAGTGAATCTGCACATGGGGATTCTCTACACGAAAATGAACCTGAAAGCAAAGAAGACGATTCAGAAGAAACTTCTGAAAGCGAAGTTGGAGCAAACACTTGTGGGAGCACTGACGAATCAGATTAACATACACTCACCACCACATGCTTTTGCCCACCCTACGCAAAAATCACTAAAGATTAAAAGTTTTATTACTCAGAAGCAAAACATCGTAGCTCAAAAAATCCAACGCCATTCGAAAGAGCAGGTGAAAACCTTTAAAAAATGCTACTGTACAAGTAAAAAAGTTTAAATTTGAGTTTTTTATAAGTATTAAAAAGAGATGAAAAATTGTTAAAAATCATGCCTCTTTTTGATCCGCTGCAGATTTAGTTCCCTTATTCGTAGCTTAAAAAAACCAACGGGGTTTGAAAGGTAATTGTTTTAGCTTTAAAATGAGGGGTCGGACTTTTTTTTAACCCACTTTTTACCGATGTTAGCGCATTTTTTGTGAAAAAACACGTTTTTTTTGGAAATGGGAATATTTCAAAGAAAAAGAGAGATAGAGAAAAACTTCAAAGAGAAAAAAGATGCTATTTTACTCACAGAATATAGATCTGCAGGTTAAAACGAGATTTGAACAAAAAATTTTTTTTCAATTTTTTAGCATATCAAAAACTAAAAAAACCTTTAATTAAGTTGTAGACAATGTAGCATTCTTTAACTTAATGTTATTCTATTATTTTTAAATTAAATTTTCTAAATTTAAAAAAATAAAAAAGTGATTTTTTATATTTAATAAATTTAAGTAATATTAAATTTTAAGTTATCTAAATTTATACTTTGTATTAGTTCATGTACATAATAAATAAATTGTAATCAACGATAATATAAGGTTGCGTAAATTAAATTTGAGTAGATCCATGTATAGTTATTTTTTTAAAATTGGTCTTGAAAAAATGCATAATTTAAGCGTAAATTTAATTTAAAAATAATAGAATAACATTAAGTTTAAGAATGCTATATTGTCTACAACTTAATTAAAGGTTTTTTTAGTTTTTGATATGCTAAAAAATTGAAAAAAAATTTTTTGTCCAAATCTCGTTTTAACCTGCAGATCTATATTCTGTGAGTAAAATAGCATCTTTTTTCTCTTTGAAGTTTTTCTCTATCTCTCTTTTTCTTTGAAATATTCCCATTTCCAAAAAAAGCGTGTTTTTTCACAAAAAATGCGCTAACATCGGTAAAAAGTGGGTTAAAAAAACGTCCGACCCCTCATTTTAAAGCTAAAACAATTACCTTTCAAACCCCGTTGGTTTTTTTAAGCTACGAATAAGGGAACTAAATCTGCAGCGGATCAAAAAGAGGCATGATTTTTAACAATTTTTCATCTCTTTTTAATACTTATAAAAAACTCAAATTTAAACTTTTTTACTTGTACAGTAGCATTTTTTAAAGGTTTTCACCTGCTCTTTCGAATGGCGTTGGATTTTTTGAGCTACGATGTTTTGCTCCTGAGTAATAAAACTTTTAATCTTTAGTGATTTTTGCGTAGGGTGGGCAAAAGCATGTGGTGGTGAGTGTACATTAATAAATAATAAATAATAATAAATTATAAAAAATGTTATGAATTTTATTTGTATTTAATAAATAAGTTTCTTTTAGTAAATGCGTAATTATGTATGTATATATCTATGGTGAAAAGGCAAAGTAACATATGTTACATTTTTTTAATTTTTAGAAAATCGGGTTTTGAATGTTTCTTTCTAAAAAGCTATTCATGAAAAAAATAACTCACCAAATATGTTTTCTATATTTTTCACTTTACAAAAGTATTACAAGAATTAATTAATTAAAGTTTCAAATCGTTTAAATTATTAAAATGGGACTTGTATGTTACTTTACTTTTTAAAGTAGACTTATGCTATTGTGCATCTTTCAATTTTTCGCGTTCCTCTGTCAATAAAAAGTCAATTGTATGCTGTCTAGACCAGGTAAACCGCTATTTTTAATGCTATTGTGCAAAAAAATGCATTTTCTTCTGAATTGTTACTCATGCTACTTTGCTTTTGGACCACAGATATACTTAATCAACTGTCCCCATAACAACACCATTTGTCAGGTAAGAAACTTAAAATGTTATAAATACACTGATCAGAGCAGATACAAATAATTTAATATTACCCTTAATTGACACAGATAAAAGAATAAAAATTTACAGATCAAAGCAATAAATACATGATATCCGGATGTACACCTATTGTTTTATTAATATTTGATAGAGCGTAAAATAATAAAAAGCATTATAAAACGCGATAAGCGAATTGGTTCAAATTCCCTTAATCATCGCTTTAACTGGTAAGTATGGATATATAATTAAAACTTACGCGCTATTGTAGTTATCCTCATAAAGCAGTATATAAGTATTGGCTCTCATTCCTAAAAATACGGCGATATGGTGATAAATACAGATAGCAGGGGCTATATGTTATTATGAAACAGCTTATATAACCCGATAAAAAATTCCGCCGAAAAGTAAGGAATTCGTTGGTATCCGGATATACACCTATTAGTTTGACATTACTTCATATAACATTATGTGATAAAACGCGATAAGCGAATAGACTATGATTCTCTTAACTATCGGTCCAACTGGTAAATACCTATAAGTAAAACTTACACATATTGGAATTATCCTCATAAAGTTCTATAAAATGCGATTAGCGAATTGTTTAAGATTTCCTTAATTATCGGTTTACCTGTTTGGGTACGATAAGTTTTTCTTTCATTAATTATGATGACCACTATAAAACGCGATAGATGACGTTACTGGAAATATTGTTATAGCTTGATGAATACTGATAAAATTCTGTCCATTGCTTAAACTAGAACTTTTGTGTAAATTCGTATAGAACCAGATAAGTTTAAATCTATTATTTTAATTTAGGCATGTTTACCCGATAAAGTTACTATAAATTACTTCAATTCACCAAGACATCGTATGACCTCCGTCGCTGATTAGCACCGGTTTGGGAGCATAAAAAGAGCGACGTAAAATAAAAAAAAAATAAAAAAATTACTTCAATACTAAATTGCATTCCTATAAAATCTTATAAATAATATACAGTTTATCATATGTTATGAGGAGTACATTATAAAACCTATAGTTCTTATTGGATAAATTCTCATAGCTTTATAATAATGCCTTATATATTAATTGGGATATCCAGGTGCAAAAGCCTCATTAATTTCGATAAAAAAAATTTTTTATAATATTTTATGAGGTATTTTCAACAGAGCCCTTAATGCCTTATTCTCACCAAAATTGTTAGGAATCATAGTAATAAAAACTTTCACCCAACATTCGCGTCGTTTTTAAATCACTTATTAAATAACGTTTGTGTATATATCCTTTTATAAAATTGAGTAAGCGCTCGAATCGAAGATCTCGAATCTCGATCTCGAACATTAAAAAATTCGAAAATCAATTGAAAAACAAAACATCGGCGCGCGTAGCGCGCCCAATCTACTAGTATACTATATAGCAGCAACATTCGCTTATTTACTATACTATTTCGTGCACTGCGAGCGAATATCGAATATACTTATTAAGAATATTTCGAGATCGAGTTACAATTTTCGAAATAAACACTATACACTATAAAGTAAATTATTTAAAAACAGCGTGAACGTGGGATGAAATTTTAGTACAAGGTTTACTTAATCATAAATATTAAAATATTGAAGTGGAGTAACTATGTATTACAATAAAAATTGAATTAAGTTAACAATCAGATATGTATACATTTTTTTTGTGCTTTAGGTTAGCTTTTCATTTTTATTTAATCTAAAGGAAAGATACTTTGTGAAACATTTCTTTTTGCAGATGTAAGAATGGTACTATAGCAGATGAATGGGGCAAAAGAATAAGAAATAAAGAAAAAATTAACAATTCTTAAAAATTACAATGTTATTACCTATGGTTCAGTTAGTACAATATCATTAATTTCCTTACCTGTCAACCTGTAATGAAGGTAATGGCAACATATAGTTTTTATAGCAAAATCACAACATAAATTCATTTAAATTATTAAGTATTTATGTAACTTTGAATAATTCTTTATATCACTGATATTGCGTAATGGACTTTATAAATGAAATTTTGCAAGGTAACTGAAATATTGGATTAACATAGATTTAGCATGGATGTATTGATTATTATTATGATATGTAAAGTTTCTATTTTACTACATGAATACATGCTCTCAAGAGACTTTGTGGCAAATAAATTAAAGGAAAACAAACCAATTGATAACAAATCATCCCATATGATAGCTTGGGTATAATATGAATGGACGTCCCAGTTACTCGAGTAATACAATATTGTACTATTCATTTCCAATGACTGGAGTTGTAGTGAATTTTATCGTCTTTAAACAATTATTAATTTATATCCACCGCATTATCCTGGAGTCACTGGGAAGTCTATTGAGAAATAATAAAATAAATTGTATAAAAGGTTATATAACCAAAAAAAAATGTTGCGTGACAGTCACAGCTAAATATAGCAGTATCTCTCACTTGCTGCGACGTCTGAAGTTCTGCGCCTGCCATTCTGTTGGGTGCTCTGTACGCGTTCTTTAACGGGTTGGCAAGCAACGCTTTCTTTCAATCTCACACATCTTCCATATCGTTTTCTCACTTTGCTTTCTATATACATATATACATAGGGAGACGAAAAAAAGGAAGAAGCTAATTCGAGAAAAGGAAATCAGCAAGCATTTTTTTTCAAGCTTTTTCTTCAATATGCGCAAATAAAGTTGGACGAAATTGAATTTTAGTAAAGTTAAATAAATAAAGAAAGTGATCCTTATAGAAGCACATGCATATAAATGAATGTAATTAATCAAAAAAGTTATGAAAATAAAAAATCAGGGCTCTAGTTAATGTATGAGCCACCTGTGACCTTGACAACTACTCTAGAGATATGAAGTGTTTTTATGTAAAAATTTGGCACATCAAAAATATCAATTTATAAGGCAAAAATGCCGGTAGTCTAAAGGTTAATGGCTCTCGCGCTTATACTTGCGTCAAGGCGCTACCGTGCCTTTTGATTTTACCTAACTTTTACAACATTATTTATGAACACTCTTTAGCACAATAGGTTTACCACAGAATATCTCGATAACCACTTCATCGTAACGGTTGAAGTTTTAAAAGTATAACAATTAAACATAATTTTAACCACCTGCGTAGAATAGAAATTTAAAAATTTAGTTATGAAATTGTCGCAGGACAGACAAATAATTAGTTATATAAATAATTTTAGTATGTATGCATCTATGCATGTATATGTTTATACGTATGTATGCATATATACGTATATGTGTATACGTATGTATGCATCTATGCATGTAAAGTTAATTCAAGTTACAGAACACTGTAACGTGAATTAACTTTAAAATAAAAAGTTGCTTCTAATTTTATTTATTTTATAACAATATACAATCTAGCATCTCAAATTTATTTATTTATCAAACTATCGTATGTTTGTATCACTGAAAATATACATATACATAATATTAACCTTTCAATAATTTATTTTGTATTTAAAAAGTTTTTAAAAATAGAAATAAAAACATACTTGAAGGACTTTAATGCTCACACAAATTAATAAATTTACACAAAGTTATTAGTAGAAATAATGAAAAATATACTAATTATTGTCATAAAATATTTCTTATAATAATATGAATAGGTTATATTAGAAAATCAAAGTCTATTTATAATAATGAGATGTCAAAAGGAGATCCTGAGACGTTAATTAATAATGGTTACATGAATTATGTTATTATTTATAACGTTAAGAGTCCCAGGCGGAAATTTATTTTTCCAGAAAGAGCTAAGAAAAACTAATAAATTTTATAATCAATTTATAATATGCAGATTTTGGACTCTGTTAATAGTTAGTAAGAATTTATAACTTTTATTAGCTCTTCTTAGCTATTGCTAGATTTTATTAGCTTTTAGGTTTCTTTTCAAAAGCAAAAGAAATGTGCGAGCTTAAAATAGCTAATAACTACTAATAACTTTTTTAAATTATTATATACAGTAAATAAGTATTTAGAATTTTTATGAATATTTACCAATAGCAATCTTTTATTAATAACTTTTGTTTTTTTGCATACATCACGTAGAAACAGCTAAAAACAGTTAAATACAGGAAAATGCAACAGTTACTATTAGTGTCATTTTGTCGTTTTTCACGATATTTTCGAAATACAAAAATCTAATAAAACCTAATAAAGCTTAGAAATATTTACGAAAATTTAAAAATAACTAATAAAATCTTATAAACATTAGCAAAATTTTTAAACTATTACTAGAGTCCAAAATCCGCACTTTATAAAGTGTTATGAAAATCTAATAAAAGCTAATAACTTTTATTAAGTATTTATAAACGTTATAAGCGTATGATTATTTCCGCTAGGGGTTAAAGAGTTATTGATTAACATATATCTATATATTATAATAATTTAATAT